>CM042167.1:70408634-70513634 GCA_023376005.1 Doryteuthis pealeii
CAGGCCAAATCTGAACCCATGTTTATGAAATTTTGGATTCAAAAGTTTTAATTACTGTCAGTGTGTTACAATTTTCAACTTGACTTCTAGAGGCCGTGGCCCAACATATCATACCATTTTGGAATCAGGATGACTCTGTGAGCAAATCAAAAGCAATCCAGGCCAAATCTGGACCCACGTTTATGAAATTTTGGATTCAAAAGTTTTAATTACTGTCAGTGTGTTACAATTTTCAACTTGACTTCTAGAGGCCGTGGCCCAACATATCATACCATTTTGGAATCAGGATGACTCTGTGAGCAAATCAAAAGCAATCCAGGCCAAATCTGGACCCACGTTTATGAAATTTTGGATTCAAAAGTTTTAATTACTGTCAGTGTGTTACAATTTTCAACTTGACTTCTAGAGGCCGTAGCCCAACATATAATACTATTTTGGAATTGGGATGACTGTGAGCAAATCGAACACATTCCAGGCCAAATCTGGACCCAAATTTATGAAATTTGGGATTCAAAAATTTTAATTAATGTCATTTTTCAACTTGACTACTAGAGGCCGTAGCCCAACATATCATACCATTTTGGAATCAAGCCAACTCTGTGAGCAAATTAAAAACATTTGCTTACAGTCAAGTAATGTTGAAAGCACCGGTTCCTGCTAGATCTCCAAAGTTAAGCAACTATGAACCTGTATAATACTTAGATGGTTGACAATTTAAGTAACAGCAGGTACTGTAAGCCAACTGATATCAAAATTAGGCATTAAATAACCCAAAAGGTGTTGATATGCCATAAAACAAATATAACCTACTAATCAAAAACTTTCCAAACCAAATCGATTTTTTCAAACATAACTTAATCCCAAAACTAAAGAATATTTTGAGGTGTATTTTGTATTATTAAACTAAATAGGAAAAAAAGCCTTTAGCAAACAATCATTGATTTACTCGGCTATAGTATAATAATAGATAAGCCTGTTCTTTAATCTTCCAACCATTATCATCTTGCAACACTTTTAGTTAAAAATGAGACCATCCAAATCATCCAAGATGAAGTGCAAAAATGTAAGTCCTGATATCTGGTGTTGCTTATCCGCCGAATTCTTATTTTTTATGAGTGTCATCACCTCAGCTAAATAATTGACCATTCCATTTTTATTATAAAGAAAGGGAAGAAAAAGGATATGCTGCACATAAAAAATATAATAAGAAAGGGAGTAGGGGAAAGATAGAGAGGGGGGTTGAGCACACGGAAGCAATAACACTAGTCTATTTCAATCAAACAATAAAAAGATGAAAAGAAAGAAAAAAAGAGTGACAGAGAGTTAAATGAAGATAATTATACTTTTTTCATATTGAACCATTTGGCAATAGCTCTTAAGTAAACATATCAAACATTTTAATTATTAAATATACCAGAGTTTTTCAACTTTTTTCATCTCACGGCATAGTGAGCTGGTCAATAAATTGATTGAGGTATACCATCAGTATATAAACATATAATTATTTTATCATTTAGATTTTAAAAGAAAAGGAATAGTGAAAATGTGTTACAAGTGTAGCATATAGGGTTTAAGTAAATTATGGGGTATTGGGTGTTTTAAGGTTAAATGTAGGTATCTGAATATTCTTGGTGCGTGTTCCTCGCGCATATAGGTTTAAGTAAATTGTGGGGTATAAGTGATTTTGGGTGTTTTAAGGTTAAATGTAGGTATCTGAATATTCTTGGTGCGTGTTCCTCGCGCATATAGGGTTTAAGTAAATTGTGGGGTATAAGTGATTTTGGGTGTTTTAAGGTTAAATGTAGGTATCTGAATATTCTTGGTGCGTGTTCCTCACGCATATAGGGTTTAAGTAAATTATGGGGTATAAGTGATTTTGGGTGTTTTAAGGTTAAATGTAGGTATCTGAATATTCTTGGTGCGTGTTCCTCGCGCATATAGGGTTTAAGTAAATTATGGGGTATAAGTGATTTTGGGTGTTTTAAGGTTAAATGTAGGTATCTGAATATTCTTGGTGCGTGTTCCTCGCGCATATAGGGTTTAAGTAAATTGTGGGGTATAAGTGATTTTGGGTGTTTTAAGGTTAAATGTAGGTATCTGAATATTCTTGGTGCGTGTTCCTCGCATATAGGGTTTAAGTAAATTGTGGGGTATAAGTGATTTTGGGTGTTTTAAGGTTAATGTAGGTATCTGAATATTCTTGGTGCGTGTTCCTCGCGCATATAGGGTTTAAGTAAATTGTGGGGTATAAGTGATTTTGGGTGTTTTAAGGTTAAATGTAGGTATCTGAATATTCTTGGTGCGTGTTCCTCACGCATATAGGGTTTAAGTAAATTGTATAAGTGATTTGGGTGTTTTAAGGTTAAATGTAGGTATCTGAATATCTTGGTGCGTGTTCCTCGCGCAATAGGGTTTAAGTAAATTATGGGGTATAAGTGATTTTGGGTGTTTTAAGGTTAAATGTAGGTATCTGAATATTCTTGGTGCGTGTTCCTCGCGCATATAGGGTTTAAGTAAATTGTGGGGTATAAGTGATTTTGGGTGTTTTAAGGTTAAATGTAGGTATCTGAATATTCTTGGTGCGTGTTCCTCACGCATATAGGGTTTAAGTAAATTATGGGGTATAAGTGATTTTGGGTGTTTTAGGTTAAATGTAGGTATCTGAATATTCTTGGTGCGTGTTCTCGCGCATATAGGGTTTAAGTAAATTATGGTATAAGTGATTTTGGGTGTTGGTTAAATGTAGGTATCTGAATATTCTTGGTGCGTGTTCCTCGCGCATATAGGGTTTAAGTAAATTGTGGGGTATAAGTGATTTTGGGTGTTTTAAGGTTAAATGTAGGTATCTGAATATTCTTGGTGCGTGTTCCTCACGCATATAGGTTTAAGTAAATTGTGGGTATAAGTGATTTGGGTGTTTTAAGGTTAAATGTAGGTATCTGAATATTCTTGGTGCGTGTTCTCGCATATAGGGTTTAAGTAATTATGGGGTATAAGTGATTTTGGGTGTTTTAAGGTAAATGTAGGTATTGAATATTCTTGGTGCGTGTTCCTCGCGCATATAGGGTTTAAGTAAATTATGGGTATAAGTGATTTTGGGTGTTTTAAGGTTAAATGTAGGTATCTGAATATCTTGGTGCGTGTTCCTCGCGCATATAGGGTTTAAGTAAATTGTGGGGTATAAGTGATTTTGGTGTTTTAAGGTTAAATGTAGGTATCTGAATATTCTTGGTGCGTGTCCTCGCGCATATAGGGTTTAAGTAAATTATGGGGTATAAGTGATTTTGGTGTTTTAAGGTTAAATGTAGGTATCTGAATATTCTTGGTGCGTGTTCTCGCGCATATAGGGTTTAAGTAAATTTGTGGGTATAAGTGATTTTGGGTGTTTTAAGGTTAATGTAGGTATCTGAATATTCTTGGTGCGTGTTCCTCACGCATATAGGGTTTAAGTAAATTGTGGGGTATAAGTGATTTTGGGTGTTTTAAGGTTAAATGTAGGTATCTGAATATTCTTGGTGCGTGTTCCTCACGCATATAGGGTTTAAGTAATTATGGGGTATAAGTGATTTTGGGTGTTTTAAGGTTAAATGTAGGTATCTGAATATTCTTGGTGCGTGTTCCTCGCGCATATAGGGTTTAAGTAAATTATGGGGTATAAGTGATTTTGGTGTTTTAAGGTTAAATGTAGGTATCTGAATATTCTTGGTGCGTGTTCCTCGCGCATATAGGGTTTAAGTAAATTGTGGGGTATAATGATTTTGGGTGTTTTAAGGTTAAATGTAGGTATCTGAATATTTTGGTGCGTGTTCCTCGCGCATATAGGGTTTAAGTAAATTGTGGGGTATAAGTGATTTTGGGTGTTTAAGGTTAAATGTAGGTATCTGAATATTCTTGGTGCGTGTTCCTCACGCATATAGGGTTTAAGTAAATTATGGGGTATAAGTGATTTTGGGTGTTTTAAGGTTAAATGTAGGTATCTGAATATTCTTGGTGCGTGTTCCTCGGCTTTGCTTTTAACCCCATCTCTTTTTGGTGGGCGCGCTGAAAAGAAGGCATTCAAATAACAAAAAAGAGACGAGACAAAGGCAGAAGGTGGCTTTCTGACTTAGGCTTTATTGACCCGGTCAAAGTCAGGCATGGCAAGGGGATATCCCCTGGCCAGGAAGCAACTACACTCAGTTCAGGCCTCAGTTCGAAATGGCCGAAATATTATTTTGGGGGTAGGAAGTCTGTCCTTTTTAGGTTCTTTAGGTGAAAGGCCTCATGGGAGTTTGTTGGGTTTTTTCGTTTTATTTTTATTTTCGTTTTTTTTAATCCCCACAAGCAAACTAAAACAAAAAATATTAAATTAAAACAAAAAAAATATTAAAGTAATAGGAATAAAAAAACAACTTAATTTTATTTCTAAAGGTATATTTTTAAATCATGGCAAACAATAAATATTAAGATATTAGATTAAAACAAAAAATATTAAAATAATAGAATGAAAATATAAGAGGATGATTAACCCTCCTCAACACTCGCGGCACACCGGTTTTAAAACTGCTCTTGTATACCCAAGAACTCTCTCCCCGTTTATGTATTCGATGTTGAACACGAGTATATAACATTTGCAAAGAAATATAAACCAGAAAAGGTTAACCAAATTATATTTTAAATACAAAATTTGAGATTTATATTACACTTTAAATTTATTAAGAGTATACATCTATATATTAATACTCGGGTTCCTTAATTGTACAACAGTTATCTTGCAACACCCATAATTTTATTTCTAAAGGTATATTTTTAATCATGGCAAACAATAAATATTAAAATATCAAATTAAAACAAAAAATATTAGAATAAAAATATAAGAGGATGATCAACCATCCTCAACAATCAGAGCACACCCACGGAAGCTTCACGTTACACTAGTGTGCCATGGTACACTGGCTGAAAAACTCTGAAACATACTGTGGTATATTCACAGGTCTGGCTAGTACTTATATATTTATGTTATAAATATATATAGTTTGATTTGAACTTTCACGATAAGCCTGTGTCTATTAATGGAATTAGCGGTGTGATCTCAGGGTCCGTCCCCCCAGGCAACACATGCCCCCTCGATTTAAAGGGGCAGGCCTGGGTTTATTGCCCAGTGCCTGAGACACCCCCTTGAGAGGGAATACCGACGGGATCCACACATTTTTTGCCCCCGCCACCCATGAGCTTCAGTTCGTGGGTGGTCCTACATTATAGGGCCTTGTGTCTAACTCGTACACGTGGGGTATGTGGTAAATATATATTTATGTTATATGTTAAATGCAGACCTATTTTTGATCTAGCCATACTTTCAGATGTGGTAATAATCCTCTAATAATAACTCGTGCAATATTCAATTGAAAATATTTTATTTGAGCTTGTGAAGGTCGGACTTAATTCAATTAAGACAGTGTAATGGTTAACCGTCTGTCAGTTAAACTATCTTCACTGTGTGGACATTAATTTCATTGAAACGCGGTCTATTATGATTATTCTTTGTTCCCTTCTGAAATGTGACTCATTTTGACCTCTGATTAAAGTTGCAATGAAGCAGAGAATTGATCCCAACAAATTATCACTTTCTTTTCCTTGATACACTCAAACTTTTCATTGTTAGACAATCACTATATATATATATATGTATATTATATATAGTCATTGTTAGACAATAAGTGTGTGTATATATATATATATAGTCATTGTTAGGCAATAAGTGTGTATATATATTATATATATATATATATAGATAGATAGATAGATAGATATATATATAAGCTTATATAGAAATTGTTTAAAATCGTGTGTGTAGCGGTTTTGGACAATTTCCATATAAACTAGAACTTACCAAATACAAGTATATATATGTTGAATAGGATTAGACGGCTTTAGTTGTTCATAGATAAAACTCTGCAATTTATTAAGAAACTTTAGTTGGGACCCATCAAATTTCCTGGGGACTCATTCAAATCAAATCCATGCATCCCAGGACACACTAAATTAAAAAGCTATGAGCATCACTGTAATATATATATATATATATATATATATATATATATATAATATGAAGATAGGATGGTTGGAGTAAAATCCGACAGTATGAGGTAGGTAAAAGGATAGTGAACAAAAAATTTGTTTTGAGTTATTTTTTGTTCACTATCCTTTTACCTACCTCATATGTATATATATAATATAATATATATGATATATGATATATATATATATATATATATATGATATATATGTGTGTGTGTGTCTGTGTGTGTTGTTGGCACCTTTCTGTCCTATAAGGACAATGGCGTAGTGTCCCACAAAAAAGAAAAAAAATTATCTGCATTTGCGCACGTGACTCTGCAGGCCAATTCTTGAGTGACAGTCTTTGGTGCACTGATAGGGCTGCTGTCTTTTCTCTCTCTTTCTGGCTCTCTTTGCTGTCAAGGCTACTCTCCTTAGTGCGTGAGTAGCACAGCTTAGGTAATCTGATCTATGTGGTAAAGTAGCTGTGGTACTCCACCTCAAATGTAAAACAATCTCCCTGGTCTAGCACTAGTGAAAAGGAGATAGACTCCCTTGCTGTTCAGCAGATACCAACAATAGGCCACTTTGCAGACCTTATTTTAAAGTGCTGGTTTAACTCAGTCTGTAGAGTATTAGCCTAGGAATCACAAGGTTCTAGGTTCAATACCAGCCCTCGCCAACTCAGCACGAGTGGCACACCTTGGGTAATCTGATCTGTGCTGACAGTAAATGTGGCACTCCACCTCTGACTGAAATACAATCTCCCTGGTCTAGCACTAGCAAAAAAAGAATAGACTCCCTTACTGTATGACTGATACTGACAATAGGCTGCTTCACAGACTTTACCTTTTACTTACCGCTGTCACTACCGGAACCCAATGGGTTAACATGTAATCTCATCTTGAAATAACAATAAGGTAAGTTTAAAAAAGAAATATTGAGTACCTGTGATGAATGAATAAAACAAAACATCTTCAGCATAAGATAACCCAACAAGGGTTGACATGCCGTAAAAAACAACCAGCCAACTACTGGAACCCAATGGGTTAAATCATCGCCTCTTGAAATAACGATGACTACTTCCAGGAAGCACCTCTTTACCAAACGCAACCTAGTCCTTATCTGTTCATCTACTTTTCAATATGCATCAAAGAGATATATATATATATATATATATATATATATAATATATATATATATATTTATTCTGATGGGTGTCTATTGTACTTTATTGACGTTCATATCCTCTTATCAATCATCAAATTTTGGCATTTTGTCTCTTGTATCTATAAATTATATTGGATGTCACGATTTCTCTATTCAAGCCCCAAGTCTCTTTTGAAAAAGAAGAATAAGTTTGGCTCTTATTTAAAGACAGAAGCAAAACTTGAATAACTTTTGTCTTCCTCCTTTCTTCATAATTAACGTAAAACTTTTCAAAGATATGTTATTATTATTTAGAAATTCCACATATATAACTTACAACACACACCTTATATATAATATATATATATATATATATATATAATATACTGTAGTGTGAGATGTTCAGTATTTCAGCTTTTGCTGGAATGGTGTACCAAAGGCAGTATTAATTGGTAGAGTGCTCTTCAGTATGTATATGTAAGGCTTACCCAGCAAATATAGTGACATGTGTGTGCATATCAGTATGTATGAATATTATTTTGTATGCGTGTATATGTCGCGAGTATATGTAACCACGTGCAACCACGTCCGGTTGACAATGCCACACCTCGTAATAGACAACACTGCCGTTCAAACCCCACCACCCACCCACCCATAATATACAACATTTACAACCTTAAAATTAATATTATCCAACCCCACTCCCCAACTATCACGACCCGTCCGTATACAACATACACGGCCTACGCATCAGATAGAAAGAAAACATGCACACACACACATACATGTATAGACACGAGCGCTCGCACGTAAGCACTATTAAAATACCGCACACTAACAGATCAACGTATTATGTGTGTGACCAGTCACTACGCGTACGCAATCTTTATACTGCCCATAAACACTCTCATACATTCAATTCACCTTCACATACATACACACATCATTTTATCCAATCATACGCATCCCATGTCTATTGAATTTTTTGAAATTTTTTCGATTTTCCTCACATTTGAAACATCTTCACCTGATGAATGCATCACATGAAACCAATATGGTTGTGAATGTTCCTTTGTCACCCAATAAATAGATATGTAAAACCTATATATTTATCTTATTATATTATATATATATATATATATATATATATATATATATCACAACTGGTTTTTAAGATCTCAACCATTGGACTCATCTGATGATTGCATTACCATGAAACTTCAAGTTATGAGTGTAAGTCCATAATATTACCATTGATTATATATATATATATATATGAAAATTGTCTCCTTTTTCAAACCTCAAAAAATTATATATATATATTGAATATATATATTACTATATATATTAATATATATATATATATATTGAATATATATATTACTATATATATTAATATATATATACAATAAATATATATATTGAAAACCGTCTCCTTTTTCAAACCTCAAAAAATTTTTAAACAGACTGAATGACAAGTATTACCACTCGCTTTTCTCATTATTCTGTGATAAATAATTTCTTATCTTATGCCCTGAAGATGATCTAATTAATAGATCGAAACACTGCAGTGTCGGCCAATAAACTCACCACTTAACCCATTTAAACCTGTGTTTTTTCATTTTTCTTAATATACTACATACCGTCGGATTCACTTCCTTTCTTCACACATATATATATATATATATATATATATATATATATAAAATTAAGGTGTGTGTGGATGACTTATTATATGCACCCAAAATCCAGTACAGCTCTCTAAGGGCGACTTAAATTAACTTTCATTGCCAACATAAAGCAATGATCATCTGTTTACAAACTAGATCTCTCTGGTGATCGTAAAAAATATATAAACAAATGTATGTATTAAATGGTTTAAACACTGCTCCTTAAACGCAGCTGTCAAATAGCCAAGAGGTTAACAAATTGGGCTGATGACAAGTCAATCGGATTTCACTCCTGGTCAGAGGTAATTGTTGTGTCTAGCCACACTGAAGAGATGTGAAACGTCAAAACACGTTGTCTGTGGATGACATATATATATACATGTGACGGAAGCGCGTGGTGTAATGGTTAAAGTCATGGGAAATGGACTCGTCGCCCCAAGTTCAAATCCTGGATGTAATTGCATTTCACTTTGCACTAATACCCTTGGGAAAGGTATGAATCCTACTCTCCCTCCAGCTATGGATAAATAGTAGGGCAGACTGGGCTCTTTAACCTTGGTTAGGCAACTGGTCTAGGAGAAGGAAAACTCTGAATTCAAACCTGCTGAACTCCGCTTAAGAAATTGACCTTGTGTCGCATCCTGCTCGTGCGGAGGAGTTGGTAAATATATATATATATATATATATATATATATATGTGTGTGTGTGTATCTGTGTTGTAGAAGAATTCCAATTACTGTCAATGTTAAATTTATTTACACAAATTTTTCCCAAGTTACTGTCATTCTTTCTCATTTTTCTTTTTTCTTTCTTTTTTTCTTTCTTTCTTTATCATCTTTCTTTCTTTTATTTTTCTCGTCTTTCTATCTTTCTTTCTATCTTCTTTCTCATATTTTCTTTCTTTCTTTTTTTCTTTCTTATTATCATTCTTTCTTTCACATCTTTTTTTCTGTTTCTTTCTTTCTCTCTCATATTTTCCATCTTTCTTTCTTTTCTGTCTTGCTGTCATCCTTTCTTTCTTTCACATCTTTCTTTCTGTGTTTCTTTCTTTCTCATATTTTCCATCTTTCTTTCTTACTCATCTTACTGTCAATCTTTCTTTCTTTATCATCTTTCTTTTTTCTTAGATTCACATCTTTCTATGTTTCTTTCTGTCTTTCCTACTTTCTTTCTTCATCTTTCTTTCTTTCTTTCTTTCTCATATATCCCATCTTTCTTTCTTTTCTTCTTTCTTTTTCAATCAAACAAATTTGTCCAAACCGTTATCTGGACATGTCTCATTACCAAAACCTCTTCACATAATCAACAATGTGTAACTTCTTTCCCACAATCGGTATTTGAAATAGGTATTTGAATGATGAACTAGTTTTCTTCTAGGTAACAACTTTTAATGGTATTAATTTGCTAGTATAATTCACGCCATAAAGGATAGGATTGTTTATAGTTGGATTGGATTGGATAGTTAGGGCCGGGTTAGATCAATCGGTAGATGTGTTTGGCTAGAAACCACAAGGTTCCTAGTTCGATACCGGCTCTCGCCAACTCAGCATATGAGTAGCACAGGGATCTGTGTGGTAAAGTAAGGAGCTGATGGTAGCTGTGGCGTTCCACACACGCAAAAAAACAAACAATCCCCTTGGTCTAGCGCTATTGAAAAGGGGATAGACTCCCTCGCTGATTGGCTGATACCGTCTTTAGGCCACCCCGACGACTTTATTTACTTTACTGAGTCAGGTGTATGGGAGAGGGGTGCAGGTAGAGAATATGGAAGAATGACTGGACTGAAAAATTTTCAGATCACTTGTATAAACAAAAGGATGAAAGAAAAAAAGCAAAGAATGAATGTGTTGGTGGGGGTGAAGGAGGAGATTTATTTTGTTTTATGGCATATCAAACTTGGTGGGTCATTTAATGCCAGCAAAATTTTGTAAGATTTGAAGTGATAGTTTGGAAGAAAATTTTTTAAACTCAATTTTTTTTATAGACAAATATCTATTTAACTCATAGATGGAACCCTATCAGGTACTACTATAACCCGTCGGTCGCTCCCGAGCTAAATGGCTCACAGAATCTCCGAAATTGGCCGTCAAGATCGGATTTTCTGCATCAACCAAGGATTGCAGGGTCTCTATATTTTGCGGAAGTCTAGCCGAATGCCCCACGTTGTGCTAAGATCTCAATACCGACTAAGAAATCTGCTATAGAAAACTGCTTTCCGAGATTAATGGCGGGCGATGGTCACATGAAAAAAAATAACGACTCTTTTCTTCTTAAAAAAATCAACAACATTTATATTCGAAAATACAGGAATACAAATAATTACTTCTCAGTTTGTGGGAGTGATGTGCCCGTAATTAATACTTCTGGTCTTCTGCAAAGTATTGTGCAAAACAGTTCGTAAGTTGACTAAGTTTTCAAAATGGTCTTAGCTGAAGTCAGTTACTCTCGGCTCTTTCGTATGCGTTATCTTGTCAGCTAGCCGATTCCAGCGATCACAACTCATCTGCCCGTTGGGCCTCATCTGCCCATTCGGCCTCTTCTGCTCCTCAACCAAAAACGTTTGAGTTAAGTAACACTCCGATCGGACAATTTTATTTCCGGCGGCATGAAGACATTGGGAATTTTTTCTGCTCCACCCACAAGAGCGGGTAACCGCTTCCTCTGTTACAGACATCCATCTCTTCCGGCCACTTGAATTGTTTTTTAAATACATTCGACCCATTATTTTTAATGTCCGATTTCCACAAGAGTTTATCTCCATTCTCCAAGCAATAGGGAAACATAAAAAACAATAGATTCTCTTTAATTCCTGGTTTCTTCATGTTCGGTAATCTATAAAACAAGATTTATCTTTTCCCCGCGACTAAAGTCTGGATACATCAAAGACCGTCTAAGAACGGCTTCCTCATACTCTGGGAGTTCCGACCTACTTGAGATTTTTACTACCGGCCACTATCCCTCGACCCCCCCGGTCGAGGTCATTTTCGGATCGCCCATCTGTTTGAATCTACGGCTGAAGTCGGCCAGCGAGTTATATTCCGTTTATTAATTCTTTCTTCTTCTAATTCAAAAAACCTAGATCAGGTCACATCTCGATCGCTGGCCTTGTAATTTCGACCCAAAGTCGGAAGATTTTAACTTCCGAATTTTTCTTTCTTTCTTTTTTATCTTCCAACCTGAATCAGGTCACACTACACTTTTTAAAAATATCTATTTAACTCATAGATGGAACCCTATCAGGTACTACCACTTCAGGTCAGAGTAGACCTGGGAGTAATAGGTATGAAGAGATGCTTCACATTCCCCAGACCTCCAGAACTGGAACCTCACCATCAGATTTTCGGTTTATCGTCAAACCCAGGACATGAAGACCCTCAGTCACTGCCTTCTAGCACATGTATGATGAAAAGGGTTCGGGCTTGCCATAACAGCAATAGGGTCGGGACAATCATATAGGTGACAACTGTGTGTGTGTGTGTGTGTGTGTGTGTGTGTGTGTGTAAAAGAAATATGTATATATGCTTGTTTGGAAACACTTATCACCTTTTACCTATCAATTATATATATATATATATATATATGTGTGTGTGTAAAATAAATATGTGTGTGTGTGTGTGTGTAAAATAAATATGTATATATGTGGTGTGTGTGTGTAAAAAAAATATGTATATTATATGTGTGTGTGTGTGTGTGTAAAATAAATAGTATTATATATATGTGTGTGTGTGTGTAAAAAAAATATGTATATATATGTGTGTGTGTGTGTGTAAATAAATATGTATATATGTGTGTGTGTGTGTGTGTGTGTGTAAAAAAATATGTATATATATGTGTGTGTGTGTGTGTGTGTGTGTGTAAAATAAATAAGTATATATATATGTGTGTGTGTGTGTGTGTGTAAAAAATATGTATATATATGTGTGTGTGTGTGTAAAATAAATATGTATATATGCTTGTTTGGAAACAGTTATCACCTTTTACCTATCAATTATTTATCTAAGCAGAGAACAAATACATAATGCAAAATAGAAGAACTCTTCTTTTAAAAGTTCTGAAGAGGGTTAGATCAATCGAGAGACTACTTTACAAATGGTTGAGTGATTTGACCACGAAGCAGAAGCTGTAAACGGAGAATAGTTATTGTTAAACAACCAGCTGATATCACTCAATATAGATTTACCAAGATTATAGCCACAATCAATAAAATCACTCTTGTTTGTTGGACCTAACAAAATATATAGCGGTGCCATCTCACCAGGAAAACCAAAAATGGCCAGACAAAATAATCATCTGGGAATAAAAAGAAATTCCCTTTATTTCGGTCTTTTTGATTCTTGCGGAAAAATGTACAAAGAGCATGCAAATGACTAAGAATCTGACGCAATTTTTAAATTAGTTATTTATCCGAAACTGGCGTCTTTGGGAGAGGGGAGACGATGACATTTGTAACTTCTGACATATGTGGGTCTTGCAAAACTATCGATCTGCACCCACATCTCTGGCCTGGATAAGTTGGTATGGAAGACCAGCATTTGCCCATGCAGCAGTTCCATTGCCTGGATCTGGGTAGAGGCATTGACAAGATTGTTGGAAAAACATGTGGGTCTTGCAAAACTATCGATCTGCACCCACATCTCTGGCCTGGATAAGTTGGTATGGAAGACCAGCATTTGCCCATGCAGCAGTTCCATTGCCTGGATCTGGGTAGAGGCATTGACAAGATTGTTGGAAAAAAACAGCAGTTGCCCATGCAGCAGTTCCTTTTCCTGGATTTCGGTAGAGGCATTGGCAAGGTTGTATGAGAAACCAGCAATCTCCTATGCTGCAGGTTTCTTGCTTGGATCTGGGTAGTGGCTTAGGCAAGATTGTAAGAAAGACCAGCAGTTGCCTATGCAGCAGGTCTCTCGCCTGGATCTGGGTAGAGGTATAGGGAGGGGGCGATGAAGTTTTGTATGTCACTTCTGGCATATGTGGGTCTTGCAAACTATGGATCAGCTCTTGCATCTTTGGCCTGGATAAGTTGGTATGGTAGACCAGCAGTTGCCCATGTAGCAGGTTGCTTGCTTGGATCTTGGTAGAGGACTGAGTAAGGTTGTATGGTAGACCAGCAGTTGCCCATGTAGCAGGTTGCTTGCTTGGATCTTGGTAGAGGACTGAGTAAGGTTGTATGGTAGACCAGCAGTTGCCCATGCAGCAGGTTGCTTGCTTGGATCTTGGTAGAGGACTGAGTAAGGTTGTATGGTAGACCAGCAGTTGCCCATGTAGCAGGTTGCTTGCTTGGATCTTGGTAGAGAACTGAGTAAGGTTGTATGGTAGACGAGCAGTTGCCCATGCAGCAGGTTGCTTGCTTGGATCTTGGTAGAGAACTGAGTAAGGTTGTATGGTAGACCAGCAGTTGCCCATGCAGCAGGTTGCTTGTTTGGATCTTGGTAGAGGACTGAGTAAGGTTGTATGGTAGACGAGCAGTTGTCCTTGCAACAGTTCCTTCACCTGGATCTGGGTA
The DNA here is from genome assembly GCA_023376005.1 of Doryteuthis pealeii. Taxonomy (NCBI): domain Eukaryota; kingdom Metazoa; phylum Mollusca; class Cephalopoda; order Myopsida; family Loliginidae; genus Doryteuthis; species Doryteuthis pealeii. The sequence goes on from CM042167.1 coordinate 70,422,993, forward strand.
GAGGCTTAGGCAATATTGTTGGAAAAACCAGCAGTTACCCATGTAGCAGTTCTCTTGTCTGGATCTGGGTAAGGTTGTATGGAAAACCATCAGTTGCCCATGCAGCAAGTCTCTCACCTTGACCTGGGCACAGGTCTGGGCAAGGTTGTTGGAAAGTCCAGCAGTTAACCATGTAGCAGGTCTCTTTTCTGGATCTGGGTAGAGGCTTGGCAAGATTGTATAGAAGACCAGCAGTTGCCCATGCAGCAGGTCTCTTGTCTGGATCTGGGTAGAGGCTTGAGCAAGATTGTATAGAAGACCAGCAGTTGCCCATGCAGCAGGTCTCTTGTCTGGATCTGAGTAGAGGCCTAACTAAGATTGTATGGAAGATCAACATTTGCCTATGCAGCAGGATTCTTCAAAGAATGAGTTTAAAAAAATATTGAATACCCAACAAGAATGAATAAAACAAAAACGTCTTTGGCATAAAATAAAGCAAGGGATTGACATGCTATAAAAATCCAACCAACCAACCAGTAACTACAGCTGTCTGTTGTCATTGTAATTGGTGGAAAAACTGAAAATGAACACAAAGATTTGTAGCTCTTTTATTATAGTCATAGATCGGCAGAGAATAAATTCTTAATTACTATGTTGTTTAAGATTTATTATTTATTGCCTCAATAATTAATTAAATAGTAAAAAGTACAATCATTGGGGTGGCCTAAAGTTGGTATCAGCAAAAAAGTGAGGGAGTCTATTCCCTTTTTACTAGCGCTAGACCAAGGAGACTGTTTTGACATCTGAGGTGGAGCGCCACACCTACCATTAGCTCCGCACTTTACCACACTGTGCTACTCGTATGCTGAGTTGGTAGGGGCTGGCATCAAACCTGGAACCTTGTGGTTCCTAGGTGGACGCTCTACCGATTGAGCTGAACCAGCATTAAATTTCTTTTTGTTTTTCTTGATATACAAGGTGTGTCAAAAAATTGTTGAGATCTTTTGTATTTTTGACACACCTTGTATTCTGAAAAAAATTAATGTTCCTTTCATTGTTCATTTCTATTTTGGTAAATACAGCTTCAAATTCGGCACTTTTGGACACACCTTGTATTCTGGGAAAAAAAACATTCCATTCATTGTTCATTTCTATCTTGGTAAATACAGCTTAAATCTTGATAATTTTATGACACACTTGTACTTCAGGCATGTCCAAAGTCTGGCCCACAGGCTAATTATGGCCTGCGTTAAGATTTTTTATTGTCCACAGCTTCATTCTTATAACGTATTATTTATGGCCCACTAGAGCAGTGTCAAACCCAAACGATTTGGACCAAAATACATTGAAATAGCCAGACAAGTTGTAAATGTCACACTTTTTGCTTTCTTTCCAGTTGATTCATAAATGTAAACAATGCTTTATGGAGATTTTTACTTTTGAGATTTATTGATTGATTGATTTTAATGGCATGTCAACCTGTCTGGGTTATCTTGTTTGTAGATATCATTTATTGATTTTTTTATTTTATCATTTTTTCTATTTTAATGGCATATCAACTTGTTAGGGGTTATCTAGTGCTAAGATATCATTTATTGATTTTATTGGTTTTTATTTTATCGTTTTTTTTTTTTTTATTTTTTTAATGTCATGTCAACCTGTCTCTGGTTATTGGACGAGGAGTAGGAGTTCTCATAGTAGTTTTGATTTGCGAGAAGAGAGAGCTTTTGGATTGAATTCAGAGTTTTCCTTCTCTTAGACTGGTTGCCATACCAAGTTTAAAGAGCCCACTCTAACCTATTATTTACCCATGGCTGGAGGGAGAATAGTTGGCAATTTCTTAAGAATCTATAGTTGGCACCTATCAAATTTCCCAGGCACTCATTCAAATCAAATCCATGTGTCCCTGGATGCACTGAATTAAAAAGCACTGCATACTGTGGTACATCCACAGGTCCTGCTAGTTATCAATAATATTAATCAATATATCAGTTAATATATAAGTTTCTCGCGTAATTTGAGTAAATCTTCATTTGGAAGATGCTGCAAAAACCTCAATTCAGAATCAATGGACAAGAAATTGCTTTTTCCCCACCCACCCCCTTCGGATTTGTTAATTGGACTAGATATTGTCTAAGGAGGCACGATATGATTATATTAAATCTGTCTGAGATGGATTATCCTCTTTTCAATGTCATCTCTTACATTGTGAAGAGTTTAGGGATTAAGCTTACCTCAAGACATCAGGATTAGATTATCCAAACTCAATCAAGTGAATGATCTTTCACTAATCATTATTCCAAAACTTATTTATCTTGATTAAGAAAATTTGTGATTGCTTCATCTAATAATAGAGCCGGTTTAGCTCAGTCAGTAGAGCATCGGCCTAGGAACCACAAGGTTCTGGGTTCAATACTGGCCCTCGCCAACTCAGTCAAGTGAATGATCTTTCACTAATCATTATTCCAAAACTTATTATTTATCCTGATTAAGAAAATTTCTGAATTACTTCATCTAATAATAGGGCCGGTTTAGCTCAGTAGGAGTGTCGGCCTATTAACCACAAGGTTCTGGGTTCAATACTGGCCCTCGCCATCTCCACCTCAGATGCCAAAATAATCTCCTTGGTCTAGCGCTAGTGAAAAGGGGATAGACATCCTCGCTGTCTGGTTGATAAAGACTTTCTCCACCCCGATGACTTTACTTACTTATATATAATGGAGTTTCAGTCATATGGAAATCCAATCTCACTGACAAGTTACAGCAACAATTCTTCCAAGCCGTAGTTGTATCAGTGCTACTGTATGGCTGCACCACCTGGACCCTAACAAAATGCCTAGAGAATAAACTAGATGGTAGCTATACAAGAATGCTGCGCATGATCCTAAACAAATTGTGGAATCAACACCCCAGAAGAAAGTAGCTGTACAGCCACTTGCCCTTATATCACAAACCATCCAAGTGAGATGAACAAGACATGCTGGACACTGTTGGAGAAGTAAGGACAAACTCATAAGCGGCATTCTCCTATGGAAGCCAGTACATGGGAACACCAGTGCAGGATGCCCAGCAAAGACCTACATTAACCAGCTCTGATACTGGATGCTGCGCTGGGGATTTGCAATGAATGATTGGGATGGTTGGTGAGAGATTGTCATGGATATCCATGCTGCTAGCACAACATGATGAGAATGATGAAGATTCAGTGTCTGTCTCTTACTGAAACTACTTACATCACAATACCCTCAGGAATTGTGTAAGTTTATCAATGAGTTATAGTCAAAATCATTAATACACAGAATAAAGAACAACCCTTTATTATCTGTACTCATGAATTAAGTATGCAAAATTAAACGGTCCACATTGTTAACACAAATTTTAATAAATACATGCCTCATATTATTTATATATAGTTTGTTTTTTTTTTTTAATATATATTTAAAGTGATCTAAAGTATAGTTTTATAAGAAAATTATTTACAAACAAGAAATAGTCATGTAATCTTCTTCATTAGATTTTATATCTTATTATATGGTAAAAAATTCTATTTTGATTATCATTGTTAAAAAATTTTATTTTACAACAGACAATAACCAAAACAACATTTGATGTTCCCCAAAAGAAAAACCTTAAATATTTGAATTAATTTGATTGGTTTGGTTTGTTTTGTTTTACGGCATATCAACCTCAGTGGGTCATTTAATGCTGATAAAGTTTTGAAATAAATCAATTCTTAATGGATAATACAATTTTTTTATAAATACATTTTTCTATTTAACCCATAGATGGGACCCTAACAGGTACTACCACTCCGGGTCAGAGTGGACCAGGGAGCAATGGTGATGAAGGGGTGCTCCACATTCCCCAAACCTCCAAAACTGGAACCTCACCATCAGATAGAGTTTAACGTCATTCCCAGGACATGTAGACCCGCAGCCACCGCCTTCTAGCACCCATATGATAAAAAAGGGGTTGGAGCTTGCCATAAGGGCATTAGGGTTGGGAAAATCATATAGGTGCTAGGGCTAGACGTGACCAGCCGATGAATTGATTTGAATTTAACTGTTAGAAACTTGGCTTTATTAGAAAGAAAACTGTTGTGGCCTGGTTAGGGGGCCAGAATAAAGACACAAGTGAGGAAATGAGTTAAATAAATAAATTAACAAAGAACAGTAGTACAAACATATACAAATGACATGGTTACACATGAGGCTGTCTTATCGGCTATCCGCTGAAATATTAACTCTCGTTTTAAGTGTAGAACCTGCTGCTATTTATAGTTGGAAGAGTTCATGCGTGCGTGGTAAATTAGCATAACAAAAACATATTTATTTGATTTTTTTTACTGCAAAACTATTTTTCATGTTTGTTCTTAAAAAAATATACATTTCAAATATCTGTTTACAAATTTTTTACAAAAGAGCATGGCAAAAATTAATCTTTATACTGCCCAGTGGGCTTCTTTTTTTTTTTTTTTTTTTTTTTTTTTTTGCTCGTAATAATAATGATACTACTAGCATTTATAAACAATAAATCAATCGCCCTGTGTCGAGGATTTAACATACGCCAACTTCATCCGTCTTATGATCTTATAGCTTAGATAATGGTCATTATTATAGGTTTAGGGCCGGGATAGCTCAGTCGTAGAGAGTTCGCTAGAAACCACAAGGTGCCTAGTTTGATACCGGCCCTCGCCAACTCAGCGTTGAGTAGCACGGGGATCTGTGCGGTAAAGTAAGGAGCTGATGGTAGGTGTGGCACTCCGCCTCAGACACCAAAACAATCTCCCTTGTCTAGCACTAGTGAAAAGGGGATAGACTCCCTCGCTGATTGGCTCATACCGACCTTAGGCCACCCTGACGACTTGATACCTGCATAGTTATAATAGTATCAGGTATGTAGAATGAACATGATACGCACCTTCACAGGAAGACTGTGACTAGCATCCAGTCACAAGACAAAAAAAAAAATAAAAGAGTAACTATTAAATTCCTAAAATATCATTAGAATTCAATTTTAACGGTTTCCGCTGGCTATTATTTATGATTAAAATTAAGCTAATTAAAATTATTACTTGCTGTCCATCGTATCCGATGACGACACCATGCGAATCCTTTTCCTCCAATTTATTCGTTCTCTGGTTGCGTCTTGCCAACTGCCTATGGGGATGTTAAAGTCCTTCAGGTTTCTCTTGATGTTGTCTTTGTACCTGAGCTTTGGTCTACTGATTCCACGTGAGCCCTCTCTCAATTGAGAGTACAGAATCTGCTTTGGCAGTCTGTCATCCCTAAGTCTGTTAAAGTGGCCAACCCATCTCAGGTTGCGCTGGACAAGTATTTTGTGTATGCTAGGGAGTCCAGTTTTCTTCAGGATTGTCCTGTTTGAAACATGTTGCCACCACTTGATATTTAATATCAATATATAATATAATCAAGCTAAAAATAATTCAGAAATGAGAACTAAGGAATAAATTAACAAATAGAATATGCTGCATCCAGCAATTGGACAAAATATGAATTAACATAGCGTTTAACTGTTATCATCAGAAAAGAAGTTTATCTCAAATTAACTAAAGAATGACATTAAATTAGTGAAGTATAAAGTAGGTTCCTGATGAGATCATTGAGATTGAAACCATAGTAAACCCTCAACTCTTTTCCACTATTACTACTATATATATATAGCATGGGCCGGGTTAGCTCAGTCAGTAGAGCGTTCGGCTAGAAACCACAAGGTTCCTAGTTCGATACCGGTCCTCGCCAACTCAGCATATGAGTAGCACAGGGATCTGTGCGATAAAGTAAGGACCTGATGGTAGGTGTGGCGCTCCACCTCAGATGCTAAAAACAATCTCCTTGGTCTAGTGCTATTGAAAAGGGAATAGACTCCCTCGCTGACTGGCTGATACCAACTTTAGGCCGCCCCGTCGACTTTACTTACTTACTTACTTATATATAGCATTGCCAGCACTTAGCTGAAATCAGCAGACATTTATTTTCCATGGGTTTTTATCCATTGATTTATCTTTTACAGCGATTTAAAATGGTATTTTGCTTCAAACAGCCGAAAACAAAAAATATGAATTTTTTTTTTTTCAAGCCTAGATTTTAGTCATCAGTTTGGATTACAAAATCAAAGAGGATAATCTTTATCAATATTCTTGAAATTATACACTTAATTAGATTATACTTTATACTACATCGTGTCGATTGTTATTTTTCTTCTTCAACCTTCAGAAGCAAAACCACTACCAACGAAGTTTGATGCAGGTTCCTTCAAAAAGTATAAGCTAAGCAAAAATAAACAAAATTATAGTTGTACCCACAGTTTCGGTGTTCAAATAGCCAATAGGGATAGATGGTAAGAAAGAGTTAAGGGAATCTGTGTTACCAGTAGGACTTGACAATATTTTTCAAATTACTCCCTTTGAACAAATTCAACAATATATCAGATTTTGTAAAAATTAAAAAGGGTATTAGCGCTATATGAAATGCAAACAGCCTCACCCAGAATTTGAACTCTTCTTGCTGTGTCCATTACCCACGACAATAACCACTACACCACACGCCCCTCCCATAAATGCGTGTAGATGTGTGCGTAGAGACAGCGTGTTTAGGGTGATGTAGAGACATTTAAAGCTACAACTGACCATTTGTAAAGATTGGTACCACTTATCACACATCTAATTTCTCCGAGGACTCAAAAGTCAATGGGTTAATCAAATCAAATATCTTGAACAGAATGAATATCGTGCCGGCCCGCCTGCACATTGTCTGGATCAATTCTGCCGACAGATAAATGGTGTATGCACTTACACATTTGGGCGGATCCGCTCAAGCGGAGAAAAATGTCCATCCAGATGAGAAGTTTTCGTCTTCCACTGTTTCACCTTCGATAACGTCTACAGCCGGAGCGAGAGTGAGTTTAAGATGCGGCAAATAAAAATTGATCAAATGTGTGACTAACAGCAACGGGTTATGATGACGAAGTGGAACCCTTTATCTCAGACACACAACTTCGAAAAACAAACTAGCTAAAGTACTCAGCATAGATGGGTAAAGAGCTCAAGACTGAAGCCAGCCTTTATGCAGGGCTTAGAACCATGTCAAACTGAGCAGCCCCCTAGGGCTGCATGGATTAGATGAGGGCCACACATGACAACTGAAGACTATAAATCCATCTTCTACATTAACAGATCGCAAAGTGATGATTACTATCATTAATTTCTTTATTATCAACTAGAAGCCAATTAATTTTTTTAAAACATAATTCAATCCCAGAAGTAAGGAATATTTTAGTATTTAATTTTAGTCATTAAACTAAACAGGAAAAAAAAAGCCTTAGGAATACAATCATTGATTCACTCAGCTTTGGTATAATAATAGATACAAGTAATTTTGATCTTTTGTCATCCCGTAAAATATCTATAAAAAAAAAAAGACTCTTATAAAACATACAAGTGTCACTGTCACTTTCAATTATGGCCATGTGTTGATTGAAAGTAGGAGAAAGTAAGAGGAAAGACTCACTCCCTTTCATTGACAGAGTTAGTCTCCTTCTTCTGCAACTCATGTTGTATACTCTTCTTTTTACCTTCTTACTTCTATTCTTCTAGCGTCTGGACTTCGTCTTGGGGACTTCGTGTCTGGTCTTCCATTGGCGATTTCTCTTTATCAGAAGCCCTGTGTCATTGGTAGTTTTTAGATAATAACACAAGACTTCGATTTACTTAGATCATATTTTATTTCTAAATCCCCACCAGACTACCTGCGCAGATTGAGTCGGCAGCGTGCATAACACGACTTACCACCGTCATGGTCTTGGCCGATCTGACTAAATCTCTTTCTAATCTAAACCGGAAGAATGTCTTCTCCACCGATTCTCACGGTATCCACCGGAAGGAGGATTAGGACTGAGGTCAAACCTTGTCATTCAATCCTTCAAGGTCGCCGGCTGAACTTATAACAGCCATTTTGGTTTCTACACTACTGTACATAAGTATTAGGAATCTAATAATTATGTAACACTCAAACAAAGGGCTGAGAGACAATGTGTTGATAAAAGACTGTTTCTTAACAATATATTGCCCTAATGAACCATTTTTAGCCAAGAATTTTTGGAAAAAACAATATTTTTCAAATTGTTCCTTTAAACAGATTCATCAGTATTTCAGATTTTGTGAAAACAGCCAATAGGGACAGATGTTGAGAAAGAGTCAAGGGAATCTGTGCCACTAGCATGACTTGATGATGCTTTTTTTTTTTTTAAATTGCTCCTTTTAAACAAATTCAACAGTATATCAGATTTTGTGAAATGCACGTTAACTAACTTAAATAATATTCTTTCTTCACACATTTCTTTTAAACTTTTTCTTTCCATTCCGTGTAAATTGATTCCGTTTTCTGCAAATATTCATTCAACTGTTTAGTGATGAAAAGAATTTGAATGCATTATAAAAAAAAAATTCTCTTATTCTGCCTGCAGCATTTACCACTTGCAACTGATGCATTTGAAAATGTGCAAAAATATCTGAATTTACTAGAAATCCATTTTTACATATTTTTTACGGCCTGCTGGATATTTATGTAATCGAATTTGAAGCATCATAATCATCATCATCATCATCAAGGTGTGCTGACTGCACAAATTCACATGACTCTCTCTCCCCCTCTCACTCTCACTCTCTCTCTCTCTCTCTCTATATATATATATATATATATATATATATATATATATATATATATTATGGTACCAAGTTTCTTGGTACAAGGTGATTCTAGGTGGGTCTAATTCTCTACCAGTAGTTTGTTGTAGAGTTCAGGTTCCGTATGAGAGCTCAATGTTTAATTATTGTAAACAGAGCAAAGTTATTTGGAATAAAAGGCCTTAAATACCATGGGTATCGTGATTGGACCATTTCCACTCGCGAGTATGCTCATGAGCTTCTTCAGACCACTGATATATTTTATTTAATATATAAAATATATCAGTGGTCTGAAGAAGCTCGTGAGCATACTCGCGAGTGGAAATGGTCCATAACCACGATACCCATGGTATTTAAGGCCTTTTATTCCCAAATATATATATATATATATATTTTTAGTATTATCTGCGTTATTCGACTATTGTCCCATCATTGTATTATCTGCGTTATTCAGACTATTGTCCCCATCTTTATTGTTATTTGTACAACGTTTCAGCCGATATGCCCTCCGGCCTTCTTCAGGTATTTCTTGTCGGACTCGGGAACTTTCTTGTCCTGGTCGGGAAGCTTCTTGTCGTAATCGGGAGCCATCACGGAATTTCGAACCTAATCCTTTATTCAGTCCACGGGCGTATCCTGTTCTCATTCTGCTAGAAATACCTGAAGAAGGCCGGAGGGCATATCGGCCGAAACGTTGTACAAATAACAATAAAGATGGAGACAATAGTCCGAATAACACAGATAATACTAATCATCAAGCCTCATCTCAAACATTCAGAGAAATAGTATATATATTTTTGTTTAAATCAAATTTGAAGCATCATAATCATCATCATCATCAAGGTGTGCTGACTGCACAAATTCACATGACTCACTCACTCTCTCTCTCTTTATCTCTCTCTCTTTTTCTCTTCTCCCTCTCTCTTTCTCTCTCTCTCTTTTGTCTTTTCTCTCTCTCTCTTTCTCTCTCTTTTTCTCTTCTCTCTCTCTCTCTCTCTCTCTCTCTCTCTCTCTCTCTCTCTCTCTCTATATATATATATATAATGGGGCAACCTCTTGGCCCTGGGTGGCAACCTGTGATGCATAAGGACAGAATCCTGGTGGCTGAGTAGTCCATGACATGCAACACTCCACTTTGGCCCTTACTTAGGCTAGATGGTTGGTCAAAGAGGCCCTCATCACTCTTACTAAATTTTCTAGATGGCAACCTTATGTCCGCACAGGGCTGATGAATGGAAGTCTTTGTTGGTTGGCCAACACTGGTGTGTCCATACGATATGTAGGAGTCCATAGAAAAATGTCTTTTATGAGTTCATCCTTACAGAGATGTTGATAGGTACACATCCTGCGTCCCTGATGCACAAAAATCTAAAAGTATGCCGTAAAATCGTATCAATGTGTCCCAGTGTTTTTATTTTTTTTCTTCCCTCACCATTTCAAGCTAACAGTAAATACATTTCAATTGTTTTTTAGAAACAAATTACACAGGATAGCTTACAATGTAGAAGTTAGACGGCTTTAGTTAGGACCCATAAATTTTTCTGGGGAATCATTCAAAGCAAATATGTGCATCCCAGGATACACTAAATCAAAAAGCTATCAGCATTACTGTCCTTACATCTCCAGTAAGTAAAGGAAAGTCATCGGGGACGCCTAAAGACGGTATCAGCCAATCAGTGAAGGAGTCTATCATCTTTTCACTAGTGCTAGACCAAGGAGATTTTTTTTTGCATCTGAGGTGGAGCGCCACACCTACCATCAGCTCCTTACTTTACTGCACAGATCCCTGTGCTACTCATACGCTGAGTTGGCCAGGGCCGGTATTGAACTAGGAACCTTGTGTTTTCTAGCCGAACGCTCTACCAACTGAGCTTGTGTCCAGTAATTCTTGCTTATCTTACATGGAGGTATGTGGCCATACAGTTGCTGTTTTCAGGATTTGTTCAAAATAGCATCGTTTGTCTTATTTATCTGCAATTAATTATAATATGAATTCTATGAACAGGATATGAATTTACACCAGAAGTGACTTTCAAGCAAGTAGATATGATAAATGTTTAACTAAATATAAGGAATTATTCATGTCATCTATTTAATAGCATCTTTGATCTTATCTATATAGATAATTTTCTATCATCCTTCCACAAAGCACATATATATATTCTACTATCATAAGATAACTAACTACCCATTGATCCATTAATGATCATTATACCTTTGTTCATATGACCATTTATAAATATCTATGAACCTGTCTCTTTGCTTATCTCATATGTCGCCCTATTGACTGGGGCTGTTGAAAAAACTGACTACACCTCCATACTGACTTGGGCTAGATGGGTGATTGATGGGGCTTAATCTGATCAATCGGTCAAAAGAGAGGCAGGGAGATAAACTTATATATACATATATTTATGGAGATAAACTTATATATATATATATAAATCTTCATTCATATATATATATATATATATATTATTTGTTATAGAGTACAATGCGTTTAAACGCAATTGTGCATTGTTACCATTGTGCAATTGTGCATTGTTACGCAATTGTGCAATTGTTACCATTGGTTTCAAAGCAGCATGTTAGCCACTTATACGCCCATGAAAAAATATTAAATGAATGTCAATTTATTTATATATATATATATATATATATATATATATATATATATAGTACCTTATTAGTACCTGTTTGGGTTGTTATGATTTTTGTGACTATTCTTATGCTTCAAGTAAGAGCACTCTCCATATACGGAGATCCGTCGTGTTAAGCAGAGCGCAATATCTTAGTGAAGAAACCTTTAGTTGCTCCTTGGTGTTCCTCAGTCTTGGGTATGATCCTTTGGTTGTTCCTTGGTGTCCCTTAGTGTTGCACACTTTTGCCCTTTCTTGGGCTAGACTGACGGTCGGAGAGGCCCACTCCGATCAATCGGCTGGTCACGTTAAGCCCTAGCACCTATATAATTGCCCCAACCCTATTGCCCTTATGGCAAGCCCCAACACTTTTTATCATATGGGTGCTAGAAGGCGGTGGCTGAGGGTCTACATGTCCTGGGAATGACGTTAAACTCTATCTGATGGTGAGGTTCTAGTTTTGGAGGTTTGGGGAATGTGGAGCACCCCTTCATCACCATTGCTCCCTGGTCCACTCTGGCCCAGAGTGCTGGTACCTGTTAGGGTCCCATCTATGGGTTAAATAGAAAAATGGGTTTATAAACAAAATTGTATTATCCATTAAGAATAACTTTATTTCAAAACTTTATCGGCATTAAATGACCCACTGAGGTTGATATGCCCTAAAACAAAACAAACCAAACCAAACTTAGTGATGTAGGTCCTTTCGCCAATGTTGAATAACATGCAAATGAATGGCTGTCAATATCAGTTATTAAATAGTTAACTAACCACATATTCAGGCTATTGATTGGCCGGGGTTTAAACCATCTGACCTCACCTAGTCTATAAGTTTAAGTGGTGGATTACAGCAAGCCTTATATACAGAAATATTTCAACAAGGGTCCCATCTATCGGTTAAATATTACAAAATGAGTTCTAAAAAATCTGTTTAAAAAATTGAGTTTAAAAAAATTTAGTATCCATCAAAAATGAATGAAACAAAACATTTTCAGCATAAAATGACCCAACAATCCAATTTAAAGCATCATAATCATCATCATCATTATCCTCATCATCAAGGTGTGCTGACTGCACAAATTCACATGACTCTCTCTCCCCCTCTCACTCACTCTCTCTCTCCTCCCCTCTCTCTCTCTCAAATCAAATTTGAAGCATCACAATCATCATCATCACAGATTCCCATGACAATCTCTCTCACTCACCATCCCTTGCCTATTGGTAATCACTCTTGGTAAATCCCTTAGACAACACCCTCATGTACGTCCGCCCTATCAGTTGGGGCAGTAGAATACAGTGACTGCACCTCTGCAGAGGGGTAAGACCACCACCACCAATGGGGCAACCTCTTGAAACAAAACATTTTCAGCATAAAATGACCCAACAAGGGTTGACATGCCGCAAAAACCAACCAACTTGCTGAACAATTACTTATTTTTGACAGGAGAGAGACTTCCTCATTATTGTAAGATTCTCTTTGTAAAGCATCAAGTATCCAAATTAATGAATTTGTCTTGTGCAAGTGTCGACTTGAAGAATTCTAGAGATCTTGAAATCTCACTTTATTGATTGGAAAGTCTACAAATGATTTTGATTGGCTGGTATCTGCTCAGAGTTGGGGTCAAATTAAATTCTAAGTAATTCTTAATTTCAGGAATGGTAAGTACCAACAGCGACCGTCTTTGAAATTACAAAGACTTCTTAATCAAGTATTGATTATGTAATATAAACAAATAATGATTGTTTGGGTGAAAAGTTCTGTTGGAAAGTTGGCATTTATTATTTGTTTTCATTTTACACACACACACATATATATATATATATATATATATATATATATATATATATTTGGAGGATATGTGCTTAATTGAAGTCATACCTAATTTTGAAAATTAATTAGTTAATAATTAATGAATTTAGGCAGGCATATATGTTCAAATGTAATGCTAAACAAATCGAGAAAATGTCAATCTCTGAATGTACATTTCGACCTATTAGGTCTCATCAGCTAGGTTATAGACATGGGAGACTGCTCCGTGTGTGACTCGTCTCCCATGTCTATAACCTTGCTGATGAAACCTAATATATGCCCGCCTAAATTCATTAATTATTAACTAATTAATTTTCAAAATTAGGTATGACTTCAATTAAGCACATATCCTCCAAAAATTGTCGGCTTAAAGCCATATAAAAAAAATAAACACATTTGTTTGTTTACTTAACCTCATATATATATATATATATATATATATATATATATATACATGGTAGGACGACACAGAGATTGAACGTCCGAGTCAACCAACACTTCCCGAGAGGAATAAGAAGCATCCCCCAAACCGGGCTTTCACAGGCACAAGAATCTGCCATCGGTGACCACCTCTGTAGCATAAATAGTTGTAAAATCAACTACAACGATCAGCAATTTTCTGTTCTACACAGGGCTAGGACAAGCCACCACGTTAATGTCCTAAAGGTATTCACCATTTTTTTTTTACTGCCTGTCCTTGTGTAGACAAAGACACTTGAAATACTCCCTGGCAATTTTTGCTGGGGATGTGACAGCTGACGTGGGGATTACATGAAGGTATAATGCACAAAAAAATTTTTTTCCTCCCCCTTTGCCTTCATATTGCCCCACCATTTTGTATGGTTTAATCTCCCTCTTTTACCCAATTCATATACAGTATGACTTTTAAACGATCTACCGGTCATTACTTTTGAAAAAGCACCAGTCGAAAGGGCCCTTAAGTTTCTTCTTTTTTTTTTTTTTTTTTTTCCTTTCGCTCTCCTTTTTTTTACATTTCAAAATTGCTGATCAAATAAAGTATGCTATTTTTAAAAATTATATATATATATATAATATACCAAACTTGTTGGTAAACCCTTACGGTAAGAAAAAAAAACGACAAATAGTTTGATTGTAAAAATATACTACCAGACATCATCTGGGAAAAAAAAAATGTGAAAAAAAGAAAAGACCAAGATAGTTGTACCAACCGAAAATAATCGGCTGATACTATAGTACTTGGCCAAAAAAAAAAAAAATTATATATATATGAAAAATATATATATAAACCGCCAGGATTATCTAAAGCTAAAAGTAAAGATTGCTCAATACCTAAGTAGAGAAAATGAGTTAAACCTAATGAGTCAGATATACCTACTAACAGTTTCACATAGTAGCTCTTCAGGGCAAAGATCTGACTAAAGAGACTTGGAGCAAACGGACTATTATACAAAACCTTTTTTTTAATATAAAATACCTTTTTATCTATATCTCTCTCTCTCTCTCTCTCTCTCTCTATATATATATAATTATATATATATATATAGATAGATAGATAGATAGATAGATAGAGATAAAAAGATATGAAAACAAACAATATTCTTAAAAATGAATATATTTTATATCATTTTCATAGCTAAATATTGAACAATATTTCGATTATAAAAAAAACATCATCAGAGCTTGTTTTTAATCCGGACTCATCGAGTGAGAAGCAGAAAATAATTTAAATTCAAATCGGAAGGATTGTTGTTCGAAAAAGTGTGTACGCCACGTGCTCGCTTCAACATATGTACATCCGCTGACGTCAGGAATATGTTGGCGAACTGTATCTTCATTGTAACAGTTTTTGAAAGAAAAAGACAAACTTCAAATTTAAAAATAGAAAAATTCTCTTTTTCAAAAAAGAGAAGAGTTTTAACCCGTTCATGGTCGGTTAATAACGGATTTTTTTTTTATTTATTTATTCATTTATTCATAACTTCTCCGCATGAGCTGGATGTCACACAACATCAATTTCTTAAGCAGAGTTTAACAGGTTTGAATTCAGTAGTTGGGTGCATACCTTTCCTGAGGGTATTAGCGGTATGTGAAATGCAAATAGTCTCATCCAGGATTTGAACTCGGGTCGATGAGTCTATTTCCTACAATTCTAACCATTACACCACATGCCTTTCATTTTACACCTACAGTTTTTTAACAAAAGTATTCATTGCCCTGTCGGCTGGGTCGTTAGAATGCATCGACTGCACCTCTGCAGAGGGGTAAGACTCCCCCAATGGGGCCACCTGTTGGCCATAGGTGGCGACCCGTGATGCTAGAGCCCAGGTGGATGAGCAGTTCATGACATGCAATACTCCACTTTGGCCCTATCTTGGTCTAGACAGGCAGTCGGAGAGGCCCCCTCCGATCAATCGGCTGGTCACGTCAAGCCCTAGCACCTATATGATTTTCCTAACCCTATTGCCCTTATGGCAAGCCCCAACCCCTTTTTATCATATGGGTGCTAGAAGGCGGTGGCTGCGGGTCTACATGTCCTGGGAATGACGTTAAACTCTATCTGATGGTGAGGTTCCAGTTTTGGAGGTTTGGGGAATGTGGAGCACCCCTTCATCACCATTGCTCCCTGGTCCACTCTGACCCGGAGTGGTAGTACATGTTAGGGTCCCATCTATGGGTTAAATAGAAAAATGTATTTATAAAAAAATTGTATTATCCATTAAGAATTGATTTATTTCAAAACTTTATCGGCATTAAATGACCCACTGAGGTTGATATGCCGTAAAACAAAACAAACCAAACCAAACCCAAAGTATTCACCCCCCACTTTTCCCTATCTTATTGTGTTACTTACATGGGTAGGATGCGACACAAGTCAATTCTTCAGCGGAATATGTATTTGCCCAATCCATGACAAAGCAGTTGAGTATATATATATATACTCCACTGGAAAATTCAGTCCAATAAAATCCACATTCTATTTTTGTCCGAGAGGAGGGGACTGTAAACATTTATTTGCCTTCCTTTTCCATTAGAAAAGCTAAATAAAAAATATAAGTATATAAATCAATAATATATTGAGAAATTAATTAAAAACTGATTGAAAAATAAAACAAATTAATAAAGGATAAAATATGATAAAAAGCAAATAAAAGACAAATAAAAAGAAAAAATATAAAAAAACAAATAATAATAAAAATAAACAACTTAAAAACAAGAATATATAAAGAATAAAAGATAATAAAACAAATATATAGAAAAATGATTTTTATTAATCTATATATAAATATACATAAGAGATTTATTTTTAACTTTGTAAATCCCAAGCAGTTCCGGGTAGCTCTGCTAGTAATAGATATAATACCCATACTTAGAATTCAATGAATTTCTATGACAAAATCATTGGCAATGCATTTATATATAATATATAATAGTTTGGTTTGGTTTGGTTTTACGGCATATCAACCTCGGTGGGTCAATTAATGCCAATAAAGTTTTGAAATAAATCAATTCTTAATGGATAATACAATTTTTTATAAATACATTTTTCTATTTAACCCATAGATGGGACCCTAACATGTACTACCACTCCGGGTCAGAGTGGACCAGGGAGCAATGGTGATGAAGGAGTGCTCCACATTCCCCAAACCTCCAAAACTGGAACCTCACCATCAGATAAAGTTTAACGTCATTCCCAGGACATGTAGACCCTCAGTCACCGCCTTCTAGCACCCATATGATAAAAAGGGGTTGGGGCTTGCCATAAGGGCAATAGGGTTGGGAAAATCATATAAGTGCTAGGGCTTGACGTGACCAGCCAATTGATTGGAGGGGGCCTCTCTGACTGCCCGTCTAGCCCAAGATAGGGCCAAAGTGGAGTATTGCAAGTCATGAACTGCTCATCCACCTAGGTTCTATCCCTAAGCATCACGGGTCGCCACCCACGGCCAACAGGTGGCCCCATTGGAGGAGTCTTACCCCTCTGCAGAGGTGCAGTCGGTGCATTCTAACGCCCCAGCCGACAGGGCGGGAATATATAATAGGATACCCACAGTAAACATGACCTTCTGAAATTATTTTTTTTCAATTTCCTTTGATGGAATTCATAAGTCCCAGTTTGATTTGACAGGTGACGGATTTTGCAATAGATCTTAATTAAACATACTAAATGTTGTAATAATTAGATTATCATACTGTGATATATCTACAGGTCCTGCTAGTTATTATCAATAATTCTAACTAGTATTTTCTTTTGTCTTAAATTTTTAGCTACTTTTCTTTGCAACTCTTGGTCTCAGACTAGGGTTTGTCTAAGAGGGGTGGGGGGGTCAGATCAGGGTCGCTAGTTTTCATCCAATTTGCTTGATGAACTGAATTTCAACTTCAATTCCCAATGGTGTCTGAAGCCAATTGAAGACTAATTGAATTTCTTTCTCTTAATTATTCTTTTAATTCATTATTTTTCATTAAACTTTTTCTAGTGAAAGAACTTCTCAAAACAACAGATCCTAATAACATAATCAACTTCCTGAAAGTGATCGACCGCCAATCAAGAATGTAGGTCCATAGACCAAAACCTTACTTACTAATCATCATCATCATCATTATGTCACACTAGTAACACGGATATCCCAGACAATCTCTCACCAACCTTCTCTATCATTCATTGCCCTTGAGAGATCCTACGTGCAACATCCAGAATCCATGCTCTATCAGGGTCCCATCTTTATAAATAAATCATCATGTCATACTAGTACAGAGATCATCAAATTTTTTTCACAGTGGGCCGGATAATTGAAAAAAAATAACGAGTGCGGGCCACATTATTATTGTGTTCAATACTTGCTAGTTAGAATGAAAGCTCTGAGAAAAAGATGTAAAGCAAAATTTATCTTTCCATGTTATATTCATGGATGA
Source organism: Doryteuthis pealeii (assembly GCA_023376005.1). Lineage (NCBI taxonomy): Eukaryota > Metazoa > Mollusca > Cephalopoda > Myopsida > Loliginidae > Doryteuthis > Doryteuthis pealeii. The sequence continues at coordinate 70,441,021 of CM042167.1, forward strand.
GTGGCGTAAGATGCACAAAAACAAATTTAACTGACGTATTTATTTTCAAAACATTATCAAAGAACGCAAAGTTAGCAGAAAGGTTTAGTGAGATTTGTGAAACTGAAGTTTGCCTTTCAAGATATCGTCAATGTTTGGTTTTGAATTGCTACATACAATCAAGAGAATTGCTTTCAAATGTTTATCAGTCAATTTCGTTTGATGGGTTGATTTCACATATTTCAATTTTAAAAAGGCTTGCTCGCATACATAAGTTGTTCTTTTTTAAAAACAAATTCAAGTACTGATAAAATGCCTTCGCGGGCCAGATCCATCTCGCGGGCCGTAGTTTGGTGAACCCTGCTCTATAGGAATAATTGATGTCATATGACTGTAAATTACTTGTATTAAAAATAGTTAATTGAAGTTATAATTGTTTACAAAGCAGTTTAATTAGTTACTTGAAACATTCTGTGTGCAAACAAATGACTATTATCAAACAGAGATATTTACTTGAAAACGATACCTCTTCCAGGGCTTATGCAGTGGCCTTTTGCCATCATGCAGCTGACCGTAAAGATGTTGCTTTGGCATTCTAACATCACTCATACGTAGAACACGACCATCTACAGGATTGAGACTAAATGACCAACATCCTCGATCTTGAGGGATCACCAATTGTTGTATACCCTTTCCTTACTTACTTATATTCTTCTTCTTGTGTCTTTGATATCTTAAGTTCTTCTAGGTCTCTTCTAACATCTCTTCTAGCGTCTTTCAAGAGAATTGCTTTCAAATGTTTATCAGTCAATTTCGTTTGATGGGTTGATTTCACATATTTCAATTTTAAAAAGGCTTGCTTGCATATATAAGTTGTTCCGTACATTTTAATAAGCAAATTCAAGTACCGTTAGCAGACTTGATAAAATACCTATGCGGGCTGTAGTTTGGTAACACCTGCTCTAGTAGCATGGATATCCTTGACAATCTCTCACCAACCTTCTATATCATTCATTGCCTTCAGGAGTTCCTCTGCACAGCATCCAGTATTCATGCAGAGCTGGTCAATGTAAGTCTTTGCTGGGCATCCTGCACAGGAGGGCATTGCTTTTGATATAAATATGTCTGAAATAGTTTTTTCCTAAAATATATTAGAAATATTTTTTTATGAGGTCTACCCCCTCTCCCCTATTTTATTTTATGTAATATGAAAAAATGAACCGACAAAAAACGATTTTTACTTTTTTTCTATAAAGATAAGAGTCTGAATAATTATATCAGAAGATGTTTTATAAGTTTCAATGAGAGAGCTTTTTAGCAATGAACCATGAATACAGAATTCTGCTAAAAAAATATCAATAAAGAAATTGACCTTGTTGTAAAAAAATGGACTGTTTTACTTATTTTTCAAGATAACAGTGAGTAATTTTTCCCTAATCGGATAATTTGAACATTTGAATTAACTTTTTTTTTTTTGTAACATGTTCATTATTTCTTTTTTGCAAGATTTTTTTTTTTAAGTTAAAAAATATTCACATTTCTTCCTTCAATATGGCCTAAACTGATCACTTGACGTATTTTGGTGGTACCTATAGATCACTGAAGTTAAGCATTGATGAACCTGTTCAATACTTAGCTGGGTTTCCAGTTAGGGTCCCATCTATGGGTTAAATAGATCACAAAATGATTTTTTAAAAATGTGTTTGAAAAATGAAAGTTCAAAATAAAATTAATGCCTAAAAAGAATGAATAAAACTTGGGCTTGTCCTTGTATTTTTTTGTCTTTCAAATAATTTTGTCTCCCAATCAAATAAGCTTTTAGAATAGTCAGCAGATTTTACAATTAAAATTTTGTACAGAAATTTTAAAAATAAGTTTATCAATTTAAGTTGTTTGGAATTGTAAATTATTCAATTTTTCTTAAATAAATTTTCTGATAGAATCGACAGCCGAATTTAAAAAAAATAATTTTACAATAAAAATTTGTTTTTAGCAAATTTTACTTTTCAAAGTAAATTTGCTTATCTAATGTGTTTTGAATTCTAAATAATTCAAATTTTACATAACAATGTTTCTTAGAAAATAGACAGCATAGAAACACCAGATATTTATGTATATAATACCATCATTTTTATGGTTACTGTGCTATCTCTAATATAATAACAAATCCCTTTTTTAACGAAATGTTTAAAGAAAATCTTTGTAAAAAATTGTCTTCTGAAAGAAAGTGAAGAAATGTGGCATGCATTTTACAGACAAAAATAGATTACAAAAATTCACCATTTTTCGCAAACCCCACCAAATTTGGAGAGCTACAAATAAACATAAGTCGGACAATTTTTAGAATTGGAAGCTCAAATTTTGGGGATTGTCTAACGTTAACATAGTCCACACCTGGAAAAAAATTTAAGAAAAATTGACGGGGGTGGGTGGCAATTTAACTTTTTTCTGGATGATTTAACATGGATTTACCTACCTACAAAAACTTGAACAGCTTCAGTCATGTGATAAACTAGCATGTACCAAAATATTACAAAACTTTTGCCACCCTGTCAGCCAGGGGCAGAATAATACACCAACTGCACCTCTGCAGAAGGGGAAAAATCCTGTTGGCTGTGGGTAGCAACCCGTGATGCTTAAGGATGGATTCTTGGTGACTAAGCAGTTTATGACCTGCAACATTCCACTCTGGCCCTTACATGGGCTAGACAATCAGAGAGGCTCCCTTCGGTCAGCTGGGTAGTCACCTAGCACCTATATGATTGTCCCAACCCTATTTCCCTTATTGCAAACCCCCAATCCCTTTTATTTTATATGTGCTAGGTGGTGGCTGAGGGTTTTAGTGTCCTGGGTATGATGTTAAACTGCATATAGTGGTGAGGTTTCTGTTCTGAATCTCTGGGGAGTGTAGAGTATCCTTTCACTGCCATTACTCTCAGGTCTACTCTGACCCGGAGTGGTAGTACCTGTGAGGGTCCCATCTATAGGTTAAATAGAAAAAAATGAATTTAAAAGAAAAAAATTTTAATACCTACCAAGAATGGATAAAATAAAATGTCTTTGCTATAAAATAACCCAACAACGGTTGACATGCCATAAAATCCAACCAACTAACCAGTCAAAATATTGCAAAACTTTTGACTCACCCTGGTAGAGAAATAAGTCCTGTAGATAAATTCTTACGTCAACACTTGAAAATTTTCAGTTTGCACTGAGGTGGGAAATTAATAAAAGAAATATTTGTATTTCTCTACCACCTGCACAGACTTGCCAAACAACCCCCCCACACACACACAGTCTTCCATTACCCCCCCTCTCTATTTCTCCCTGCCCCCACCCCCCCACCTCACCTGATTTGTTAGGTACTACTGGCCAAACATTGACCCATTGTTAGTGATCAAATTCATTGTCCACGCTGGCACTGATTGATTTTGAAATGTTGGCACTTGGTAAATATTTCTTTCTTTCTTTCTCCCTTTTTTTTTTGTTTCAGGCCGCTGATTGTTCTCCCAAAGCCAGTGGTCACCATTTCCAGTCGCACCATCGCTGTACCCAATACGATAAACAGTTTCCGCGTTGAATTCAGGTGAGCAAATATTTCATTATCTTGACGCCGCAATCAGGAAAGTTTTCCGCTATGGGAACTTGCCAAAAACGAAAGGAGGGAAAAAGAAAAAAAAGAAAGTTTTTATGACAAAGGAAATGGTAAAACTATTGAAAAATTGGATTTGTGCAAGATGGCTTCCATATGTTGAAAAGTTTGTATTTAAATCTCTTATATGATTCTTATCTGCAAGAGGGCAGCGCTGCGCCACAGGTTTTTATGGGGTGCGCCGAGAGGAAGGAGGAGAACGGGTTTGAGACCGCTGTCGACGTCTCATTCTCCTTGGTCGCGGTTCCTCTTTTTCTCTCTCTACTGCTACTGTCGCAACCCCCTGCTGACGACCTGTCCGTCTCACGTCACTCAATGCACACTAGTGGAGCTGATGATAGGAGTGGTGCTCTGCCTCAAATGCCAAAACAATCTCCTTGGTCTAGTGCTAGTGAAAAGGGGATAGACTCCCTCGCTGATTGGCTGATACTGATGTTAGGCCACCACGACGACTATATGATTCTTAATATTTTATTCAATTGCTTTCAGACAACGAATAACGGATATATATTTATGGGTAAGTTTTAGATTAAAATGTGATGGTAGAAGAAAAAGATGATTGCACAGAAAATTAAATTGTCATCTTTTGCTATACGGATAGCTTAATTTTATTTTTTGGACTATTGTCCTCATCTTTATTGTGGTAGGTAAAATCACAATGTTTCATCAGGTGTATCCTCCAGCTTTCCTCGGGTGTTTCCTGTGTATCCAAGCATAGCAATGACCCAACCTGGGAAAAAAGAGAAGAAAACAAGAAGGAAAGAAAAAAAGTGAAAGAAAAAGAAAAGCAGAAAGGAATAGATAAAAAAAATAGAAGAAAAAAGAAAGAAAGAAAGAAAATGAAAGAAAAAGAAAAGCAGAAAGGAATAGATAAAAAAAAATAGAAGAAAAAAAGAAAGAAAGAAAATGAAAGAAAAGCAGAAAAGAAAAAAGAAAAAAGAAAGAAAAAATGAAAGAAAAAGAAAAGCAGAAAAGAAAAAAGAAAGAAAAAATGAAAGAAAGAAAAAGAAAAGCAGAAAAGATAAAAGAAAAAGAAGGGGGGAAAAAAAGAAAGAAAAATAAGGAAAAAAGAAGAAAAAGAAAATGAAAAAAAAAAGTAAAGCAGGGTTGTTGATCAAACAAGGCATTACAGAACGGTTCTGAGAAACACCAAATGGTATCTACTGTATTTCAGAATAATTGTTACTTTAGCGATTGCCTACCCCTGCTGGGATGGACTTATATCTAAAAGGGTTTCTTCCCTTACCGCGTAGGGTTTCGCTACTTGGTGACACTACAAGCTAGGTATTTAAACCCAGTCCAGGAAGCCCTCTGTCTCGCATCCACAAATGATGGACTAGACGCGTAGTGTCTCTTTGTCCCCCCCCCAACTATCAGTAAGTGATTCATTATAAACTCTTTCTTACTTCCAAAAGACTTTCATCCTATCTGTTTGTATCTTGTCATGAATGTCATTCTCCATGTGCTCAGACAATAAAGTCTGTATTGTTGTTATGTTGTACTTCTTTGTTCGTATTTATTCATGTATATATTCACCTACGTTGGGAGGTTACTCTGAACCTTCTAACTTATTATAAGAACCACACATTTAATTCTTATAAAACCGGTTTTTACTTCCATAGTTCTATCTGTCAAAAATATCTTTAAATATTTCTTTTTCTTTTTTTTTTTTTCTTTTTTTTTAGAAATACTCAAATTTTTCATTTTCATTAGTTATCGATGATAAAATACTGTGCTAAAATTCAAATATATTACATAACAAAAACACATCATCTCCTCTGATCACGAAGCTCCTAAACAAACTAAACACCCTCTCTGAAAATAATAACATTATATTCTTCTGGATACCAAGTCACATTGGTATCCAAGGAAATGAAAAGGCAGACAAAGCCGCAAGAAAGGCACTTCAGACACATATGAGCAAATCTAAAATCCCATATACAGATCTGAAACCAACCATAAACAAATTTATATTAGACAAATGGCAGAAATCATGGGACAATCTGACTCAAAACAAGCTCCATGAAATACAAGAAGTTATTGGAGAGTGGCCGATAGCCCACAGAAGTATTAGAAGAGAAGAAGTAATACTCACCAGATTGCGTATTGGGCACACCCACATTACCTTCGTACCTGTTAAAAGGGGAGGGTGCCCCAGTGTGCCCAACATGCAAAGTACAACTTACAACCAAACATATCCTTCTAAATTGTAACAGACTTAAACATATCCGCGCAAATTACTATCAAGCTAGAAACCTGAAAGACATCTTCAAGAATACAAACCCTGAAAACATTTTAAATTTTATTAAAAAAAGCAACCTTTTCAACAAAATATAACAGAACATAACCAATTATCTCCATAGAACCACTACCTTAAAGTCTGAAATCCAAAATAACCTTTTTGGCATTAAATGACCCACAGAGGTTGATATGCCGTTAAACAAAACTCAAACTCAAACTTAAATACAGGGCAACCAGTGAGGATTTAACTTATAAAGAAAAGTAGAGAACACTAGCGGCAGTACTCCAAGGTTTGTAATGGAGTTAACCACGAGTGGGCAGACAGGTTAAGAGTTAAAGAAATAAAAGGAACAACTAGAAATATGAATAAAAGACTGTATTACAGAATAACAAAAGGGTTGCAAACTTTAGTTCGTTTGTGCAAATAATAATTTGTAATAACTTATCTGGTGTATCCTGAGATATGGGGTATTAACGGAGACCTTGCTACGGCCCTCTGTTCCATTCGGATCTGATGGACTTCTGCTTTGCGTCCGATTCCGATTCTGGTTGTCTGTTGAAGAAGAGGAGCGACCCTAATTTAGGTCTGTCCCCAGTGCTAGCTGGATCAGAAGAGCGGTGGCATGAGTTTGCTTATTTGGCTTTGCCGCCAAAGTATGCTGGCTCATGATTGGTTGGTTTGAAACAGAGGCTCGCAGACAAAGGACTATAACCCCCATACCCCAGAATTCTCAATAAACTTACTTGTTGGATTATTTGGGTATAAGGTGTGTGAACGACTACAACTTATATTTATAAACTGTTCCAAAAGAGCAGTAGCTGAATTGGCCAATTAAAATGCCCAAACATGTAGTTAATTTACTATTTAACGACGTTGATAAGTTGTCCTAAAAATACTTGCTAGATGGACTGCTTAAAGGAATGACCAACAGGATCAACCCAGATACAACTTTCTACTTTGATCACAGATCAACAGACAAGGATTAAAACTGATACTACATCTTTCTACTTCAAGAAATGATCAAACTTTATGCCACAAAGAATCTCCACTGTAAAACTGCCTTCAACCAAATGACTACACAAATTGTAACATTGCTTTTCAGTAGCAATTGATCTGCGAGACTAGTTTGCTAACCATTACACCATGATGGGATGCCCAAACATTTTACCCAACCTGTTTATAATATGTTTGTTCATATCATAAATTTCAGTTTAAGCTGCTGTCTATGAATTATTGCATTTTAACTTTTTGCATACAAACACCTATACTGACGGAATGATGCTTTTACTTCGGCTGTTGTTGATGTACCCGTAATAAAAAATTGGAACTGAGACAATATTTTTATCAGGAAAAATAGTTAAAATGAAATTAAGTCAATCTTATTTGAAAGTTAATAGCAGAAAAGGCCATAAAAACAAAGATAAAAATAAAAGAAATGGATAATAGTCTACAAAATAGCGACATAAACGCTAATTTGCTTATGGAAAGGCGTTTCAATAAAAATTGTCTAGTAAGTATAATAATTACCTACAGTCAAGTCACGTTCGAAGCATTCGGTCTCATCATCAGCAGCATTGCAGTCTCAGAAGACTATATACTTCTTGTGCCCCTGAAGTTACAGCGCCTTCTGTAACTGTGAAGGCCAATGTTCAAAAAACAGCCCCAACCAGTGGAGACGATACTGTCTCAGTAGAGAGCACAAGCTGGAAAGTTGAGCTCTCTCTCTAGAACTTTTGTGTTTGTGATCCTGTCTCTCCAAGTGATGCCCAGTATTTATCTAAGACAGCGAAGGTAGAAGCTATTTAGCCGGCGCTCAGGGTGGGAGTACAGGGTCCATGTTTCACTTCCATACAAGAGGGTGCTGATAACACATGCCCTATACACTTGTACCTTTGTACAGACAGTGAGCCTATTGTCTCACACTCTTGCTGTGAGCTTTTCTGATTCGGTAACTGATTTCAGCATCAACTGACAGGTTGTCGGTGATGGTGGACCCAAGGTAGGTGAAGGTGTTTATGGCTTCCAGGGTGTAGTTGTTGATGGTGATAGAGGAGGGATTTTTAGTTCTGTTAAGTTTCTGACCACCATTCTTGGCCAGTTGAAAAGGACTTAAAGTAAGTAAGTCCTGAGCTCTTGAATCCTTTGGTAAGTGAATAAGTCCTGCACTATAGAATCCTTTGGTAAGTGAATAAGTCCTGCACTATAGAATCCTACATAGTGTCAAAGGTCCAGTGATATAATCCTATGTTCCGTCATCCACGAAGGCTCAAGCAGTTGTGAGTAGTTAAGATCCGAACAGCCTGTATAAATAACAATATCAGCAGCAGAGCACCGCCAGTGATTGGCCAATAGGTTGGTCACATGATTATTAGCGAGTCTATAAGTACAAGTAGGAAGCGCGTGGTGTGATGGTTAAAGTCATGGGAAATGGACTCGTCGCCCCGAGTTCAAATCCTAGATGTGATAATTGCATTTAACTTTGCGCTAATACCCTTGGGAAAAGTATGAATCCTACTCTCCTTCCAGCTATGGATAAATAGTAGGGCAGACTGGGCTCTTTAACCTTGGTTAGGTAACCAGTCTAGGAGAAGGAAAACTCTGAATTCAAACCTGTTGAACTCCGCTTAAGAAATTGACCTTGTGTCACATCCTGCTCGTGCGGAGGGGTTGGTAGATATATATATAAGTACAAGTAGGCATCTATCACACGCCTTATATACAAAAAACTCCAACAAGTTCCCTGTCCCATCGTCTTGGTTTTGTTTATACTAATGGTCAGGCTAAAGTCCTGGCAGGCTTGAGTGAACTAGTGCATGAGGGTTTGCATGTACTCCTGAGAGTGGGCCACCACTGCTGTGTCATCAGCAAATAGCATGTTCTGGATAACAAAAGGCCTGACCTTTGTTTTGGCTTTTAGACGGCTAAGATTGAATAGGTTACCATCTGTCCTTGTGTGAAGGTAGACTCCTTCAGTTGCTTTACCAAAAGCTTGGTGCAGAAGCAGATTCCAAACAGAGTGGGTGCTAACATGCATGCCTGCTTGACACCATGACAGGGGTCTCATCCTATCGGCTGGGGGTTTAGAATATGCCAACTGCACCTCTGCAGAGGGGTAAAATCTCCCCCAGTGGGGTCCCCTGTTGGCTGTGGGTGGTGATTGGTGATGTTTAAGGATGGAATCCTGGTGGCTGAGCAGTCCATGGCATGCGACATTCCACTTTGGCCCTGTTATCTGGGGCTGTAGAATACACCAACTGCAACTCTGCAGAGAAGTAAGACCCACCCCACCCCCCAAGTGGAGTCACCTGTTAGACATAGGCGGAGACTTATGATGCTTATGGACAGAATCCTGGTGGCCCTTACTTAGGCTAGACAAGTGGTCAGAGAGGCCTCCTCCAATTAGTTGGTTCGTCATGTGATCTATTTAACCTATAGATGGAACCAAAATGTCTTCAGCATAAAATCACCCAGCAAGGGTTGACATGCCATAAAATCCAACCAACTATCAAAATATTGTACAACTTTTGCATCAGCCGAGTATTAAACCAGTGTGTCAAGTTACACCAGAATCCACAAAGTGATTTTAAATTCTTTACTCATGCAGCCATACACACACTGTTATCCTATTATAATAGAGATTGTGTATTTGTCTGTCTGTAACCGAAACTATATCACTACTCAAGTTACAATTCCCTTTATATTTAAATCACATTCTCCATGATTTTATTTTTATTTAAACTTCAATTATTAATAAAATTGTTTTACATTATCAATACTGTTGGCCTTATCTATATACTGATAACATGCAATTGTATTTATATATACAACAAAATAATGGTTTACAGTGTGAATGGGAAGGCTAATTTGCATATCGATATTAAAAATTTGATCTTAATAAATATGTGCTTAGTATTATTGATTTCTAATTGTTTGGTTTTATCTTAATGAATATGAGCAAAAATCTCAGAGATAAATCTTAAAAGAAATCCATCAACAAGAAGAAATAACTGTAATTTTATTCTCTACTTCCTATTTTAACTAAATAGTTACAATAGGAAAATTTAGCAGTGAAAGATGGGAGTGATGGAAGAGTAAGTTTCAGTTGTTGTATTTTTCAATTATACCCCCTTCTTTTCAAATCTTTTTATCTGCATTCTTATTTAGTTTCATTAGCTTTTCTAATTTAATATATTTTATTACATTTAAACTTGAATACTTGCACCTGGAGGCTGCATATATTTGCCAGTAAATGTAAAGAAGAAAACCAGTGTGTAAAGTTACACTAGAATCCACTAAGTGATTTTAAAGTCTTTATTCATGCAGCCATACACACACTGTTATAAATGTAAAGAACTAAACTTGAGTATTAAATGTATATAATTCTTATAGAATAGATAAACGTGGTTGGTAAGAAGAGTCTATTAGCTACAGGAAATAAACAAATAAAATATTCAAAACAAGTCATTCATATGCCTTAAGCAACAAAGAAAAAAAGAAAAAAGTTGACAGACCGACTGCAGCTGTGGGACTCACATGAGACGTACAACAATGTAATTTCTTTCAGTGCTTTGTTCTGGATATATTTCTTTTTTTGATACCTGCAATTGAGATATTCTACAGACTTCAGCCTCCATAATTTGCAAAGCAATAGCTCTTTGGTTTCCAATCTTGGAATGGCATTGTCTGCAACTGCCATCTCTATAAGTGTCTGAGACTAAAAGACCAGAAAGTACTCAGGTAGATTTCAAGAACATTTACAGCTACACATGTTAATGGCATATCAAACTTCATAGGTTATTTTGTCCTTTATCTACCAGAGCGCCCTAAACTGCCTGATAATCAAAATGCCAGACAGATCAATAAAATCAATTTAATAGTATTAAAACATCTTTGTAAATTATCATCCTACCTTATTAAAAAAAATATACTTGAAGGGAGCAACTTTTAATTAAGTACATTAGTTACCTCCCTTTATTTTATAGAAAATTCAATTCTAAATAGTGGTAGATATAGCCATCCAAACAATGTTACCTAAACTTGTTGGAATTTTTTATATAAGGTGTGCTCTAATTCCCCACCTGGATTTATAGACTAGGCGAGGTTATGTGGTCTATTTCCAATCACTGGCCATACTGTGTGGCGGATACACTACTTAAGCACTGATTCTTTCACTGTATACTTGCGACCATTGACAAAGGAACTTAGGATTCTTTACCCGAGAGGATTACCGCTGGACAAGCGCTCTTGCTTGAAGGCCAAAGATGATGGCCCATAAAAACTTAACAAAACTAAATCTTTATATTTTTGTTTAATCATATAAAATAGGCATCTAATTAAAATTCTTTCTAGTTAGAAATCAATCATGACACAACTCAAAGATTGATAGTGTTACATACTGAGGGTTTTCACCGTACCAAATCGATATAATGTTATATACGCTTTTCTTACTTCTTACTTCTAGTCGTCTTCTCTTCTGGCCAGCTTTGCTATTCTGATCGTCTATCATCTTGGTCTGGTCTAGCGTCTGGTGTTGACTTGGGGATTCCGGTCTGGTCTTCTATGGGGATTTCTCGTTATCAGAAGCCCTGTGTCATGGTCAGTTTTTAGGTAATAAACACAAGACTTCGATTTTCTTTGAATGTTACTTTATTCGGTAAATCCCCAACCAGACAATCTGCGCAGATGAGGGACCGTGTGTATAACATGACTTACCCCTTCGAGCTCGCTGCTACCTTCTAACTGACTTAAACTTACTATAACCTTAAACCAGAAGACAGGGTTTTCTATGCCTTCCAGTTCTCACGATTTATCCCTGGAAGGCAAGGTGAGAGTGAGGTCAAGCGTTGTCACTCATCCTTCAAGGCCGTGGGCTTCACTAATCGCCATTATGTTTCTACACTACCTTAAAAAAGTATTAGGGATCCAATAATTATGTAACAATAGAAGTTTGGCCACCAAATTTTTTATGGTTACTAATGAGACATTGAAGGGATACATAATTTACAACGCAGTAGTTCTTTGATTTCCAATTATGGAATGGCATTGTCTGCAACTGCCATTTCTATAATTGCCTGAGACTAAAAGACTAGAAAGTACTCGGATAGATTTCAAGAATTTTATGGCTACAATGTTAATGGCATATCAAACTTTATGGGTTATTTAATACCAAAGCCATAAGCAACAAGCTTATCTTAACTAAATCTTTATATTTTTGTTTAACCATATAAAATAGACATCTTATTATTATGGAGATTCAGTGTCTGTAACTGAAACTACGTCACTGCTTACATCATACTACCCTCAGGAATTGCATAAGTTTATCAACAAGTATTTAGTTTATCATCAAAATCATTAATACATAGAATAAATCTTATTTATTAACAATGTCTCTATGAAAATCCGGGTTAGATTTGCCTCAAAACAGCTCATGTTATTCGTGCATTTAAAATCCTGCAATATGTTTTATATATCACTAAGAAATAAAGGTTTACATAATATATTGTGTGTTTAATTTGCATTCTGGTTTTAACAAAACTGGGTTTAATAAATAATTACTTGGTGCTATTGATCTATAATATTATCATTTATTCTCCAACGTACTGAAATCAATCCTATGAATGATTTTATATAGAAACCAATTAAAATATAAATAAAATAAGTGTAATCTTTTTATATGCATTCTTATTTAATTTCGTTAGTATTTAGAATTTGATATATTTCATTATATTAAAACTTAAATACTTACGCCCGGAGGATGAAAAAAAAAAAAATAATAATAATCATACAATGACTGCTATTTACACAGTAACATTGCAACCAACAAAGCCTTCATCAGATGATGACTCTGGGTTCAGGCATGGTTTCGGGGCCGATGCATCATTACCACTAACCCAGAGCGCCCCAACAGTATCTCATGATACCACCAGACTTTGTCGGTTTGATGTCACAATATAGGACTGCCATATCCACGCTGATGCGGTCAGGGCCTTCTCCTGGATCTTTTTTAAGTATTTCCTATTGTCTGGTGGAGAAAGTCCAAGTTTAGACAAAAGTGCCAAGGTTGAGTTGGTAATAAATCCCCAGCATCCGACTTCAATGGGAAATACATTTGTTATCCATCCGTTTCTGACGCATTGTTCACGTAGGTCTTCATATTTTTCCAACTTCCACTGATGGGCCCAATCAAGATTTTCTTCAAATGCATATTATTGGTGGTCTAATTAAAAATCTTTCTAGTTTGAAATAAAAGTTATGACATAACTCAAAGATGAATAGAACTATGGCCACCAAATTTCCTATAGTTACCAATGATACATTGGAGGAATTCATAATTTGCAATGCCATTCTGCACAATTAACCCGCTCTATTTTTTCCCTACTATTTTTTTTTTCTTATTATTTTTCTGTGTAGCATTTCCTTTTTCTTCCTTTCTTTCTTTATAATAAAACGTGAGTAATTTTAGTAGTAGATTCTATTAACCAGTTAATATTAATTAACCTACTTTGGGCAATAGTATCTTAGTTCTTTCAAAGTGCTCACCTTTCCAATGTCTGAAATCACACCCCTTTCGACTATGATTTTCATTGTGGGGAAAGCCAAGAGTTTTAAGGAGACCAAATCTAAACTTTTTAAGGGACTGACATTGGCCAGTATTGAGCACTCTTTTCATTCATGAAATTAGTGAAATAAATCACTAATTAGGACTGAGCCTATTCTACGTGACAACTCCAAGCAAAGTTTAACAGGTTTGAATTCAGAGTTTTCCTTCTCCTAGACTGGTTACCTAATTAAGGTTAAAGAACCCAGTCTGCTCTACTATTTACCATAGCTGAGGGAATGTGAACTGTAGCTTCATCCAGGATTTGAACTCAGGTCGACGAGACCATTTCCTACGACTCTCACTATTAGACCATGACAGATAAAATTTAGTTCAGGTGACGACACTCATAAGAAATAAGAATTTCATCTTGGACGATTTGGATGGTCTCATTTTTTAATTAGAGTGTATTGCAAGATGATAACAGTCTTAATTTTGAGGAACACGAGTATCAATATATAGATTATCCACTGGTGTCTAGGTTGTTGTTGTAAACGTTTCGGCCATTGTACCCTCAGATCTTCTTCAGGTACCTGTCATATTTGATTACTTACTCGGAATTTAGAATTGAAACCTTTAATTAACAGGGTTAGATTGTTCTTATTCTGCTGACCAGGCTCAGGGGATATTTCGTATCAACTAATTATTCTCTTGCTTTGTGGCACGCGTTAAATCATTCTTGAGATGTCGCTTCTGTTAGCAAATCCTATGGAAATGATTATATATATATATATATATATACAGATATATGATTTTATATATGAAAATGGTGGCTTACCAGTGAAATTGGCCTCAATGGTTAGTTGATACAAGTTTCACAATGATAAGACAGTGATATAACAAATATAAAGTGCTCAATATGTAAGTAGAGCAGATTTATTATCATAATGGTATACACAGGAAAAACCTACTCGAGTTTCACTATAAGGATCTTCAGGGTTAAATCCACTGAATTAATATATTGATTAATTGCAGCCAATTGTACACGTGTATTTTGTGGTTATGATCGTTAATGACAGATTCTGTCATTAAATCTCTCATTGACAGTCATAACCACAAAATACACATGTACAATCGGCTGCAATTAATCAATATATTGATGAATTCAGTGGATTTAACCTGAATATCCTTATGGTGAAACTCGAGTAGGTTATTCCTGTGTATACCATTATAATAATATATATACAAATAGATAGAGAATTATTGGATAATAACGGGATTGAAAGAAGTATGGGACTCTCTGATAATCTCCAAGCATAAGCTAAACATTGTACGAAAACTTTCACCCTAGAATTATAGACATTCGGGTTAAAGTTCTAAAATGGCATTGTCTTATGAGACTTGGAATGGCATTGTCTGCAAGTGCCATCTCTATAAGAGTCTGAGACTAAAAGACCAGAAAGTACTGTGGTATATGTCAAGAACTTTTACAGCTACACATTAATGGCATATCAAACTTCATGGATTATTCAATGCCAAAGCCAGTAACAGTACTATGTGAGTCAAATATGGAAATAAATATAGTATGTAGAAAATAGATTTAAAGGGGCAGGTCTGGGTTTATTGCCAGTACCTGAGACACTCCCCTTGTGGGGAATGCTAAGTGGATCCACGCATTTTTGTGCCCGCCATCCTATGAGCTTCGGTTCGTGATTGGCCCTCACTTTAAATGGACCTTTGTGTCTGACCGGCATAAGTGGGATGCATGGAAACTACCACATTAATAATATGGGCTGTTTTGAGGTAAATCTATCTCCGCTAGACCTTAATAGAGACAGTGTTGATAAAGAAAATGGTAAAAAAAAAGTCATCGGGGTGGCCTAAAGTCAGTATCAACCAGACAACGAGGATGTTTACTAGTGCTAGACCAAGAAGATTGTTTTGGCATCTGAGGTGGAGCGCAACACCTACCATCAGCTCCTTACTTTACCGCACAGATCCCTGTGCTACTCATACGCTGACTATCAAACCAGGAAGCTTGAGGTCCCTAGTCAAACACTCTATCGACTTAGCTACACCGGCCCTAATTATCATTTAATAAACATTGAGAATATAACGTAAATAACTGGGAATTGTAACATTGGTTGTGACGTAGTTTCAGTTACAGACAGAAAGACACATAATCTTCTTTAAAATAAGATATTTAAAGAGAAAATGTCATTGATAGAAATGTCACCATTAATTCAAGTTCTGTATTGGTAAGTTTTTTTTCTACTTTGTCAATTAGTAACAACATCTACGAGCTTAAGGGAATATATTTTATCACATTCAACATTCTTTCCTGACTGGTGATATATATATATATATATATATATATAATCACCAAGAAGGACATCTTATATATATATATATATATATATATATATATTTCATAAACAAATTTTTCTGAGAACATAATACATTTTGCGGACCTTCTTTTTTATAAAATATTAAATTTTCTCCGGTCGGAACCAGAACAACATTTTATTTATATATATATATATATATATATATATACACAGTGTTAAAAAATAAGATGGTAAATAAGATTAAATAATTATTATTTAATAACCATTGAGAATATAACTCTTAACATCCTGTTGAGAATTTTCTGAGTCCAGAGCCCCATTCCTATAAGGATTTATCAAAAAATGGCTAAAAATGGTCTTTTCATTTAAAGTTACCTGTTATTTCCCTTAAATCAAAGACTTCTAAATATGTTTAATATTACATTTAAACAAAGGCAATTGTTTGGGGTAGATTAGGAAAATGAATGTGACTTCTGGCCGTATGGAATGTATAGGACGTTAAGAGATAATATAAAAATCTAAATAACTATGGGAATTGTAACATTGGTTGTAACATAGTTACAGAGAGAAAGACACATAATCTTCATTAAAATAAGATATTTAAAAAGGAAATATCATAGTACAGGGTGACCCAAGTAAAACAGAATTTGGGTTCTGTTTTTTGGGGGGACGGGTCACCTTGTATTTGATAAAGCTGTTTGAACAGAACGTCTTAGACAAATTGATCATTTCATTTTCAGTTGATATAACAATATAGCAATAAATCTCTCGGTTAAATGTTATAACAATAAATTCCTCGGTTAACTAATATAGCTATAAATATCTTGGTACAATGGTGTTGTAATACTAGTGTGAGTCAAAAGTTTTGCAACATTTTGATGCGTATCAGTTTGCAATGGATATATTATGTGAGTGAAACAATTCAAACTATTTATTTAGGCTAGACAGACGGTCAGAGAGGCACCTCCTATCAATTGGCTGGCCATGTCAAGCCCTAGCACCTATATATATTTACCAACCCCTCTGCACGAGCAGGATGTGACACAGGGTCAATTTCTTAAGCGGAGTTCAACAGGTTTGAATTCAGAGTTTTATTTCTCCTAGACCGGTTACCCAACCAAGGTTAAAGAGCCCAGTCTGCCCTATTATTTATCCATAGCTGGAGGGAGAGTAGGATTCATACCTTTCCCAAGAGTATTAGCGCAAAGTGAAATGCAATTACCACATCCAGGATTTGAACTTGGGGCGACAAGTCCATTTCCCATGACTTTAACCATTACACCATGCACTTCCTATATGATTGTCCATGTATGTGCTAGAAGGCTGTGGCTGAGGGTCTTCATGTCCTGTGAATGATGTTAAAATCTATCTGATTGTGAGGTTCCACTTCTGGAAGTCTGGCGATTGTGGGGTACCTCTTCACCACCATTGCTCCCAGGTCCACTCTGACCCAGAGTGGTAGTACCTGTTAGGGTCTCATCTATGGGTTAAATAGAAAATTTGTTCATTAAAAAAAAAAAAATTGAGTTTAAATAATTTTCTACCAAACTATCACTACAAATCTTTCAAACTTTGCTGGTATTAAATGATATGCCATAAAACAAAAACAAACTATGGAAGGTACCCATTGTGGTTGGTAGTATTGTGGTAGTTTGTGTGCTGACAAGTTGTGCACTACTTCACTATATGCGTTATTTGAAAGCTTCACTGATGAATTTGCAGAGTTGTCAAATTCAGAAATTATTGCTTTATCATTTCAAACTAGCCCCTAATGCTACAGAAGCAACCAAAATAGTTTTTTTTTCTTCAAAGGGTGAAGTTGCAGTTGATCACAGTACAGTAACCAGATAGTTCAACAAATTTCAACCACCCTGTCAGCTAGGGCTGTTGTCTTACTCCACTGCACCTCTGCAAAGGAGTAAGACACCTCCAAATGGATTATCTGTTGGCCATGGGTTGTAGTCTGTGATGTGTAAAGACAGACTCCTAGTAGCTGAGCAGTCCATAACATGCAAAACTCAACTCTGGCCCCTACTTGGGCTAGACAGGTGGTTGGAGAAGCCCCTCTGATCAATCAGCTAATCCTGTCAAGCCCTAGAACTTATATGATTGTCCTAATTGTTCTTATGCCAAACCCCCAACCCTTTTTATAATATATGTGCTAGAAGGCGGTGAA
The DNA here is from genome assembly GCA_023376005.1 of Doryteuthis pealeii. Lineage (NCBI taxonomy): Eukaryota > Metazoa > Mollusca > Cephalopoda > Myopsida > Loliginidae > Doryteuthis > Doryteuthis pealeii. The sequence continues at coordinate 70,458,955 of CM042167.1, forward strand.
TGAGGGTCTTATTGTCTTGAGTGGGACATTAAACTTCATTTAGTGGTGAGGTTCTAATTCTGGAGCTCTGGGGAGTGTGGAGTACACGTTCATTGCCATTACTCCTGTTGTATACCCTTTCTTACTTCTTACTTCTGGTCGTATTTTCTTCTAGCCGGCTTTGGTTCTATCTTCTAACATCTTGACTTGGTCTGGTCTAGCGTCTCAGATCTCCTAAGGTCTGGTTTTCTATTGCTATGTTCCTGCTGGCTGGTCGTCCTGGATTCATTTCTTAGTCTTGTTACCAAGACATTCATCAACTACAAGAACATATTACTTATACAAACTTTTATTTCCTTAACTATACATTTCATGTAACTAAATATCTGACTAACATAGTGCGAAAATGGTTGACTTCTCTGCCTGACGTCTAACTGAAAAACTGGGGATTCAAAAGGTCCCACGTGACTTCAAGTATTTTGGCGGGCTTCTGTAATTTTCCATTGAAGGACCTGGCCATGGTATAAAAAGGGTCATCCCCTCAGAATTACAGGGGACTGACAATAATCTTATGCAACCGCATAGATTATGTAACACTCCCAGGTCCACCCTGAGCCAGTTAGGGTCCCATTTATGGGTTAAATTGATCAAAAAATGAGTTTTAAAATATACCCAACAAGAATGAATAAAAGAAAAACGTCTTCAGCATAAAATAGCCCAAGAGTTGATATGCCATGAAATCTACCAACCAACCAACCAACCAACCAACAAGAAATTTCACTCCGGTTACAAGAACGTTTAGGATTAACTAAAACCTGCTCTGCTTTTTGCATTCTTTTCAGAATAGGTTGTTCTTATTAATTATTATTAACTAGTAAGACCTGTGGATATACCACAGTATGATAATTTAATCATTTCAAAGTTTGATATGTTTACTTAAGAGCTATTGCAATTATTTCAGTATGTAAATAGTATAATAATCTTTATTTAACTCTCTCTCACTTTTTTCTTTCTTTCATTCTTTTTATTATGTTTGATTGAAACAGTTTAGCATTATCGCCTCCTCTCTCTATCTTTCTCCTACTCTCTTTCTTTATTTATTTATCATAATATTTTTCTGTGTAGCATGTCCTTTTCTCCCCTTTCTTTCTTTATAATATAAAATGGAATGGTCCATTATTTAGCTGAGGTGACAACACTCATAAGAAACTAGCAGTGGCTACCAGTGTCGCCTGGGTAGAGGGGGATTTTTTAAAGTTGTTCCCGCAGATCCATTATTACTAAATCGTGAATTGAATCCTCGTGGGATGCCCCATTTAAATCCCTATGTAAAAAAAAATAGACCTTGCATTGATCCAGCTACTCTGAAAAGAAATGTTAATATCTAAAATATCAAATGAAAAAAAACGTCCATGCTTTTATCATTTAAATTTTATTTTTTAATTATCTTCACGAATATAAATCAAATCTCTATCATTTTTGGTCAAAAACCAAGCCCTGGTGATATTTAATGTGTATATATATTTACTTTGTTGTTAGTTGTTTTATTTTCATGGTTTCCTCTGGACATACATATACACACAACTGCCCTTTATATATGTGTAGATAGATAAAAATTCTGCAGATAAGCAACACCAGATAATTTAGTAATATACCTCCTCTGATTTGTAGCCAAGGAATTTTTGAAAAGTTTTCAAAAATTGCAGAAATAATCATTTCAATCTCCACTTTCAAAGTAGGTACTCATAACGTCTGACTGGCTGATGAATTTATTTGGTTGTTGGTTGCACCACTGCAACCGACCCCCTCATAAGGTCTGCCACCATCATTTATTTACAAAAACTGTGGGTTCAGTGAAGCTACCATGAACCTGGGTCCGACGCTCTACCGACTGAGCTAAGCCAACCCTTGTAGTTTGTTTTGTTTTTTTGTTTTTTATATATAATTATATCCTCTAGTATTTACAACATTTTGGAGGAGCGTATTTACAGGAATGATGGAAAATGCCCCGGGGAAATTTTCAGACAAATAAAATAAAACTAATATGAATTCAAGATGTCTTTTAAGACAAAAGAAGAAAAAAAATCAATCGATAAAAAAAAAAAAAAAAGGGTCCCATCTATGGGTTAAATAGAATAAAATGTGTTTTTAATAAAATTGAGTTTTAAAAAAAGATTGATACCCATGAAAATGAATAAAACAAAATATCCATGGCATAAGATAAGCCTAAAAGGGTTGACATGCCATAAAATCTAACCAACCTGACCTCCAACTATGCCAGATAGATACAAGGTCTTTTTTACTTTAGGATTATTTTTTAACTTTTTTTTTTATGGGGCATCCAGCAAGGATCAAACTCACTATTCAGTAATAATAGATCTGCAAGACTAGCTTGCTAACCATTACACCACAATGGGATGCCAGCTTCATCATCAAGACTTATTCCTATGCAGGGATACAGTCAGTCTTTTCTAAGCCCTGTCAACAGGGTGGTATATATTATGTGTATAATAATTTTCACACAGCATGCAGATACTACTCTCTGATCCTTGGCTAAGGATCTCTCTCTCTCTCTCTCTCTCTCTCTCTCTCTCTCTCTCTCTCTCTCTTTCTTACTATTTCTCTTTCTCTATTTCATTTTCTCTCTCTATCTATCTCTATTTCACTCACTCTCTCTTTCTTGGTAAAATCTCTAGGCAGCACCCAGTAACTGCACAGAGCTGATGAATGTAAGTCTTTGCTGGTCAGTGAACACTGGTGTGCCCAGGTGTAGGAGTCCATTGGAGAATGTCACTTATGAGTCTGTCCTTATTTCTCCAGCAATACCCAGAATGTCTTGCTCATCTTTCTTGGATGGTATAGGAGGTAAATGGCTATACAACTGCTGTTTTCTAAGGTGCTGCTGAATTCACAGGTTTCCTTCTCCTAGATTGGTTGCTTTATCAAGGCCAAAGAATCCAGTCTACCCTACTATTTACCCAAAGTGGATAAAGTTGGACTGAATTCAGTTTTCCTTCTCCTAGATTGGTTGCTTTATCAAGACCAAATAACCTAGTCTACCCTACTGTTTACCCTGGTGTGGCCTTAATAAAACAACCAGTATAGGAGGATTTAAAATTTTACTCTGCTCAAAAAAACCTAACCCCGCATCACATCCTGTTTGTGGCAGAGGGTGTTGGCTAAACCCACACATGAGGATAATTGCTGACTAACCTCTTCAATCACGCTACTTATTAATCTAATCTTTTCACTATGATTTACTTTACGTCTTCTTCAGTTCCGTCCGATATTCAATGGAGTCAAAAGCTGTATGTACGTAGTCAATATATGCATCGGCTAATATAGGAGCAACTAATGATTGCTCCCGCCCATGTGATTTTGTATGTAAATGCATTTATATGGAAATCACCCACACAAGAGAGTGTAAACAAAGTGAATTAGTTTCTAAGTAGGAATGGCATAATTGTGGCTAAGATGAAAGTCTGAAGAGAACGGAGGGAAATGTTTTCATGTCTATTCTATGATAATCTGGAAATAGGCAGCTTTCAATCATTCCTTGGCGTTTGAAAATTCATAATATTCATCTCTGTTTATATTAAAGGTGACAATGTTTACTTTGCTGCATTTATACTTAGTTGTAAGGTTGAGTAGTATTGTATGCACTGAACTTTCAGTTTGAAAGACGATACGGAAATGTTTGTACTAGGGTGTATCAAAAGGTATGTTTGGTTTGGTTTGGTTGTTTTGTTTTACGGCATATCAACCTCAGTGGGTCATTTAATGCCGATAAAGTTTTGAAATAAATTAATTCTTAATGGATACTCAATTTTATTCATAAACACAATTTTCTATTTAACCCATAGATAGGACCCTAACAGATACAACCACTCCAGGTCAGAGTGGACCAGGGAACAACAGCAATGAAGGGGCGCTCCACATTCCCCATACCTCCAAAACTGGAACCTCACCATCAGATAGAGTTTAGCATCATTCCCAGGACATGTAGACCCTCAACCACTGCCTTCTAGCACCCATATGATAAAACGGGGTTGGGGCTTGCCATAAGGGCAATAGGGTTGGGGCAATCATATAGGTGTTAGGGCTTGATGTAACCAGCCAATTGATCGGAGGGGGCCTCTCCGACCGCCCGTCTAGACCAAGTAAGGACCAAAGTGGAATATTGCATGTCATGGACTGCTCAACCACCTGGGTTCTATCCTTAAGCATCATGGGTCACCACCCACAGCCAACTGGATGCCCTATTGGAGCAGTCTTACCCCTCTGCAGAGGTGCAGTTGGTGCATTCTAATGCCCCACTGATAGGGCGGCAAAAGTTATGTAATTTTTAGAATGTGCTATTATTGGATCCTTTCTGTCCACTAAGGACGATGGCGTAGTGTCCAAAAAAAAAATTCCTCTGCATCTGCACAAGTGACTCTGCAGACCAATTCTTAAGTGACAGTCTTTGGTGCACTGAATGCACACAAACTGTGATGCTTTCTGAGGCTGGCTTTTCTCTCTCTTTCTGGCTCTCTTTGCTGTCAAGGCTACTCACCCCTCTCCGTGCCTTGCTTAACATTGAGGCGCCAGGCTTAGTATGTGCTAGGTTGTATAATATAATGTATAATAATGTATACACTCTTTAAATATTAACAGCAAGATGGTGCACCTCCCCACGTTCACCGTGATGTGAAAATTTATCTGGATGAAAATATGCAAAACAGATGAATTGGAAGAAGCGGGACAGTTGAATGCCCACCTAGATCACCAGATTTGACACCCTTGGATTTCTTTCTGTTGTTACATAATTATTAGATTCCTAATATTTATGTACAGTAGTGTAGAAACCAAAATGGCTGTTATAAGTTCAGCCGGCGGCCTTGAATGATTGAATGACAAGGCTTGACCTCAGTCCTGATCCTTCCAGAGGATACCGTGAGAATCGGTGGAGAAGACCCTCTTCCGGTTTAGATTAGAAAGAGATTTTTAGTCAGATCGGCCAAAGACCATGACGGTGGTAAGTCGTGTTATGCACGGTGCCGACTCAATCTGCGTAGGTAGTCTGGTGGGGATTTCAGAATAAAATATGATCTAAGTTAAATCGAAGTCTTGTGTTATTATCTAAAAACTACCAATGACACGGGGCTTCTGATAAAGAGAAATCCCCAATGGAAGACCAGACATGAAGTCCCCAAGACGAAGTCCCCAAGACGAAGTCCAGACGCTAGAAAAGACGCTAGAAGAGACGCTGGAAGAAGAACAATAGAAGTAAGAAAGTAAGGAAAGAGAGTATACAACACTGTGGGGGTTTCTAAAAGACAAAGTTTACAGCAAGAAACCTGAAACACTTGCTGAAATGAGAGTAGCAATTGGAGAAGAATGTGCTCAAATACCAGTGGAAATGTTGCTGGATGTTTCTTGATCCATTTCTTTCAAGATATGAAAAAACATATTGAACAGAACGGCAACCAGTTTGAGCACTTGATGTGAACTCATCATTATATGAATATTCTGCCATTGCCCCAAATAGAGTTTATCTTATAAAAGTTAATGCGCTATGTTTTTTTCATTATATTTTACTCTCAAATTCTTTAAATGTGTATTCTTTCTCTTGTATCAATCTTATTTACAAGTCAGAATATATAAATTGAATAAGTTATAACAATAATTATCAAATTTTATACAATATACGCATTGTAATTGCCTTCAAAAAATATAAACAATAATATATATATATATATATATATATATATATATATATATACTGATTGTCGGGTGTCCTATAAGGTGTATCGTGTACCTGGTGATCCAAGACGTCTACAATTGCGCGTTTGTATCAGTATGACTAATTGAATTAATGGACTCTCGTTCTTAAAGTGCCACGTGGAGATATATATATATATATATATATATATATTATATATATATGGTGTCCCAAAATGATGTATACACTTGTTAAATATAAATAGTTAATAATACGTTTGGTTCTATTTCAGATTTGACTAACCATTGATAATGTAAGATACTTGTAGGTCCATTTCTTCAAGATATGAAAAGTGTATTGAACAGAACGGCAACCAGTTTGATCACTTAATGTAAACTGATCATTATATGAACATTCTGCCATTGCCCCAAGTAGCTTTTATCTTATAAAAATTCATTTCCTATGTTTTTTGTATATTTTACTCTTATTGAGAACTCTGAGGTATGGGGGTTATCGTCCTTGTCTACGAGCCTCTGTTTCGAACCAACCAATCACAGGCTAGAATACTTTGGCGGCAAACCCAAAGTGGGAAATTCTTCCTTTTTTCTGCTCGACCAGCATCGAAGACAGACCACAAATTGAATGTCTCTCATATCCAGCATTACGACCAGATAAGCCGTAGCAGGGGATCCGATAATTCACCCTACCTCAGGATTCAGCTAAGTTTTTTACAAATTATATACATTTGTGCAGACGAACTAAAAGTTTGCAACCCTTATTTTTATATATATTCTGTAATACACGTCTTTCATTCCTATTTCAAGTTGTTCGTTTTATTCTTAACTCTTGACCTGTCTGTCACCATTCGTGGTTAAAACTTTATACTCTCAAATTCTTTACATGTGTATTCTTTCTCTTGTATCAATCTTATTTACAAGTCAAAATAAATAAATTGAATAAGTTCTCCTGAGGAAGCCAACACATAGGGATGCCAGTGTGAGCTGGCCAGCAAAGACGTACATTAACTAGCTCTGTGCGGATACTGGATGCTGCGTAGAGGACTCGAGAATGATAAGTGATAGGGATGGATGGAGAGAGATTGTCATGGATATCCGTGCTAATAACGCAACCTGATGATGATAACGATTCAAAGAGTATACATTATTTTGAGACACCCTGTATATATAAAGTAAAGTAAAGTAAGTAAAGTATGTAAAGTCGTCAGGGTGGCCTAATGTTAGTATCAGCCAGACAGCAAGGGAGTCTATCCCCTTTACACTAGCACTAGACCAAGGAGATTGTTTTTGCGTCTTGATTACAGCAATTTTAGCTTGTGTAGTAGGGCTTGGGAGGAATCACAAGGAATTGCTGTCATGGGCAGCCCAAAGTCCTGACATTAATCTTATAGAGCACGTTTGGGAGCATCTTGACCGAATAACTTCAAGAACGTGCGACCAAAATCACATCTGTGGCAACCCTTAAAGAAACATTGCTAAAGGAGTGGTTAAATATGGATCAGACGATTGTTGATAACCTGGATCAAATCCATGAAAAATCGAACACAAGCACTGGAACTAGCAAATGGAGGACCTACTCCATATTAGTTCCTATGAGATTAGTTCCTATATTGAAATTAAAAATGTCTTTTTGGCATAGTCACTTTTTTCTTTCTCTTTCTATTTTCTTTCTTTCATTCATCCCTTTCTTTCTTGCAGCACTCACAAACCGTCCTTCGGGGCAGGGGTCCGGTGTGCTTCGTTAAATTAATAGTGTCGATCCCAGGGGGCTATCTCCCCCCTTGGGGGCAGGGCTGGGTTTATTGCCCAGCGCCTGGGGCGCCCCCCTTGAGGAGTAATGCCGAAGGGATCAACGCAATTTTTGTTCTTTCCCACCCATGAGCTTCGGATTGTGGGTGGGCCCACATTAAAACAAGGCCTTGTGCCCTGCCCATACAAGTGGGGTATGAGGCAAATACCCCCCCCCCCTTTCTTGTGGCACCCTTTGTTTTTAGTATTGTCACTTTCTTTGTTTCCTTTTTTCCGTCATTATTGCATTCTCATTAAAAAAAACAAAACCAACCCAATTTATTATTGTTTGTTAATCGTTTGTTTATTTCTTTTAAGAAAGACCCAAAATGAATATTGAGATTAAAAATGTCTTTTTGACATAGTCACTTTTTTCTTTCTCTTTCTTTCTTTCTTTCTTTCTTTCTTTCTTTCTTTTCCCTTCTTTTCTAGCAGCATCTCTTTCTTTTTAGTACTATTGCTTTCTTTGTTTCTTTCTTTCCGTCATTATTGCATATATTTGCTCATCCCATTAATTAATGTTGAGCTTAAAAATGTCTTTTTGGCATAGTCACTTTTTTCTGTCTCTTTTTCTCTTTCTCTTTCTCTTTCTCTTTCCCTTCTTTATTTATGTTAAGTTGGTATTACATAATTAAACTTTGAGAAAGGAACAAGTCATTGTGTCCCGATTACGCATTGGTTACACATGACTAACACACTCCTATATACTCAAACAAGAACAGCAAACACAGTGTGATACATGTCAGACACCTTTGACTGTTAAACACTTATTTATAGAATGCAGGTTTTTTGCTCACATCAGAAACCGTTATTTTTAATGCAAACAATATGAAAGCTCTATTTGAAAAAGTTAACATAGAAGACATTCTGTCCTTTTTGAAGGAAATAAAATCCTACCATAGAATATAGACAGGAACTTAATCAATACCATACATGATCCCCAATGATGCTAATACATTGTTAAAACCAATTACTACAATAGTATAAATATAGATACACAACATATTACTTTCTAACCGTTAGGCATGACATAACCCTAAATGGGTTGATATGCCATTAAAATCAATCAACCAACCAATAATTTATTTCGCCTGGCTAAAAATTGATGTGAGAATGTTTGGTTTACAATCAGTCTTAGTGGTAAGGCAGTGTGGTATCTTTGAGGTGTAATACAGATTGTCTAAGATAGGAGGTTCAAAGTTAACTGACCTGAAAAAATGTAAACGTTTTTAAATAAAATAACTGGTGCATTATATATTTTATTCATTAATAAATCAACACTGAAAATTTCATTAAATTCAATTAATTCCCTGATTTTTTGTATTTTTTTTTCTTTCGGCAGGGTAACATATGATGATGGAATTTAGGTCCATTAAGTAGGATTAAACCGGCAGTGTAGTATCCTATGCACCCAACTGTGTGTTGGAAAGACGATATTGGAATGTTTGTAGAGACTAAATATTTGGGACATTTCTAGTAAAGTTATTTTAATAACATCATGCTCTAGCATAATCCCTAAGGATTATATTATAGTATATTTAAATACAATATATACAATTACAAATCATTTTCCGTTCCCTATGGAGTCAAAATCTGTGCTGACTACTTGCTTCTGTTTCTTTTCAAAACATTTCAAATATGAATAAAGTCATGACAGAATATTTTGGTTCAATGGTATTGTGATAAATCTCTTGGTTAAATGGTTTAACAATAAGCCCCTTGGTTAAACAATATAGCAATAAATCTTTGTTAAATATTATATATTTAACGAACCCCTCCTCACCTAGCAGGATTTGACACAAGGTTAATTTTTAAGCAGAGTACCGCTGGTTTGAATTCAGTTTTCTTTCTCCTTGACTGGTTGGCTTAACAGTAATAAATAGTAATAAATCTCTTGGTTAAATGGTTTAGCAATAAGTTGGTTAAATCCTACTTAACGGACATAAATTCCACCATCGTATGTCACCCCGCCAAAAGAAAAAAAATTACGAAAAATCAAGGAATTAACCGAATTTAATGAAATTTTCAGTGTTGATACATTAATGAATAAAAGATATAATGCACCAGTTATTTTATTTAGGTCAATTAACTTTGAGCCACGTATGTTTGTGAATCTGTGTTACACCTCAAAGATACGTGTTTCAAAGTTAACTGACCTGAAAAAATGTAAGAGAAATGATTCTTTATATTGTTTATTCATTAATATATCAACACTGAAAATTTCATTAAATTCGGTTAATTCCCTGATATTTGGTATTTTTTTCTTTCATTGGGCAGGGTGATGTACGATAGTGGAATTTATGTTCATTAAGTAGGATTTAACCAATAAGTTAAATGGTGTAGTAATAAATCTCTTGGTTAAATAATACAACAATAAATCTCTTGGTTAGATAATACAATAATAAATCTCTTGGTTAAATAATATAACAATAAAATCTCTTGGTTAAATAATACAATAATAAATCTCTTGGTTAAATAATACAATAATAAACTCTTGATTAAATAATACAACAATAAATCTCTTGGTTAAATAATACAACAATAAATCTCTTGGTTAAATAATACAACAATAAATCTCTTGATTAAATAATACAACAATAAATCTCTTGGTTAAATTATACAACAATAAATCTCTTGGTTAAATGGTGTAACAATAAGTCCCTTGGTTAAAATGTATAGCAATAAATCTTTGTTAAATATGTTTTAATATGTCCTTACCAAATAGGATTTGACACAAGGTCAATTTTAAAGTGGGAACAGCTGATTTGAATTCATAGTTTTCTTTCCCCTAAAATTGTTTATGTATCTACCCAACCTTTCTGCCACTGGCAGCTTTGACACAAGGTTAACTTCTAAAAGGAGTACAGCTGGTTTGAATTCTGTGTTTTCTTTCTCTTTTACTGGTTCACTGAACAGTAATAAATTAAAAAAATTTAAAAATGTGACAAATTCATAACAGCATTCTTTGATTTTTGATTTTTTTTTTTTTTTTCCAAATATCTTCACATCATGAGAGTATATATATATATATATATATATATATATATATATATATATATATATATATATAGTATCCAATTGCCACTTTAATCTTTCCATTGCTGTGGCATCAGTAAATAATCCAAAAGTGCTCAATATATTAAAAACATAGAGCAGTAATATTAGTAGAGGAAAATACTATTATTATTATTATTATTATTATTATTATTATTATTATTATATATATATATATATATATATATATATCCATTGAATGAAACAGACACATAATCATATATGTTTAATAACTCTTATTATTTCCATTTTACCTTTTACAATATTGTATATACTTTACTTTCTGGTATACAATATTAATACAAAAATACTCTAATTTCATACTTCAACAAATCTACACTCCCCTGAATGTTCTTGACACGATAATATTTGAAAAATTACATTGTGCCATTCTACACACCAGCATAAACACACATATATACGATAAGCCACCATTCATTGTTGTCATATGTAAGACGTAATCTCTTGAAAGCTCTAAATATCCAAAAGTGTTTAATATGTTTCCTTTTTACACTTAGTGACAATCTCTTATACATTCTGTCTGTTAAAGTTTATTGCTTTTTCTTTGATTTTATTCCAGTGAACCTGTCAAGGATTTCCCAGTTATTGTCTCTTGTAATCCAGTTGAACCAGGTTTGTCACATATCATTAAACTTGGTTTTGGTTATTAATGAAATAATAAGGAAAGAAAGGAATGAATGAAATATAGGAAGAAGAATATACGAAAATAGAATGAATGAGTATATGAAAAAGAAAATGAATGAATGAAACATAGGAAGAAAAAGAATATATGAAAGAGAAAATGAATGAATGAAAGAAATATAGAAAGAAGAAGAATATATGAAAGTGAATGAATGAGTATATGAAAGAGAAAATGAATGAATGAAACATAGGAAGGAAAAGAATATATGAAAGAGAAAATGAATCAGTATATGAAAGAGAGAATGAATGAATGCAATATAGGAAGAAAAGAATATATGAAAGAGAGAATGAATGAATGAAATATAGGAAGAAAGAGAATATAGGAAAGAGAAAATGAATGAAATATAGGGAGAAAGAGAATACATGAAAGAGAAAATGAATGAATGAAATATAGGAAGAAGAAGAATATATGAAAGTGAATGAATGAGTATATGAAAGAGAAAATGAATGAATGAAACATAGGAAGGAAAAGAATATATGAAAGAGAAAATGAATCAGTATATGAAAGAGAGAATGAATGAATGAAATATAGGAAGGAAAAGAACATATGAAAGAGAAAATGAATGAATAAAATATAGGAAGAAAGAATATATGAAAGAGAAAATGAATGAATAAAATATAGGAAGAAAGAGAATACATGAAAGAGAAAATGAATGAATGAATGAAATATAGGAAGAAGAAGAAGAATATATGAAAGAGAATGAATGAGTATATGAAAGAGAAAATGAATGAATGAAACATAGGAAAAGAATATATGAAAGAGAAAATGAATCAGTATATGAAAGAGAAAATGAATGAATAAAATATAGGAAGAAAGAGAATACATGAAAGATAAAATGAATGAATGAAATATAGGAAGGAAAAGAATATATGAAAGAGAATGAATGAATGAATGAAACATAGGAAGAAAAAGAATATATGAAAGAGAAAATGAATAAAATATAGGAAGAAAGAAAATACATGAAAGAGAAAATGAATAAAATATAGGAAGAAAGAGAATACATGAAAGAGAAAATGAATGAATGAAATATAGGAAGAAGAAGAATATATGAAAAAGAGAATGAATGAGTATGAAGAGAGAATGAATGAATGAATGAAACATAGGAAGAAAAACAATATATGAAAGAGGATGAATGAGAATGGTTACTAAATAAAATTAATTATTAAAAGTCTGTAACATCATTGGGGCCTATTTTGTGTTTCACACAGTAAATTTTTACTGCTAGTTTAAACCCATTATATCATTGAATAGACTTCATTGAAATCTTTTTTGTTGCACAGGAAGTATATTTTTCTCTCCCTCCACTCGTCAAAGCTATATTTATCTCCCAATAACTTCAAAGCATTGGGTTTTAAAAAACGCATCCTCAAAGATGTCTTTGACTGTTTAAAAAAATTAATTAAAAAATCTTTTAAATGATCAAAAAACGCTGGGAACAGAGTCTCCATGGTGTAATGAATATCACGCTGGACTACAAGGTTGTAATAAGCTAGTTTGAACTCCAGTCACTCAATTATGTTCACTTTCAGGAACTTTTTGTAAGAAACGCGTGGTGTAATGGTTAAAGTCATGGGAAATGGACTCGTTGCCCCAAGTTCAAATCTTGGACATGGTAATTGCATTTCACTTAGCGCTAATACCCTTGCGAAAGGTATGAATCCTACTCTCCCTCCAGCTATGGATAAATAGTAGAGCAGACTGGCTCTTTAACCTTGGTTGGGCAACCAGTCGATCAGAAGAAAAACTCTGAATTCAAACCTGTTAAACTCTACTTAAGAAATTGACCTTGTGTCGCATCCTTCTCGTGCGTAGGGGTCGGTAAATATATATAAGAATTAAATGTGTGGTTTTGGTTTTAGTGGACCAAACTGGCTCTTATGATACGTTAGAAAGCCTTAGAGAAACCTTCCAATGTAGGTGAATATGTATACAATAAAATCCAAACAAAGAGGTACAATATAACAATACAGACTTTATTGTCTGAACACATGGAACATGACATATATAACAAGATACATACAATTAGAATGAAAGTCTTTGGGAACTAAGAAAGAGTTCTTACTGAATATAAGAGTCACTTACTTGTGCATGACCCACGTGGTAGGCTCTATACAAGGCTACATACACACATGGGTGCAAGCTTAAAGTGGGGTCAAGGCACCCACGTTAATGGACAGAGACACCACTTGTCTAGTCCATCAGAAAACAGAGAGAGAGAGAGAGAGAGAGAGAGAGCTTCCAGGGCTAAGTTTGAATACTCAGACAGTAGTGCCACTTAGGGGCAAATCCTAGGTGGCAAGGGAAAACCCTTTTGGACTAGTCTATTTCAGCAAGGGCAGACAACCGATACACCCTTAAGAAAAGTATGAACCCACCCCCAGCTATGGGTTAAATAGTACCACTATTGTTCTCTTATAATGATAGCCAGTTTAGCTCAGTAGGTAGGGCATCCACCTCGGAACCACAATGTTCCAGGTTCGATACCAGCCCTCAACAACTCAGTGCATGAGTAACATAGCTTGGATCTGTGCAGTAAAGTTGGGAGCTGATGGTAGGTGTGGTATTCCACCTCAGACACAAAAACAAATCTTTCTGGTCTAGCGCTAGTGAAAAGGTGATAGACTCCCTTGCTGTCTGGGTGATACTGACAATAGGCCACCCGCCTACTTCACTTTGCTACTAAGGTTGCTTTGAAATTAAATAACCCACAAAAGTTGATATACCATGAAACAAAGAGACAAAGGACACCTTAAAAGCCCTGTTGGCTGGGGGTTTAGAATACACCAACTACACCTCTGAAGACACTCTCCCCCTGTTGGCCAAAAGTTGCAACCTGTGATGCTTAAGGATGGAATCCTAGTGGCTGAGCACTCCATGTCATGCAACACTCCACTTTGGCACTTACTTAGGCTAGATGGGTGGTCAGAAAGGACCTCTGATCAATCAGCTGGTCACATGAAGCCCTAACACCTATATGATTCTCAACCCTATTGCCCTTATGGTAAGCCCAACCATTTTTATCATATATATGTGCTAGAAGGTGGTGGCTGAGGGTCTTAGTGTCCTGGTATGGCATTAAACTGCATCTAATGGTGAAGTTCCAATTTCAGAGCTCTAGGGAGTGTGGAGTACACCTTCATTGCCATTACTCCCAGATCCACTCTGACCAAGAGTGGTAATACCTGTTAGGGTCCTATCTGTGACTTAAATAGAAAATAATGAGTTTTAAAAAAATGTGTCTAAAAAAGATTGATTTTTTTTTTTAAATTGAGTACCCATCAAGAATTAATAAAACAAAATGTCTTTAGCATTAAATAACCCAACAAGGGTTGACATGCCTTAAAATCCAACCAACCAACCTAAAAAGCAATGATGGGAAAAGTTATCCAAATGATCAAAATAGAATCACCTCAACTAAATTGTTCAGACAGGCCAAAACACGGATAAAATGTGAACAACAACAACAATGATGATGATGATGTTGTTGTTGGTTTTTTTTTGTTGATGATGATGATGATGATGCATTGAAATCAAAAGATGACAACACTTTATTTTTTTTTTTTTTCCAGCCAACAACACTGAACTGGTAATCTTTGATAGAAATGTCACCATTAATTCAAGTTCTGTATCAGTAAGTTTTCTTTCTACTTTGTCAATTACTAACAACGTCTACGTGCTTAACGGAATATATTTTATCACACTCAACATTCTTTCCTGACTGGTTTATATATATATATATATATATATATATATATATATATATATATATATATACAGTGTTAAAAATAAGATGGTAATTAAGATTAAATAATTATTATTTAATAACCATTGAGAATATAACTCTTAACATCCTGTTGAGAATTTTCTAAGTCCTATAAGAATTTATCATAAAATGACTAAAATTGTCCTTTTCATTTAAAGTTACCTGTTATTTCCCTTAAATCAAAGACTTATAAATATGTTTAATATTACATTTAAACAAAGGCGATTGTTTGGGTCTGATTAGGAAAACAAATGTGACTTCCGGCCAGGTAGAATGAGGCGGTATAGGACGTTAAGAGATAATGTAAAAATCTAAATAACTATGGGAATTGTAACATTGGTTGTAACGTAGTTTCAGTTACAGACAGAAAGACACATAATCTTCATTAAAATAAGATATTTAAAAAGAAAATATCATAGTACAGGGTGACCCAAGTAAAACAGAATTTGGGTTCTGTTTTTTTGGGGGGACGGGTCACCTTGTATTTGATAAAACTGTTTGAACAGAACGTCTTAGACAAATTGATATTTTCATTTTCAGTTGATATAACAATATAGCAATAAATCTCTCGGTTAAATGTTATAACAATAAATTCCTCGGTTAACTAATATAGCTATAAATATCTTGGTTCAATGGTGTTATAATACTAGTTTGAGTCAAAAGTTTTGCAGTATTTTGATACATACTACAAGGATGAGTAAAAGAATTAATGCCATTTTGTTTAGGACAGGTATAATTACCAACACAGGAACATGTATCATACATCAAAATGAAGCTGGTCCTCTGTGGATCACATCCCTACTTCTTCACATAGGTGAATCAAAAAGTAATGCCATTTTGTTTAGGACAGGTATAATTACCAACACAGGAACATGTATCATACATCAAAATGAAGCTGGTCCTCTGTGGATCACATCCCTCCTTCACATAGGTGAATCAAAAAGTAATGCCATTTTGTTTAGGACAGGTATAATTACCAACACAGGGACATGTATCATACATCAAAATGAAGCTGGTCCTCTGTGGATCACATCCCTCCTTCTTCACATAGGTGAATCAAAGAGTAATGCCATTTTGTTTAGGACAGGTAAAATTACCAACACAGGAACATGTATCATACATCAAAATGAAGCTGATCCTTTGTGGATCACATCCCTACTCCTCCACATAGTCACCATTTCTCTCAATAGCAATGTTCCACCTTCGAATGAAAGCATGTATCCCTATCCCGTAAAATTCAATTGACTGTTCTTTGAGCCACTTCTCTACAGATTTCACTTCCTCGACACTTGAATAATGTTTGCCTCTCAAATCCTCTTTCCTGCGTTCGAAGAGATGATAGTCTGAAGGCGCTAAATCTGGTGAGTATGGGGGATGTGGTAAAGTTGTTCACCTGAATGAGATGATTTTCTCCCTTGTCCTGATGCTTGTGTGTGGTCAAGTATTGTCATACAGAAGGAAGACCTTGTCAATTGGCAAGTTGGGTCTTACTCGTCAGATTTATACATATATATGAGCAAGAAGGAAATTATATTCGTGCATATATATATATATGTATATATATATATATATAAAATTTGCTTCTTGATTATATATATCATCATCATCATCAGTTTGCGCTGTTAGCATGGATTCCTATGAAACTCCCTTGCCAAGCATCTTTGTCAGTCCTTGTTCCTAGTAGGTGCTACACATGGCATCCAGAATCCATACAGAGCTGATTGATGTAGATTTTTGCTGGTTGACTTACACTGGTATACCCACATGTATATATATGTATGCATATTTGTGCAGATATATATATATATATATATATATATATATATATATATAGGTGAGTTATAACATATAAATGTATTGATACATGTCTCTCTCTATCTCTTTATATATATATATATATATATATATATAATTTTCATCTTGGTTATATATATATATTATATATATTTTCATCTTGGTTATATATATATATATATATATATAATTTTCATCTTGGTTATATATATATATATATATATATATATATATTAATTTTCATCTTGGTTATATATACTAGCAAATATATGCACCCTCCGGGTGCAAGTATTTAAGTTTTAATATAATAAAAAATATTAAATTAGAAAGGCTAATGAAACTGAATAAGAATGCAGATAAAAAGATTTGGAACAGAGGGAGTATGATTGAAAAGTAGAACAACTTTGAAACTAACACTTCCATCATTTTTCATTACTCCCGTCTTTTATTGGTAAATTTTCCTGAGTTAACTATTTAGTTAAGATAGGAAGTAAAGAATAATATTACAGTTATTTCTTCTTGTTAAGGGATTTCTTTTAAGATTTATTCCCGAGATTTTTGCTCATATTCAATAAGATAAAACCCAACAATTAGAAATCAATAATACTAAGCATATATTTATTAAAATCAATTTTTTAAGATCAATATGCAAATTAGCCTTCCCATTCACACTGTAATCCGATATTTTGTTGTATATATAAATGTAATTGCATGTTATTAGTATGTAGATATGATAAACAGTCTTAATGATGTAAAACAATTTTATTAATAACTGAGGTTTAAATAAAAAATAAAATCATAGAGAATGTGACGTTAATAACTAAGGGAATTGTGACTTGAGTAGTGATATAGTTTCGGTTACAGACAGAAAAACACACAATCTCCATTATAATAAGATATATATATATATATAATTTTCATCTTGGTTATATATATATATATATATATAATATATTCATCTTGGTTATATATATATATATATATATATATATATATATATATATATCATTTTGGTTATATATATATATATATATATATATAATATCTTGGTTATATATATATATATATATATATATATATATATATATATATATCATCTTGGTTATATATATATATATATATATATATATATATATCTTGGTTATATATATATATATATATATATATATAATGTCTTAACAGCATGTAAATCCTCATACTTATTTCTTCGTGACAATGGTTACAATAATCTTTGGAAAAATTTCCTGAAGGCTTCTTATAATAGTGTCACTTTTATTCAAATAAAATGTCACGTACATTTTTTAAAGACATTCCCCCCCGCTCCCAGTTCATGTAGTACTTTTCGACTGCAATGTGTCACTTTTTTCATTGTCATACTGTGTGTGTGCCTACGCTTGTGGGGGAGAGAGAGAGTGTGTGTTTGTGTCTGTTCATGTGTGTGTGTGTTTGTCTGTGTCTCTGTATGTATGTGAGTACATTCATATGTGTGTTTGTATGCATGACTACATAGATAGAAACTGCACCATACACAGCTGCAGGATGATTATACACTATAACCTACGCATTAATGCACCCATCCAAGACTGCCTGTATATGAATTCCACGCATAATACGTGTACCTTTCCAAAACTTATATAAATTGTGAGTACATTTTCTGTTACACAAAATTAATCATCATCTGTGATTACTTAGTTTTTAGGCTTGATAATTAGTATTATTTAGATTATTCGGACTATTGTCCTCATCTTCATTGTTATCTGTACAACATTTCAGCCGATGTGCCCTCTGGCCTTCTTCAGATATTTCTTGTCAGACTCTGGAACTTTCTCGGATTCGGGAACCTTCTTTTTCAGATTCAGGAATCTTCTTTTCAAATTCAGGAATCTTCTTGTAATTGGGAGCCGTCTCAGAACTTTGAACCTAACCCTTTATTCAGAAAGTTCCACAGCCCCGTGGTGTAATGACTTGATTCGTTGGAATTTTTGAGATGAGGCTTGATAATTAGTATTATTTAGATTATTCAGACTATTGTCCTCATCTTCATTGTTATCTGTACAACATTTCAGCCAATGTGCCCTCTGGCCTTCTTCAGGTATTTCTTGTCAGACTCTGGAACTTTCTCGGATTCGGGAACCTTCTTTTCAGATTCGGGAATCTTCTTTTCAAATTCAGGAATCTTCTTGTTGTAATTGGGAGCCATCTCAGAACTTTGAACCTAACCCTTTATTCAGTCCACAGGGTATCCTGTTCTCATTCCGCTAACCATAGCTGGGGTACAAGTGTTAAGCTGTGTTAATTATTATTCTATGTTACTGCTGCCCCTGGCCAATATTGAACCTGCAGTCTAGAGATAACTGTCACTTAGAACTGTCTTAACCCAACTCCTTTATCCACTAGGCTAGGTGTCCAATAATAATAATAAGATGTGTATTAGTCTGAATTCGATCGTTAAAAATAACCAGTTTGATTCACATTAATCTGTTTCATTATCATATCTAAATGTATAGACTTACCCCGTAATCTGGTTTGACTGTTGTAGAAGTAATACTCACCATTGCCGTGGGATTCCAATTACCGTTGAATTGGCTGACAAAGACAGCAATCAAGCTGTAACTCAATATGGTTCCTGCATTGCCGAAAACAATTTTCAACAGAAGGCAGAATAATCAAGTATAAGAATTTTGTTGATTTAATGACTGACCCCTTATTAATTTGTTATAAGCGGGTTTGCAGGACATGCAAACATTGGAAGGCATATATACCCAGCATTGTCGTCAGATATATAATCGAGAAAGGAGACTCAGTGATAGAGAGAGACAGATACAGAGTAGAGATTTACTTGTTCTTCATTTCTTCTTGCTACGTCTAGTCGCCATGTTTCCTCCTTCTTTGGCCATCATGTTGTCTAGTCTTCTTTTGTTGCTGTCTCTAACTAAGGGCTTCTTCTGGGCTAACTCTTTAGTTATGCAAATTAATCAACTCACAAGACTTTTATTTTCTTGATCAAGATTTATTTCTGCCCATGTTCTTCCGCGCGGGGAGATTCAACCTCATCAGAGCATGTATACTCTGCTTCAATTCTCAGATTGAAACTAATCTTAACTAAATAAATCACGTGACGTGCGAGATTCCCGCCTCTGGGGTCAGTTGGGGTTATAACTGTCCTGGTAGTTTTCCATCCCCTGATATGAAAATAAATGGCCCCTTAGAATTCTCGCTACATGGTCCGTCAACAACCCACGCCACCATACAAGTTATGTAACATAATGCTATAATCAATTTAACTGCTATTTTTAAGTCTTCATCTCTTTCGACCAATAACAATAGAAGTTTTGAAGAAAGTATTCTCTACAGACGGACACAATGTATTTATTGTATAAGTATAAAGATAACATGAAAATTAGATTTATCTTCGTCAATATTGTATCATCTTGTCTATTAGTATGTTGGTAATTTGATAGTTGCCTAGAAGAATATCGTGTAATAGATTTTAGTTTCTTTTATGTATGTGTAAAAATGGGGAAGGGGTTTAGCCCCAACGTGAACTTCATGAATGAGTAATAAAAAGAAAGAGAAAATAACATATCTAACCTTTCCAATGTGAGGAGACCTAAAAAGTTGAGGAACCTTCTCAAATAAAGTAGATGTTATACCCCCTTGTAATAATAAGTAATTGAGAGTTACCTAGCCTATTTTATGATTACCTCCCCTTTGGAGAACTCTCTAGAGAATACTAGACTCTTAATAAGTGTACCAATTATTCTAAGTAGAATAAAGCTTTCCAAAGTCTATCGGTGTTATCTTTTTGTTATTAGACCCCTTCTTGTATCTGTCTCTATGCCTGTCCATCTCTCTCTCTCTCTCTCTCTCTCTCTCTCTCTCTGCCTGTTTTTCTCTCTCTCTTGCTCACTTCCTGTATCTTTTTTTATTTTTGTCTTTCTTTCCTTCTTTATCCCTTTATCTTTCTCATTATCTTTTTTATCTCATTTTCTCTCTATCTATCTATCTATGTTTTTCTCTTTCTCCCTCTCTCCCTTTCTCCTTCTCATTTTTTCTTTCTTTTTCTCTCTAATTTTATCCCCTTTTCTTTCTTTGTCTTTCTATCTTTCTCGCCATTTTTTATTATCTCCCCCTTTCTCTCTCTCTCTCTCTCCCCCTCCCTCTCTCACTCTCTCTCTCCCCTCCCTCTCTCACTCTTAATTTATCTCTCACTTTTTTCTCTTTCTCCCCTTCTTTCTTTCTCTCCCTCTCTCTTTTTCTCTTTCTCCCCTTCTTTTTTTCTCTCCCTCTCTCTTTTTCTCTTTCTCTCCTCTCCTAATCTATCTTTCACTCTCTCTCTCTCTCCTCTTCTTTTTCTCTCTCTTCCCTCCTTTTACCTCTCCCTTTTCTCTCTTCTACCCCCCTCACTCTCTGTTTGACCCTTAAGAATAAAATTTTATGGTCAGTTTATACATAGAATCTATTTCCACCAAACAAAAGAGAAAATAAATAGGAAAATTTAATTAACTTTCTAAACTGTCTGTCTTCAAGTTTTATGCCCCTCCCTTTGACTTTATAAACGAGCAACTGTAGCTTATATTGTTCAATACTTGGATACTATCAAATTGTAAAACTTCTTTAGTTTCAACTTTGACAACACACTTTCAAATTTTACGATTGGAAGAATGTATGTTTTTTTTTTGTTTTTTTTTTATTGGTGTTTTTAATACAATGTATGAAGAACAGTAGCAACTTTGGTTGGTCATTATTTGGATTAGAGCACATTGCAAAAATGATTTTTTTTTTTTTTTTGGTTTGGTTTGGTTTGGTTTACGGCATTTCAACCTCAGTGGGTCATTTAATGCCAATAAAGTTATGAAATAAATCAATTCTTAATGGATAATACAATTTTTTTATAAATACATTTTTCTATTTAACCCATAGATGGGACCCTAACAGGTACTACCACTCCGGGTCAGAGTGGACCAGGGAGCAATGGTGATGAAGGGGCGCTCCACATTCCTCAAACCTCCAAAACTGGAACCTCACCATCAGATAGAGTTTAACGTCATTCCCAGGACATGTAGACCCACAGCCACTGCCTTCTAGCACCCATATGATAAAAAGGGGTTGGGGCTTGCCATCAGGGCAATAGGGTTGGGAAAATCATATAGGTGCTAGGGCTTGACGTGACCAGCCGATTGATCGGAGGGGGCCTCTCCAACCACCCGTCTAGCCCAAGATAGGGCCTGTTTTTTATTGGTGTTTTTAATACAATGTATGAAGAACAGTAGCAACTTTGTTTGGTCATTATTTGGATTAGAGCACATTGCAAAAAAGATTTTTTTTTTTTTTTGTAATTTACCAGAACTGTTTAAAATATTGCACCTGGGAGTAAAATAGGAAATAAATCCAACGTAATAAATGTAGTGCTGTTTCAGTTGCCATTTTTCAATAACACCAAACATACCAGATGAAACTGTTTATTTATAAGTAAAAGTTGACGGGGTGGCCTAAAGTCGGTATCAGCCAGTCAGCGAGGGAGCCTATCCCCTTTTCAATAGCGCTAGACCAAGGAGATTGTTTTAGCATCTGGGGTGGGGCGCCACACCTACCATCAGCTCCTTACTTTACTGCACAGATCCCTGTGCTACTCATACGCTGAGTTGGCGAGGAACAGTATCGAACTAAGAACCTTGTGGTTTCTAGCCGAACGCTCTGCAGACTAGTGTGTTTTTAATTCTCTGTTATTCTATAAACAAAATATTACAAAAAGATGTGTTTATTCTTGATGGAGAAGTCAGCATTGTAATGTTTCCGTTTTTGCAACCTTCATCAGGACTTGAATTGTGTACATGCCAGGCCAGACCGAGTTACGCCCCTTTTGCTACACAAATTACTATTCTCTCGTTTTTTTAAATCATCCAGACAGTTCACACAATTCAAGTCCCGATGAAGGTTGCAAAAACCAAAACATTATAACATTGACTTCTCCAGTATCATTTGTATTATTCGGACTATTGTCCTCATCTTCATTGTTATCTGTGCAACGTTTCGGACAATGTGCCCTCCAGCCTTCTTCAGGTATTTCTTGTCGGACTCAGGACCCTTCTCGTCATAATCAGTAGCCATCACAGAACTTTGAACTTAACCCTTTATTCAATCCACGGGGTATCCAGTTCTTATTCCGCTAACCTTAGCTAGGGTACAGGTGTTAAGCTGTGTTAATTATTATTCTATGTTACTGCTGCCCCTGACCAGGATTGAACCTGCAGTCTAGAGATAACTGTCACTTAAAATTGTCTTAACCTAACTCCTTTATCCACTAGGCTATGTTTCCAATACAAATAATACTAATTATCAAGCCTCATCTCAAAAATTCAGAGAAATAGTATCGTCATCTCCATCATGAATAAAGTCATCTTTTTGGAATACTTTGTTTTTCTGTTTTCTACGCACAAATATTGTATCTGTATCTTTGTGGTATAGAGAGAGACAAGATAGATCAATTCCTATTGGTTAATTTATATATTATACCAGAGCATTGTCTGTCTAGTGCAGTGTTTCTCAACTGGTGCACCAAGGCACACTAGTGCACTCTGAAAAGTTCCCATGTGCGCCCTAGGTTTTGTTTTCAGTAATCTGAATATTAGCTACATAAATGAGAGTAACCTCCCCTTGAGGAAGCCATATATTTTGGTCGGCCATTTTCATTTCCCCATAATCGATACAACTGCATGCTTTAACACAAAAATATCATAAAATGTGTTCTTAATAACAATTAAGTTCATTTCAAATAATGCGCAAGCACAATTAAGAACACATTTTATGGTATTTTCGTGTTAAAACATGCAATTGTATTGATTCGAACAAATTCATATTTTCAGTGTAGATTTGCGGTGAAATGAAAATGGCCAACCAAAATATATGGCTTCCTCAAAGTGAAATAAACAAGGGGAGGTTACTCTCATTTATGTAACTAACGTTCAGATTACCTTTTCTTTCTTGGTAATGAGAGATTGATTTATGAATTTTGTTTATACTAAACACTATGGTTAAATGCTAGTTACAGAGTATTTCCTCTTGTTTATTTACTTGCAATTGATTCTGAATAAAGTGTCACACTACAATGTGCCTAATGATCACTCTAGGCAGCCTTTAAGTTATGTTTGATTACAAAATGGACACTATTACAATGGATCTCTGGCAGGTTGTCACGCTGATCCAGAAAAAAAAAAGATGATCCTTACAGACACCAGCCTCAATTTTTTTTGCAATCGTCTACCATGCCGGATCCATGATCCACTTTTTTTCTTCTTTTTTTTTGTGTGTACTTGTCCGGATTATTTCTTTATGGATTGCTTTTTCTAACAATCCTGAATGTTTTTTGTTTTTTTTTGTTGTTTTTTTGTGATGTTTTCAACATCTATACATAAACCTGACACTTCTAATTTTAGATTGGTCACTCTAAACGAGGGATTAGATTGTATCACTACTGTTCTTACAACATAAACCATTTTTATTTGCACCCCCCCGCCCCAACACCAGCATAAGTGCTTGCACCCACCATCCCCACAGTCAATGGATCCTGCATCCTCCTCCTCTTGGAATACAGCAGGGTGTTCATGCTGATCCAGAAAAAAAGATGATCATTTTTTTTTTTTTTTTTTGTGTCGTCTTGCATAACATATATACATACACCTGACGCTTCTAATTTTAGATCGGTCATTCTAAACGAAGGGGGGGGCAGCGTTTTTCGCGGATTTGATTGACAGACGTGTTAACTTTATTTATTTTTATTTTTTGTTCCTCACGTCTCTAACACCACATTAGCAGCTTATAAAAAAAAAAGAAGAAAAAAAATTAAATTAAATAAAATCTATCACTTCTTTCTCCTACCCAGGACGTTGACCGTGTTCCTGTCTGTTGTATTCTCTTTATAACTTCCACCCTACAAAAATAATCTTCTTTTTTTTCTCTCTCCTTTCTGCGATGATCTCATTATTAATTACCTTGGCCACATTCCAGAACATTCTATTCTCAGTGGACACTTTGCTCACGTTTTTATTCTCCCTATTCACCCCCCTTCTCCGGTCCCACCCGTATCGATATTCATCTAATCTGTCCACCTGAAACTTATTTTGATTAAATTTTTGCTCGTTTCTTCTTTCAATTTAGTCTCCGAATTTTATTGTTTCTACATTCCTCGTTGTCTTGTCTGTGAACTTTATACACTTTTTCAAACAACAACAATTATCCTTCTCCGTCTTCCGTCTTTTCCAAGCCCTGTCAGCTCAGGCTTTAGAATACGCTGGCTGCACCTCCTCTGCAGAGGGGTAAGACCCTCCCTCCCCATGGGGCCACCTGTTGGCCGTGGGTGGCAACCCGTGATGCTTAAAGACAGAACTCTGGTGGCTGAGTAGTCCATGACATACAACACTCCACTTTGGCCCTTACTTAGGCTAGACAGGCGGTCAGAGAGACCCCCTCCAATCAATTGGCTGATCACGCCAAACCTTACCACCTATATATACCTAATTGCATCATTTCTACCAGGTTTCGTAGCATGAGATAGATAGATATGAACAGGATGAGATAGATATGAATTTGAATAATTTAATCTAGTGTTGCATACCCTTTCTTACTTCTTACTTCTGGTCGTATTTTCTTCTGGCCGGCTTTGCTATTCTGATCGTCTTTGGTATTTCTATCATCTTGACTTGGTCTTGTCTAGCGTCTGGAGTTGACTTGGGGATTTCGGTCTGGTTTTCTGTTAGGAATTTCTCCTTATCAGAAGCCCTGTGTCATTGTTAGTTTTTTAGGTAATAGCACAAGACTTCGATTTACTTTGATCTTCCTTTATTTTGAAATCCCCAAACCAGACATCTGCGCAGGTGAGACTTACATCCTAGGAGCTCGGCTCCTGCCCTCTAACTGGCTGAGTCTTACTTACTATCCTTAAACCGGGTCTTCTATGCCTTCTGGTTCTCACGATTTATCTCCAGAAGGCAAGGTGAGAGTGAGGTCAAGCGCCGTCACTCACTCCCAAGGCCATCAGCTGCACTAATCGCCATTATGTTTCTATACTACCTTATATAAGTATTAGGGATTTAATAATTATGTAACACTAGTTTTTTAAGTCATATTTTATGAAGCTAGAATATTCAACTATTGAATAAAAAGGATCTGCATCTTATCTGTTATTAGTTTATTTACTGCTACACAAAAAACCTAATTGCATCATTTTTGCCAGATGTAGTAGCATGAATTAGATAGATAGATAGATAAATATGAACACACTTTGATGGACAGATGGATAGATAGGAATTTAAATAATTTAATTTAATAATCATTTTTACCAAGTGTAGTGACATAAATATCTGTTGCATCTGATTCTTTTTGATCAAAATAAATTTATTTCACTCAATCCTCGCAGTGAATTACAAATAATTTCTTTCAGAATTTGTTCTGTATAAATTGATATCATTCATTTCTTTGAGTTTAGAAACTGAATAATCTAAATGAAAAATATGGCGAAAATAGTGAAATTTTGTGTGCAAATAAGAAACCTATCTGCAGAATTCCCCTGTGGGTGGAAAATATAGACCAGTAAATGGAATGTAGTCTGAAATTTGACTATATTTGCACAACGCATTGGTGCTAGGAATTCAATTCTAATTGAACGCAGCAATGAAGGCCATACGAGCTGTTCTTGAAAGCTGAGATTTTTCTAAATTGTTTTTTTTTTTCTAATTTGTAAATCTTAGTTCAATGTGGAATGTTATGATTGGGATTAAATTGATAGAAAAACTTTACTTAGGTTGTTTGTTTTTGAGGGTTTTTTGTTTCTGTTTTTTGTTTTCTTTTTAAGTCACTTGGATTTAAACATAAGAATTTTATCATTGTAAAATTCCCCAAGTAGATGAATATTTACCATAAAGAAATAGGTTGCTGGTACTCTTTGCTTGTTGAATATTTTAATTGCATTTTTTTTTACTTTTGTGTGTCATCTTTCTTAGAGCTAACTTAGATTTCTTCTGCTGCTCGAGAAGTTTATATCAAATCTTAAAATGGAGGTGTGTTTGGAAAAGAAATTGGAGGAACCAGAAACCTTATTACATTCATTTTTTTTTTTTTTTTTCATATTTATTTTTTATTTTTATTTTCAACTTTTTTTTTCTTTTTTTTTTTTAGTATACATCTTGTGTTATCTCTTACTTTTCTTACACTTTCATTCTCATTTTTTTCTCCTTTATAAATTTTTTTTTTTTTTCGTGTTTTTTTTCTTTTTTCCTATCATGTAATCTTAAAATGGAGGTGTGTTTGAAAAAGAAATTGAAGGAAACAGAAACCTTATTAAGCTCATTTCTTTTTCTTCATTTTTTTCTTATTTTTTTATTTTTCCATTTCTTCTTTTTTTTTTTCTTATTTCTTTTTTTTTTTTTTAGCATACAACTCATGTTATCTCTTATTTTTCTTACATTTTCATTCTCATTTTTAATCCTTTTTTTTTTCTTTTTTCTTCTTTTTTGAATATTTTCTTTCTTTTTTTTCTTTCTTTTTTTCCTGTTTTTTCTTTTTCTTATCATCAAATCTTAAAATGGAGGTGTGGTTGAAAAAACAAAAGAAAGAAAATGGAGAAACCAGAAACCTTATTACTTTCCTTCTTTTGTTTTTTTCTTTCCTTTTCTTTTCTTTCTTTTTTTTTCTTTTTTGTTTTTTAGCATACATTTCCTGTTATCTCGTATTTTCCTTACACTTACATTCTCATTTTTCATTCTTTCTTTTATTCAAACTTTTTCTTTTTCTCTTTTTCTCTTTCTTATTATTGCTTCTTTTTTTTATATTATCTCATATTTTTCTTGCACTTTCATTCTCTCTTGTATTTTTTCATATTTTATTTTTTAATTTTTTTCTTTCTTTCTATTTTTCCTTTTTCTTATTTCCATTTCTTTCTTTTATGTTATCTCTTATTTTTCTTACATTTTCATTCTCTCTTATTTTCACTCACTCTTTTATTTGTATTTTTCTTCTTTACTTTTTGAATTCTTTTTTATTACTATTCCCACTTCTTCCATTTCTTCTTTTCTTTTTCGCAATCCTCTCTCTCTCTCTCTCTCTCTCTATATATATATATATATATATATATATATATATATATATATATATATATATATATATATCTTTTTTATGTTTTTTTGTTTTTTCATTTTTTTTTTATCTTTTAGATTTTCTTTCTTTTTTTTCTACTTCTTTCTCTTTCCTTTTTTCTTTTTCATTCACCCTTTTCTCTTTCTTTCTCTTTACCTTTTCATTTTACAATCTCTTTTTTTTTCTCTTTTCCTTCTCTTTCTTTTTACTTTTTCTCTTTTCTTTTCCCTTCACTTTCCTATCTTCATTTTCTTCTTCCTCTTGTTCTGTATTTCATTTTCTTTCTTTTTCTTTCCCTTTTTTTCAGTCTTTACTTCTACCTCTTTTTTATTTTCCTTCTTCGATTTAAAAAAAAATAAAAAGAAAAAAAAATCTTTCTTCATTCTCATTCATCTTTCCCAGCAACTTCACTTAGCCGCACTTAACAAATTTTTTTTTTTTTTTCAAAAATCATTACCACTAAGTAGCGAGTTCTATCCTCACTTGACACCTCGTACTTAAACCCCCTTTTAATTTTGCCGCCCCAGGACTTGGCCACGAATCAGAAGATAGAATTTTTTAAAAACCACAGTTATTATATTACAGTACTTATACAAACTGTGTAAGTGTAGTTTCACTTTCACTTCTATTGATACAGATACTTGTCTATTGCATTTGAAGATACTTACTACAAACCTTTTATTTCATCGTCTCTTGGGAGGCAAATGAAAAAAACACAGCAGACTCAAAAAACAAAAACAAAAGAAAAAAGTGTACTGAACTAAGGAACACTAACACTGGTATACAGTAGCAGCCATTTGTTAAAAATTTTGTTTACCAGACAGTGTAAATTTTTAAATGAGAGATTTTGAGATTAATAACTATCACCATCATCATCTTCAAGTCATGCCGACAGCACTAATTATCATCATCATCATCAACAACTCATGCAAACAGCACGGATCTCTATGACACTTTCTCACCACCCATCCCTCAGTGGCTTAATATGTTATTGGTTAATATAGTTTCTTGGTCAGCTCGTCTATTCTACTATGTGGTCTCTTCTATGCTGATTGGTTTGTCTATTGTCTATCTGGGCTTGTTTTCTCTGTTCTTCTTGTCTGCTTTCTTGGGACTTCTTGGGTATTCTTCATCTCTGTCTCCTTTGTTGTTTTTAGTAATAAACACAAGACTTGTCCACAACTCAAAAGATAGAAATTTTTAAAAACCGCAATTATTATATTACATTACTTATACAAACTGTTTAAGTCTAGTTTCACTTTCACTTTCATTGATACAGATAAGTGTCTATTGCATTTGAAGATACTTACTACAAACAGCAGACTCAAAAAAAAAAAGAAGAAAAAGGAAACAGTGTACTGAACTAAGGAACACTAACACTGGTATACAGTAGCAGCCATTTGTTAAAAATATTGTTGACCAGACAGTGTAAATTTTTAAATGGGAGATTTTGATATTAGTCACACTTAATTTGAACTACAAAGAGAGAGAGAGAGAGAGAGCGAGGAGTAAAAGTAAAAAATAAGTAAAGTTGTCGGGGTGGCCTAAAGCCAATATCAGCCAATCAACGAGAGAATCTATCCCCTTTTCACTAGCACTGGAGAAAGGAGATTGTTTTTGCATCTGAGGCGGTCTGCCACACCTACCATCAGCTCCTTACTTTACCGCACAGATCCCTATGCTACTCATACGCTGAGTTGGCAAGGGAACTAGGAACCTTGCGGTTTCTGTCATGAAAAATGGTGTGCCGAAATCAAATTCCGAGATGCCATTTGACTTTCCCTTCGTGGTTATATATATATATATATATTGCACAGTGTTGAGAGTTAAAAACCTGTTGATTTTGTAGCAGGAATGTTTTTTATATTTATCCTATGCTAAGTCAGTTTATGAAGTAATGCATGTATAGGTGCCCACAGGAGAACATCACTTATGTGCTCGTTCCCTCCAGCAGTGTCCAACATGTCTTGTTCATCTTACCCGAATGGCTTGTGTGATAGGAGGCAAGTGACCATACAACTGCTTTTTTGTGGGATGCTGCTTCATATTTTTCTCAATTCTTACATCTCCGATCAATCAGCTGGTCACGTCAAGCACTAGCACCTATATGATTGTATAGCAAGCCCCAACCCTTTTTATCATATGAGTGGTAGAAGGCAGTGGCTGAAGGTCTACATGTCCTGGGAATGATGTTAAACTCTATCTGATGGTGAGGTTCCGGTTCTGGAGGTTTGGGGAATGTGGAGCGCCCTTTAATCACCATTGCTCCCTGGTCCACTCTGACCCGGAGTGGTAGTACCTGTTAGGGTCCCATCTATGGGTTAAACAGAAAAATGTATTTATAAAAAAATTGAGTATCCATTTAAGAATGAGTTTATTTCAAAACTTTATCAGCATTAAATGACCCATTGAGGTTGGTATGCCGTAAAACAAAAACCAAACCAAACCAAATCAATTCTTAAATGTATGTTCCTGAACATATGGCAATTAGATCTGTGTTGTTGGTGCTGCTGCTCCACATTTTCCTTCACCATTTTCCTGAGAGATGGATGGGTAGACGTGGTCCACATGATTGGCCAGCCCAGAAGCCCTTATTTAACAACCTGTGACTTTTTTCTTTGGGGTTGGTTGAAGGAGAAAGTCTACTCTATTAAACCAATGACTTTGGAAGAACTTGAAGGATGAATACAAGAATTTATTTCTGCCATTCCACAAGAGTTTCTTGCAAAATTGATGCGATTCCCTAGCGGCTTGAGAGGCTGGAGGCAAATGTTGGTGCCCATATAGAATTTTAAATAAAACTCCATGTTATGTGTGTTCTTCTCATATTCATTTTTTGTAAAAGTAATGAATCAGAAATAGATTGAGATTTTTAAGATAGGTAAGGGAGTTACTTTACACTCACCCTGTATATAATATATATATCTTATTATAATGGAGATTGTGTGTTTTTCTGTCTGTAACCGAAACTATATTACTACTCAAGTCACAATTCCCTTCGTTATTTACATCACATTCTCCTCGTTATTTACATCACATTCTCCATGATTTTATTTTTATTTAAACCTCAATTATTAATAAAATTGCTTCACCTTTTTATTAGTGTTGTCCATATCTACATACAAATAACATGCAATTGTATTTATATATACAAAAAATAGCAGTTTACAGTGTGAATGGGAAGGCTAATTTGTATATTGATATTAAAAATGTGATTTTATTAAATATGTGCTTAGTATTATTGATTCCTAATTGTTTGGTTTTATTTTAATGAATATAAGCAAAAAATCTCTTCAATGAATCTTAAATGAAATCCATTAACAAGAAAAAATAACTGTCATTTTATTCTTTATTTCCTAATTTAACTAAATAGTTAAATTAGGAAAATTTACCAATGAAAGACGGGAGTAACGGAAAATGATGGAAGAGTTGTTTCAAATTTGTTCTATTTTTCAATCATACCCCCTCTGTTCCAAATCTTTTTATCTGCATTCTTATTCAGTTTCATTAGCCTTTCTAATTTAATATGATATTTTATTATATTAAAACTTAAATACTTGCACCCGGAGGGTGCATATATTTGCTAGTATATATAATGTATACCATTTTTAAATCTAATAAAGTTCACCAAATTTCATATAGATAGATTTTTGAATATCTACAGTATTGAACAAGAAGTCATTAGCAAAGGCATAATCACAAATTAATATATCAATTCAAGGAATAGAAATTTTCCTATTTAGAGGAAATTTCCTATTTCCTGGTATATTTGAAAATTTTCTTTTTAGAAAATGATCGCTTTTCATTACAACTAAGAACTTTGACAACAATAATCAAGGAAAATAATCACCTCCTATGTGTGTCTAATCTGGATGCTGCATGCTGATCTGAACAAATCCTAGAAACAGCAGTCCTCAAAAAAGCAGCTGAATGGCCACTTACCTCCTATCGCACAAACCGTCCAGGTAAGACAGACAAGACACTGCTGGAGAAGTAAGGACAAACTTATAAGTGACATTCTACTGTGGACAGCTACACATGGACACACCAAAGTGGGCCAACTAACTAAGAACTACATTGATCCACTCTGCACAGACACTGAATGCTGTGTGGAAGACCTACCGAGAGTGATGACTGATAGAGAAGGGTGGCGAGAGAGAGAGAGAGTCCTGGGAATCCATGCTGTTAGTGCAACATGATGGTATATCATCTTTTAAAAGTATAGAAAATAGTCATTATTCCCTTCAAACTTTGTTTTTCTGTCCTGGATAATACTATGTAAGACATCTTGGATTGTATGTGTTATTTCTTAATTGCTTATGTTGTAAAAGTATAGAAAATAGTCATTATTCCTTCAAACTTTGTTTTTGTGCCTGGATAATACTAATAATTTGTAAACCTCCCCGGGACCGTGTGCACCTGTTGTCTTTTTGCTGTGTATCTTACTGCATTACTTACACCTTTACTGGTCATGATCATCTGCTGCTTCATCTAGGACCTCCACTTGTGTCTGTAACTGCCTCAGGGCTCATCCAAGGGGTTTACAATCAACAACAAAGAGAGAATAAAGACAAACAAGACAATCTCAGGTGAACATCAAAATGGTCAGAGATGAGGTATATAGTTCGCATTCATTCTTCCTATCGGCTACAGTTCCATCTGCTCCCATCGCTTGTCTAGAGGGGGGACACCCCTTGTTCCTTTAGGGGACCTCTGCTAAGGCTAGCTTCTAGTGGGCAACTCAACTGATCTTACTTCCTCGGTCTCCAGAACTCAACTAACTTCTCCGGGGTCCAGAAAACTAACTGACTTAACTTTCAAAAATCTCCCAGAATCCCTCAGATCTCATCTCACTCCCACCCCCGGGATTCCTCACTAGATTTCAAAATCCTTTGTTCTAACATTGAACTCTATGCTGGTGGTCACATTTATTGCGGATCCCTATCTCTCCCCTCTTTTGCCTAAATTCAGACATTTGTCTGTTACGGGTCTTTATCACCTTTTTCATCTAGCTTAACTCTTAACATCCTGTTGAGAATTTTCCAAGTCCAGATCCCCATTCCTATAAGAATTTATCAAAAAATGGCTAAAAATGGCCTTTTCATTTAAAGTTTCCTGTTATTTCCCTTAACTCAAAGACTTCTAAATATGTTTAATATTACATTTAAACAGGCTATCGTTTGAGGTGGATTAGGAAAATGAATGTGACTTCTTGCCGGGTGGAATGAGGTGGTATAGGATGTTAAGAGTTAAATCCTTTTCTTAGTTTTATGATTTCTTTAACTTATCATTGACCCTACTTTACACGTACAATATATGTAGACACACACACATGTATATATGTATGCACATATATATTCATATATACACATACACACACACATGTGGTTTGACTTACTACTTATGTATATAACTTGCTAGAATTATATATACACACGTACACCCACATGCACAGATGCACACTGCACTCATGCATTGTGCTATAAGTTTATACATACTTATATGGTTTCAAGTAATTATTGCTATTTAAACATAATAATCATTTACTTGTACACAGTTATATGGCTTCAAGTATTCCTGTTTAAAACTTAGAATTTATTCACAATTATATAGTTTCAATTCTTGTATAATTGTACACACATTTCTACTAATAAGAATAGTTATTTGAAACTGTAATTGTTTAATAAGGATTATTATCATCACTAGCAAAAGAGAAAACGCCTTCCAGGGTGTGTAAAAAATTATTTTTGAAAGATATTGCTTGAAGAGTGGAGTTAAAAATTCAATGTGTGAGGGTTTGTATCATAAGTAAGTAAAATCATCAAATTTATTAAAGGAGTAAAAAAAATAAAATAATTCGAAATGGAAACTTAGTTCTGTCCCCTCAAATAAAATGTTGTGCGTATCTCTTAATTATTACTTAAATAATTATTTTGAATATTTTACATACAAATTTTACAGAAAATCAGGAGGCATTTTTTACTTGTAAACATTTTAGTTAGATTCTTGTTACTGAAAAAATTGCGTGAGTTTTAAAATAATTTTCAAAATTGATTACAAATTTCGCAAATATTTTTTTTATTTAAAGTGATAATATAATTTTTTAATCAATTTTCATAGTTTACATTGTTTATTTATTTAGATTATCATTATTACACTGGAAAGAATTCAAATTTTGAATGGCTGGTTTAGCTCAGTTGGTAGAGAATCGGGCTAGGAATCACAAGGTTCCTGGTTCGATACCAGTCCTCACCAACTCGGCATAGGAGTAGCACAGGGATCTGTGCGGTAAAGTGAGGAGCTGATGGTAGGTGTGGCGCTCCACCTCAAATGCTAAAATAATCTCCTTGGTCTAGCACTAGTGAAAAGGGGATAGACTCCCTCACTGTATGGCGCATACCGACATTAGGCCGCTGAGGATTCGATGTAATGACAATTTTGGTTTTGTGACGTAAGCAATGACATAGTTTCAGTTACAGACAAATAGACACTGAATCTCCATTATTAATAGATTATTATTGAGTAGCACCGGGATTTGTGCGGTAAAGTGAGTAGCTGATGGTAGGTGTGGCGCTCCACCTCGCGCTAAAATAATCTCCTTGGTCTAGTGCTGTTGAAAAGGGGATAGACTCTCTCGCTGTCTGGCTGATACCGACCTTAGGCCGCCCCAACGACTTTTATCATTATTATTATAAGTAAAAACAACCACAAAGGGTTAAAGATTTATATGACATTTTTAATTAGTATTATTATGTTGATCATTCGGACTATTGTCCTCATCTTTATTGTTATCTGTACAACATGTTGGCTGATGTGCCCTCCAGCCTTCTTCAGGTATTACTTGTTGGACTCAGGAGCCTTCTCAAACTCTGGAACCTTCTTGTCATAATTAGGAGCCCTGACAGAACTTTGAACCCAACCCTTTATTCAATCCACAGGGTTATCCTGTTCTCATTCTGCTAACCATAGCTGGGGTACAGGTGTTAATTAATATTCTATGTTACTGTTGCCAGGACCAGGATTGAACCTGCAGCCTAGAGATAACTGTCATTTAGATCTGTCTTAAACCAATGCCTTTATCCACTACGCTATGTGTCCAATTGGACAAAAAAAAGTTCAGAGAAATATGACATTTTTAATGTTTTTTTTTTGTTTTTTTTTATGAATTGCAAATCCTCATCAATAACATTAAAATCCTCAACAAAAATAACAATAAAATACCTACAAATTCTTGAAATAATTAGTATAAAAATTAAAAACCTCACTGAAATGAAATAGCATTTAACACTGGCACTAATATATTGAACTGTTGAATGTAAATTTTTGCTAGTTGGACAAAATTGGGGTGGTGCAGCCATACAGTGGCACTGACATGACTACAGCTTTTTCTTATTAGGAAAATCATATTTCCATATGGTCAATAATCTGTTTATAGTCCATGCCTTTTATATACATATATTGACATCACTTTATATATATATATTTAAAGAGAAAGAGGGAGAGAGGCATAGAGAGATATTAACACACTGATAGATAGATAGATAAATAAGAATCGCATTTGATAGATATTAACTGACTGACTGACAGACAGATATTACCATACGAATAGATTGATAAATAGCTATTAAGAGACAAATGGATAGATATTAACTGACTGATAGATAGATATAGAGATAGATAGATAAGGACATAGATAGGGACATATAGAGATAGATAGATAAATAGGGACATATAGAGATAGATACATACATACGATATACATACATACATACACATATATAGATAGATATACATACATACATAGGGACATATATAGATACATACATACATACATATACATACATACATAGGGACATATATAGATAGATAGATACATACATACATAGGGACATATATAGATAGATAGATACATACATACATAGGACATATATAGATAGATAGATACATACATACATAGGGACATATATAGATAGATACATACATACATACATAGGACATATATAGATAGATACATACATACATACATAGGGACATATATAGATAGATACATACATACATACATAGGACATATATAGATAGATAGATACATACATACATACATAGGGACATATATATAGATAGATACATACATAGGGACATATATAGCATAGATACATAGATACATATAGGGATATATATATAGATAGATACATACATACATAGGGACATATATAGATAGATACATACATACATACATATAGGACATATATAGATAGATACATACATACATACATAGGGACATATATAGATAGATAGATACATACATACATACATACATACATACATACATAGGGGCATATATAGATAGATAGATAGATACATAGATAGGGCATATGTAAGTTGAAAAGTGAAAATGAATCCGACAATATGTGAAGAATAAATAAAGGAAAGATATTTGAAGTTAAAACGATCAAAATACAGAGAATTTTGAAGTGTTCGAAAAAAGAATTTATTGAAAAAATTTTTGAGACAGTTACAGTTGGAGAATTAATACCAACACACTTAATTTTATTAAAACACAAAAAATGTTAACAATGATCACTAAGATTATATTAAAAACAATTAAATAAATAAATTACCAATATGAATACATGTATTCATTAATTTAATAAATACATTTAATCATATAATAACAACATAAACTCAACTTTCTACTTCAACTTTCTTGCACAAGTCAATAATATTATTTATGAAATTTAAAACTCCCCTTTTTTCAATTGTCACTCTTCACCGAATATTCTTTATTACTCTATTTTCTCAAACCGTAAGCGTCTCAAGAATTCTTTCAAAAAATTATTTTTTCGAACACTTCAAAATTCTCTGTATTTTGACCGTTTTAACTTCAGATATCAAACATCTTGCCCTGAATAAGGATGTTTTCTTTGTATACTTAAATATTTTATAATTTTCTATTATTATTTTATTTCATATTTAAAATAATAATAAATAGAATACAATGTGTACATGAACAAACTCTGGGCCGAAACATATGTTGGCACTTCATTAAACTAATTTTATCCATTCAATATTTTCTTTCCTTTATTTATTCCTTTCAACATAGAGACAAATATAGATAGATAGATACATAGATAGGGATATATAGAGATAAATAGATAGAGATATATAAAAATCATCATCATGTCGTGCAGTTAGTATGGATATCCATGACAATCTCTCGCCAACCTTCCCTATCATTCATTGTCCCAGGGAGGTCTTCTGCGCAGCATCCAGCATTCTCGAAATTTAAAACTCCCCTTTTTTCAATTGTCACTCTTCACCGAAAATTCTTTATTCTCTAACCGTAACTGTCACCAAATATTACTCTATTTTCTCAAACCGTAAATGTCTCAAGAATTCTTTCAAAAAATTATTTTTTCGAACACTTCAAAATTCTCTGTATTTTGACCGTTTTAACTTCAGATATCAAACATCTTGCCCTGAATAAGGATGTTTTCTTTGTATACTTAAATATTTTATAATTTTCTATTATTATTTTATTTCATATTTAAAATAATAATAAATAGAATACAATGTGTACATGAACAAACTCTGGGCCGAAACATGTGTTGGCACTTCATTAAACTAATTTTATCCATTCAATATTTTCTTTCCTTTATTTATTCCTTTCAACATAGAGACAAATATAGATAGATAGATACATAGATAGGGATATATAGAGATAAATAGATAGAGATATATAAAAATCATCATCATGTCGTGCAGTTAGTATGGATATCCATGACAATCTCTCGCCAACCTTCCCTATCATTCATTGTCCCAGGGAGGTCTTCTGCACAGCATCCAGCATTCTCGCATAGTTGGTCAATGTAGATCCTTGGTGGGTGGCCCACATTGTCCATGTGTTGGCTTCCACAGGAGAACGTCACTTATGAGCTCGTCCTTGCTTCTCCAGCAGTGTCCAGCATGCCTTGTCCATCTCACTCGGATGGTTTGTGAGATGGGGGGCAGGTGGCCGTACAGCTACTTCCTTGTAGGGTGCTGTTTCCACGACTTGTTCAAGGCCGCACGCAGCAGTCTTGTGCAACTCCCCTCTAGCTTACTCTCAAGGCATCTCGTTAGGGTCCAAGTGGTGTAGCCATACAGTAGTACTGATATAACCACAGCTTGGAAGAATTGTCGCTTTAACTTGTCAGTGAGATCAGATTTCCATATGACTGATAATCTGTCCGTGGTCGACCGTGCCTTTCTTATTTGAATATAGAAATAGATTGATAGAGATTAACTGAATGACAGATAGATAAATAGATAGATAGATACATAGATACATATTTTTGGGAGAATATGTACTTAATTGAATATATGCTTAATTGAAGTCGTACCTAATTTTCTCGATTTGTTTAGCCTTACATTTAAATAGGTATGCCCGCTTAATTAATTAATTATTAATTAATTAACTTTCAAAATTAGGTACGACTTCAATTAAGCACATATTCTCCCAAAAATGTTTAGCCTTACATTTAAATAGGTATGCCCACTTGATTAATTAATTATTAATTAATTAACTTTCAAAATTAGGTACGACTTCAATTAAGCACATATTCTCCCAAAAATTGTCGGCTAAAAAAAGCCATATCATAAACACATCGCTTGTGTATTTACTTCTCATAGATACATATAGAGATAGATAGATATCAGGTCAAAGGTTTGGATGCGGACAGTTCTAAGAGGTGAAAGCTAAAGATGATGGATATGATATGTATTGATTTTTTATTATTGATCTTTCACCAAAGTCATTCAAAATTGCAAAGGCAAAAAAAAGATTTTCATCTAAACATTATTAGTTTTATTCTACATAAATTGTTGTCTTCATCTCCTCTGACTATTTTGACATGAATTACTTTTGATAGCGATGTGTCACTTGTGTCATCACTATCAACTTTGACAATTGACCAAAGGGTCAACTTTGTTCTCAATTAATCATTATGTAAGAGCAGTCTCTCTTGTCTGAGGGTGATCTCCTGCGCCAAGAGCCCCTTTTTGGTCACATGACACAGGAAGCCAAGAAAATCACCCTCTTTGGGCGAAGCTACTGGACAAGTGCGGACGTGCTTGTCACCTCTCTCCAGCACACACATGGTGCATGCCAGACTCTACTTACAGTAAGCGGTTTCCATCTATTTTGCCTCTATTACACTACTATGTATGTTTGGACACTTGTGACATTATATAGCCTGGGGAACTTCGTTCCCCTATATATGTTATAATAAAAGTTGTATAAATGTAACTAACGCGTTTGTTGTTGCCCTAACTGAAGTATTCCGCATTGGGTACTTATCCATTAAGTAACCTAATGCTTTATAAGAACCAGAGTTAACACTCTGTGAACCTCTTATAATCATATGACAGCATGAATTCCATCCACACTCCCACCCTGTCGGCTGGGCATTAGAATACACCAACTGCACCTCTCCAGAGGGTTAAGACTCCCCCAAATTTGCTCACCTGTTGGCCGTGGATGGTGATCCGTGATGCTTAAGGATGGAACCCAGGTGGCTGAACAGTCATGACATGCAACACTTCACTTTGGACCTTACTTAAGCTAGACAGGCAGTCGAAGAGGCTCCCTCCTTTCAATCAGCTGTTCACATCAAGCCCTAGCATCTATATGATTGTCACAACCCTATTGCCCTTATGGCAAGCCCCAACCCTTTTTATCATATGGGTGCTAGAAGGCAGTGGCTGAGGGTCTTCATGTCCTGGGAATAACATTAAACTATCTGATGAGGTTCCAGTTCTGGAACTATGGGAAATGTGGAGCACCCCTTCATCCCCATTGCTCCCATGTCCACTCTGACCCAGAGTGGTAGTACCTGTTAGGGTCCCATCTATGTGTTTAATTAGAAAAATGTGTTTATCAAAAATTGATTCTCTATTAAGATTGAATTTATTTTTTAAAAACTTAGTCGGTATTAAATGACCCACAGAGGTCGATATGCCGTAAAACAAAACAAACCAACTAAATCCCTTCACTCTCTCTTGCCTGTGGTTTTCAAACTTTTTAGAGCTTTTCTATATCAGGCTCTATGTCATTGGTTGGTATTTCTTTTTGCTGTAACTTCTATTTCCTGAATAGATATCTTCATTCTTCTGTATATTGGCTGGTATTTATTCTGTAATGTAGTGGGGGTCTTTGTTCTTATGGATTGGCTCATTTCTTCATGTGTGAAAATGACCATTCGATTAAGATCTGTGGTAACCTGTGCTGATTTTACCCTGTGCTGATTTTAATAAAACAAAACCAACCCCGAAATGCTCACTTTGACTGGGACAAAGATGACTAGAACTGTTACTGCACAGAGCTGCAACGCCCAAATTGGCCTGAATTCTATGACTCTGGAGATGTCAACATTATACTCCAGAATATCCTGAACTCAATATGGACAGCATGTGTAGCATCAGTACCATGTAAGCGGAAGAAACACCCAGGGAGAGCAATTTGGGAGACTGCAGCAGTCCACCTCACCAGAAAGGAACGCTGTAGTATTGAGCGGGAGTACCAACGTCACAAGTCAGAGGACAATAGGAGAAAACGGAACAAATCGTCCAACCACCTCAAGCAGGTGATAAAAAAGGCAGTACTTGAATTTGAACAGCGCATAGCAACCAGCCCGGACAGTAAGGTGTTCTGGAATATGTACATTCGAAACAGAGGCCTCACTCCCCCGTTGGCCTTCTTCGCAATCCTCATACAAACCAAATCACCGATGACCCCAAAGAATTTGCAGAACTTATTGCTGAATGCTATGCGGGCATTTTCACTGTTGAGAACCAAAATGTACCATTAGGAGATGTGGCCATACAGCTGCTTTTTTGTAGTATGCTGTTTCCAGGATTTGTTCTAGACAGCATGCAGCATGCAGCATCTTTGTGAAACTCCCATCTAGCTTTTCTCTTAGTGTTTGGTTAAAGTTCAACTAGTGCAGCCATAGAGCAACACCAACATGGCTTCAGCCTCGGAGAATTCTTGCCTTATTATATCAGAAAGATCAAATTTCAATATGATCAATAATCTAAACACTTGCTACTAATGTGGTTCATATTCATTTTAGACATTAGATCCATTTGATCCGTAGATGGTATCCATACAGGTACCACCATCCTGGATCATAGTTCTCTTTTATATATATTTACCAACCCCTCCTCATGACCAGGATGTGACACAAGGTCAATTTCTTAAGCAGAGTTTAACAGTTTTCCTTCTGCTAGACTGGTTACCTAGCCAAGGTGAAAGAGCCCAGTCTGCCCTACTATTTACCCACAGCTGGAGGGAGAGTAGTTGGATGCATACCTTTCCCAATATTATTACCACTATATGAGATACAATCAGCCTTGTCCAGGATTTGAATTCGGGTCGACAAGTCCATTTTTTATGACTCTAACCATTACAACACCATGCGCCTCCAAAAGAATTCTCTTTTATATTTTCCTTACTTAGGCTAGACGGCCGATCGGAGAAACCTCCTCCAATCCATTGGCTGGTCATGTCAAGCCCTAGCACCTATCTGATTGTCCCAACCCTATTGCCCTTATGGCAAACACCCAATCTTTTTTATTATATATGTGCTAGAAGGCAGTGGGTGAGGTTCTTAGTGTCCTGGGTATGATGTTAAACTACATCTAACGGTAAAGATCCAATTTTGATGCTCTGGGTAGTGTGGAGTACCTCTTCATCACCATTACTCCCAGGTTCACTCTGACCCGGAGTGGTAGTACCTTTTAGGGTCCCATCTATGGGTTATATAGAAAAAATAAGTTGTTTTTTTTTAAAAGTGAATTTGAAAAAAAAAATTGTATACCTATTAGGAAGGAATAAAACAACATGTCTTAAGCATAAAATAAGCCAACAAGGATTGACATGCCATAAAATCCAACCAACAAGCCTATCTTAGCCGGCCAATGCCAGGGTTCCAGTAGCTTCGGCCCTGGATCTTACAAGCTAATATCGTTGATCCTAGGGGGCCATCCCCCCAGGCAACACCTGCCCCCTCGATTTAAAGGGGCAGGGCTAGGTTTATTGCCCAGTGCCTGAGCCCCCCCCCCCCCAAGGGGGAATGCCAATGGGATCGATGCATTTTTGTACCCACCACCTATGAGCTTCGGTTCGTGGGTGGTCCCACATTAATAGGGCCTTGTGCCTAACCCATACATGTGAGGGACGTGGTAAATAAATATCTTCTATACACTTTTTCTCTTCTCCACTTTCCCTTACTCTCTACACACTCTTTCTCTTCTCTCTCTCTCTCTCCTTTCACTCTCTTTCTTTTATCTTCCTCTCTACACTCTATTTCTTTTCTCCTTCTTTTTCTTCCCTCTCTCTCCTTTCACTCTTTCCTCCCACTTCCTCTCTACACTCTCTTTCTCTTCCTCCTCCTCTCATCTTTCACTCTTTCCTCTATCTTCCTACACTCTCTTTTCTCCTTATTTTTCTCACAGCCTTCCCCTTCTTTCCTTTCACTCTTTCCTGTGTCTTCCTCTCTAAACTATTTCTTTTCTCCTTCTTTTTTCTCCCAGCCTTCCCACTCTGTTTTTACTCTTTCCTCCCACTTCCGCTCTACACTCCATTTCTTTTCTACTCCTTACCTTTTTTCACTCTTTACTTTATTTTCCTCTCTATACTTTTATTGCCTTCTTTATCTCACAACCCCCCTTTCTCTCTCTTTCACTCTTTCTTCCCACCTTCCTCTCTACACACTCTCTTTTTTCTTTCTTTCTTTCTTTTTCTTTCTTTCTCCTTTCTTTCTTTTCTCTTTCTTTTTCTTTCTTTCTTT
Source organism: Doryteuthis pealeii (assembly GCA_023376005.1). Lineage (NCBI taxonomy): Eukaryota > Metazoa > Mollusca > Cephalopoda > Myopsida > Loliginidae > Doryteuthis > Doryteuthis pealeii. The sequence goes on from CM042167.1 coordinate 70,501,715, forward strand.
CTCTCTTTCTTTCTTTCTTTCTTTCTCTTTTCTTTCTTTCTTTCTTTTTTCTTTCTTTCTCTTTCTTCTTTCTTTCTTCTTTCTTTCTTTCTTTCTTTCTCTCTTTCTCCTTTCTTTCTTTCTTTCTTTCTCTTTCTTTCTTTCTCTCTTTCTCCTTTTCTCTTTCTTTCTCTCTTTCTTTTCTCTCTTTTCTTTCTTTCTCTCTTTCTTCTCCTTTTCTTTCTTTTCTCTTTTCTCTCTTTTCTTTCTTTCTTTCTCTTTCTCCTCTTTCTTTTCTTCCTTTCTCCTTTCTTTTCTCCTTCTTCTTTCTTTCTTTCTCCTCTTTTCTTTTCTTTTTCTTTCTTTCCTCTTTTTCTTTCTTCCTTTCTTCTCTTTCTTTCTCTCTTTCTCTCTTTCTTTCCTCTTCTTCCTCTTTCTTTCTTGCCTTCCTTCCCTCTTTCTCCCTTTCCTATTGAATCTCCCCACAACGACAGATCAATCTATAAATAAATTTCAGCCTTGCAGAATTTCTTTGATTTCAACAAAACCAATGTTCACTTTGCTCTGCGTGTCTCCTCCTCCTCTCTCCTCCTCCTCCTCCTCACATCTTTTAATGGAATAAAACTTTGAAAGATAAATCATCGCCTCAAGTGATTCTTTTTTTTTCTCTCTCTCTCTCTCCTCCTTTTCATCTCTTCTCTACTTACATTTTACCTAGACTTTATTTTCCATTTTTCTTTCGCTTCTTGTGTGGATCTTATTGAATATCTTCCATCGTATCTTGTGTTACAATAAACGCAACCAAAAACTGACATCATCTACTGTTCACACTTGCAGAATGCACTCTATCCAAATCTAGTCTGCTAAATTCTCTCATCTAGAAGCGTAGCTTTATATTATTATAAAATCGAAAAAAGACACATGAGTCGACCTTTTTTTTTTTTTTCTTTTTTTTTACCTATATTTTATCAGCAATACTTTTTCAAAATTGCATTTATTGGCAGAAAGAGATAAAAAGTTTCATTGATAAAGTATTAGCTTGGAAATTCTACTTTATGTTTTTTCCGCGCTGTTGGCTAGAGCTTTATAATACATCGACTGCACCTCTGCAGAGGGGTAAGACACCCCCCAATGGGGCCACCTGTTGGCCAAGGGTGGTAACCCGTGATACTTAAAGATGGAACCCAAGTGGATGAGCAGTCCATGACATGCAATACTCCACTTTGGTCCTTGCTTGGGCTAGACGGGCGGTCAGAGAGGCCCCCTTCGATCAATCGGCTGGTCACATCAAGCCCTAGCACCTATATGATTGTCACAACCCTATTTTTCTTATGGCAAGCCCCAACCCTTTTTATCATATGGGTGCTAGAGGTGGTGGCTGAAGGTCTTCATGTCTTGGGTATGATATTAAACTCTACCCAGGTTAGGTTCTAGCTTTGGAGGTTTGGGGAATGTGGAGCACCCCTTCATCCCCATTGCTCCCTGGTCCACTCTGACCCGGAGTGGTAGTACCGGTTAGGGTCATATTTATGGGTTAAATAGAAAAACATGAGTTTATAAAAAAAAATTGAGTATCCGTTAAGAATGAATTTATTTCAAAACATTGGCGGCATTAAATGACCCACTGAGGTTGATATGCTATAAACCAAACCAAACCAACTTTCTGTTTTTGTATTGTTGATTTTTTTAGCCAATTAAAGATTTAATGATTTTACTAGCATACGAGTACATGTAGTAGCCCATCACATCATGATGTAATGGTTAGAAAGTTAGTGTTTCAGATTCATTACTACTAAATAGTGAGCTTGGTCCTTGTTAGATGTCCAATCCTTTTTTTTTTTGCAATCACAGTTTCAAGGAACTCAAGATAATAATCATTTGTAAACAATTATGGTGACCTCAAAATTTGAAATAAAACAAAATTATAAAGGTTTGATTTGGTTTGATTATTTAATGGCATTTAAACCTTTATCCCAAAGCCATCCTTGTAGAATTGGTAATTTTTAACCCATAGCTGGAGGAATGAGAAGGTTCATAACTTTCTCAAAGCTATTAGTCCAATTCAAATGGCTCTGTAAAAATGCATTGGAAATGATTTTACCATAAAAATGCATTGGAAAGGATTTTTACTATAAAAATGTATTGGAAATGATTTTACCATAAAAATGCATTAGAAATGATTTTAGTATAAAAATGCATTAGAAATGATTTTAGTATAAAAATGCTTTAGAAATGATTTTTACTATAAAAATGAATTGAAAATGATTTTTACTATAAAAATGTATTGGAAATGATTTTACCATAAAAATGCATTAGAAATGATTTTAGTATAAAATTCATTGGAAATTATTTTTACTATAAAAATGCATTGGAAATGATTTTACGATAAAAATTCATTGGAAATGATTTTACCATAAAAATGCATTAGAAATGATTTTTACAATAAAAATGCATTGAAAATGTTATTTTACTATACACATGCATTAGAAATGATTTTTACTATAAAAATGCATTGGTAATGATTTTTACAATAAAAATTAATTGAAAATGATTTTACTATGAAAAAGCATTAGAAATTATTTTACTACAAAAAAACAGCCTTGGAAATCATTTTACTATAAAAATACATTATAAGGATTTTACTATAAAAAAATAATGGGAAATTATTTTGGTATAAAAATGCATTGGATATAGAACTTCCCTCAAACAATTTACCTACTTTAATTTTTGCATAGAATTTCAAACAAATTAGTAAAAAATGAATATAAGTATCCATGTTGATGTTCATATCATTTTTCTCCAAAAAAATATTAAAATTTGCAAGTCTCAAATGAAACTTTCTGGAAATATACTGACGGCAAGGAGAACTCATAACTGTTTACGCAATTAAATGTTGGGTTGATTTTGCAACAATATATACACTTGGTAAACCGATAAAATGAGCTATAATATCAAACGCACATCGTGTTTGGCAAACTGTTTAGCTGTTACACTGTAGTTATTTTGAATTTGCATGCAAAAAAGCATTTAAAATTGAAAATCCAAGAGAAAGCAATTAAATGTTGGGTTGATTTTGCAACAAATATATGCTTGGTAAACCCGATAAAATGAGCTATAATATCAAACACACGTCGTGTTTGGCAAACTGTTTAGTTGTTACACTGTAGTTATTTTGAATTTGCATGCAAAAAAGCATTTAAAATTGAAAATCCAAGAGAAAGTAATTAAATGTTGGGTTGATTTTGCAACAATATATATGCTTGGTAAACCGATAAAATGAGCTATAATATCAAACGCACGTCGTGTTTGGCAAACTGTTTAGCTGTTACACTGTAGTTATTTTGAATTTGCATGCAAAAAAGCATTTAAAATTGAAAATCCAAGAGAAAGCAATTAAATGTTGGGTTGATTTTGCAACAATATATACGCTTGGTAAACCGATAAAATGAGCTATAATATCAAACGCACGTCGTGTTTGGCAAACTGTTTAGCTGTTACACTGTAGTTATTTTGAATTTGCATGCAAAAAAGCATTTAAAATTGAAAATCCAAGAGAAAGCAATTAAATGTTGGGTTGATTTTGCAACAATATATATGCTTGGTAAACCGATAAAATGAGCTATAATATCAAACACACGTTGTGTTTGGCAAACTGTTTAGTTGTTACACTGTAGTTATTTTGAATTTGCATGCAAAAAAGCATTTAAAATTGAAAATCCAAGAGAAAGTAATTAAATGTTGGGTTGATTTTGCAACAATATATATGCTTGGTAAACCGATAAAATGAGCTATAATATCAAACACACGTTGTGTTTGGCAAACTGTTTAGTTGTTACACTGTAGTTATTTTGAATTTGCATGCAAAAAAGCATTTAAAATTGAAAATCCAAGAGAAAGTAATTAAATGTTGGGTTGATTTTGCAACAATATATACACTTGGTAAACCGATAAAATGAGCTATAATATCAAACGCACGTCGTGTTTGGCAAACTGTTTAGCTGTTACACTGTAGTTATTTTGAATTTGCATGCAAAAAAGCATTTAAAATTGAAAATCCAAGAGAAAGTAATTAAATGTTGGGTTGATTTTGCAACAATATATATGCTTGGTAAACCGATAAAATGAGCTATAATATCAAACGCACGTCGTGTTTGGCAAACTGTTTAGCTGTTACACTGTAGTTATTTTGAATTTGCATGCAAAATAGCATTTAAAATTGAAAATCCAAGAGAAAGCAATTAAATGTTGGGTTGATTTTGCAACAATATATACGCTTGGTAAACCGATAAAATGAGCTATAATATCAAACGCACGTCGTGTTTGGCAAACTGTTTAGTTGTTACACTGTAGTTATTTTGAATTTGCATGCAAAAAAGCATTTAAAATTGAAAATCCAAGAGAAAGTAATTAAATGTTGGGTTGATTTTGCAACAATATATATGCTTGGTAAACCGATAAAATGAGCTATAATATCAAACGCACGTCGTGTTTGGCAAACTGTTTAGCTGTTACACTGTAGTTATTTTGAATTTGCATGCAAAAAAGCATTTAAAATTGAAAATCCAAGAGAAAGCAATTAAATGTTGGGTTGATTTTGCAACAATATATATGCTTGGTAAACCGATAAAATGAGCTATAATATCAAACGCACGTCGTGTTTGGCAAACTGTTTAGCTGTTACACTGTAGTTATTTTGAATTTGCATGCAAAAAAGCATTTAAAATTGAAAATCCAAGAGAAAGTAATTAAATGTTGGGTTGATTTTGCAACAATATATATGCTTGGTAAACCGATAAAATGAGCTATAATATCAAACGCACGTCGTGTTTGGCAAACTGTTTAGCTGTTACACTGTAGTTATTTTGAATTTGCATGCAAAATAGCATTTAAAATTGAAAATCCAAGAGAAAGCAATTAAATGTTGGGTTGATTTTGCAACAATATATACGCTTGGTAAACCGATAAAATGAGCTATAATATCAAACGCACACGTCGTGTTTGGCAAACTGTTTAGCTGTTACACTGTAGTTATTTTGAATTTGCATGCAAAAAAGCATTTAAATTGAAAATCCAAGAGAAAGCAATTAAATGTTGGGTTGATTTTGCAACAATATATACGCTTGGTAAACCGATAAAATGAGCTATAATATCAAACGCACGTCGTGTTTGGCAAACTGTTTAGCTGTTACACTGTAGTTATTTTGAATTTGCATGCAAAAAAGCATTTAAAATTGAAAATCCAAGAGAAAGTAATAAGAGAGTTGACAGGTAAAATTTTAAATTGCAACTGACTAGGATAATTTTTACTCAAGTCCAATTTTATATTTTAGAAGATAATATATTTCAGGACTTGTCAGTTAAAATGTTGTTGTCTTTTTGTGGGGGGTTATTATGTTTTTTTTTTGTTTTTTTAATTCCATAAATATTCTTTATGATCAGAAAGTGAAATTTTTATGAAGTGATGTACAAAAGGCAAGAAAATCTCTTTTTAATGCCGCAAAGAACACCAAGAAATAGGTTTGCAGCAGCATTATATATATATATATTATCTTGCATAATGCCCATCATAAATAATTGGATTATTGAAATATGGATCAGCACTTCTTATTAATGGGATTGGGTAAAATGGAAGGAAGGAGGCCCGGGGCAGAGAAAAGGCTGCAAGAAAAAATAAGCTGGAAGGAAAAATGTCCATTAAAAACCAGCTTAAAAGCCACCTATTGGGCGGTAATTAAGCTAGTGATTCCCAAATTTATTTCCAAGTTATAAATTTTTTTTTAAATAACAAGAAATCACTGAAAGTAATTGCAATTATTAAAAAAATTCTCCTTGGTCTAGTGCTAGTGAAAAGGGGATAGACTCCTTCACTATCTGGTTGATAACTGACTTTAGGCCACCCCCATCGACTTTACTTCATGTACTCAAAAGCAACAAGTGAATCCAGACCCAAAACTTGGAAATCTAAAATTTCAGGATTGCGGGTCTGGATTCGGTTGTTACTTTTGGGTACATAAAGTAAAGTCGTCGGGGGTGGCCTAAAGTCGGTATCAACCAGATAGCGAAGGAGTCTATCCCCATTTTCACTAGCACTAAACAAAAGGAAAATTTTTTTATGCCTGAGTTGGAGCGCCACACCTACCATCAGCTCCATACTTTACCGCACCAATCCCCGTGCTACTGTCTCTCTGAGATATACACTTTTAAATAGTTAGTACTCTCTATCTCTCTCACCAAAATGTACACTTTTGAGTAGTCAATTCTCTCTCTCTGTCTCTCTCTCTTCTCTCTCAGATCTACACCTTTGAGTAAATAATGGTCTCTCTCTCTCTCTCTCTCTCTCTCTCTCTCTCTCTCTCTCTCTCTCTCTATGATATACACTTTTGAATAGATAATATTCTCTCTCTCTCTCTCTCCAAAATATACACTTTTGAATAGATAATATTCTCTCTCTCTCTCTCTCTCTCTCAGATATACACCTTTGAGTAGATAATAGTCTCTCTCTCTCTCTCCAAAATATACATTTTTAAGTAGTTCTCTCTCTCTCTCTCTCTCTCTCTCTCTCTCTCTCTCTCTCTCTCTCTCTTCTCGCAAATATACCCTTTTAAGTAAATAATAGTCTCTCTCTCTCTCTCTCTCTATGATATACACTTTTGAATAGATAATATTCTCTCTCTCTCTCTCTCTCTCTCTCTCTCTCTCTCTCTCTATCTATGATATACACTTTTGAGTAGATAATAGTTTCTCTCTCTCTCTCTCAGATATACACCTTTGAGTAGATAATGGTCTCTCTCTCTCCAAAATATACATTTTTAAGTAGTTTTTTTTCTCTCTCTCTCTCTAAAATATACCCTTTTAAGTAAATAATAGTCTCTCTCTCTCTCTCTCTCTCTCTCTCTCTCTCTCTCTCTCTCTCTCTCTCTCTCTCTCGATATACACTTTTGAATAGATAATATTCTCTCTCTCTCTCTCTCTAAAATATACCCTTTTAAGTAAATAATAGTCTCTCTCTCTCTCTCTCTCTCTCTCTCTCTCTCTCTCTCTCTCTTACGATATACACTTTTGAATAGATAATATTCTCTCTCTCTCTCTCTCTCTCTCTCTCTCTCTCTCTCTGATATATATTGTTTAAGTTCCCCCCACCGCCCACTTGATGCTACCCAACTAAAGAACTTATCTTGAAAAATAATAACAAAAATCACTGCTGGCTGAAAACTTTTAAACTCAAAAATATTTTTTTTCTTTTCTCCCTTTGAAAATCAATTGTTGCAAGTTGTCTTTTCGTTTAACTCACCCAAGACACACAAGATAAAATGGTGTCTGCAACAATCCACAATACGCAAACTCTAACGAAAAACTGCAACAAGGTGCCAAAAATTTACAATACTTTAATGCACAATGAATAGAAATATATAAAATGGAATTCAGGCAAACTCCAAAATAAATATTTATAGATTCAATTTTATTGATAAAGAAAGGAATAAAGAATTCCTTATTTGGCTTATTACCATCTATGCACTGCATTGAGATATATATATATATATATATATATATATATATGTGTGTGTGTGTATTTATTTCATTGTCTATGTTCGTTACTTATTTTCACACAGACAAATTTCTGTTGTCTCTCTCTCTCTCTCTCTCTCTCTCTCTCTCTCTCTCTCTCTCTCTCTCTCTCATGTCTTCTATGCTATTCTTTCACTCAAAAAATACCCCTCTCTCTCTCTCTCTCTCTCTCTCTCTCTCTCTTATACAATTTTAAGCAGATCATGTTCTCTTCTGACATACACTTGTGAGTAAATGACACTCTCTCTCTCTCTCTCTCTCTCTCTCTCTCTCTCATCTTCTATGCTATTTCTTTCTACTCTTTTTCTCTTTCACTCAAAAAATAAACATCTGTGTGTGTTGTGTGTGTGTGTTATATATATATATATATATATAGAGAGAGAGAGAGAGAGTATTCTATTTGTATGTGTGTCTATCTGTGTATATGAGGTATGTTCAAAAAGTATTGGGAGTGAAATTGTATTTTCCAAGACTGAAACAAACAATTAGTGAATCATTAGTTTTCTTCAAAATACCAGGCGTTTCACAAAATAATATTAATTAAAAATAATTTTCTTCAAAATATAAGATGTGTTCAAAAAGTATCAAGACTGGGGCTGTATTTACCAAGACAGAAAGAAACCATGAATGAAATGTTAATTTTCGTCAAAATGCAATCTGTGTTTATTTTATACACATGTAATAATTTTGTAAGGTTGAAATACAAACATATTGTAATGGACTAGAAGCAACCTTTGACCTTAAGAATTAAATCCATAAATTAATTATCTTCAGTTGAACCTTTAGACAGACTTTGCCTAGATCAAAATTCAAACTGGAATAATGGTTTCCTCTCAAACCCTCTTTCATGGGGCGGAAGAGATGATAGTCTGAGGCGAACATTATTCCAGTGACGAGGAAGTGAAATCTGTAGTGAAGAAGTGGCTCAAAGTACAGTCAACAGAATTTTACAGGGCAGCGATACATGCTCTCATTCGAAGGTGGAACATTGCTATTGAGAGAAACGGTGACTATGTGGAGAAGTAGGGATGTGATTCACAGGGGACTAGCTTCATTTTGATGTATGATACATGTTCCTGTGTTGGTAATTATACCTGTCCTAAACAAAATGGCATTATTTTTTGTCTCACCTATGTGGAGATGTAGGAATGTGATCTACAGAGGACCAGGTTTATTTTGATGTATGATACATGTTCCTGTGTTGGTAATTATACCTGTCCTAAACAAAATGGCATTACTTTTTGTCTCACCGTCGTAATTGGAAAAAGGAAGAAAATTTTTAATATTTCCATATTGTGGTGTAACCTAATGAACAAAGGGCCACTAGTGTTACATAATTCATAGGTAGCTTATGAATTATGTACGTAACCATTAGGGTTATGATTGATTCATGGTGACATTCCACTTGAACCCTCAAAGAACACGATAAATCACTAAAGTTAACCAGCAAAGAGCCTGTTCACTACCCAAGTGGGTGACCACTTAGTACTGTTAGCAACCCAAGACCTGTGTGCCAGATTAAGCAATTTTTAGTAAATTAGCACTATAAATAATTCCCTAAGTTTGACCGCTATCAAGTTAAAGCTTGCCTAAATATTTATAACCGTCTATATCAAACAGATTAAATGGATTGTATATTGACACACTTCAGAAATTCAAAATACATTGTAACTTCAAACAAACTTTAATGGTGACTTATTTAGCACTAATATTTCTGCAAACTTTTTTTTTATCTTGTTTTTATTTTTAAATAAAACACACACACACACACACACACACATATATATATATATATATATATATATATATATATATATATACACACACACACACACACACACACACACACACACATATATTTTCTAGTAACAATAATACATACAACTAAAAATATCATCATCATCATGTCGCACAAGCAGTACGGATATTCAGGACAATCTCTCACTAACCGTCCCTATCGTTCATTGTCCTCGAGAGGTCCTCTGAGCACCGTCCAGTATCCGAGCAGAGCTGGTCAATCTATATATTTACCTTCACACGAGTATTATGCGACACAAAGTCAATATCTTAGGTTTGAATCTACAGTTTTCCTTCTCCTAGACTGGTTACATATCCGAGGTTAAAGAGCCCAGTCTGTTTTAAGAGTTTAGTTTAGTTGTGACCAATTACCATATTTGACGGCCTTCATCAGGTCTTTCTTGCCAGAATTGTTCTTCTACAAGGATGGCTTTGGCATTAAATTACACACAAAGGTTGATATGCCATGTGGATACAAGTGTTGAGTTAATACACTTTTAAGTGACAGTTATCTCTAGGGTACAGATTTAATCATGGTCAAGGGCGATAGTAACATAGAATAATTAACACAGCTTAACACTTGTACCAAGTCATGGGTAATGGAGTAATAACAGTCTACACCCATAGATTGAACAAAGGGTTAGGTTCAAAGTTCTGTGAAGGCTTCTGTTTACACTATGAAAACTCCTAAGTTCAACAAGAAGGTTCTTGGGTTCAAAGAGAGGGTTCTCAAGTTTGAGGAGGGGTTTCCCGAGTTCAAGAAGGTTCCCGAGTCAACAAGAAAAACCTGAAATAGGCCAGAGGGTACATCAGCCGAAACATTGTGTAGATAACAATAAAGATGAGGACAATAGTCTGAATAATACAAATTATCAAGGGTCATCTTCAAAAAAAAAATATAAGACGCACCCCCATTTCAGCAGGTTAGATTCAGGAAAAAAAGTCTTCAGTGTATTTAAGCATATATTGTTGAAAACAGTCTAGCTGTGCATTACACAAGCAGAAACATAGCTGTATAAAAGCAATTTGGCAGTTTAGGGTAGGTAAAAGTACTGAGCGCAAGCTGGGTTAGTGAGCATCATAGAGAAGATTAGCCTAGGCCTACGGGAGGTCTCCAACTTCACCTACGATGTATAAGACGCAGGGCAATTTTTTGAGCCAAAAATTTTGGGGGAAAAGTGTGTCCTATATGCCGTCAAATACGGTATTTGCCGAGAGAGAATGTCCTCTCAAGCATATATTGTTGAAAACAGTCTAGCTGTGCATTATACAAGCAGAAACATAGCTGTATGAAAGCAATTTGGCAGTTTAGGGTTGGTAAAAGTACTGAGCGTAAGCTGGGTTAGTGAGCATCATAGAGAAGATTAGCCTTGGCCTACGGGAGGTCTCAAACTTCACCTACAATGTATAAGATGCAGGGCAATTTTTTGAGCCAAAATTTTTTGGGGAAAAGTGTGTCCTATATGCCGTCAAATACGGTATTTGCCAAGAGAGAATGTCCTCTAATACTAATAGGGAATTTAATCTAATGTGTAAGACAACATTAAAGATTGAATATGTGATTAGACTGAAAGGCAGCCCTGTGAACAAGCAGATTCCCAGCCCCCACAAACAAAGCGCGTCAGGATATGTTTGGCCTGTGGCGAGCAGCTACGGATACTCAAACTCGCTACCTCCTCGTAGCTGAGGTATTGTTAGTAGAGACCCAAATAAAGTATATCCGAATTTGCAGAAATAAAGACGGACTGTCGCTGACAGGGCGAGTGAGGAAGAAAGTGTTTGGACGGCAAGTGAAATCTGACGACTGCTATTTGATGTGAGAGTGGCGTGTTCAGTTCGGAAAGGAATTGCATTTCGTTTGGAGTTGGGAGAGACTTTCAAAGGATTGATATTACCTTGAATTTTTGGACCCCTTTCAAAGGAATATGATTGGAAAAAATGAAGTAAATTCTTAATATTTCCATGTATTGAAGTCAGTTAGCCTACTGTTGGTTTTAATAACAGCAGCTAAGTAGAACTCAAGCAGTGTCCAAGACAGCTGGTATAAATAGGAATCAAGAATGATCCATTCATGAATCTGGGTGATTTGGGTGATTCCACTCCTTGAGTTCTGATTGGCTGCTTGACTGCTTGATTTGAATGACATTGTGGAGTCTTATATATACTTTGTCATTTTGCAGTGGACTTTGTAGCATTCGAGTTTGTATTTCAGTTACAATCGTTTGTTGCCTTGTCTTCCCAGTTAGACGGTAATTGGAACTTTAATTATTCTTCATCCCCCCTCCCCCCCCCCCATTGCGCGGGCGTAGCGGCCTTTGAGGGGGAATTATTCTTCACCATGTTTTTTTTTAAATTTCAGATGCAATACTTCTTGACCAATGGTTCTATTACATCCCCCATAAAAGTTTCTTGTACACTCAACCAAATTGGAGGTGATCAGTTTGAGAACACTCTTCCAGGTAAGTTATTATTATTATTATTATGAAGGTATCATGAATGTTGTACTGAATTATGCATACTCAGTGTTTAACAAAATGTTGCTCATTAGTGTAACAGAAAGTTTTCTGGACCCTATTTC
>CM042167.1:70516134-70521134 GCA_023376005.1 Doryteuthis pealeii
TGTAGACTAGATATCTACTTATGTAGTAGAAGATTGGAGATGCATATCTGATATATATCTAGCTGAGATGCTGATATGTATGCATCCTGCGTCCCTGATGCATAAAAATCTAATAGGACGCAGTAAAATCGTATCTCTGCATCCCAATGTTTTTCTTTTTTCTTCCCCCACCATTCTAACTGTAAATACATTTTAATAGGTTCTTAGAAATTAATTACACAGGATAGGTTACAAGGTAGGGGTTAGACAGCTTTAGTTGCTTCCCCAGATCATAAATAAAACCCCTACAATTTATAAAGAAACTTTAGTTGGGGCCATAAATTTTCTCGGAGACTCATTCAAAGCAAATCTGTGCATCCCAGGACACACTAAATCAGCATCAGTGTATATATAGATAAAGATGAAAAATTGTATGGTCTATATATTTAACTAACATAAGTAAAAGAAAATGTTGAAAAAATTAAAAGTACTTACAATTGAAGGTCATAGAGAATGAAGCCTGAGAAAAAGAATGTTTGTACTGCTATATTTTGGGATAAATTTATCCCTCCCTCTGGTGAAGAAGTAAAATAAAAATAAAAATAAAACTGTAGCATTTTCTTGAACAGGAAGTAAGTCCAATTTGAGATTTTGACATGGTCTTTATAACTGTTTGGTGATATCTGGGTTGTCAACTATATCCAAGATGTAACCATTTCTTTTCCTTTTGTCTTATAAAATTTCTATGACTTGTATATTGTCTGGAGATGTTTGTAGCCAAAAAACATATTACCTCTTTGAAGATATTGTTATATATCCTACCTATAAACATTAATGGGTATGTACCAATCCTCATAAATATGGTAGTATTATGATGACTGAGTAGTTTTATACAACTAGCAGTGGTTTACTTTCACCACGCCACTAGTGAGTATTGTATTTTGTTAATATTATAAAGATTCCATTTCATTTCCAACCTCCATTTTGTTATTTCTCATTTAGTAACATTTGTTAGGTTACAATAGATATATAGGCCATACGATTTTAATTTATCTATATAAGAATTCTACATAGAATCCACACACACACACACACACACATATATATATATATATATATATATATATATATATATATATATGATTTTTTAATTGGCAATCCCTTGAGGTTGAGGATGATGAACTTCTAGTATTGATCCTGTCCTTTAGATGGTTGATGAGGCCGAGTTTAGTTCTGAAACTTCGGTTGCAGTGCAGACATGTTGTTCCTTGGGGGGAGTGCTGTTTGAGATTGTTGTCTTCGCTCCTTCAATATTTATTGCCTTTCCACCAGCACTGCAGTTCATTTGCATTCAAAAGTATCGGCACCACCCCTAATAGTGGTTCTCCAGTGTGTTCTGTCTTTCGCAGCTGTCCCCAGGTTTTGACGTTGATTGCACATTTTCTTGAGATTTGCTTTAAGACGTCCTTAAAACGCTTAATTATATTTTAATAATTATACATATTTATATATATATATATATATATATATATATATATATATATATATATATGGATTATATGTGGATATGCGTATATATGGATTATATGTATTTATATATTGTTTTAATCTTCTATTTTTCTAACATTAATATTCCATATGAAATACGTCATATCTTTGTTAACTTTTCATTCTCCACCTATTCACGTTAATGCATGCATCATTATATGATCTTCACCTTCCATTTTTGCACATGCATTGATCACGTCATTGGCGTTCGTAAACAAACGCGCATATAAAAATTAACGGTTAATAGCATCATATTCACACAATCACTATACACTTAACATCTTTCATTTTGTCCCTCACATAAACATTACTTAACAGTGTCCTGAAGATGGTACAATATACCGAAATGCTTAAGTATTGACACTAAAAATTGTTTCCTGATCATAACATCCTGTGTTTGTTATATTTTTAAGATATTTTCTTCTCATATATATATATATATATATATATATATACAGGGTGTTCGGGATAAATTTGACAGTTACATAAGGAAAAAGAAAAAGTGCTTGGTAACTACAAAATTTAATGGATTGTCAAGAAATTCAACAGGTACGAAAATTACACTACTGTCAACAAGTTTCACTCAAAATAACTGCCATTAGCCTCAATCACAGCCTCAATCCTGCTCCGGAACCTGGAGCAAGCTGATATTACAGTTTCCCTGGGAAAGGTCTTAAAAACTTCCTTAATTCTGTCGATTAACTGGGCTTTTGTAGTACTGGCACTGCGATTGGTGTCTTTCTCAACAGCGCCCCTTACATAATAATCTATGGGGTTACGATCTGGGGAATTCGGAGGCCAAACATTGGGACTGGTGTAGTCGTAAAAATTTGCCGACAACCATTTTTTACTTTTCCAAGAGGTGTGGCAGGGAGCCGAATCCTGCTACCATGCATATGGCCTACCATCTGCTACCCTTGTTATCCAGGGTTTGACTACAGTGTTTTGCAACTCCATGTAGGCATCTGAATTCAACCTGATACCCTCTCCGAAAAAATGTGGAGGCATCACATCACTCTCAGAGGTGACACATCCGAAAACCATCACAGATTGGGGAAATTTAGTCTGCATGACACGAGGAGTGTTCTTTGGACAGTATGATAATCAGGATAATTCTGACTTAAAGTCAGAATTATCCTGATGATCTGTTAGATGAAACCTAGGTAGGTAGTTTCTGACTCTTTAGGCTTTACTATTATATATATATATAGGTAAAACTTTCAAATCATACTCAAAATCCTATGATCCAGAAAAAACAGAACCCACAAATTTTGTAATAAATCTGTTAATTTTAACTAGGGGAGTTTAGGGTTAGGGTTGGGGTTTAGGATTAATTTAATGGGAAAATAAATAAATAATTTGGGTTCTGTTTTTTCTGGGTCACCGTGTATACAGGGTGACCCAGATAAAACAGAACCCACAAATTTTGTAATAAAACTGTTAATTTTAACTAGCAAGGTTTAAGGGTTTAGGGTTAGTTTAATGGGAAAATGAATAAATAATTTGGGTTCTGTTTTTTCTGGGTCACCCTTTAATATTGGGATTTTGAGTATGATTTGCAAGTTTTACCTATATATATATATATATATATATATATATATATATACCTTGATAAAAAAGAATACAGAAAAATGTAATAGAGAGAGAAGAGAGTATAGAAAATATGTAAAATTAAAGAAAAGGGGGTTTAGTGCGAGTGTGTAAGAAAGAAAAACAAAAGAAACGTCTCACAGAAAGAAAGGTGCAAAATGTGCATCTGCAAAAGATATTGAAAGAGATTTTGCATGTTTATGAGGTGTTACCTAGAAGTATGGGAAACCAGAAGGCACAAAATGTCTTCTTCAAAATAAAGAAATAAAAAGAAGAAAGATAGAAAGAAAATGAGGTTCTTTTATTTCCTTAGGAGTGATTTTCAGAAAGGTGTGAAATGTTCTTCGAGGAGACACATTGGGAACACTCGCTAACTTGACAGATAAACATATTGATCAACCTTTTCAAATTTTCAAAACTTCTGGGTAAAACATTTACAGTAGAGATCAAAATATAATGAACTTTTCACTCAAATTTACTCATTTTTCTACTGTGACAAATAGACAGATAGATAGACTGATAGAGAGAACACATACACATACACACAGTAGAGATCAAGATAAAGAACTTTTTACTTAAATTTACTCATTTTTCTACTGTAACAAATAGACAGATAGATAGATAGATAGACTGATAGAGAGAACACATACACATACACACAGCAGAGATCAAGATAAAGAACTTTTTACTTAAATTGACTCATTTTTCTACTGCGACAAATAAATAGATAGATAAACCGATAGAATATTTTTTACTCTGACAAATAAATAGATAGACAGATAGACCGATTTCATGCATATACATATGCACACAGTAATAACCACTTAAAACGAGGTCGAATTTGGTTAATGTTTATAATATCTTAAATTAAATATTTTTGCAGCGTTTTCTTTTTTATTTACTTTTTTTTAATCTACAACGAATTGCATGATTTTCAATGAAATAAAATATTTCATTAAACCTATTTTTACATTTTTTTTTTTTTCAAAACTAGGGTTTAATCTGACTACTTATTTTTCGGTTAACACCGAGCGGAATTCAAAACATTCGATTTTGTTTGTATTTAAATCCGTTTGCTCAAAAGTTGGTAAAGTTTTAGAGAAAAATATTTTGTACTCTTTATTTTAATTAGCAACTTTCTCCGTTTGCACCATGTTTTAGTATAAAAATCGACCTACCCTAATGAACATACATAGGCACAAAGTGGAGATCAAAGTAATGAACTTTTTACTCAAATTGACTCATTTTTCTACTGTGACAAATAAACAGATATGAAGATAGGACGGTTGGAGTAAAATCCGACAGTATGAGGTGAGGTAAAAGGAAAAGTGAACAAGAATAATGACTCAAACAAGTCCAAGTAGGAGAGAAATATTTCGTCTCATCTTCTCACCTTCCCACACAAACCAGCGTCCACTGAACTACCCCTCCACTTTATATGATGTTATTCTCATTTCAATCAAAATCCTCCCTAACCTCCGTACCCCTCAATTCCACTAACTCACTTTCTCTTCTATAAACACAAATGTACGTATTTTACTTTGAATAAAATCATGCTGAGGATGTTCTTCATGTCAGAAGGACGAAATATTTCTCTCCTACTTGGACTTGTTTGAGTCATTATTTTTGTTCACTTTTCCTTTTACCTCACCTCATAAACAGATATATACTCATTGATTCTTCCTATTATTTCCATGTTAACTCTGATACTCAAATTACAGGAGAACCCCAGACTCTATTTTTTGTCTCCATTGAAGAATAATCAAAGTTCCAATTACCGTCGAATTGGGAAGACATGGCAACAAACGGTTGTAACCCAATACAAACCCAAATAGTTGCAAAGTCTACTGCAGAATGACAGGGTATTTATAAAACTCCACAAT
>CM042167.1:70526134-70746532 GCA_023376005.1 Doryteuthis pealeii
CAGCGGTAGATATATAGAGATAGTTTGGAGGACATAAAGAAAGGAGCTACGATAAGCTAAGAGAAATTACTACTATGACTACAACAAGAAGTACGAAACTACACATCACAACACATTGATTTTACAATAAAAATGTATTGGAAAGGGTTTTACTATAAAAATGCATTGGAAATAATTTTACTATGAAAACACATTGAATTGTACTATAAAAAAATATATTATAAATGATTTTTACTATAAAAATGTATTGGAAATAATTTGTACTATATAAATGTATTGGAAATGATTTTTACTATAAGAATACCTCAGAAATGTTTTTACTATGAAAATTGTTTGACTGTTAAATTGCATTGGAAATGATTTTTACTATAAAATTGCATTGGAAATGATTTTACTATAAGAATACATTGAATAGGATTTTACTATAAAAACATTTGATATTTTTTGTATAAGCTAGGGGACTTTACGACAGAAGAACTTAATAAAGTACTAAGAAAGCTAAAAAATAAGAAGGCCGCGGGCCTCGACGAAGTACCACCTGAGGTCTGGAAAATAAGGAAATTTGATGATATACTGCTTAGACTATGTAATGCAGTATACAGACAAAATTCGATAGAAAAATGGACGAAGGGCTGCATTCTCCCATTCCCCAAAAAAGGCAACCTAGGAATTGCCAAGAACTACAGAGGCATTACTCTTACTGCCATAGCTGCCAAGATATATAATGCCCTTCTCCTTAATCACATCCGACCCGAAATAGAGAAAATCCTTAGAAAAAAACAAAACGGATTCCGCAGAAATCGATCTACAACCACACAGATCCTGACCATTCGCCGAATCATAGAATGGGTCCGAGCAAAGAATCTCAAGGCAATACTACTATTTGTAGACTTCTCCAAAGCATTTGACTCCATACACAGCGGAAAAATGGAGCAAATACTGCTAGCATATGGCCTACCCAAGGAAACAGTTAATGCCATAATGATGCTCTACCAAAATACAAAAGCAATCATATGATCACCAGATGGTGACACAGACTTCTTTGACATTGTCGCCGGAGTCCTACAAGGGGATACACTAGCGCCATATATATTCATAATATGCCTAGACTACATACTCCGAACATCACTAGATCCTATAAAAGAAAAAGGCCTCACACTAAAAAAAGCAAGAAGCAGGCGATATCCAGCACATACTATTATGGATGCAGACTATGCTGATGACCTCGCACTACTCACAAATACACCGGCACAAACCGAATCCTTACTACATAGCCTAGAAAAGGCAGCACGAAATATCGGCCTATACGTAAACTCTGATAAAACTGAGTTCATGTCTTTCAAAAACAAAAGCAACATCTCCACCATCGATGGCAAACTCTTAAACTCGGTAAAACAATTTAAATACTTAAGCAGTAACATCTCCTCCACAGAAAACAACGTTAATGCACGTATAGGAAAGGCATGGGCCGCTATAAATAAATTATCACTCATATGGAAATCCAATCTCACAGACAAGTTAAAGAGACAATTCTTCCAGGCCGTTGTCGTGTCAGTACTGCTGTATGGCTGCACCACCTGGACCCTAACGAAGTGACTAGAGAATAAACTAGATGGGAGCTGCACAAGAATGCTGCGGGTGATCATGAACAAGACGTGGAAACAGCACCCCACGAGAAAGCAGCTGTACGGCCACCTGCCACATATCACCCAAACCATCCGAGTAAGATGGACAAGACACACGGGACATTGCTGGAGAAGCAAGGATGAACTCATAAGCGACGTCCTCATGTGGAAGCCAGCACATGGGCACGCCAGTTTGGGCCGACCAGCAAAGACGTACATTGATCAGCTCTGTGCGGATACAGGATGCTGCACAGAGGACCTCCCGAGAATGATGAGCGATAGGCACGGATTGAGAGGGATTGTCATGGATATCCGTGCCAACAGCGTGACATGATGATGATGATAAAAACATATTGGAAATGATTTTTACTATAAAAATGCATTAGAAATGATTTTTACCATAAAATTACATTGGAAATTTTTTATACTATAAGAATGAATTGGAAATGATTTCACTATGAAAATGCAATGAAAATAATTATTCATATAGCAATTCATTGGAGATTATTTTAATATGGAAATATTTACTATGAAATTGCATTAAAGAATTTTACTATGAAAATGCATTTATCATATGGGTGGTAGAAGGCTGTGGTTTACCATCTTCAAGACATCAACAAAGCATCTGGAGCTGCTGAATTGTACCTAGAAGAGAACAGGATGTGCTGACCCACCTTCACAAAGGCCTCACCTACATTACCCATGATCATTTACTAAAGAGTTCAGAATCCCCAATATGCACTATATACTAAGAGAGATTTACAGTGAAAAATATACTGCTAGAGTGTGTAGACTTTGATGTAGTGAAAACAAAATACTTCCAAGCAAATAATTTGTTAAAACTTTTCACAAAAATAAGATCATCCAGGATTTTAGATTTCCTAAAAGAAATGGGATTGTACTCAAAAATATGAGTAATTGAACAATAGTTCAAATCTATACATATACATATTTTTCTCTACCAAGCTACCGCTACGAATCCAAAACTTAGTTGTTGTTAGGAAGAGTTACCTTCCCTAACGATCTGGACCGGATATACTCACTGACAAGCAGAGAGACAGCAATATCACAAGAATGTAGCTGCCGTGATGAAAACATTATATGATACATAGTTGAACTCTATCAAAACTCATCCTACTGTATTCCCGGTCGGTGAGAATAAATAAAACAAATATTGTTATATGTTAAACATATTTCACTGTTTTTGTTATCATTTGTTATTCCTACATCTTGGGATATAACAGTTGGCACTAAATTGTTACAATTCATGAGAGTTCATGAAGTGTGAACAGACCCTGTAAGTTAGTTTTAAATAAAGTTCATTAGATTTGAAATTAGAGGTGGGTAGTTTTCCATAACCATTGGGAGTTATGATTGACATTTTAGATGATACAACTGACCTCTGGTACAGAGACGTGAGAATAGTTAGTTTAGTCATCAGATTCGACCCAACTGTCAGGGAGCTTAAACATGCTCCGGGTTAGTCTTCCTTGCGGAATGGATTAATGGGCTAGATAAGTAATAAAAACTTGATCAAGAAAACTTAAAGTCTTGTTGGATATTAAATATAAAAACAATAACTAGACCAAAGAAGCCCAGTGGAAGAATTAGCAAAGAAGATTGAAGAGCAGACGAAATAGAAATCAACTAGACAACAAGATAGCAGCAATAGCAGATAGAATAGCAGGAACCAGCAACAAGTAAGCAGAAATTAAGTAATTATGTAAGATCATCCCATCTCTAAAGTCTATGTCTCTCTCTCGATTGTATACCCAATTTTAGTATACAACATATTGGTATACAACAAAATGACCCATCGAGGTTGATATGCCATAAAACAAAACAAACCAAACCAAACATATTAGAATATTTCAAAACTTTTGATTCACCCTAAAAAAAAGCAGATAAACACTCAGTTTAGCTGACCTGATTGAATTTTCAAATAATAAAATTTTGGCCATTATTCTTTACTGATCTTAAAAAGACTATTAGCATTTTCTCAAAGATTTTAAAATCCATTTTCAAAATATAAAGATGTGCTTTTTTATTATTTTTTTTAAAAATTGAATTGTTAATATGTTTATGAAAAGTCGTTCATTAGTAACTATTAGTTATTAGTTGACTATTGATTAAAATAATTCAAGTCTTAATGTTTGGTATTTTCTGAATGAAAGATGATGTCTTGTTTAAAAAAAAATAGACATTTTAGTTTGAATAATGATTAATTATTTATGCATCTATCTATCTATCGCTGTTCATTATCTATCTATCTATCTAAGACTGTTCTTTATCTATCTGTCTATCTATCTATCTTATTTCAAGTGTATATGGTAAAATATTGAGTACCTATCTGTCTATAATTTGAAGTCGATATGGTAAAATCTCCTAGTACAAAAAAAAACAACGTAAGAAATATTTCTCTGAATGTTTGAGATGAGGCTTGATGATTAGTATTATCTGCGTTATTCGGGCTATTGTCCTCTTGGACACATGGCCTAGTGGATAAGGTAGTTAGGTTAAGACAGTTCTAAGTGACAGTTATCTCTGGATTCCAGGTTCAATCCTGACCAGCGGCAGTAACATAGAAAAATAATTAACAGAGCCCCTACCCCAGCTATGGTTAGCGGAATGAGAACAGGATAACCCTGTGGACTGAATAAAGGGTTAGGTTCAAAGTTCCGTGATGGTTCCCAATTACGACAAGAATGTTCCCCTACTACGACAAGAAAGTTCCCGGGTTCGAAAAGAAGGTTCCCGAGTCTGACAAGAAATACCTGAAGAAGGCCGGAGGGCATATCGGAATAATGCAGATAATACTAATCATCAAGCCTCATCTCAAACATTCAGAGAAATAGTATATAATCATACAGATAACAATGAAGATGAGGACAATAGTCCGAATAACGCAGATAATACTAACGTAAGAAATGATTGAAACTTTTGCAATTTTAACATAAATAAAAAAATATTTTTATTGATTACTTTTAAAAATTAGGAACATTTGATTTAAATATTTTTTTTTATATGAAGGTGAGTCAAAAGTTTTGCAATATTTTAGTAACCTGAGGTACAATTAGGCAATTTTGGATACTTTTTCCAGCTTTGTGAATATAATGAACTACAATGGACTGTGAGATGGCCTGTTCGCCTGATACTCTCCAAGTGCTACTCGCTGGATTTGCTTCTATGACTTGGAGCACGGCCTTGGAATCTACGGTTTTAGGCCTTACCTGATCTTACTTAACCGTGGAGGTTCTTACAACCTGAGCAAAATTTCATGAAGCATCTGGTTACTGTACTGCAATCAACTGCGCCTTCACCAATTGCACAATAAATGGCCCAACTAGAACTTGTAAAGTATAAGTTCCTAATTTAGATTTTGAAATCACAGAGTAAAGCAATGCACAATGTATCAACACCTACAGTTGTTACGATTTTATGGGCGATCCTTTAGGCTTCAATCAAGAGCACTTGTCCAGCGGAAATCCTTGGTAAAGAATCCTTCGGTTGTTCCTTAGTGCTCCTCAATATTGCAAGTCCTTCATAAATTATAGCAAATGGACGCCTATCCGTATCAGTGATTAAGTAGTCAACCAGCCACGCATTCAGGTTGTTGATTGGCTGAGGTTTAAACCACATAAGCTCGCTTAGCCTGTAAATTTAAGTTGTGTATTGTAGCACACCTTATATACAAAATAATCCAACAACAGTGTAAAAGTTATCCCTCTGATATTGTAAAAACAATACAATACTCTTATAAGAATTAGATGTGTGTGATTTTGGCTTTCATGGCCAAAATTGGTTCTTTGAATACGTTAGAAGACTCAGAGTTATTGAAGTCAGTTAGTCTAATGTTGGTTTGAATAACAGCAACTAGCTAAGCACAACTGAAGCAGTGTCCAAGACAGTTGGTATTTATAGAAATCAAGAATGATCCATTCGTGCATTTGGGTGATTCCATTCCTTGAGTTCTGATTGGCTGCTTGGTTTCAATGATATTGTGAAGTTTTATAAATACCCTGTCATTCTGCAGTAGAATTGCAACAAGACGGGTTTGTATTCAGTTACAACCGTTTGTTGCCATGTCTTACCAATTCGACGGTAATTGGAACTTAGTTTGATTATTCTTCAAGAGTAACCTTCCAACATAGGTGAATTAAATCCGAACAAAGAGGTACAATATAACAACAATATAGACTTTATTGTCTGAGCACGTGAAACATGACATATATGACAAGATACAAATAGAGAGGACAAAAGTCCTTGGGAAGTAAGAAAGAGTTCATAATGAATATACAAGTCACTTACTGATAGTTGGGGGGCAAAGCCCTCCCCTTTAATGGACAGAGACACTGCACATCTAGTCCATCTTTGTGGATGCCAGACCAAGAGAGAGACAGAGAGCTTCCCGGGCTAAGTTTAAATACCCAGCTAGTAGTGGCAAAAACCTGGCGGCAAGATAACCCTTTTGGACACAAGTCCATCCCAACAGGGGCAGACAATCGCTACACTCTTATGGCAAACCCCAACCCTTTTTATCATATATATATATTTACCAACCCCTCCAAATGAGCAGCATGCAACACAAGGTCAATTTCTTGAGCGGATTTTAACAGGTTTAAATTCAGAGTTATCCTCCTCCTAGATTTGTTACCTAGCCAAAGCAAAAGAGCCCAGTCTGCACTACTATTTACCCATAGCTGGAGGGAGAGTAATTGGATGCATACCTTTCCCAAGGGTATTAGCACTATGGGAAGTGCAAACTGCCTTGTCTAGGATTTGAACTTGCGTTGACAGTTCCATTTTCTACAGCTTTAACCATTACACTATGTACCTTTTTTTTATCATATATGTCCTTGAAGGCCATGTGGCTGTGCGTCTTAGTGTCCTGGGTATGACATTGAACTGCCTCTAGTGGTGGTTCCAGTACATGATACTTAAGGATGGAATCCTGTTGGATGAGCAGTCCATGACATGCAGCAATCTATTTTGGCCCTTACTTAGGCTTGATGGGCAGTCAGAGGCCCCCTCTGATCAATCAGCTGGTCATGTCAAGCCCTAGCACCTATATGATTGTCCCAACCCTATTAGCCTTATGGCAAGACCCAACCCTTTTTATCATATGGGTAATAGAAGGCGCTAGGTGAGGGTCTTCATGTCCTGGGAATGGCGTTAAACTCTGACTGATGGTGAGGTTCTAGTTCTGGAACCCTGGGGAGTGTGGAGTGCCACTTCATCACCATTGCTCCCAGGTCAACTCTGACCCGGAGTGGTAGTACCTGTTAGGGTCCCATCCATGGGTTAAATAGATCAAAAAATGAGTTTTAAAGAAATGTATTTAAAAAAAAAACAGTTGAAAAAAGATTTGAATAGCCAACAAGAATTAATAAAACAAATCAGCATAAAATAACCCAACAAGGGTTGACATGCCGTAAAATCCAACCAACCAACTTTGTTTCTTAATCAAACTAGGCTTGATGGCCGGTTAGAGAGGCCCCGTTGATCAATCGGCTGGTCATGTGAAGCCCTAGCACTTATATGATTCTCCCAACTCTATTGCTCTTATAGCCAATACCCAACCCTTTTTTCATATATGTGCTACAAGGCAGTGGCTGAGGGACTTATTGTACTGGTTATGATATTAAACTCTATCTGATAATTAGAGTCATAGGAAATGGACTCGTCAACCCAAGTTCAATTCCTGGACGAAGCTGTTTGAATTTCACATAGCACTAATGCCCTTGGGAAAGGTACGAATCTAATTCTCCCTCCAGCTATGAGTAAATAGCAAGACAGACTGCGCTCTAGGAAAACTCTGAATTCAAACTTGTTAAACGCCGCTTAAAAAATTTGTGTGTCACATCCTAATCGTGCGGTGGGGCTGGTAAATATATATCTAATGGTGAAGTTCCAGTTCTGGTGCTCTGAGGAATGTAAAGTACCCTTCATCACCATTACTCTCAGGTCCACTCTGACTGGAGTGGTAGTACCTGTTAGGGTCCCATCTATGGGTTAAATAGAACAAAATGAATTCTTAAAAAATATGTTTAAAAAAAAACATTGAGTACCCATCAAGAATGAATAAAACAAAATGTCTTCAGCATAAAATGACCCAACAAGGGTTGACATGCCATAAAATCCAACCAACCAGCCTTGATTCTTAAACACTTTTGAGTGATGAGTGTAACGTTGTCATCTTCAGTTTTTTATCTTTCTTTTTAATTTTTCCAAATTCTTCCGTTATTTGTTTTCAATTTACATTTGATGTTTACGTTAACAGAAGTGTTTCACATCAATAAGTGCAGAGCTTAAAGCAATTTTGTTACCAATGTATCTATACAAGAAACAAACAAGTTTTAGAGGGGGCGGCGACAAAAATAGCTTCCTGGTCACAAAAATGCCTCCCAAAAAAATGAAGCAAGGAAACACCTTGTAATAAATAGTAATACTAGAATAAAGCTTTATATATATATATATATATATTATATTATTTAATATTAATGTGTAGAAAAGAGAAAATTGTTAATTGATAAAATGTCTAGCACACACATACACATACATATATATATTTTAATAGACCACGCATTTCCAACAACACAATCTCAAAAACAAGCAGAAACCAAATGGATTTTAAAACTACAAACTCGCGTGAATGCCGATATCGGAATACTCCGTTATTACAAATATTTTACAGCCGCTGCCGCTGTCAATAACAACAAAGACAAAGGATCCATTGAACAGGAGCGACATTCATTTGAAGAAGGGAATCTAACGATCCCGAAAATTTATGATAACAAATAATAAAAAATAAGTGAATCCAGTACTCCATAACATCGAGTTCCTTCATTTATTTTTAAATGCTTCATAATAACGCCCAACTTCAACATAAAAAAGACATTAAAAAGTAAATTAAATATTAATAAATTAAATAATAATGTAATAATAATAAATATTATCACAAAATAAATTATTCGCATAGAAGTAATATAATATTGATCCTAAATAAGGTATAAAAATAAAAATATATATAATTAATATAATATAGAATATAAGAAAGCGGAAGATAATATTATTATAAATTGAATATATATATATTGATACCTAAAGTAGCGTAAAAAAATAAAAATATAAATAATAGAGTGATAATAAATTTAATATTGATCCTAAATGAAAGGTATAAAAAAATTAAGAAAAAAATAGTATAATATATATGAAAAAGAAAAGGAATATATATATATATATATAATATATTATGATACCTAAATTAGTGTAAAAAAATGTGATAGTAATAATATAATATAAAATATATAATATATAATAGAGAAGAAGAAGAGAGAAAGAGAGATAAATAATATATATATGAGAAAATAAGAAGAAGATGAATCCAATACTATCATTTTTGAAAGAGTAGAAATGGAAAGAAAAAAATGTTAAAGGATACAATATTTAAATTTATGAAAATGCTGACATGTGTTTCAAACCAAGAGTTTGCACCTCTTGGTAACTAACATTGTAGTATGCTATTTAATATTATTTTATAGATCGTAAAAATAAAAATAAATGGATAATAGAGAAAGGCATATAATTTGTTGAATATACAAAATGGCAGTCCTCTTCGGGGCAGGGATATTTTGTATTTTTAAAGAATAAAACGCGTGTGAATTAAGAACTATTTGGATGTATTCACACCATTTTATTATATAGTATATAATTATTAATATATATTGAGTCATAAAAGGCAAGGTTAGCATGGATGTGAGAAGTCAACTTGAGAGTTACAATATACAGTTCATAAGACTATGCAATCTATATGTCAAAGGGTAACACAGGATAGTTAATCATGTCTCCATGTCAACAATTAGGCATAAAATTAGTAACTTCAAAATATAAATGCTTAAAGGTCTTCAATGATAATAGAAGTACTATCTACTTAGCTAATATGCAGGCATAAATTATCCAGCAAATATAAGAATAAGTATATAATTAATTGTTGTAGGAATAAGTATTGAAGGTGCTTTATTAACATAAAAGGACAGGATAGAAGGTGACTCAATGATCATTGATGAGTATTTTTGGCACAACCTGAGAAAGGAAAGAAAGATAATAGTAATAAAGAATAATCGAAATAGAAATAAAAATAGGAAATATATAATAGATAAAAAAATATAAGCATATGATACTGAAAAAAAAAATTAGAAAGAAAGATTTTTTATGTACTTATTGACACACCTGTATTCTGGAAAAAAATTAATGTTCATTTCTATCTTGGTAAAAGTTACAGCTTCAAACTGAGGGCAACATTTATGTAATCTGAAAACGACAGGCACTGTATTCTTGAAGAGAAGAAAAAAATATAAGAACGTTCCATTCATTGTTCAATTGTCGTAATCTTAGTAATAAAACAGCTTACAATCTGATAATTTTTATGACACATCTCTCTGTATAGCTGTGTGGCCCAAGATATAATAGTAAAAAGTATATATATATATATGTCGTGGCTCTTCGCCATTTCAAAAAACACATTTGTGTTGTTATCACATTCATACAATGTAGGCGTTGCCATAAGTCACCCGTGCGATTAGTGACATATTCAGAGTTTAATAAACGAGAAATTTGCTGGAGGGAAGCCAGCTAGCTGTAATCGGTTAGAGAGAAAGTGTGCTGCTGTGTGCAAGACACGTGACAGATTAGGGATTGCGAATCAACACGCACGAAAGCGAACTGCACACTTGTCTATAGCCTCTGGAAACTGGTAATGAGGAACGCTAATAGGACACTGAGAAAATATAGCGAGATACAAAAGAGAATCGACTATTTTCAAAAAATCAAGATATGTAAGTGTTAACGACTTATAGACATGTAATAAAGCCAGATAAATGAGCACGGCTATTCATATTAATAATATAATTAAGTATATAAATATAAAGGAACAAAAATATGAGGTAAAATGACTTTAATTAAAAGCACATTTCAATCTATCACAGAAAAAGAATATATAGTCAGCGTGACCTATCACCATTTCAAATAATTCAATTTGTTATAAGGTATCAAACTTACAATATGTAAAGTAATAATAAAATATAAAGTAATAATAAGGTAATAATATATAAAGTAAATGATAATTGTTCAAAATAAGAAACAATAAATAATTGACTATTATGTGCAAATGGACTCATGCGCGCGTGATAAGCAAATTCAAAGATAATAGATAAAATATAAAAGAAAATGGGTGTCTGAGTGGACTTCAAAATTTACAATAGAAGAGTTGGGCAAAATTGATAATGCTAGACTAATCCACAGGAGGAGAAAGAAATGACACAAACGAAAAGTTTGCGAGCGGAACTGTTGAATTTATAACCTGTTCCTGTTCGCTATAAATTAAGTTGGGAGAGGACGGGGGGGAAGTGGTCTGAAAAATTAGTATATATAATCATAAATCATGTCATGTGAGCTGAATGGGAAGAGACATCAAACAAACCCCAGACGTTAGACATAAAAGAACCTATGGTAGATACAAAAGATATGAGGAAGAAAACAGACACTACTCGATAATGGAAAAAGTTAGTATACAGTCGGACAGTGATAATTAAGACAACACAAAGATTAAGAGGACACTAGAAAAAAAAATTACTGTTCCTCACAAAAAACACACGAAGCAGGAAGCCTGTGGATAAAGATTCCAGAGTATGATTTAAGTAAGTATTAACAATGTAGATTGATATAGGGCTATTGACTTAAAGAGCGTGAATGTGAAAATTAAGTATTCAAGTATGTAAAAAGAAAACCGGAAAGATAAATAGAAATAAAGATCTTAAGAAAAAGAGAAAGAATAATGTAAACTCAAGTCATCTCAATCATCAATGCTCTTCTCTCTATACTTCTCATCTCTCTACGTGATACATCGTACGATACAATCAACTTTAGACCGCTCTATTTATTGTTAATCTCTATGTAAAAATTATAGATTAATTGCAGTTGAAAAAGATAAGTGGTTCCATCAGAAGATAAGGTTGTACACAGACACACTCACCTACTCTCGTCTACTCTTCTCTCTCTGATCTGTGACCTTTCCTTCTTTGGGCTTTCTTAATAATAGTTTTTTCTGTTGGTAGCAGACAGGCCACCAATAATCCTAGAGCTTTTTAAGTGCTTTCTGCGTTTCTTCTTGTTGAATAAAATGGAATGGTCCTATATTAAAATAAAAGATATGGAAAGAGGTTGTATGATAAAAAGACTCAAATAAGAAATAAAAAATTATGGCGTGGAATAAAGCAACACTAGATTAATATAGGGTTATATATATTTATGCATTTCAATTTGGATTGATCTAGACAGTTGTAGTCTTTGTAGTTAAATGTGTAGAGTTAAAAGTGTCTTAGCCTTAGTGTATCAAGACGGGACGATAATGGAATATAGTGAGAGTGTATGTAGTTTTATGATTTATACAAGTTGTTTTATTTTTCCAATCTACCCCCTCTGTTCCAACATGTGTTTATCTGCATTCTTATTCAGTTTCCATTAGCCCTTTCTAATTTAATATGATATTTTATTATATTAAAGTTAAATACTTCTGCACCGGAAGGTGCCATATATTTGCTAGTATAATATATATAATTTATAGTATATATATATATATATATATTTTTTCCAGGGACCAACTCTCAAAAAGTGTTTTAATACTTTTGAGAGGGGTCCTTGGAAAGGATTTTTCATTTTCCCCTCATTTCATTCATTTTTATTTCATTCCTTTATTCATTTACCATTATTTTTAACTTATATATATATATATATATATATATCATAGACATATAAAAAATATACTAGATTTATTCGAAGCAGAAAGAACAAGAAAAATACCATCTGTTACTTAGTAACTTTCATTAAAACAGACCCAAAATGAACATGCAACGAGAAAGTCTATATAACGGAGCGAAATGGATTCTTTTTGTCTCTGTTTACAACACTGCAATGATTTATTGCTGTAGAAGAAAATTAAGAACAATGATTTTAAATCTGAAATTAAACAATGGATTGCACAGTTAGGTTTTTTAATAAGAAAAAAATGATCATAAATTTACAACTATTTAATATATAAATGAATACGCACACAACAACAACATACACACACACACAAAACATTTATTTTTTTTTTTAAATTTCCTTCAATCCTAATAATTATGATTAAAGATAATCTTTTATATACTTTATTTACTGGTCATATAATTAAATTGATACATTTTATTTTTTTTACAATAAAAAAAAATAATTTACAAAAATAGGAAAATTAGAGAAGGGAGAAGAAGAAAAAGAAAAAGCAAATACAATAAAAGCTAGCATAAGAATTTTTCCTACGTGACCGTTTTTTTTTTTAATTGAACATGGCTTAGCATTGTTGCAAATATTCAACCGGATATAACAGACCATATTGGGATACATATGCAAGGTAGGGGTTTTAAACGATTCGTTTCCAACAATATTAAAAAAAAGAAATTACGTTTTGCCATTTCATTCATCAAACAAAGAAAGGGGGAAGGGAGGAGAAAGAAAAAAAGAAGAAGAGGAAAAAAAAAAAGAAAAAAGTATAACTATGCAAAAAACTTAACAGTTCATTTCTGAAAATCGTCTCTGACGATAAAGTTCTTTTGAAATCGATAAGACAAAAATCCCACATCTTTTTTAAATGCGATTGTTAATTGCTTTAATTATTAATAATTATAATATACTATATATATATATGTGTGTGTTGTGTGTGTGTGTGTGTGTGTATTATGAAAAAGCTGACTTCCGGTGAAGATGGTTACATGGGTTAGTTTGAGAATGCAAATTCAAGGAATGTAAGACAGTGGATATAAAAATATAAAAGTGTTTCAATAGTAGTAGACGGCAAATTTATTGTCTACAGGTAAAGTGATAATCTACTCGAGTTTCACCATGAGGGATGCTTCAGGGTTAAATCGCACTGGATTAATCAAGATTTGATTAATTGCAGGTCGATTACACGCGAAGGACACACGTGTAATCGACTGCAATTGTAATATCTTGATTAATCCTAGTGGTTAACCCTGAAGATCCTTATGGTGAAGCTCGATATATATATATTTAAATTAGCATATTTTTTTTATTGTAAGAGATAAACATGAACATTCATTGACTCGCAGACAGCTCAATATATATTTAAATATTCTTATCTATATGCATATTTATATATATAGTCTATTATATATATATATAAGTAAAAATATAACAAAAGACTTAAAGTTTTTGCGTTATAGTCTATTTCAGGAGCTTGGATAACGCGTCTAAACTCTCCCAAATCATCCTGAAATAGACTATAAGCCACACATTCTAAGTTTTGTTATATTTTTTACTTTATAAATTTGCTCTGTGACTCTAACAATAAGAGTAAGAATTAAGCTCTCCAAATACGACAGGGTTTAAAAAAACTTCCCTATGTCGTAAGGAAGATTTATTCTCCAGATGGATTAGCTCGCGGAAGTGATAAATGCTATTGTTTTCAATAATCATACTGGAAAATGTGAAAGAAGGAAAAAATAGTGAGTGAGAGTTAAATCAGATTATTATACTTTTTTATATATTGAACTAATTGCAATAGCTATTATGTAAACATATCAAAGTGGGAGAAGTATTTGATTCACGAGCGTAGACTAAAGAGATTATATTTGCGTCTGAAAGTGGAGCACAAACCCACATTCAGCTCCTTATTTCGTATCGATCCTGTGCTATTCAATACGCTTGAGTTTTGGGAGGGATGGTATATATATTTTTACGTCAACTCTCACTGAGCGAGCGATGCAACACAAGAGTCAATTTTCTTAGGGATTTTAACAGGTTTGAATCAGAGTCTTCTTCTCCTGACTGGTTACCTTAGCGGTTAAAGAGCCCAGTCTGTCTCTATTTTCCCCATAGCTGGAGGGAGAGTAGATTCATACCTTTCCCAAGAGTAGTTAGCTCTAAGTGAAATATGCAATTCACGTCGCAGGATTTGAACTCGAGGTGAACATGGTCATTTTCAGTCGTTAACCTATTGAACACTTTCCGTTTCTTTTATCATATTGCCTTGAAGCCATGGGCTACAGGCCATTGGATCGACTGGCATGAACATTGAATGGCCTCTATGGTGTAATTCAACATATCACAATTAAGTATCCTTGATATGAAATGACAGTACAGACCATGCAGCAGAGTTTACTTTTGGCCTTATCTGGGGGGCTAGACGGGCGGTCGAGAGGCCCCTCCGATCAATCGGCTGGTCAGTCAAGCCTAGCACCTATATGATTTTCCCAAACCTATTGCTTATGGCAAGCCCCAACCCTTTTTATCATATGGGTTAGAAAGGGGCTGGTGGGGTCTACATGTCCTGGGAATGAGTTAAACTTCATCTGATGTGAGGTTCAGTTTTCGAAGTCCTGGGGAATGTGGAGCACCCTTCATCACATTGCTCCAGGTACACTCTGACCCGGAGTGGTAGTACCTGTTAGGGTCCCATCCATGGTAAATAGAAAAAAGTAGTTTATAAAGAAATTATTATGCTTTAAAAATGATTTATTTTCAGAACCTTTATCGGCATTAAATGACCACATGGGGTTGATAGGGCCGTAAACAAACAAACAAACAAACAAACTCGTTCCAGAGTTTGACATGGTTCGTGCTGTCAATTTCCTGCAATTCTAGCCGATAATTTAGTCGTCGGGTGGCGTAAATTCGGTATGAGCAGACAGTCGGGGAGTTAACCCCCTTTTCACTAACGCTAGAGCCAAGCAGATTGGTTTTTCACGTCCTGTGGTGGAACGCTCCTCCTACATCAGCAACTTACTTTACTGGGCACTAGATCTCTGTGCTACTCATACGCTGAGATGGCGAGTGCCAGTATCGAACCAGGAACCTTGTGGTACAGTCAGATGCTTCTAATGACGCGATATGGCCAAGGACTCCACAAACTATTATAAAATTGCTTTAGTTTGAAAAGTATTACAAATTTTAATACTTAATTCGTATATTTAATAATTTGGAATTGTTTCACGGTCGACTGATTTCTAATGCAAATTTTGATTTTTTATGCTGACTGAACATGTAAACATCCATGAAATTAATTATTTTGTTTTTAATCAAAATCATTTGCCTGCTAAATTAATCCAGCAAGAGATTTGATGTTGCCGTATTTTTAACATTTTTTGCTTGGAGAAATAAAAATGGACTAGAAAGCGACGTTTTTATTAATGGACGATTACGCATGGATCACACAGTGTTGTTCAGCCAGCAAAAGATTGAACTATCAGCGTAATGTATGGACATGGATAAGCCGCTTAAGGACTTAACAAAGCGACTGGCCGAAAAAGATTACATTCATCAGATGCAGTAAGCGGCAAGGGATGCCATCCTAGAGAACTTACGTCTGAGCGATTAATAAATAGGACTAGATGCATATATATATACTATATATATATATATATATATATATATATGTGTGTGTGTGTGTGTGTGTGTGTCGTGTGGTGTGTCGTGGTTGAATAGAGAAATAAAGGAAAGAAAGTATTGAATGGACATAAAATAGATTATTTTAATTAATTTTACTTACACGTGGTTTCGGTCAGGAGCTTATCCATGTGTACATGTATTCACATCTCTTAACGTGAATTTTTTTTCTTTTTCGAAGCATTTACAAAAATTCTTTCGCTTTCTCGTAATCTGGCAATGGTATATTGAATATTTTGCAAAGAGAAGGGTTATGTGTATTGACAGTTTTATAAACTGGGGTTTCGCTGTTAGGCGCAAGGTCGATAGGATCTCTTTTTCTATGAATTTCGTGGGGATGGCTTCGAGATATGGATTTTTAGCTTTATAAGGGACTATATTTCTTTTACTAGGTTATATCGTTCTAATTTAATGTTTCATCTCTGGGGGTTATTTAATAATGATATGGAATTTTATGAAATATAGCGTCGACATGGATAAGACAGGCTACACTGAACGGAACACAATCAGTGTGAATGTATAATTGTTATGAAATGACATTCCGTAGTATATTAATCACGCATATCTATTGAAAAGATTAACACACGCAGATGGAGGTGTATTGTTCTTTTATTCCTTCTTTCACATAACGCAAAGTCTTTTAGCGCGTCGATATAAGATACAGATAAGTCATTTTCAGTTTTTAATGAAATACAACATCATAAGTTACTTACTGATAGTTGGGGGAAGCCTCCCATTTTAATGGACACAGCAACGACACATGGCCGCATCTAAGTACCATCATTTTCGTCGAGATGCCAGAGCAGAGAGAACAGAGAGCTTCCCGGGCTAAGTTTGAAATTAACAAGCATCACGTAAGCATCTCATTTGGCCGTGCCCGAAAAATAAGACATAATTATTGGCAAAAACTGGCAAGCCATGGCATAGTAGAGAGATAATATGGACGTGTGATTGTGAAAAACAAGGGTGTGGCGATGCAATGACCCGTAGGCTGAACACAAACGACTACGACGCTTTCTTATCGCGGCATCAAACAACACACAATCTTAACCCTCTCATTTTGATAAATATTCTATAATAGTTATTTCTAACCCGAACACCATTCAAAGTAGCACGCATGGCAGACTCAACACCAAGGTCAATTCTCATTTCAATGATTGGACAACATCTCTATAAATCAGGTGTTAATTTGAGGTCATATCACGGATTACATTTATATGTCATTAGATTTGTTTACCAATATATAGAGTCACATAGCACAAAAGAGCACACTCAGTCCATGAGGCAACCTCTGACTCTACTACTAATCTTCAATTATGGCAGCATTGGATAAGGAGAGACGGTACATATGCTCAGAAATAGGCGGTATTCTTTTCACGCGGAACTTATGCATGGACATTAGGGTGATACTCTACTCTAAAGAGCACTACTTCGCGTGGAAACAGCTGCGGATTTTAAACTGTAGCCATATCTTAAGTACATCTCAGCGGCTAATATAGATTTACAATAATTTCTTAGACGATATTGAAGTTTCTTTTATATTGCTTCTATTTACAAGAATATTATAAACCTACTTTATTAAAAACAATTTCCTTCATAGTTAAACGAAATCTTCTTCCTGATCTTATTACATGATCATTGTCCTATGGTCGAGGACAGGTCCAATGTTGGGATCAAGATAGACTGCTCATATATTAGAGTAGTGTCTTCGCGTGTTTATTGTCTTATCACATCATTTTTCGTGAATCACTTGCATCTATTCATAGTGGTGGGGTTACCTAGATTAAAAATGATATCATTAAGGATGTGTAAATCTACCTATGTTGGATGAGCAGTCCATGCATTAGTACATAGACAATTACTTTAATTATTTTTGAACCGTGCTATACCATATAGGCTGCTGTTGATGATGGGGGCGCCGAGTCAGCGATGAACAATTTTTGGGCAGATTTATCGCTTGCTTTAGATATCATCAGAAGTCCATATCGGCTCTAAGGATCATATTTTCTAACTAGGCCGATGTTTAACATGTAATAGTGTGATTAGATACAGCAGATCTCTATATCTTCAGAGTCTGTTTTATAATCGGCACTTGTACATATATCAAACCCGATATGCCCTGCCTTAATTTTCTATATATGTGTAATAGAGATATAGTTAATGTATTAACAAGATTAGGCGGTAGGTGACTTTTAGATATAGAGGAGTCTATCATAATTATGATACTGGGATAAATATGAGTAGGTTAACTTGATCATTAGTAATTGCGTTGAAGTGATTCTTATAGTTTATACTGTGAACGCTCATGGGGAGTGTGGAGTGCACTTATATCATATATATTCATCACTATCATATGGCTAGAATTCTCATAGAGTACTATCTTCGGTGCACCTGAGATGAGTTGTTGTGTCACAGTTGTTGTTAGGGTGTCCACGATGACATGGTTGATTTAGGGGAGGTCTTAATGTATGATTATCTAATAATAATAAAAATTGAGTTGTATAATATAAGGATAAATGTATTTATAATAGATATAATTAATTATCTATAGTTGAAATGAAAGATTATTGTAATAATATGATCAACAAAGAATAAAGTTATATATAAATAAATCATATATTCAATGAGTTAAAATTAATTAGTAAAACAACTCACCACAGAGGAGGTTGCATCACAAGCACAAATACCCAGTCTAATATTTTCATACCTCAGCGCACCTCATACTTGTTTTCATATGTATAATACCAAAACTAGGTTGATGGCCGGTTAGAGAGGCCCGCCGGGTATAGATAACAGTCTTACATCACAACCTAACAGGCGGCATTTTCCAGTGTGCACGCGAATTACAACACTAGAGACGTAAATATACGAGTGAAGAAGAGGTACTCTCAATCACGGTCACATCTGGAATAATTCTACGCAACCAAGAACATATCTAATTAAATACACTGGTCATATACATACACACCATGGCCATAGTATCCACCCAGTATTAGTCTACTTTTTTTATCTTTGATATATATCGATGCT
Organism: Doryteuthis pealeii; assembly: GCA_023376005.1. Taxonomy (NCBI): domain Eukaryota; kingdom Metazoa; phylum Mollusca; class Cephalopoda; order Myopsida; family Loliginidae; genus Doryteuthis; species Doryteuthis pealeii. The sequence goes on from CM042167.1 coordinate 70,545,283, forward strand.
ATCTGTGATGCAAGTGGTCCGTGATTAGAGTCGGGAGGGGGCACTTTTCTGTGCGCTTAACGCGTTTTAATATTATAGATATTACTCTATCTGATAATTAGAGTCATAGTAATGAGATACTCTACTGTACTAACTAGTATACAACGATTCGCATATTCCTGGGACGAAGCTGTATTTGAATTTCACATATGCAACTTACAATTATAGTACCCTATTGGGGAAAGGTCGTTAATCTAAATTTATCTTACCTCCGTGCAAGCTATGCAAGTATATATAGTACGACAACGACCTCCGGGTGGACAAATATCATCTTCTATACGGAAGATATTTAACATGTAGATATTCTAACTTGTTAAATATTACTCAACTTAATTAGAAGGGAACTTAAGAATACTTAAATAGATAGGATGACCAGCATAATAAAGATTTGAAACAGTGTCAAATCTAATCGTGACAGAAATTGGAGCTGTCTTGGGTAAACTTAATCATCATTGTCCTTTATACTATGGGTCTGAAATATGTTCTCAAGTTCTGTAAGTGCTCTGTAGTGTAGTGATGATAGGAACTCTTAATACATACATATGTACTCAATTTCTTACTTTCTTAATGGACTCTCTCTATTATAGAGTCATAATTTTGCATCATAGATATCATACGGGATAGTGGTAGTAGGATCAAAACAATTATGTTGATAAGGTGTCTGAAATATCTACTAGCGGGGTTAAATCAACGAAAAATAATTGAGTTTTTTAAAAAAAATATGTTCTAAAAAAATCACTTGTGTAAGTATGCAACTATGCAAATTAGCCTATCCTCAGTTGAAAATCGCTGATAATACAACAGCTAATTGTTCTTTGCTAGCTGTAAGTTAGATATCATACACAACAAGGGTTGATACAGTTGACCATAATATGCCAAATTGTTGTCTAAAGTCAAATGCTCGATTCTAGGTCAACATTATTGCATAATGTAACATATCAGATATTTTTTAAACACTCTGACGTGTTGTAATAGAAGAAGTTGTAAAACATTAAAGCTATGTATATTGATTTGTATATTCATTTCTGTGATATTAATGTAATTATTCCACTAACGAAGATATACTTTTGTGACTTTAATTGTGATATAGTTTCGGTTTACAGCACCGTAGATAATTGATTTCATACAATATTACATTATTTGTAAATGTTTACGTTATACGAAGAATGTTGATTAATATAAATGGCATAACTTAATGCAGAGCCTTACAATAGCAATTTCTGCGTTACGGTCAGATTGGACAGAGAAAAATAGAGGAATGTATAGTATACAAGGAAACAAAGCAGTGTTTAGGAGGGGAGGGCGCGAAAAAATAGCTTCCGTGGTCACAAAATGCCTGCGAATAAATAATGAAGCCAACACAGTGACACGACACCCAGAGCTACAAGAACTGGAATGTACCTAGATTGAATATAGATGGATTATGAAATGACTGAATATGATAAGCGTATTGTTTATATATTAATATATATAAACTTGGAATGCTATGAAATAAATTGAATCAATTAATTTTCGCTATTAAATTACCTACACAGGATAGAAGGGTGTAGCATTTTTATTTTTTTTTATAAAATTTTTTTATTTTTGTTAGACAATTTTAAGATAGAAATAGATAGGCATATGTGTTATACTCTAGTGAGATAAATCACTCGCATTTAGATAGTGTCGACACTCTACTTGACACTATTCGACATCGAAAAATGTTATATAAATGCGGTTTCAATCGGAGGAGACTAACTTACCCAAATTGGAAAAAAAAAAGGCAAATTATCTGCTCATTTTGACATTTTCACGCATTTCTGATATTAAGGAATTAATTCCTTTAGATCTTTAAATCAGGTCATTTGCGCAAGCGAACTAGCTCATACTTTCGAGAAAAATCGTGACAGATAGACGCATAATTGGATTATTTTATCAGATAGCTACTCAGAATACTCGCGTGAAGTGGTCACAGTATGATCGAGGTGTAATAATACCGTATTACAACTCTGTTGAAACAGACCGGCGGGCAGTTTGCATCTTATCAGTGCGCTAATCATTGTGGAAATTACGAATCCAACTATTCTCCTCCAGCTATGGGTAAATTATACGGACCAAAAACCGGAACTCTTTAACTTGGTTCGCATTTTTAGCTTTCTTGCATTTGCTGATATTAATGGAATCTAATTTCATATGTGAGGTCTTGTCAAGTTTCAAACAACTATCAAGTTGGATTAGAGTGTGGTGTAGTACCAATTGGTGGTATATCAGATGCAGTCGTTGGGAATATCATATTGTGGATATCGAGAAGCGGAATATGTTGAACGAATTCGTTCAAGATCTTGGCACAGCAGCAGTTTTGTATTTTACATAGCGCTAATAACATTGGAGGGGAGGTTTATTCTGAGATAATACAATCTAAGATTCAATAAATTAATAAAAATCAAAATAGAGAATCAGAATTACTTTGGGAAATCGACATTAACATCCATGAACATTCCGAATTTCATGTTGACTCTTTCATATCATTGGATTTGGCTCTTTTTGACAGGTGGTTGTATTTCATAAATGGAATTATAGCTCCAGTTCATACTCATATAAAAAAAGAATAGCTAGTTTATGGATATTAATTAGTTACTGTCACAGTCTAGCATAGATTATTGTCAACCCTTGTATTTTCTGAAGGGATGGCCTTTTCATATTCAACGGTGTGGGACTTTCCATGGAATATCATAGAAAGCTCACGTACGAAGTTACGGGAAGATCACTGATGGGACCTAAGTTATAACCCGTTAGTTTCCAAGTTGGTAACGTCAAGGCATAAAAAAAAGATGTACTGCCACTAGCAATTTGGAGCTTCCATTATGAACATCAACGGGGAAGACGGTTGATGATAAATATTATATATAGAAGATAAGAATTTTAGTTAATATAATAATTAAATAGAATTTAAAATAAATATATAATATGGTGTTTTAGTATGCTTGTAATGCCTGTCTTAGGCAAAAAAGATCTGACGCACGAAGAAGGATGTTAGTACTAAAGAATAAAAGTCAGGGATTCAGGAAATACTAAAATTAAAATATATATTATTAATTACTTATAGTAGAAGAAGGTATATAGAAATGACTTAAGAAGATCTTACTGACATAGCATATGAGCTACAGGGATTGAAAAGTATAAGAATATATATTATAGCATTCACCTTACTGTATCTTAACTATGTCATAATCTCTCTATTCTCTCTCAAGTAAAAGAACACTTGTGTATGTCCCAGCATAGGTTATATGTGTAATTTAAGTATAGTATAACAAACTTGACCTACGGCATGACGAGTTCAAATCACTCTGGACTTCAGACTCAGTTATTGTCATATTATCATAGCGCTATAGATTTCAGTAAGAATAAGATTAGGAATATACACAGAATTGTTATAATAAGTGAAATATAATTATGTATGTCAAAATAATTTAAACACTTATATATAGCCTCTTATCGTTTTTTTAACATTAATATTTATATGGTAAGGAATCGAAGGAAGAGATGTATTGGACAGAAGATGAGGATTTAATCATTGTATAGGGCTCATCACTGTATTTGGTTGAGCATTTATATAGGATTTCAGTTGGTGTTCCTACTCACATTTATTTTTATTTGGGATAATATGATATACAATCGTTGTAGAAGGGCACACTGGATGTATAATGGATAACAATAATGTCATCACATTCACTATAACTGTATTTATCTCGAATTCACACTCGACGAAGTGTTGATATTCGAAAAGTTTTCTCTTACTCACTAGTTTCTGTACATATCAAGTTACTAAGCGCATACAAAACATCCCATCATTTTTATTCTCTAGAATATAAATACTTTGTTTCTTTCTTATGGGATATTTATAATATCATAGTCGCTGTTTAAGATAGTAAGTTTTCCAGGTTGTAAACGCAGACGGAAATAGTTTACTGAATTATGTTGTGTACTTAATACACAAATGTCTCAATCTCTTTGGGTGGGAGAGATACCGTGCTTTTGGTATTTTCTATATTGTTCCACTATAATATAATAATAAGAACGGTGTGAATAAAGGAATTATTTATTAGGATGTATATTCACACCATAATTATTTATTATTTTATATATTATATTAATATATATATATATATATTAATATATATAATATATATTTATGGGAGTTAAGGGTATAGCTAATGGATATGTTGGAGATCTTGTGTTACTAAGATATATTTCCTAACTATGTCACAATGGTTTTGGTCAGTAACCAGGTGTTGACTCATGTCCATGCTAATTTAACTCAATATACTTATAATGTTGACGCTTAACATGATATTAGCAGGGTAATTCACACCTGGAAAAATGAATCACCAAATGTATTTATAGTTATCGCTCCATTAAATCTACTTATTTGTTAATTCACTCTGTTAGCAGTAACACTTATAAACTACAACCCTCACATTAATCCTTAAATACCATAACCCTTAATCTTAGATATACTAACCCCTCTTCGTTTGAGGTATAGCGCTTTAATATATTGAGGTGCTGTGTTCATTCATAGAAAATAAAAGCAGTACTCATAACACAGTTTTGTAGTATATAAACGTCTGCTCTAAATTATCATTGATATTTAGTAATTTTTTGTTGAATTTTTTTCTCATTATAAGTTTAAGTTACTCACAATACTCACAGCGTGTTAGGGTTTAGGTTTAGGTATTTAAGGTTTAGGTTGGTTTAGGGTCTTTTAGGGTTAGTTTATAAATAAGGGAACTAATAAATTAAATAATCTGGGTTATCTGTTTTTTCTGGTCACTCTCATGTTTTGCTTGCAACTAGGAAATAACCATAGATATATAGTGAATATCATATATAGATATACTATATACTGGTGGTTCAATAATAAGAATTGGGAAGGATTTTTGTATCTTTATTGGGACCACTACTTGGGATTCTGGGAAAATAATATTATTAGTTCATACGATATTCTATTCTATATAGGGTTAAATACAGCTTCAAACTAGGGACGATATATATATAACTTTTATGGTAACACTACTAGTGTATTTATATCATTGAAAAAAATTAACGATATCGCATTATTCATTTTGATTCATTTCTATCTTTAGTGTAAAATACAGAGCTTCAATTTGGATATTTATTTGTGGCAAGGCTAAACCTTGTAATGGTGTGTATATATAAGGATTATATTGATTCGGTAACAAGTAATGATGAGAATGAATAAAGTAGACAAATTGCTATCGAGCTTGGCTGTACGCAAATTGACGAACACTCTCACATACAATAACGCAGCATATAGTTCTTTGTCCATATTACATACTATAGTTAGTGACATAATGGTAAATCATACATCACTTACGATAAGGTTAACTACAGACTATATTCATAGTTATATAAATAACAACGGACGCAATTTCTGCCGAGAAGACCTAAGCCTCGTTGTGTTACAATACATTATTCGAGAGATTAGCAGTTGTCTCGATGTTCGGCTATACTGACAGTTAGGGTTCGAATCACGCAAAAGCACTGGCACTGTCTATAGGTTCTGCTTCGAGAGAGAATATGGAGAAGATCTTCACATAACGGACTGAGAAATGTACATATCCATGTTAGCACGAACTCAACAACTGCACGACACGATCCTTCTTTTTTTATCTCACAGAGTCTCTTGTATTTTACGCATTATGTATATGATAAAAATCTTCGATATAGAATTGAACGGCCATATAAATCTTCAATTCAAGTCTAGATAGTATAGTTATATTAAGATAATGAAATATGTTTACAAAATATAGGTATTCGAACTCATTAATTACAGACCACATCAATCATCCTTCAATTTAGTCTGTACGGACATCGTGTTTCGTTTACTCTCTCTCGCATTATCAAAATACATGTTTTGTTCACTTCATATATCTAATACTATACACTAATCAACTACATATATATTAGTAGTTATCTAGTTAATTGGTTAGAATAATTGATAAATTAATTAATATATATATATTGTTCATAAATAGACCAAATAATAAGAATTTGCTATTTTAGCAATGGCTCATGCCCTGATTTCAATTAATATAAAAAAAAATGGTGTCTGCCAATTTTAATGGAGATTGCTTGATATCTTGAGGTTCACACAATTTGCATACACTGTATTGAATTTTATATCGCATGTTCATGTAGTTCGAAACTATAGCTTGTTTGAGAATGATGTCGACAGCGACAATGTTGTGTGGGGGGAGAATATGTTCTTATTGAGTCATAGGGCGGGTGTCTGAAAAATAGATAATATGTATGAATTATAAATTATAAATAGAAATCTTTGGGATCGATATGAGATACTCGTATGTGCAAAACATACAGATGTAGGCGTAAGGAAGCCAGTCGATTTTAGGAATAAATAAGTACGATCTTTGCGATGACGCCAGACTATGGTGCATTCATAAGATAATGGAACCCTAATGACACTAACTCATTTTAACTCAATTGAAAGGTGTTTCAAGACTTCAATTAAGCAATACTTTCCAAAGGAATATTTATGGTAATTTTATCTGTCATTGGAGAATTTGAAGATATATCGATACAGTAATAGAAACACTATTTGGTGAATGATCTCCAACTAAATCAGGCAGGATACCTGTGGGATATATATTCCCAGTAAGTATGATTTATAATTATTACAAATTGTTTGATTATGACTCTTATATTATTAGAAATTTTTACTGTCTATTGGAAGCACTTACAAGTATACACGTCATGTTAGTAATAAGCATAAAATTCAAACATTATTTCATTATAGATAAAAATGTAACTGTATTATGATATACTAGCTCGTATACTTTCCGCGCGAATCGCGATGGCTCGGGTGTCGTAAAAGCTACATATGTATACCATCAGACTGTTTTCGACTCTCTTATCTCTTACAGCTCTCTCATATAACACAGTCGAAACATCCGTCCTGTAACGCGTTATCTCCTTTACCTAATCGTTCTTCTTATGTCTCTTTTGCTTGGGTATATTTGATCTCACTATGTCAAAAGTTCATTTTTCTCTTAGGAAAGAAAGCTATAGGAATATTAATTGATGCGATCATGGCGTGTTAAGGTTAAGTGGGTTCTCTAAGTTATAACCAAAACATTTAATATATAGCTTATTCAGCAACGTATCTTTCTACATACAAACAACATCCAATAACATCTCTTCATTATATTTACTCATATCTATACATATCTTACTCTTCATACCTTTCCTATCTTATTCTTTCTTATTATATATTTTTTCTGTGTATGATAACATATTCCTTTTTCTTCTTCATTATTCTTTCTATTATTTTGATAAAAATATTGAGAATGGTCCATTATTTTATATCTGAGACCCGTAGGATGATACTGCATAAGAAATAACAAATCTCTTAGGTGTGGAGTCAAGAGGCAAGCATGGACTAAGATAATACAGGCGCAAGGTATTTAATGAGGGTATATTTGAACGCAGCAGTTTCGCACATGATTTCATGGAAGTTTTCCATTGTTCCTTAGAAGAGCTGCTCATTTTTTTTTGTAATCTCACACAGGAGTTAATAGATGCGACCAAGTCGCCCTAACTATTTATTCATAGAGTGCATTTGGGATGGAGAGTAGGAGATGCAATAGATACTCTTAGTCCACGGGTGTTAGAACCAGGGTAGTATTCAATTATAGATGCAAATAGAATTTGTTTGCGTTTTTTTTCTCTCTATTTTTTTTTTCCATTCTAGCAATAACAAACTTCAAACATTAAAANCTACCATTGGAGAATGGAACTTAAAATATAATAAAAATAGAAGAGAGCAGGTTGTGCTGACCCACCTTCACATAGGCCACACCTACATCACACATCAACATTTACTAGAAGGCACAGAATCCCCAATATGCACTACATGCCAAGAGATATTCACAGTGAGACATATACTGCTAGAGTGTGTAGACTTTGATCTAGTGCAAACAAAATACTATCAAGTGAATAATTTGAAAAGAACTTTTCACGAAAATAAGACCATTCAGGATTTTACATTTCCTAAAAGAAATGGGATTGTACTTAAAAATATGAGTAATTGAACAATAGTTAAAATCTATACATATACATATTTTTCACTCCCAAACTACCACTACAAATCCAAAACTTAGTTGGCATTAAATGACCCACAAAGGTTGATATGCTGTAAAACAAACCAAACCAAACCAAACAAACCAATTGATTCTACAAAATTAAAAATATACAAAAAGATGGAAGGGGAGGAGGTATCAAATTAGAATTGCCCTCAAGTGATTTGAATATTTAAGTATCACCAGGTAATGGCAACATATTGATTGGTTGATAGGGTTTTACAGCATGTCAACCCTTGTTGGGTTATCTTATGTCAAAGATGTTTCCTTTTATTTATTCTTGATGGGAATTCAATTTTTTTAACTCAAATTTTTCCTATTCAACCCAGAGATACGACCTTAACAGGTACTACCACTGTGGACTAGAGTGGACCTGAGAGTAATGGAAATAAAGGAGTATTCCACATTCCCCAGAGCTCCAGAACTGGAACTTCCCTAGATACAGTTTAATGTCATTCCCAGGACTCTAAGACACTCAGCCACCACCTTCTAGTACATATATGATTGAAAGGGTTGGGGGTTTGCTATAAGGCTATAGCGTCAGGACAATCATATAGGTGTGAGGACTTGATATAACTAGCTGATTGATTAGAGGGAGCCTCTCCAACTGCTCGTCTAACCCAAAGTGGAGTGTTGCAAGTCACTGTAGAAATTTGTGTAGACTGATCAGTATTGAACTGTCTTGCAAGTTGAATCTGCTTCTGAGAATCCAGACTTACTAAGTGGTTTAAATAACAGCTTGGGCTATTCTACTATATGGCATGGTCAAGTCTATTTCCAGGATTTTGATTGGCTGGTGGTTTTAGCATGGATATTTTTATCAATATATACTGAACACTTGACCATGTCCTGTCAGTTGCTACAAAGTGTATTTGGTTACTCTGTCTTTTTTTTTGTTGTTGTTGTTGTCTGGTTACTGGACGCTAGTCACAGCCTTCCTGCGAAGGTGAGTATGATACTCATTCTTCTCTCTCTCTTCCCCCCCTCGTTGTGTGGGTGTAATGGCCTTTTTTTAGACAGTGTAGAAACAGAATTTGAATCCATGTGTTGTTGAATTCAGGATCTGAGGTGTTTGGTGATTGATGTGAACTAACCTTTGTGTGAACTTCTTTCCAGTTATGAAATCAGTGGGAACAGAAGGTTCAATTAACTTAGAGTTAGTCAAGCCATTAGTTTTAATAGGAACACTTGCTTTAACACCAAAGTTAAGTCACCTTTTGTTTGGTGTTATGTATTAGAAATACATTAACGAGAAGATTGCGAGTGGTTGTAATAATAGTTTATTATTACAATAAATACAAATAACAAAAATGGCTTCCGGCCGGCAAGGTAAAAAGTCTCTGCGCGTAAAAGATGGATTGGTAAAAATTACTTATCTTCTGAAGAGTGTAGCACGTGTGTTTACATCCGAGAATACGAAACAATGTTCGTGGTTGGAGTTGTTGCAAATTTAATGGTATTTGCTACAAGACTTATCTGTGGAGGAATTTCTTGTAGTACTGGTGATAATATGGTTTTCTCGTCGGTGGGAAATGTAGATAAGACGCTTCGTCTCGGTATTTGTTCTTCCTGTAGTCAGTGTGCTGTCGTACCGGCCTTTATGCAGTATGCTGATACGATGCCTTAGACGGAATCTAGTTGTAAGGTTCTGAGATAAGTGGACCCTGTTTTGAGGCTTGGTAATGAGCTTGTGTCTTGTGTCTCTTCTCCAGTACTGCTTTGCGATAAGTAAGCCCTGTTTTTGGGCTAAGTGATGAGAGCATTTCTTTTGACGTCCCTCCTCCAGTAACAGTTTCCTGATAAGTGGGGTTTTGGTATTTGGCGCCAACATACGATGTTGGTGACCGCCCCCTGGCGGCAGGGGAAGATAATTAGCTATGGAATTTCCGATAGTGTTTTCACTTGACTGCACAGAATGCACTTCCTTTATTCACTGAGACCATAACTGCGATTAAATAAGAGCAAATGACATTAATAAATGCAGGAAAACAAACACCAGAATCAATTACCTATGTTTAGTCTTTTCTCCCCATGCGGTTGTACAAGTTCTTCTCCTGAAGTTAACAAAAATGTAACCAGACGAGCATCTTGAAGGGGCCAGAACAAGAAGCTACTCAGGAATAGAAGAAGCCACATGTACACACAGATAGAGACACACACATACACAGACACGTTCACAGGCTCATATACACACATACACTCACATGAACATAGCTTCAGACTATAGATCAGAGTTTTTCAACTGGTGTGCCACGGCCCACTAGTGTACTGTGAAGCTTCTGTGGGTGTGCAGTGAGTGTTGAGGATGTTGATCATCCTTTTATATTTTTATTCTAGTACTTTAATATTTTGTTGTAATAAAATATTTTTAGTATTCGTAGAACAGAGTTTTTCAACTCTGTCTTAGAAACAGATATTTTTACTTTTACATGATTAATTTTTTGTGAAAATTTATATTTTTACTCTATTTAATATTTTTTTCATTTTACTTTAACATTTAAATATTTTACTTTAATATATTTTTTGTTTTATCATTTTAACATTTTTGCACACCGGTTGAAGGAATTTATCTTAGAAACTGTTATTTCTACTTAAGTAATTTCGTTGTGAAAATTTATATGTTTTTATTACATTATATATTGATGGTGTACCTCAATCAATTTATTACCCAGCTCACTGTGCCGTGAGATGAAAAAGGTTGAAAAACTCTGCTATAGATTATAGAAGAAAGTAAGATACTCCAGAAAGGAAGTAAAGATTTAAATATGAGGGCATAACCACGGATGCTTCTCATACAAAGAATAGAAATGAACTCTCACCATATATATACCCAGCTGAGAAGTGGGTATATAATAGATAGTTGGAAGCGCATGGTGTAATAGTTAAAGTCATGGGAAATGGACTCGTCGCCCCAAATTCAAATCCTGGATGTGGTAACTGCATTTCACTTAGCACTAATACCCTTGGGAAAGGTATGAATGTGTGGCCAAGTTACTTGGTCTGAGGATCACATACGTGAGAAACTCAGTTGACTCTATGTCCATACTACATTAACTTTAATATATATATATATATATATATATATATATATATATATAGAGAGAGAGAGAGAGAGAGAGAGATAATATGAGTACTATATTTGTAAGTAAACTGTGCTCAATGCCATTGATAGAGCATTTATGTTAAGGTAGCATGGACATCTGGTTACTGACAGTTTCTCACCTATGCAATCCATAGACCAAGGCACTTGGACTCCATTAACTTATATATAAGTAGATAAATATGAGTGCTATATTTATAAGTAAACAGTTCTCAATATCATTGATAGAGCATATATGTGAGAAAGAGAGAGTGTGAGGCACTTGGTCTGAGGATCACATAGGCAAGAAACTGTCAGTAACCAAGCGCCATTGACTCCATGTCCACACTACATTAATATATATATATATATATGGGTCAGTCAAACCAAACTTAGGAATTTACCAACAGACTAGGCAGACACATAAAAACACTGCCAACCATGCAAAGGATTAAGGAAGAAAAAAAAAAAAAAAAGAAAAAAATTTTCCACCAATAAAAAAGACACTTGAAAAGAAAAAATGCAATATGATCACCTCTGAATGAGGGAGGAGAAATGTATGAATATAAAATGAGTTTGGCCATGTGCCTGTCTAAATAAAAGATATCAGTGGTCTGAAGAAGCACGTGGGCATACTTGCGAGTGGAAATGGTCCATAACCACGATACCAATGGTATTTAAGGCCTTTTATTCCCAAATATATATATATATATATATATATATATATATGAGGAAAAAATGAGTAAAGAAAAGAAATGTAGATGGATAAAAATGAATTTTATCGATATCACTTTTAATCGATAAAATTCATTTTTATCCATCTACATTTCTTTTCTTTACTCATTTTTTTCCTCATATTGTCGGATTCAATTCCCTTTCCATTCTTACATATATATATATATATATATATATATATATTCTTTTTGGTGAATGAAGAATAGCAATTATGTTTTAATGTTGATCACCAGACCAAAGTTAAATGCCAAAACAGATTTTGTGCTGTGATTTATTTAAACAAACAGAACTTTGTTTTCTGTTTCATAATTCAGTTTGTTTGTTTGTTTGTTGTTATTTTTAATTTCTGATCTGTGTTTGATTAAACGTTACATTAAGTAAAAGTTTCAAATTTGTTTATAAAAAAAAAACCAATTGCTCTAAGGTGAAAATCAAACAGTTAATGGCATCGTTCAGTGCTGACTTCAGTGAAAATTAAGTTTTCATTAGAGTTATAAGAGATGGAAAAAATTCAAAGACAATTGTGAATTATATACTGTCTGTCTGTCTGTCTGTCTGTCTCTCTCTCTCTCTCTTGTATTCGCTGACATAGACATTTATGTAAAGGTATAAAAATATAAATGCATGAACCTGGAAGTTATGGAGAAAAGAAATATGAAAAAGAAAATCTCTCTCTCACCTTTTAACTTTCTCACATGTATTTAACTCTCTCTCTCTCATGGTCTCTCTCTCTCTCTCTCTCTCTCTCTCTCTCTCTCTCTCTCTCATGGTCTCTTTCTTCTTCCCTCTCACTCTCACTCTCTGGTACATTGGCTGACAAAGACATTTATATATTTATAAAAAGATTAGATCAGATAAACATTTTTTAAAAAACTCTGTCTGTCTGTCTGTCTGTCTGTCTCTCTCTCTCTCTCTCTCATAATTTATTTCCCTTTCTGTCCTCTTCACCTCTACTCTCTCTCTCTCTCTCTCTCTCTCTTTCTGATATATTTGCTGACACAGACATATATATTTATGTAGTTATAAAATATATTCATAAAAAATATAAACACATGAATCTACTTATATATATGTATATATATATATATATATATATATATATATGAGAGAGAGAGTGAGGTGGGGAAGAAAGGAGATAAATTTATTCGAAAGACAAAGAAAAGGAAAACAATAAATCTCTCTTTCTCTCTCTCTCTCTCTCTCTCTCTCTCTCTCTCTCTCTCTCTCTCTCTCTCTCTCTCTCTCTCTCTCCATAAAAAGAATCATTATTTCATGTTTTTATATCTTCACCCCCTGCTGCAAATCTTTTTTGCATTGTCTAGTAAAACAAGTTTCCTTATGAAAACAACACCAGCCTCACACACACACACTTACACAAACTCATTCACATTCACAGGCTCATATACACACACATACATTCACATATACACAGACACATTCACACACACACAGACACATTCACACACACAGACATTCACAGGCTCATACACATACATACACTCACATAGAGACACACACATACACATTCACAGACTCGTACACACACACATACACTCACATAGAGACACAGACATACGCACACACATTCACAGGCTCATACACACATTTGCACTCACATAGAGACACACACAGATACATTCACAGGCTCATGCACTCACATAGAGACACACAGATACACAGGCTCATACACACACATACACTCACATAGAGACACACATATACACTCACATAAGGACACACATAGAGATACACACATACACTCACACACATACACTCACAGACACACACATAGAGTACACACATACACAGGCATATAGACACACATATACACTCACATAGGGACACACACATAGAGACACACACATACACAGGCTCATACACACACATACACTCACATAGGGACACACAGATACATTCACATAGGGACACACACATACACAGGCTCATACACACACACACTCACATAGAGACACACATACACTCACATAGGGACACACACATAGAGACACACACATACACAGGTCATACACACACATACACTCACATAGGGACACACAGATACATTCACATAGGGACACACACATACACAGGCTCATACACACACATACACTCACATAGAGACACACATATACACTCAAATAGGGACACACACATAGAGACACACACATACACAGGCTCATACACACATACACTCACATTGGGACACACAGATACATTTACATAGGGACACACACATACCCAGGCTCATACACACATACCCAGGCTCATACACACATATACACTCACAAAGAGACACACATATACACTCACATTGGGACACACACATAGACAGACACATTAACAGGCTCATACACAGACACATATACACATACACATTCACAGCTCAAAGACTTCCAAATGCCAATATTCCGCTTCCTACCAATTATATATCTTCGCACAGTTTCCTGAACATGTGCCAAAATGTAACAAACTCTTCTCGTCTTTGTTTGCCCTCAACTGGAACCATTTGTTGCCCTTTTTTTTCTTTTCTTTTCTTTTTTCTTTTCTTTTCTTTTTTCGTTTTCGTTTTTTCTTTTTCTTTTTTTTTTTTTTTTTTTTTTCTTTAAAATTTGTTTGGCTTCAACACAAGGATGAACACTTCTCACTGTAATTTGTAACAAAAGCACTTGCTGCATGCCAGCTCTCCTGTGTATAGAGGCAGAAAATTGCTATCCTGTTGTGTATTATCCTCCCTGGGCCACCTTCTCCACCTCCCCCTCCATCTCTCTCTCACATCTCTCTCTCTCTCTCTCTCTCTCTCTCTCTCTCTCTCTCTCTCTCTGTCTTGGCTAGTTTTCATCTCTTTCTTTTTCTCTCCCCTGATCCTACTATCTCTGTCTCTGTGTCCCTAATATCTCTCTCTCTCTCTCTTTCTCTCTCTCTCTCTCTAGTTGTTCTCTAGGCTTACTTTCATGATCTATTTATTTTCCTTTTTTCCCTTTACCCTCACTGCCTCCCTCCTCCTCCCCTCTCTCTCTCTCTCTCTCTCTCTCTCTCTCTCTCTCTCTCTCTCTCTCTCTCTGGGCTAGTTTTCATCTCTTTCTTTTTCTCTCCCCTGATTCCTACTATTTCTGTGTCTGTCTCTGTGTCCCTAATATCTCTCTTTTTTCTTTCTTTCTTCTCTCTCTCTAGTTGTTCTCTAGGCTTACTTTCATGATCTATTTATTTTTCCTTTTTTCCCTTTACCCTCACTGCCTCCCTCCTCCTCCTCCCCTCTCTCTCTCTCTCTCTCTATCACATGGTTCTCTGAGCTTACTTTCATAATGTATCTCTCTTTCTGTCCTCTGATTCTCTACTCTTTCTGTCTATCTCTCCATCCTCTCTCTCTCTCTCTCTCTCTCTCTCTCTCTCTCTCTCTCTCTCTCTCTCTCTCTCTCTCTAGTATGCTTACTTCTTTAATCTATTTTTCTTTCCCCTTAATTCTTCTCTCTCTCTCTCTCTCTCTCTCTCTCTCTCTCTCTCTCTCTCTCTAGTGCAAAACACAAAAAATGCAAAAAATATTTTTTCCTTTTTTTCAGTTTTTCAGTTGTTTTTTTTTTTTGTTTGTTTTTTTGTTTTTTTTTTCAATTTTGCATATTTTTCCTTTTTTTTTTTCCCCCAGCTCATAAAATTGAAGTATGTTTTTTTCCCTCCTCTCTTACGAAGAGTTCCAAAATGACGAGTTGGAAGAAGGTGTAATAATATTCTTCTGTTTAAGTACCTGATTAAAATAAATGATAAGAAGTCATTGCTTGAAAATGTGTAATTTACCTTTGCAGTACGAGTGGAAGTAATTTATTATATTTCTGACAAAGTATTAAAAAATATAGCCTCACCCTGCCTCACCGAATAAAAGACAAAATACCAAGGAACTTTGTTGGTAATCAATACTTACCATCTATAATTTTGAAAAGCATCTAAGAGTTGGTGAAATTCTTGAACTCATTCTTTTTATTGCTGTTGTTATTACCACAATGTATCAGCCAATTTATTCTACAGCCTTCTTTAGTCATGCAAGGTTTTCTTGACTCTCTCTCACCATCTGTCCCTATCTGCTGTTGCTCTTGGCAAGATTCCTTTGACTCACTCACTCGCACACAAATACACGCACCAATCGTCCCTATTGGCCAGCGCGCTTGGTAAGTCCTCTAGACCAGTGGTTCTTAAGCACCCCCCTTTTTGTTTACCTGTAAACGCCTTTGATTTACTACGGTAGACCACCCCCCTCTCATTCCAATTCTCTGTTTAAAAGTCCCATTGTATTTTTATTATTAAATATAATTTTGAAAAGAGTTAAAGAGTTGATGAAATTTTTGGACTCATTCTTTTTATTGTTGTTGTTATTACCACAAAGTATCAGCCAATTTATTCTACAGCCTTCTTTAGTCATGCACAGGTTTTCTTGACTCTCTCTCACCATCTGTCCCTATCTGCTGTTGCTCTTGGTAAGTTCTCTAGACCAGTGATTCTTTACCTTTTTTTTTTATTTACTTATGGATCCCTTTGATTCCTTTTTTATCATGGTGGACCCTCCTTAGCCGTTCCATATTTAAAAGTTCTATTTTATTTTCATTATTAAATAATTTTTGCCATATGGCCCCACTTGAGAACCACTCTTCTGTTGTCATTACCACAATGTATCAGCCAATTCATTCTTCAGCCTTCTTTAGTCATGCACAGGTTTTCTTGACTCTATCTCACTATCCATCCCTATCTGCCATCACTCTTGACAAGTCCTCTAGACTGCACTTAGTGTCCACACAGAGCTAATTAATATAAGTAAGACAAAATACCAAGGAACTCTATTGGTAGCTCTTGGCAAGTTCTCTAGATCAGTGGTTCTCAAACCTTTTATTGTACCTATGAATCTCCCTTGATTTCTATTTTACAATGGTGGATCCCCACCCCAATTGCAATTCTATGTTTAAAAGTCCCATTTGTGTGGGTAGGTTAGAGTAACCTCCCTTTATTGATAGTTAACTTAGAGTGACCATTGGTGGTGTTATGCAAATATTAGTGGCAGGCCGTCGGTAAGTCTCTACTTAATGACTGGTGGGCGCTACCATTTGCATTCTGGACTTTGTACGTCGTATGAGACGGTCAATTCGTGTTACTCTTCTTACACCATTGTATTTTTATTATTAAAATACCAATACTGTAGGTAGTCGATACTTACCATTTATCATTTTTGAAAAGAGTCTAAAGAGTTGGTGAAATTCTTGAACTCATTCTTTTTATTGTTGTTGTTATTACCATAATGTATCAGCCAATTTATTCTACAGCCTTCTTTAGTTATGCACAGGTTTTCTTGACTCTCTCTCACTATCTGTCCCTATCTGCCATTATTCTCGGCAAGTCCTCTAAGCCAATGATTCTCAAACCTTTTTTTACTTATGGATCCACTTGATTCCTATTTTACTATGGTGGACCCCCACCCCCCTAGCAATTTCATATTTAAAAGTCATATTGTATTTTTTTTATTAAATTATTTTTGCTTCCTTCTAAAAGAAACCCAACTAAACTGGTATGTCCATGTGTAGGTATTCACAGGAAAATGTCACTTATGACGTTGTCCTTGTTTCTCCAGCAGTGTCCAGCACATCTTGTTTGTCTTACTTGGATAATTTGTGTGATAGGAGGTAAGTGGCCATACAGCTACTTTCTCTGTGGAGTGTGTTTCCATGTTCTTTTCATCACAGCACACATCATGCTTGTGTATTTCCCATCTAGCTTTTTGTTAAAGTCCAAGTGGTGCAGCCATACAGTAGCACTGATATGGCTATAGCTCCAAAGAATTAAGATTCCAAATGATCGATTATCTATCAATAGCAATCAATGCCTTTCCTATGCATATATTGACATCACTTTCTGTAGATAGGATATTGCTACCTAGGTATGTGAATTAGTCTACTAATTTTAGAGACCTACCATTTAATATGAAGATGTCTCCATCTTGTTTAAAACATAAAACGGGTGTGTCCATGTGTAGGTGTCCATAGGAAAATATCACAGCTAAGTGTCTGTACAATTGCTTTTTCTGTGGAATGTGCTTCCTGGTTTTGTTTATGACAGCATCCATGTATATTTCCAGTCTAGCTTTTTCTCCAAATAGTGCAGCTATACAGTAGCACTGATATGGCTACAGCTCGGAAGAATGTAATATATTGCCTGGTCAATCGGTTTACACCTGGAGACCGGGATGCACGCAGGAAGTGCGTGGGTGTAAAGTGCGGGCCTGGAAACAAAAAGGATATGGCATTGAACTGACGATGCAGGTATACATTTGACACTGTGTAGGCACAGAAAATCTGTTGGTGTAGCCCATAACCAATGAAAACAGGCTGCGTGGGCGAAGAGGTGTGTCTACAGAAAAACTGCATAGGCATCACGATCAAAGAGGCATGACACCGTGAGTTGGACTATAATAAAAAAAAGGCTGTGGAAATCAATTTGGCAGACAAAGATCAGTTTAGAGATCGCTTGCAGAGAACTCCCGCAGGCTCTATGTTTGCGTAACCCCTGCTAACAACTCTCAGTCTGCACACAACCAAGAAAATAAAGATATAATCTTATATTTTTATAAATACAAGTGTTCATGTTCCTTGATGGGTCCAGTATATAACAAGAATTCAAGATTCCAAATGATCGATATTTCTGTTCTTCAAGGTGTTTGTGGTATAATGGTTACCATTATAGGAAATGAACCCGGTGACACAAGTTCAAATCCTGGACGAGGCTATTTGCATTTCACATAGCACTAATACTCTTGATAAAGGTATGCATCCAATTGTTATTTCTCCAGCTATTGGTAAATAGTAGGGTAGACTGGGCTCTTTAACTATGGTATGGCAACCAGGCTAGGACAAGGAAAACTCTGAATTCAAACTTGTTAAACTCCGTTAAATAAATTAACCTTGTGTCACATCCTGTTTGTGTGGAGGGGTTGGTAAATATATATACTGACTTATGGAGGTGCGTGGTGTAATGGTTAGAGTCATAGGAAATGGACTTGTCAACCCGAGTTCAAATCCTAGACGAGGCTGTTTGCATTTCACATAGTGGTAATACCCTTGGGAAAGGTATGCATTCAACTATTCTCCCTCCAGCTATGGGCAAATAGTAGGGCATACTGGGCTCTTTAATCTTGGATAGGTAACCACTCTAGGAGAAGGAAAACTCTGAATTCAAACCTGTTAAACTCTGCTTAAGAAATTGACCTTGTGTCACATCCTACTCATGTGGAGTGGTTGGTAAATATATATATATGGGTTATATTATATGTATTTACCAACTCCTTCTAACGAGCAGGATGTGACACAAGGTCAGTTTTTTTTTGTTTTTTTCAGAGTTTAACAGGTTTGAATTCAGATTCTTTTGACCAGTTGCTGTACTAAGGTTAAAGAGCCCAGTCTGCCCTACATTTTACCCATAGAGGGTGGGGGGGGGGAGAATAGTTGGATTCATACCTTTCCCAAGGGTATTAGTACTCTGTGAAATGCAACCAGCCTTGTCCAGGATTTGAATTCATGACTGGGCTCTTTAACCATGGTATGACAACCAGGCTAGGAGAAGGAAAACTCTGCATTCAAAATTGTTAAACTCCACTAAACAAATTGACCTTGTGTCACATCCTGCTTGTGTGGAGGGATTGGTAAATACATATACTGACATCAGGAGGTGCATGGTGTAATGGTTATGAGAAATGGACTTGTCAACCCGAGTTCAAATCCTGAACAAGGCTGTTTGCATTTCACATAGTGCTAATACCCTTGGGAAATGTTTGAAACAATATATTCTCTCTCCAAATATGGGCAAATAGTAGGGCATACTGGGATCTTTAATCTTGTATAGGTAACCAGTCTAGGAGAAGGAAAACTCTGCATTCAAACTTGTTAAACTCCACTAAACAAATTGACCTTTGTCACATCCTGCTTGTGTGGAGGTGCATGGTGTAATGGTTATACTTATGAGAAATGGATTCGCCAAACTAAGTTCAAATCCTGAACTAGGCTGTTTGCATTTTCACATAGCACTAATACCCTCGGGAAAGGTCTGCATCCAACTACTCTCCCTCCAGCTATGGGTGAATAGTAGGGCATACTAGGCTCTTTAACCTTGGCTAGATAACTAGTCTAGAAGAAAAACTTTGAATTCAAACCTCCACTAGATATAAATTGGCCTTGTGTCGCACCTTGCTTGCATGGTGGGGTTGGTATTGTAGGAAATGAACATGGTGACACAAGTTCAAATCCTGGACAAGGCTATTTGCATTTTCACATAGCCCTAATACCCTCGGTAAAGGTCTTCATCCAACTATTCTCCCTCTAGCTATGGGTGAATAGTAAAGCACACTCGCTCTTTAACCTTGGTTAGGTAACCAGTCTAGGAGAAGGAAAACTCTTCAAACCTATTAAATTCCAGGTAATGTATGAGGAAGTGCGTCCCGGTCTCCTGCCTCAAAAATTGCTACCCGGTGACTATCAAAATAACAACCCCAGCTCGTCGTAATTCTTGTTTATTTATCATAATTTGTCGTAATTCTTGTTTAGATATGAAGATGGATATATAGTTTGGAATAGACTGAGATAGATAGATAAACAAACAAAATAATATAGATAGATATGAACAAATGGAGATAGATATTTTTGACAAGTAAATGTATTTGGGGAGGGGGTCGCTTCTTTTTTTGTCATAATTCTTGTTTATTTAAACTAAAAACAAGACATTAAACAAACAAGAATTAAAAAAAATCTTAGTATTTAAAGTAATATAGATAAATATGAACAAATTGAGATAGATAGATAGATAGATAGATATAAAGATGGATAGTTTTGAATAAACTGAGCTGGGTCGTTATTCTAATAGTCACCGGGTAGCAATTTTTGAGGCAGGAGACCGGGACTCACTTCCTCATAAATTACCAAATTCCACTAAATAAATTGGCCTTGTGTCATATCCTTCTTGTGTGAAGGGGTTGGTAAATGTCTTATGCGTATACTGACATTACTTTCTGTAGACATCTTGCTACCTAGATATGTGAATTGTTCTACTAATTTCAGAGGCTTGGCAGTTAATATGGCGATGTTTCCTTCTCGTTTAAAACACAAAACCAATTAAGTTAAGAAGAGACCTGTAAATATTCAGTTTATTATTAAGTACGGTTATTATGCCGTTCTCTTGAATTGAAAAGGGCTAAAAATAGTGAGGGAAAAAATTAATGAAATCTATTCTCGTCTGTAGAGAATGCAAAATTTGAAATCAAACTTCTCCATAATGTTGAATTAATTTGAGATATAATTTTCATAAACTTTTAACTATACAATTGAGTGAAGACGCACAGACAATCTTTAAATAATAACACTCTAAATGAAGTTTTCTTCTTCTTCTTCTTCTTCTTCTTCTTCTTCTTCTTCTCTATTTTCCTTCTTCTTCTTCTTCTTCTTCTTTATTTTCCTTCTTCTTCTTCTTCTTCTCTATTTTCCTTCTTCTTCTTCTTCTCTATTTTCCTTCTTCTCTTCTTCTTCTTCTTCTTCTTCTTCTTCTTCTTCTTCTTCTTCTCTCTCTTTGCTTGTCTTCATAACCTATTTCTTTTTCTACTCCCCTGATTCCTTACTCTCTTTGTCCTGCTCTCACTTTGTCTGTCTGTCTGTCTGTCTCTCTCTCAAACTTTTAACGATACAATTGAGTGAAGACACAAGCAATCTTCAAATAATAACACTCTAAATTAAATCTTCTTCTTCTTCTTCTTCTCTCTCTCTCTCTCTCTCTCTCTCTCTCTCTCTCTCGTGTTCATAACCTATTTCTTTTTCTACCCCCCTGATTCCTTACTCTCTCTCTCTCTCTCTTTTCTCTCTCTCTCTCTCTCTCTGCGCTTGTGTTCATAACCGATTTCTTTTTCTCCCCCCCCCCGATTCCTTACTCTCTCTCTCTCTCTCTCTCTCTCTCTCTCTCTCTCTCTCTCTCTCTCTCTCTCTGGTTCTCTCGGCTTGTTTCCATAATCTCTTTCTTTTTCTGCCCCCTACTGCCTCTGTCTCCCTCCCTCCTACTCTTGCTATCTCTCCCCCCTCTCTCTAGGCTTGTTTTTATAACCTATTTCTTTTTCTCTCCCCTGATTCCCTACTCTCTTTCCATATTTCTTCTCTCTCTCTCCATATTCCTTTTTCTCTCTCTCTCTCTCTCTCTCTCTCTCTCTCTCTCTCTCTCTCTCTCTCATCATGTTTTCCTCTTTTCCTTTTTCTATTTTACAACTCGTTACTAAAATTACTTGAATAATTTTAGTAACCAATTCCAACTTTAAATTTTGAGTACAAATGAAATGGAATGACTTTTCTTTGTAGTATAATTAAATTTTTGTCTCGTTAAATTGTTTTAGACTAATTTCCTCGTTATTTTTGTCTTCCAACATTTCAACCTTTTAATACTTTGACCTACCTCAGATCACTTTTTAACCCCTGTCTGCTGGGGTTTTAGAATACACCGACTGCACCTCTGCAGATGGGTAAAATCCACCCAATGGGCTCACCTGTTGGCTGTAGATGGTGACCCATGATGCTTAAGGATGGAATAGTATTGGTTCAGCAGTCCATGACTTGCAACACTCCACTTTGGCCCTTCCTTAGGCTAGACGGGCGATCGGAGAGGCTCCCCCTGATCAATCGGCTGGTCACATCAACCCCTAGCACCTATATGATTGTCCTGACCTTATTGCTCTTATAGCAAACACCCAGCCATTTCTATCATATATGTGCTAGAAAGCAGTGTCTGAAGTTTTTAATGTCCTTGGTATGACAGTAAACTGCATCTAGTGGTGAGGTTCCAATTCTAGAGCTCTGGGATATGTAAAATACCTCTTCATCGCCATTATTCTTAGGTCTACTCTGTCTTGGAGTGGTTGTACCTGTTAGGGTCCCAAGCTAGGTTCTCAGATCCATTATTACTGAATACCAAGTCCAGTCCTCGCCGGATTCAGGTTGCTAAAGTATTGCACATGCTCCTTGCTGCTTAACTTTGGTGATCTAGTGGGAACCGGTGCTTTCAGCATCACTTTACCATAATCAAAGGCCCCGGGTTGTTTACAGTACCTGCTGTTGCTTAAATGGTCACCTATCTAATTATTTAAAAGGCTCATAACTTTGGTGATCTAGAAGGAACCAGGGCTTTCAGCATGATTTGACCATAATAGATCACTAGATAGTTGGTTTGTTGTTTGTTTTACGGCATATCAACCATTATTGGGTCATTTAATACTGAATCAAGTCATTTTTAATAAACAATGGTCTCAGGTTGCTTACAGTACCTGCTGTTGCTTAAGTGGTTTCCCAATTAAGTATTGCACAGGCTCCTTGCTGCTTAACTTTGGTGATCTTGTGAGAACCAGTACTTTCAGCATCACTTTACTATAATCAAAGGCCCCAGGTTGTTTACAGTACCTGCGGTTGCTTAAGTGGTCACCTATCTAAGTATTGAACAGTCTCATCACTGCTTAACTTTGGTGATCTAGAAGGAACCAGTGCTTTCAGCTGGATTTGACCGTAATAGATAGATAAATTCATCGCTAGATAGTTGGTTGGTTGGTTGGGTAGTTGGTTGTTTTATAGCATATCAACCCTTATTGGGTCATTTAATACTGAATCAAGTCATTTTTAGTAGACAAAGGTCTCAGGTTGCTTACAGTACCTGCTATTGCTTAAGTGGTTAGCCAATTAAGTATTGTACAGGCTCCTTGCTGCTTAACTTTGGTCATCTAGTGGTAATGACCTAATGTAACGAGGTGCCTTGGAGGAATTTCCCCAGAACCAAGCAAAATAATCTTACCTCAGGCACCTGATAAAAACCAGTTAAGTTTATAAGAATACATAAGCATATTAACATTTTTCTATATGGTTTGTGGATAGTAAATTCTAGAGAGTAAACAAAAAAAACAAAAAATTATGGTTAAATCAAACTTAACGAACCTAAATTCTACCATAGTATGTCACCCCACCGAAAAAGAAAAAAAATACCAAAAATCAGAGAATTAATCAAATTTAATGAAATTTTCAGTCTTGATATATTAATGAATAAAAGATATAATGCACTAGTTATTTTATTTAAAAACTTTTACATTTTTTCAGGTCAGAATCTGTGTTATGCCTCAAAGATATGTGGTTCAAAATTAACTGATCTGAAAAAATGTAAAAGTTTTTAAATAAAATAACTAGACTGAAAATTTCATTAATTTCGGTTATTTTTGGTATTTTTTTCTTTCGGTGAGGTAATATACAATGGTGGAATTTAGGTCTGTTAAGTTCGATATAACCTATTAGGTAATATTATTAACCAAATTATAATTAATATTATTAACCAAATTATGTTTAATGCAATGTAAGTTTGTTATGTAATTGAGTTTTCTAATTAACTAATTAATTCATGCACGAAAGAAAAAGCAATGAACCAGTGATTTGTCTGACATAATGGATAGAGTATGAATTTCTGGTTATTTCCTAGTTGAGTAACATGAGAGATCCATAAAAAACAAAACCCAAATTATTTATTGATTTTCCCATTAACCTTAACCCTAAACCCTAACCCTAAATCTTGTTGGACTTAAACTTTTTTAAAAATTAAAATTAACAGTTTTATTACAAAATTTGTGGGTTCTGTTTTTTCTGGGTCACTCTGTAATATTATGTTACTCAATTAGGGGGGGTAGGGTTAGGGGGTTTAGGGTTAGTTTAATGGGAAAATAAATAATTTGAGTTCTGTTTTTTTTTTTTCTGGGTCAATCTGTAATATCATGTTACTCAACTAGGAAATAACCAAATTTCTTATTCGATTTTTTTCAATGAATCATTTGCATTTCACAGAGTTGATCCCCCATCCCACCCATATTGTGTATACAATGTTCTGGACAATACTTACCTTATACCTGGCCCTCAGGGTAGGTTTCCAGTGTCTTCGGTCCTAGACTGGTAAAGTAATTAACAGTGTGATACCAGGGGGCTATCCACCCAGGCAACATCTGCCTCCTTGATTTAAAGGGGCAGGGCTGGGGTAGCTGCTGTGAGCAGCTTAAAGTAGGCAATGAATGAAGTTTAGAGGTAAAAAATCAATGTGGTTTCAAATCTTTGGTCAGTATGTGCATGTGTGTGTGTGTATATATATATATATATATTTTTGGAGGATATGTGCTTAATTGAAGTCATACCTAATTTTGAAAATTAATTAGTTAATAATTAATGAATTTAGCAGGCATATATGTTCAAATGTAAGGCTAAACAAATCAAGAAAATGTCAATCCCTGAATGTACATTTCGACCTATTAGGTCTCATCAGCAAGGTTATAGACATGGGAGACTGCTCCGTGTGTGACTCGAAACCTTGACTGCCACGGAGCAGTCTCCCATGTCTATAACCTTGCTGATGAGACCTAATAGGTCGAAATGTACATTCAGGATTGACATTTTCTTGATTTGTTTAGCCTTACATTTGAACATATATGCCTGCCTAAATTCATTAATTATTAACTAATTAATTTTCAAAATTAGGTATGACTTCAATTAAGCACATATCCTCCAAAAATTGTCGGCTAAAAGCCATATCAAATAAACACATTGTTTATTTATTTACTCTCATATATATATATATATATATATATATATATATATTATTATTATTATTATACTAAAGCTGAGTGAATCAATGATTATTTGCTAAAGGCTTTTTCTATTTAGTTTAATTACACAAAATTCATACTAGAATATTCCTAAGTTTTAGGATTGAGTTATGTTTGAAAAAATCCATTTTAATTGGTTCTAATTAGTTGTAATTTTTTATTAAGTCAAAAACTGACACATCTCTTAATTCACATTCTGTCTGTCACTTTCACCCTCTCTATATATATCTTCATTACCTCCTCGTTGTATATGTTAGTTTCTCTGTGAGCATCAAGAGAGTGATTTAGAGAGTGTGAAATATGTTTGTATGAAAAGTTTCATAGCAGCTAGCCCATAGCTTAAATTAGGTCAAATGTTCCATTTCTTAGAAATCTTACAAAATGATTTTAATGTTGTTGTTTTTTAATTCTCCAGGTGTATTTATTTTTTTTTTTTAGATTTAATTTGCTTTGCAAACATACTTTTCCCAGAGATCAATGGGTGACCCAAGATGTCACGTTTTGTCTAGTATATATATATATATATATATATATATATATATATACATACATATGTTGAATTAAAAACAAATTCTGATACAGGGTCGTCCACAAAGCGTTTCTTCACTGACTGCAGTCTCGTGTAGGCCAACTGCTTCTGCCAGCGCTCCACTCACTTCAGTTATTTATGGGCATAGTCCCCCAACATCAGTCAAACCTCGCGCCCATGCAATGCACAATTCTCATGCATTCAGATGGATGCGTGTAGGCCCCAACATCCGGGCACCTGAATTGCACCTCGCGTCCATGCAGCACCTAAATCGCATTTCTTTGCATTCGGGAGGGCGCGGGTTCAACTCCAGCAGGCAAGACAATGTCTTGCTCTTTTTCCAAATGAGTAAGGTGGTACTCATTCTCCGTCACAATACATATATATATAGAGAGAGATAAAAAGCACTATTCCTACAACACAATGCCCCCCCCCACACACACACACACATATATATATAAATATATATATATATATATATATAATATACCAAGCGTGTTGGTAGATCCTTGCGGAGAGAAAAAACCCGGCAGAGAGTTTGATTGTAAAAATATACTACCAAACATCAACCAGGAAGAAAAAAATTTTTGAAAAAAAGAAAAGACCAAGATATTCGTACCAACAAAAAATAATCTATTGGTATAGTATTTGGCCAAAAGAAAAAACAATTTATATGTATATATATGTATATAAGATATATATATATTCATATAACCGCTAGGAGAAGCTAATTTGTAAAAAGTGCTCGATACCTAAGTAGAGCCAAGTAATAAGGATATCTACTGAGTCAGACGAACCTACTATTAGTTTCGCATAAAGCTCTTCAGGGCTAAAATCTGACTCTAAACTAATAGTAGGTTCGTCTGACTCAGTAGATATCCTTATATATATATATATATATATAGAGAGAGAGAGAGAACTATTCCTATAAAGCAATGCCCGCATATATATATATAGAGAGAGAGGCAGAGACAGAGAGTGAGGAACAAAGCATTATTCTTACAACACGCCTTCCCACACACACACATATATATATATATATATATATGAGAGAAAGAGAGAGACACGCACATACACTATTCCTACAAAACAATGGCCGCACACACACACACACACACATATATATATATTTATATATATATATATATATATATATATATTATATATATATGAGAGAAAGAGAGAGACACGCACACACACTATTCCTACAAAACAATGGCCACACACACACACACACACACACATATTAAAAAAGTGTATATATAGAAAAAGTACTATTCCTCCTACAACCAATGCTCCCCCATACATAGATATACACACACATATATATATATATATATATATATATAGTGAGAGAGAGTACTATTCCTACAACACAATGCCCTCACACACACACACACACACACACAGCACTATTCCTACAACTCAATATATATATATATATATATATAGAGAGAGAGAGAGTAGTATTCCTACAACACAATGCCCCCTCCCTATATATATATGGAGAGAGAGAGAGAGAGTCCTATTCCTACAACACAATGCCCCCCCTATATATATATGTAGAGAGAGAGAGAGAGAGAGAGTACTATTCCTACAACACAATGCCCCCCTATATATATATGTAGAGAGAGAGAGTCCTATTCCTAGAACACAATGCCCCCCTATATATATATGTAGAGAGAGAGAGAGAGAGAGTCCTATTCCTACAACACAATGCCCCCCCTATATATATATGTAGAGAGAGAGAGTCCTATTCCTACAACACAATGCCCCCCTATATATATATGTAGAGTGAGAGGAGAGAGAGTCCTATTCCTACAACACAATGCCCCCTCCTATATATATATGTAGAGAGAGAGAGAGAGAGTCCAATTCCTACAACACAATGCCCCCCCTATATATATATGTAGAGAGAGAGAGAGAGAGTACTATTCCTACAACACAATGCCCCCCCATATATATGTAGAGAGAGAGAGAGAGAGAGAGTCTATTCCTACAACACAATGCCCCCCTATATATATATGTAGAGAGAGAGAGAGAGAGTCTATTCCTACAACACAATGCCCCCTATATATATATGTAGAGAGAGAGAGAGTCCCATTCCTACAACACAATGCCCCCCTATATATATATGTAGAGAGAGAGAGAGTCTATTCCTACAACACAATGCCCCCCCTATATATATATGTAGAGAGAGAGAGAGAGAGTCCTATTCCTACAACACAATGCCCCCCCCCTATATATATATGTAGAGAGAGAGAGAGTCTATTCCTACAACACAATGCCCCCCTATATATATGTAGAGAGAGAGAGAGAGAGAGAGAGTCCTATTCCTACAACACAATGCCCCCTCCTATATATATATGGAGAGAGAGAGAGAGTCCTATTCCTACAACACAATGCCCCCCTATATATATATGTAGAGAGAGAGAGAGAGTCTATTCCTACAACACAATGCCCCCTATATATATATATGTAGAGAGAGAGAGAGAGAGTACTATTCCTACAACACAATGCCCCCCTATATATATATGTAGAGAGAGAGAGAGAGAGAGAGAGAGTGTCCCATTCCTACAACACAATGCCCCCCCTATATATATATGTAGAGAGAGAGAGAGAGAGAGTCCTATTCCTAGAACCCAATGCCCCCCTATATATATGTAGAGAGAGAGAGAGAGAGAGAGAGAGAGTACTATTCCTACAACACAATGCCCCCCTATATATATATGTAGAGAGAGAGAGAGAGTCCTATTCCTACAACACAATGCCCCCCCTATATATATATGTAGAGAGAGAGAGAGAGAGAGTCCTATTCCTACAACACAATGCCCCCCCTATATATATGTAGAGAGAGAGAGAGAGAGAGAGTCCTATTCCTACAACACAATGCCCCCTCCCTATATATATATATGGAGAGAGAGAGAGAGTCCTATTCCTACAACACAATGCCCCCCCTATATATATATGTAGAGAGAGAGAGAGAGATCCTATTCCTATTCCTATTCCTAGAACCCAATGCCCATAAATGAATATAACTAATTACCTATGCCCCATCCATTATATTATCAGTTTTGAATTATTAACTAACAGTTCAGATAAAAGGTAAAACGAAATAATTCCATAAGTTTTGATCTCTATATCAATATACTTATTTATTAGTGCATCACACCTTCACACCCTCAGAGTAATAATGGATTAATATATTAAACAAAAAAATTGGCTAAATATGAAAGAAAGAAAAGGAAAGAGAAGAAAATAGTGATAAAAAGGAAGAAAAGATTGAAAGAGAAGAGAAGAATCAAAGAGAGAAAGAGAAGGGAAGAGTAAAGAAAGAAAGAGGAGACTGAAAAAATGAAAGAAAGAACGAATGAAAAAAAGAGAGAGAAGAATTAAGGAAGTAAGGGAAGAGAAGAGTGTGAAAGAAAAAAAAAGAAAAGAATCAACTGAAGAGAGAAAGAAAGAAAGAGAATAATTAAGGTAAGAAAGAGAAGAGAAGAGTGATAAAAAAGAAAGAAAGAGAAGTGAAAATAAGCAGAGAAGAAAGAAAAAAAAGAAAGAAAGAAAAGAATCAAAGGAAAAAAGAAAGAAAGAAAGAAAAACCCAAAGAAAAAAGAATGAAAGGGAAGAGAAGAGTGAAAAGAAAGAAAGAGTGAAAGAAATAGAAGAATCAAAGGAAAAAAGAAAGAAAGAAAAAAGGGTGGAGTGAAAAAGAAAATGAAAAAGAAGCATCAAAAAAAGAAAGAAAGAGAAGAAAGAAAAAAAAGAAAAGAAAGAAAGAGAAGAGTGAAAAGAAGAGGAATATTTTAACCAGAATTCTATATCCTCTGTAAAAGAACATTGCGCACACAAGATGTCTATAGAAAGTAATGAGACAGAAAGAAAGGAAGAAATTAGTTTATAAAATTAAAGAAATAGATCACTAATTAGAACTGAGCCTATTCTAGTAGTGACCACCCCAAGTAGATTTAACTGGTTTGAATTCAGAGTTTTCCTTCTCCTAGATTGGTTGCCTTACCAAGGTTAAAGAGCCCAGTCTGCCCTACTATTTACCCATAGCTGAAGGGAGAGTAGTTGGATTCATACCTTTTCCAAGGGTATTAGCGCTATGTGAACTGAAGCTTGGTCCAGGATTTGAGCTCGAGTCGATCAGTCAATTTCCTACAACTCTAACCATTACACCACCAGCCTCCAACAAGAAGAGAGAATATTTTTAAAAAAAAGGGAAACTAAAAGAAAAAGAGAAGAGTGAAAGGAAGAAAGAAGGAAAGGAGAAAGAAGAAAGGAAAAATAAAAGAAAAAAGAAAGGAAGAAAAAGAGAGGAAGAAAGGAAGCCAAGAGTGAAAGAAAGGAAAGAAAAAGAAAGGGGGGAAGAAAATAGGGAAGGAAAAGAGAAAGGAAAAGTGAAAGAAATTAAGAGAAGAAAGAAAGATAGAAAGCGGACATAAACGAAAGAAAGAAAGAGTGAAAGAAAGAAAGGAAAAGGGAAGAAGGGGAGAGTGAAAGAAAGAAAGAAAAAATGAAAGAGGAAAGTGAAAGAAAGGAAGGAAGAGAAAAATGAAAGAAAAAAGGAAAAGTGAAAGAAAAAAGATAAGAATAAAAGAAATAGAAAATAACCAAAGAAAGAAAGAAAGGAAGGAAGGATAAGATGAATGGAAAAATGGGAGAGAAGGATCAAAGAAAGAAAGAGGAGTGAAAGTAGGAAAACAGAATGAAAGAAAAAGTGAAGAATAAAATTAAGAAAGAAAGAAAAAGTGAAGAATAAAATTAAGAAAGAAAGAAAGAAAAAGAAGAGTGAAAGAAAAAGAGAGAGGCCACAAATGCTTACTCAAAGAAAAATGGAAATTATTTTTTATAGATAGAAATCAATAATGATTTAAGCACCAGTGAAAGAAAGAAAGAAAAAGAAATTCTTATTCATAGAAGGAAGAAAAAGAAATGAAGATGAATTGATTGAAAAACTGAATGAGAGAAAATAAAGAATAAAAAAACATTTATATATTGTTTCACAAACTGTATGAGGAATATGTTTTTTAAACTTATCAAACATTAGGAATACTCTTCTTCCGTTATTTGATTTTCACCCCATAATTTTATCCAATATATATAAATATTTATATATATTTATTGATATTTATATATATATAAAAAAAAAATGGACTCTCTCGTCGATTTTTCGACGCATGAGTGTTCATCCAGTGAACAACCAACACAGTGATTTGTTTATAGTGGTGAAGGCTTGTGTAGGACCATTCCACACTTTTTGGCACAGTCAATAGGAAAGAATTGGTGCATCAAGGAATGCCACAAACCCAATCAACGACAGTCATTTATATATATATATATATATATATATATATATATATATAAATTATAAAGAAAAAAGTTAATTTTCTTAGAAATCAAATATACCAGGATTTTATTAGAAAGAATAAATTCATGTTATTCTGGTGGAATACAATAAAAGTATATATTATTAGATATTATTTATTACCAAACTCTACAGCCTTGAAACTCTGTAACCAAAAATAAAATTGCATCAGTATATAAGGGGTGTATTTATATAAGATATATATATTTCTATATATTGCTTATATAATATATATATATATTTCTATATGTTGCTTATATATATATATATATATATATTTCGCTTATATATATATATATATGTGTGTGTGTGTGTGTGTTCCTTATATAAGATATATATATATATTTTATATATATATATATATATATATATATATATGTTGCATAGCAGCTTTCATTTGGAATGGAGTGATGACGTGTTTATAAAAATAATGTTGGTATACTTATCTCTATTTTTGTTCTACTTGGAGAAGCTCGAATCTGGCTGTTGAATCTGATGTTCAGTTGGTTGGCATTCTTTGATGTTTTGAGTCTGGAACCAACTTGGAATGCTGGAGGATATCTTGCCTTGTGCCATTCATAGTTTCTAATAATAACACAAGGCGAACTTATTTTTTCTCATGAGATATTTTTATTTCCCCCTAAGTTAAAATGCCTTAAGTGGCAGACTTACGTCTGACTCACCCACCGCTTCATTCCAAACTCCCCTTACACTCCCACTGCTCTCTCTTACTCTTCGATACTTCATCTCATGATATTTCTTGATCAGTCAGAAAGCACTGTGTAGCGTTGTGCTGACTCATCCTAAAAACTTTCCATGTTAAACTACACATAACTCTTACATTCCTGGCCTTTTTTCATTCTCTTTTCTCTCCCTATTATGTTAAAAGCACTGTGTAGCGTTGTGCTGACTCATCCTAAAAACTTTCCATGTTAAACTACACATAACTCTTACATTCCTGACCTTTTTTCATTCTCTTTTCTCTCCCTATTATGTTAAAAGCGCTGTGTAGCGTTGTGCTGACTCATCCTAAAAACTTTCCATGTTAAACTACACATAACTCTTACATTCCTGGCCTTTTTTCATTCTCTTTTCTCTCCCTATTATGTTAAAAAGCGCTGTGTAGCGTTGTGCTGACTCATCCTAAAAACTTTCCATGTTAAACTACACATAACTCTTACATTCGTGGCCTTTTTCATTCTCTTTCTCTCCCTATTATGTTAAAAGCGCTGTGTAGCGTTGTGCTGACTCATCCTAAAAACTTTCCATGTTAAACTACACATAACTCTTACATTCCTGGCCTTTTTCATTCTCTTTCTCTCCTTATTATTTTATTTATATATATCTTATTATAATGTAGATTGTGGGTTTCTCTGTCTGTAACCGAAACTATATTACTATACAAGTCACAATTCTCTTTGTTATTTACATCACATTCTCCATGATTTTATTTTTATTTAAACCTCAATTATTAATAAAATTGTTTTACATCATTAAGACTGTTGACCATATCTACATACTAATAACATGCAATTGTATTTATATATACAACAAAATAGCGGATTACAGTGTGAATGGGAAGGCTAATTTGCATATTGATCTTAAAAATGGGATTTTAATAAATATATGCTTAGTATTATTGATTTCTAATTGTTTGGTTTTATCTTATTGAATATGAGCAAAAATCTCGGGGATAAATCTTAAAAGAAATCCATTAACAAGAAGAAATAACTGTAATATTATTCTTTACTTTCTATTTTAACTAAATAGTTCAATTAGGAAAATTTACCAATGAAAGACGGGAGTAACGGAAAATGATGGAAGAGTTAGTTTCAAAGTTGTTCTATTTTTCAATCATACCCCCTCTGTTCCAAATCTTTTTATCTGCATTTTTATTCAGTTTTATTAGCCTTTCTAATTTAATATGATATTTTATTATATTAAAACTTAAATACTTGCACCCGGAGTGTGCATATATTTGCTAGTATATATAATTACTCATACACTTGTCATTTTCCTGACATTTGTATATTATTCTATGTACTCTACATTCACCTTTGATGAGTTGTGGTGCACCTAAGCACTGTACACAATAATTTCATTATTACTAATACTTATTCAGCCCTGTCAGCTGGGGCTTTAAAATACACCAACTGCACCTCTGCAGAGGGGTAAAACCTCCTTCCTCAAATGGAGCCACCTGTTGGCTGTGGGTTGTGACTCGTGATACTTAAGGATGGAATCCTGGGGGATGAGCAGTCCAAAACATGCAACACTTCACCTAGGCCCTTACTTAGTTAGGCTAGACGGGCAGTCGGAGAGGCCCCCTCTGATCAATCAGTTGGTCTTGTTAAGCCCTAGCACCTATATGATTTTCCCAACCCTATTGCCCTTATGGGAAGTTCCAACCCTTTTTTATCATACGGGTGCTAGAAGGCAGTGGCTGAGGGTCTTCATGTACTGGTTATGATGTTAAACTCTAACTGATGGTAAGGTTTCAGTTCTGGAGGTTTGAGGAATGTGAAGCACCCCTTTATCAGCATTGCTCTCAGGTCCACTCTGACCCGGTGTGGTAGTACCTGTTAGGGTCCCACCTATAGGTTAAATAGAACAAAATGAGTTCCAAAAAAATGTGTTTAAAAAGAAAAATTGAGTTTTCAAAATAACTGAGTGCCCATCAAGTATGAATCAACCAAAACGTCTTCGGCATAAAATGACCCAACAAGGGTTGACATGCCGTTAAACCCAACCAACTAACCATTACTTATTACCAAACTCTCCAGCATCATAATGATGTAAACAAAAATATGATTATGTCACAGTTCAAAAATAAGAACAACCCTATGCAAAATTCTACATAGTAATTATATTTTAAAATCAAATTTGTTTGTTTTTTTGGTTACAGATCTTCAATTCTGTTGAGTTTAATAATGAATAATACTGTAAGATTCAAAGGTTATGACAAAGTCATAACTCGTTGGAACGCAAACAAACTCCGACAAAGGTTGAGGGAAAAAACATTTAATAGGTATACAGCACATGGATATGACGAGATACATAAATTAGATAAAGTGTACATAAACATACATACAAAAGTAGAGATAATGACACATTCATGAATGGTAAAATACAAGATATTTAGGTATCAAAGAGATACCTAAATGTACATAAAAACGTAGTTACGGATACATGACTAAAGGATAGTCATATATCGTATAAGAGACTTACTAGCAGTGAGTGGCCAGTGTTAAGGGCCGAAGCCCCAACGAGAAAGGGGTAGTCATAAGACTACCTCATTGTGTCTCGTAGGTTGAGCAGCAGGCAAAGTGGAAGAGAAGTTCAAATCAGCCGCTTAAATACACGAGGCCCCTAGTGGGAACCAGCGACACTAAACGGGCAGACAACTCCCCAGGGAAATACAAAAATATCTCCCACAATACCTTTAATAATGAATAAATTCTTCTTTTAAGATTTATCCCCGAGATTTTTGCTCATATTCATTAAGATAAAACCAAACAATTAGACATCAATAATACTAAGCACATATTTATTAAAATCAAATTTTTAAAATCAATATGCAAATTCACTCTGTAAATTTCTATGTCTATTTTGTTGTATATATAAATACAATTGCATGTTATTAGTATGCAGCCCCGCCCAACAGGTGGGGATTGCTATAATTAACGGCGTCGATCCCAGGGGCCATCCCCCCAGGCAACACCTGCCCCCTCGATTTAAAGGGGCAGGGCTGGGTTTATTGCCCAGTGCCTGAGGCGTCCCCTTGAGGGGGAATGCCGACGGGATCGACGCAATTTTTCACCTGCCACCCATGAGCTTCGGTTTGTGGGTGGTCCCACGTTAATAGGGCCTTGTGCCTAACCCGTACAAGTGGGGTACGAGGTAAATAAAATGTAGATCTGGCCACTCCAGGGGTCCAGTGGCTTCGGCCCTGGATCTTTACAAGTTAATAGCATTGATCCCAGCGTTGATTTAAAGGGGCAGGGCTGGGTTTATTGCCCAGCTCCTGAGGCGCCCCCCTTGAGGATCGACGCAATTTTTGTGCTTACCACCCATGAGCTTCGGCTTATGGGTGGGCCCACGTTAAAACAAGACCTTGTATCCAGCGCTCATAAGTGTGATGAGAGGCAAATACCTGTAGATATGGTCAACAGTATTAATAATTTCATTAATAATTGAGGTTTAAATAAAAATAGAATCATGAAGAATGTGACGTAAATAACTAAGGGAATTGTGTCTTTGATACTAATATCCTAGTTTTGGTTACAGACAAATGAACACACAATCTCTATTTCATTGCTACAGAAACTTTCATACCATCTTTTTCTCTCCTTTTTTATAAAAAATACTCTCTTAAAGGCTACCTTCAGTGGTCAGTAAGCTCAATGTCAGGTCACATTATTGATAGAACATATATCTATTGGTAGAGCATCTGCCAAGGGTTTGATACCAGCCATCGACAACTCAGCACATGAGTAGCACAGTGGGGAGCTGATGGTAGTTGTAGCCAATCTCCCTGGTCTACCGCTAGTGAAAAGGAGATAGACTCCCTCACGATACTGACAATAGGCCACTCCACCAACTTTACTTACTTATTTTATATAACGTATACATATCTACAAGATCTAATGGTGAAGTTCCAATTTTGGAGCTCTGGGGAGTGTGGAGTTTCCTTTCATCACCATTACTTCCAGGTCCACTCTGACCTGGAGTGGTAGTACCTGTGAGGGTCCCATCTATGGTCAACAGTATTAATAATGTAAAACAATTTTATTAATAATTGAGGTTTAAATAAAAAATAAAATCATGGAGAATGTGACATAAATAACTAAGGGAATTGTGACTTAAGTAGTGATATAGTTTCAATTACAGACAGACAAACACACAATCTCCATTATGATAAGAGATGCATAATACAAATGTATATTGTCATAAGGAATTACAGTGAGTAACTTGGTCTACAAAGAATGATCAACTTCACTATTAAATTAGACATAATTGACTTGTCTACAGTTTTTGTAAAGCCGTTTGGCAATATCTACAATGTCCTATGACTGAAAAGAACCGAGATATTTGTTGGAATATTTTGTTATATAAGATATCCTGCAATACACCACCTGAATTTATAGACTGGGCGAGGTCACGTGGTTTATTCCTCTGCCAATCAACAGCCATAATGCGTGGCTGGTTGACTACTTAAGCACTGATACTGAGAATCGTCCATTTAAAATCATTGACGAAGGAACTTAGAATACTAAGGAGAACCAAAGGATTCTTTACGAAGGATTTCCGCTGGACAAGAGCTCTTGCTTAAAGCCTAAACGATGGCCCATAAAAACGTAACAACATTCTCTAAAGATAACACAATACATCTGTTTGGTTACATCTTTGTCTCTCTTCACTGAACTAATTCCCCCTCAAAGGCCGCTACACCCGTGCAATAGGGGGGGAGGAAGGGGAGATGAAGAATAAGTTCCAATTACCGTCGAACTGGGAAGACAAGGCAACAAACGATTGTAACTCAAATACAAACTCGAATGCTACAGGGTCCACTGCAAAATGACAAAGTATATATAAGACTCCACAATGTCATTCAAATCAAGCAGCCAATCAGAACTCAAGGAGTGGAATCACCCAAATCACCCAGATTCATGAATGGATCATTCTTGATTCCTATTTATACCAGCTGTCTTGGACACTGCTTGAGTTGTACTTAGTTAGCTGCTGTTATTAAAACCAACAGTAGACTAACTGACTTCAATATTCACCATCCATTTTTACAATTGTTATTTCTTCCTCAATGATTCTTTTGTTACTTAATGCAACCTGTGCTCTTTTTCCACAGCCATTGACCTTTCATGGTTGAATTAACAGCCATGAACACATAAACACAATAGTTCTGAACCCTCCCATTCACAACTGATGCATTTTCTGTCCGTAGCACGCTCAAAAAATAAAAGGGTAAACACGTGTTTGGCACATTAGTATTCATGCTATTGAAACACATTTTAACCAGAATTATACGTCCTTTGTAAAAGAACAGTGCATGCACAGATCCTATCTAAACAAGGTCATGAATAGGGGAGAGGGTGATCAGTTGCTGGTGATACTAGGAGATTCACCGATACTACCAACTTGGTAGTATTGTCGAATCTTCTACTATTTCTCTCCTAAACACTATAACCCAGACCTGGCTTTTATAAAATATCACCTTTTCTTGCTAAAATTATATGAAAAGACTTCAATATGCAGCATTAAAACTATAAAAAAAATTTAAATTTAAATCCAAATCCCCTTTAAACTACATTAAAACAAAACACTTCCAAATGCTTCTATCCCTCTAATTTCCTTTTCTCTATGGCTGTAAAATTATCCAACTTATATAAATTAAATTTGACTACTTTATTCTATTTTATATGTCTTACCGTCATCATTACTATCATCATTAAAATTGGTAGAGAAACTGTCCCATACTTTTTACCCAAGCACTTTCGACCATTTCGCTGGTCTTCATCGAGGGATTGAAGGTTGCAGTCTGTCAGGGTTTTTTTTTTTTTGGTGGGGGGCACATATTTTTGCTAGTTGTTATAACTTGGAGTTGTTATTTACTAAGCTAAGTCTAGTTACCAGGGTTCCCCCCTCTCTCTCTCCAGGGATTTTTTCTGTCTCTTTTACCAGGATTTTTTTTTCTTTTTATTTACCATTTTTTTTTCTCTCTCTCTTTTATTAGAGTTTCCAATTTGGTTTGTGCCAAATGAGGTGGATATAGACTTAAATTCTCCAAGACGTCTGGTGAAAAGCTTGATTTTTGAGGTAAGATTCCAATCTATCATTTACTTTTCATTCATATCATTGCATTTCCACAATTTATTAATATTGTGTTACCATCTTCTTATATGAGAGTAATCCTTATAATGTGGAGGCACATGGTGTAATGGTTAGAGTCTTAGGAAATGGACTCGTTAACCCGAGTTCAAATCCTGGACGGGGCTGTATGCATTTCACATAGCACTAATACTCTTGCCAATATCTTTCAAAAATGTATTTTTACACAGCCCATAGGGTGTTTTTTTACTAGTAAGAATAATAAAAAAAAATAAAAGTCACAAAGTAAGTTAGTCGTTCTGAAAATAATTCAACCTGTCAGCCATTGTAATAAGGACCAGTAATATATTTTGGTTAAAAAAAAAAATGATTGAATTATTCAGAGTTACAATTGAAGTTTGCGTCTCGTTCTTTGAAGAAGTCTATGAGAAAGAAAACAAAAAAGAACGATGGGGTTTCCTCCAGCTATAACTGATTAATTTGAAAGTTATTCTTTTCGTCTTCAAGGTTGGGAAGTGAGAACTCATGTGAAAAACAATCCCGTTGTACCTTGTTCGGACTATCAAACCAGGTTCTCTCTTAATTTACCTACTATTCTATTTACAGAGAAGTTATAAAAAAAAAGCCATTTCTTAGATTACCTGGCAACATCGGTTGGTCTTTATGAGTCTGGAAAGAAATAGTTTATGGCCATTTATAATGCTTGGCATTCAGAAAGTGTGTGTGTGTAGATATAGATAGATAGATATATTTAGATATATATATATATAGATATATAGATATATTTAGATATATATATATATATATATATATATATATATATATATAATGTTTGGTTTGTCACACAATTATACACACACACATCTATATATATATATGTAAGGAAATCAGCACTATATGAAATACCAATATATATATATATACTTTTATATTTACTAAGAGATGTCTCTTTTGTTTTTAAAAGACAAGACATCTCAACTATCGATGGCAAACTCCTAAACTCGGTAGAACAATTTAGGTACTTAGGCAGTAATATCTCATCCACAGAAAATGGTGTTAATGCATACATAGGAAAGACATGGTCTGCTATAAATAAATTATCAGTCATATGGAAATTCAAACTCACAGGCAAGTTTCAGGCCGTTGTTGTGTCAGTAGTGCTGTACAGCTGCACCACCTGGACCCTAACGAAGCGACTAGAGAATAAACTTGATATGAGCTGCACAAGAATGCTGCATGTGATCCTGAACAAGACGTGGAAACAACACCCCACGAGAAAACAGCTGTATGGCCATCTGCCACATATCACCCAAACCATCCGAGTAAGACGGACAAGACACTGCTGGAGAAGCAAGGTCGAACTCATAAGTGACATCCTCCTATGGGCATGCTAGTGTGGGCCAACCAGCAAAGATATACATTGACCAGCTCTGTGCAGATACTGGATGCTGCCTAGAGGACCTCCCGAGAATGATGAGTGATAGGGACGGATAGAGAGAGATTGTCATGGATATCCGTGCTAACAGCGTGACATGATGATTATGATATTTACTAATCCCCTCCACATGAGCAGGATGTGACACAAGGTCAATTTCTAAGCAGAGTTTAACAGGTGTGAATTCAGATTTTCCTTCTCCTAGTTTGGTTGCCAAGAGCCAACCCTTTTTATCATATAGGCACTAGAAGGCGGTGGTTGAGGGTCTTTATGTCCTGGGTATGACATTAAACTCTGATGGAGAGGCTCCAGTTCTGGAGGTCTGAGGAGTGTGGAGCCTCTTTCATCACCATTGCTCCCTGGTCCACTCTGACACAGAGTGGTAGTACCTGTTAGGGTCTCATCTATAGGTTAAATAGAAAATTTGTTTACAAAAAAAAATTGAGTTTAAAAATTTTTCTTCCAAACTATCACTACGAATTTTCAAAACTTTGCTAGCATTAAATAACCCATCATGGTTAATATGCCATTAAGTAAACAAATAAACTTTTAATAAACAAAGATGAAATATTAATTGAATTAATTGTTTGTGTTGATTTATCTACCT
Source organism: Doryteuthis pealeii (assembly GCA_023376005.1). Lineage (NCBI taxonomy): Eukaryota > Metazoa > Mollusca > Cephalopoda > Myopsida > Loliginidae > Doryteuthis > Doryteuthis pealeii. The sequence continues at coordinate 70,585,749 of CM042167.1, forward strand.
TTCGATTCATATTTTTCACATATGCGTATGTACATGTTTGTGTGTGTGTGTGTGTTAACCCAGGTTTCACTAAAAGGGATTTTCGAGGAAACTTTTTCCCCAAAGATCCATCCTTTTTGGTAAAACTATGGATTCTTAACTTCTGTTACTGATTTGGTTCTCTAATAAAAATAAGAATTGAAATTAAAAATTTAAAAAGTATAAATTCATGTCATCACTCTTTTATATTACCTTTTTTTTTCTTTTTCTTTTTTTTTCATCAATTCGATTCCTTAACCCCTCGGGCATCAGCACCTACCATTAACAAGCAGAAATTTAACTGATAAATACATACATAGGTAGATTGAAAATAGATAGAAAAACAAATGATAATAGTATTACACTGACAGATATCTGTTTTGACCTTTTATAAAAAAGGTCTTCGTCAAGAGCAAATATATTGATGAAAGAAAAGGCCCAGAACGTGTGCATCATTTAAACCTCTCGTGCCAAACAGTTAACTATTCCTCATTTTTTCTTTCGTCAATATATTTGCTCTTGAGGAAGACCTTTTTTATAAAAGGTCGAAACAGGTATGTATCAGCGTAATACTATTATCATTTGTTTTTCTATCTATTTTCAATCATACTGTCAGATTTATTTCCATTTATTATATACTTTATATATATATATATATATATATATATATATATATATATATATATATATATATGTATATATATGCTTCCCACTCCCATGGTAGAGCATTGTGGGGGGGGGATTAATTGAAATTTCAACGTTATAAATACTGTCAGATTTGTATTATCTGCGTTATTCGGACTATTGTCCCCATCTTTTTTATTGTTATTTGTACAACGTTTCAGCCGATATGCCCGCCAGCCTTCTTCAAGTATTTCTTTTCGGACTCGGGATCCTTATTTTAGAACTCGGGAACTTTCTTGTCGAAGTCGGGAACCTTCCTATCGTAATCGGGAGCCATTACGGAACTTCGAACCTAACCCTTTATTCAGTCCACAGGGGTATCCTGTTTTCATTCCGATAACCATAGCTGGAGTAGGAGTTGTGTTAATTAATTTTTCTATGTTACTGCCTCTACTCAGGATTGAACCCGGAATCCAGAGTTAGGTTAAGACAGTTCTTAGTGACAGTTATCTCTGGATTCCGGGTTCAATTCTGAGTAGAGGCAGTAACATAGAAAAATAATTAACACAACTCCTACCCCAGCTATGGTTAGCGGAATTCAGGATCACCCGCAGCATTCTTGTGCAGCTCCCATCTAGTTTATCTCTAGCCGTTTCGTTAGGGTCCAGGTGGTGCAGCCATTGTAGGCCGACCAGTGAAGACGTACATTGACCAGCTCTGTGCGGATACAGGATGCTGCATAGAGGACCTCCCGAGAATGATGAGTGATAGGGACGGATGGAGAGAGATTGTCATGCATATCCGTGCTAACCACGTGACATGATGATGATATATATATATGCACTTCTGCACTATATATATAAAAAAGTTATGAAAACACCACAAAATGCTGTTAAAGTGAAAACATTTTATAACTTTGCTGATATTGAATAATATTTCGATTTTATGAAAATCGTCATCAGAGCTTGTTTATACTCCGTGTAGTTAAGAGGAGAGGAGACAAAAGTCATATGAGTTCAAAACAAAAACCTTGTCTCCACTCCTCTTAACAACACGGAGTATAAACAAGCTCTGATGACGATTTTCATAAAATCAAAATATTGTTCAATATCAGCGAAGTTATAAAATGTTTTCACTTTAACAGCATTTTGTGGTGTTTTCATATCTTTTTTATATATACTTATACCGTCGGATTCATTTCCTTTCTTTTAATATATATGTTGCATACCTTCTTTACCGGTACTACATATCTATATGTTATATACTTCTCTTTTACTTCTTATTCTTGTTGTCTATTCTTCTGGCCGGTATATCTTCTAAGGTCTGGTCTTCTTGGGATTCCGGGTCTGGTCTCTGTTGGGGATCATTCCTTATCAGAAGCCTTGTGTCATTGATAGCTTTTAGTAATAACCACAAGACTTCGATTTACGATGATGTTACTTTATTCGTAGAACCCCAGACCAGACAATCATGCAGTGAGACTCACATCTTGCTAGCTTTGCTTCTAAGTTCTAACTCTAACTGACTGAGTTGCTTACACCTTAAACCGGAAGGGGCTTCTATTGCCTTCCGATTCTCACGATCATCCCCAGAACGCAAGGTCAGAGTGAGGTCAAACGCTGTCACTCACTCTCAATGCCATCAGCTACACTAATATGATTTCTACACTATTGTCATAATCATTAGGTATCTAATGATTATGTAACATATATATATATATATATATCATTTCTTATTTACCTGTATAATTGGCTACAATATGCCGGCTTGTTTTTATCAAGATTAGAATGTTTTTCCTCCTACATGCTTTAACTTCTAAAGTGTTCCTGTTGAATATGTGTACTGGATCTTATTTGATTGTAGTAAATGTTTGTTGATCAATTTAAGAAATATCCTGCCTATTTTTGTTTTGCTGCTTTTATTCTACAGACGACAATTGAACCAAATAACATTTCCTTTCCTCATGTTTTTTTTTTTTTTTTCTTCTTTTCTTTTTTGGGAATTAAATGTCATTATCATAGAGAATCTGAAGAATCGGTTTTATCTTTTGCGTCGTTAATGTTGGCTTCATTTGAGGAATTATCAGATAATCTGTTGTTAATTGATGGCAATTATTTATTTATTGATGGATTAAAAGAGGGTAGTAATCCATCATCTTCTTAAATTACTTAATTTGCTTCTTAAATAAATTACTCTACTTGTAATAATATATATATATATATATAATATATATATATATATATATATATGTGTGTGTTGAAAGGATGAATAAATAAAGGAAAGAAAATGTTAAATGGATAAAATGGATTTAATTTTGGTTACCAACACGTGTTTCAGCCAGGAGTTTGTTCATGTACACATATATTCAATTTATTATTATTTTAAATAAAAAATAAAATAATAATAATAGAAAATTATAAAATATTTAAGCATACAAAGAAAAACAGCCTTCATCAGAGTAAAATGTTTGATATTTGAAGTTAAAACGGTCTAAATACAAAGAATTTTGAAGTGTTAGAAAAAAGATTTTTTTATTATATATATATATATATATATATATATATATACAGAGATGCACTTTACTAACCCTCTGCATGAGCAGAATGTGACACAAGGTCAATTTCTTAAGCAGAGTTTAACAGGTTTGAATTCAGAGTTTTCCTTCTCTTAGACTACTTGCCTAAACAAAAGTTAAAGAGCCCAGTCTGCTCTACTATTTCCCCTTGCCTGGAGGGAGAGTATTTGGATGCATACCTTTCCCAAGTGTATTAGCGCTATGTGAAAATGTAAACAGGCTAATCCAGGGTTTGAACTCTGGTTGATGAGCCCATTTCCTACAATCATTACACCAAATTTATTTATATATATATGTGTTTGTGTGTGTGAATGGTATGAAGTATTTCTGTGATAGACTTCAACCAAAATTAAGAACTCCAACATACATAAAAAGATTTTGCATATATATATACAAATATCAGTGTATGTGCATATTCTTATATATACAGAGTATTGTATAAATAGATATATGAAACCTTAATTTATTAGAAATAATTTACAATACCCTGATGATGGTTTAATATGAAAAAGCTAAAATATTTAACATTGGCTAGTCCTTCAAACTTTAGGTTTGGTTTGGTTTGTTTTGTTTTACGGCATATCAACCTTGGTGGGTCATTTAATGCCGACAAAGTTGTGAAATAAATTCATAAAAGACTAACAAAATTACATTAGAACGCATATAAAAAGATTACTCTTATTCATTTATATTTTGATTGGTTTACATATAAAATCATTCATACAATTGATTTTAATACATTGGAGAATAAAACAAAAATATTAAAGATCAATAACACCAAGTAATTATTTATTAAACCCAGTTTTATTGAAAACAGTATGCCAATTAACCGCACCATATATTATGTAAACCTTTATTTCTTAGTGATATATAAGACACATTTGTCAGAAATATTTTTCTAGTTTCAGAAAAATATCGACTATTGAACTTAAACGGACGTCTACTAAAAAAGGGTAGGGAAAAATGAAGCTAAGAACGGTCTTACTTGATAGAGAAAAATAATTTTATTTACAAATATCTCCGCAAAGGAGGCAAAAATGAAATATTACAATACAAATTAGAATTGCATGAAATTCCCCATGCACGTCCGCTAAATGGAAAATTTAGGGGCCGAGTACCAAAATACAAAAATGAATAAAAAGTGTATAAAAAAGGTTACACTTACTGTAACTGAAAGGGTGTAAACAACAAAAGAACAACCCTTTAAAAAAACATATTCAGGAGAGGTAAAAAATAGTTCAACAGAACTCAAAAAGTCCTTTTGTTACATAATAATTGGATTCCTAATACATTTTTAAGGTAGTGTAGAAATCATTATGGCGATCAGTACAGCTGATGGCCTTGAGAGTGAGTGACAATGCTTGACCTCACTCTGACCTTGCCTTGCGGAATAAACCGTGAGAACTGGGAACCCCGATAGAAGGCCCTTCCGGTTTAAGGAGTAAGCAACTCAGTTAGTTAGAGTTAGAACTTAGAAGCCGAGCTAGCAAGATGTAAGGATCCGCGCGCATTGTCTGGTCTGGGGATCTGGAATAAAGTAACATCATCGTAAATCGAGGTCTTGTGTTTATTACTAAAAACTAACAATGACACAGGGCTTCTGATAACAAGAAATCCCTAGCAACAGAAACCAGACCCGGAATCCTCAATAGAAGACCAGACGAGACCTTAGAAGATATACCAGACCAAGATAGATAATAGACGATCAGAAGCAAAGCCGGCCAGAGGAATAGACGACCAGAGTAAGAATTAAAGAAAGGTATATAACGTTATATGCTGATTTGGCTTAGTGAAAAGACCCATATATAACATATACCTATTTAGTGCCGGTAAAGAAGGCGCTATGCAACACTTTCAATATCTCTCGTTCCTTTTCGCCAAAGAACGAGACTCTTAAGGTTGAAAACAACGGCTGGTCCCTCTACGCTGGTACTTTTTTTTTTTTTCCACACGCGTTTTTGTCCATTTTTGTCTTAAAGGTGGACACATACAACAATGTTTCTATCTTCGGCATCTGAAGAATAAGTGAAAAGGAACAGCGACCTTTTTCACCAAAGGAAATGAAGAACCCCAGTGTCTGTTTTTCTAGGGATAATTGCTGGCTTCCGAAAGCTAAAAGCCACCCTTCTCAACTAAGTTTTCTCAGGAACCAGACAATTTCTATATTGTAGCTGCTTAGGGGTTTATCCGTCAGCGCTAAGAATGGACAATCTGCTGGTTACTTGCCAGAATCAAAAGAGGCATCCTCTCGCCTCGAGTTCCCTGATCCCAAAAGGAAGATTTAGCGGGCACGTGATCAAAGTCCAGGTTTTTCAGCGCCAGCCACAAAAAATAGGCATTCAAAATGCCATACAAAATTTCTTTTGGATAAAAAATTTCCACACATTGCAGGATTTTAAATGCACTAATAACATGGGCTGTTTTGAGGCGAATCTAACTTAGATTTTCATTGACATCATTAATGAATATAAGATTTATTCTATGTATTAACGATTTTGACTATAAATTAAATACTCATTGATAAATTTACACAATTCCTGAAGGTTTGTATTATTTGGTTTATTCGGACTATTGTTCTCATCTTTATTGTTATCTGTACAACATTTCGGCTGATATGCCCTCCTGCCTTCTTCAGGTATTTCTTGTGGAACTCAGGAACCTTCTTTTTGGACTCAGGAGCCTTCTTGAACTCGGGAACCCTCTTTTCGTAATCAGGAGCCATCACGGAACTTTGAACCCAACCCTTTATTCAATCCATGAGGGTTTCTGTTCTTATTCTGCTAACCATAACTGGGTACAAGTGTTAAGCTGTGTTAATTATTATTCTATATTACTGTTGCCCTTGATCAGGATTGAACCTGCAGCCTAGAGATAACTGTCACTTAAAACTGTCTTAACCCAACGCTTATATCTACTATGCTATGTGTACAATTGGGGGGATAGACCCTGAATCTCCATTATAATAAGATACATATCCACAAGCATTTGTGTTGGTCTGAAAATTTAGATTCTTGATTTCCAAAAATTGTCTCCTTTTAGTTTGCAAACTTTTCCGCTCTCTCTCTCTCTCTCTCTCTCTCTCTCTCTCTCTCTCTCTCTCTCTCTCTCTCTCTATATATATAAAGTAAAAATGAAATTGGAATTGAATCCGACGGTATGTAGAAAGAGTGAATAAAGGAAAGAAAGTAAAAATGGATAAAAAAAGGATAAATTTAATCAGTATCACTTACACATGTGTTTCGGTCAGGAGTTTATCTATGTGTACATTATTCAAACTATTATTATTATTAAATAAACAAATGAAAATTTGGCCTTTTAGTTCAAATAAAGTTTCACTCTGATGAAGGTCGAATTTTCTTTGTGTACGGAATATTTTTACATTTTTTCTATTATTATTATTTCATTTCATTTGTTTATTTAATAATAATAATAGTTTGAATAATGTACACATAGATAAACTCCTGACCGAAACACATGTGTAAGTGATATTGATTAAATTTATCCTTTTTTTTATCCATTTTGTACTTTCTTTCCTTTATTCACTCTTCCTACATATATATATATATATATATATATATATATATATATATAAACTTTGGCTTATTTTACTAATATTTGGAATCCATTAGATCTTGGCAATACCTGAGCAAGTTATTAACAGGCTCCTGTTTCTAGAATCACCTTCAATATTGTCTTCGTCTGTTTTGTATTTCATCTCATAATTAACACTATTCTTCGTGTTTTTGGTTTCTCTGGAAAATGGCCCCCCGACATTTAATGAAATAAATGTCTTTATATATTCAACACATCATGTTCCATATACTCAATATTCAGGAATGATTTCTTTTGCAGACCTTTCTTATTCCTCACAGACTTTCAGGAGAGGATATCCAAATACAATGCTATTCAAACACCGTTCACAGCCAAGCAGAAGCAACTGCATTCTTTGATTCAATCAGCTGTCCCAAGAAAAACACAGCAACAAATTCAGGTAATTTTATTCTCTCACAGACACTCTTACGCAGTTCCTCATTTCCTGAAATTTTCTTTAACATTAGACTAACGCTGCCAATCATTTGGTTCTAGACTTTCACTACGTTGTTCTTCTGCTGGATGCTGTCCATTTTGTAATAGGAATCGGTAAGCCCTGCCAACGGAAAAGTTAACAGAACCATATTGACTCCTGAAAATCTAACTACAGCAAGATAACCGAGTCTTGTCTGGTTTCTTAATAGAGACCATCCCATCCAATATATAAAATTCATTTTCCGTTTCTTCAGATAGCAATTTTTTTTTTTTTTTTTTTTTCAACAAAAGTTTAACAATAGAAAACATGATGGTTGGTTTCTGTTTGTCAGAAATCTACTATGAAAAGAAAATTAAGAATTTAAAAAAAAAAAAAACCTCATCTATGTATTTTTATATATTTATTTTTTGTCTGTAACTCTTAAAAGTAGCCCTGTCAACTGGAGCTTTAGAATACACCACTGTACCTTTACAGAGGAGTAGCCCCACCCCAGGTGGCAACCCGTGATGCTTCAGGATGGTACCCTGGTAGCTGAGCAGTCTATGACATGCAACATTCTTCTTTGGCCCTTACTTAAGCTAGACAGGCAGGCAGAGAGGCTTCTTCCAATCAATTGGCTGGTCACGTCAAGCCTTAGCTGTTAAACACATTACAAAGGAACAGTTGACAACCAACGCTAATAACACAAATGCCAATAAATGTATTACAGTTGTTTATTACACACATCCGTTCACTTCACTTGTCAACGTTCAAAGTCCGTTGCCAAGAACGCTCTTTACACGAAAACGCATGGGCATATGTAAAGAGTTTCATAAAAGAGTTCTCTTAAAGAAAGAGTTATCTTTCTTTGTTCCATGACATTAACATTAATTAACATTAATTACAAAATCTTTTTTCTTCTTCTTTGTCTTTTGTATTTAAAACTAAAGAGAAATTTATATGGAACAAAGAGATCATCACAGGATTAGACTGCTCTCAGGTCATAAGGGATTATTCTGCCCCTTTTTTTTTTTTTTTTTTTTTTTCTAAATGTATTACGGTTGTTTATTACACACATCCGTTCGTTTCACTTGTCAACATTCAAAGTCCGTTGCCAAGAACACTCTTTACACGAAAACGCATGGGCACGAAAAGGGTTTCATAAAAGAGAAGAGTTCTCTTAAAGAAAGATAACCCAAGTTATCTTTCTTTGTTCCATGACATTAACATTAATTAACATTAGCACTTATATGATTGTCACAACCCTATTGCCCTTATCGCAACCCCCATGCTAGAAGGTGGTGGCTGAGGGTCTTTATGTCCTGGGTATGGGGTTACTCTATCTGATAGTGAAGTTCCAATTCTGATGTTCTGGAGAATGTGTAGTACCCCTTATTCACCATTACTCCCAGTCCACTCTGACCCAAAGTGGTACCTGTTAGGTCCCATTTTGGGATTAAATAGAAAATTTGTTTACAGAAAAAATTGAGTTTAAAGAATTTTCTTCTAAACTATCGCTACAAATTTTTCAAAACTTAGCCGGCATTAAATGATCCAACGTGGTTGATATGCATAAAACAAAACAAGCCATCTATGTCAAATACGTATTAATTTACTTTTTTAGAATTAAGGATAACCAATAAGTAAACTTAATCACCATTGAAGTGGGCAGTGCAAAACCACCTACAGAGGTGGGGCATTGGAACAAGTAAATAAAATATGTCAACATTCTTGATTTAATTTTTTTAACAAAGTTATACAAGTTATAGAGTAGCTAACACCCCTTCAGCACTCTACCAGATGGACTGGCTCATAGCCATAAAATAACCTACAATTAAATTAGATTAACTAGCAGGATAATATTTAGACTGACTTTGCTGTTGGCTATACCAAACTGACCCTCCTCTTTTAGTGTGAGTTTGTCTTGTTAATTGTTTGTGCTTATTTGTTCTGTGTTTGTATGTATCTATTCAACACCAGATGTTGGTTTAACATATGTGTTAAACACACCATTCATCTGTGTATCTTTACACCTCGCGATACAACAGAGGGTAATCCCAAAGGTAAGGTCCCTGAAATATTTAGAAATCACAGAAATGTTTATTGTTCATTGTCTATGATATTTACATCATTTTAAAGTTTGAACATGCATCTATTTTTATGATAGCATTTTTGGGTTCCGTGGGCAAAAATGCTTTTATAAACCAATTTTTAGGTGTAGGGAAGCTCTAGAATTTATTTTACAGACAAAAATAGATTACAAAAAGTCGCCATTTTTCACGAACCCCACCAAATTTGGAGAGCTAAAAATCAACATAACTCCACCAATTTTTGGAATCGGAAGCTCAAATTTTGGGGATTGTCTAACTTTAACATAGTCCACACCTGGAAAAAATTTCAGAAAAATTGAAGGGGGTGGGTGACATGGCCTGGATGATTTGACTTGGAATTACCCTTAAGGCAGGGTGGGTGACATGGCCTGGATAATTTCACATGGAATTACTTTTAAGGCAGGGTGGGTGACATGGCCTGGATGATTTCACATGAAATTACCCTTAAGGCAGGGTGGGTGACATGGCCTGGATGATTTCACATGGAATTACCCTTAAGGCAGGGTGGGTGACATGGCCTGGATGATTTCACATGGAATTACCCTTAAGGCAGGTGGGTGACATGGCCTGGATGATTTCACATGGAATTACCCTTAAGCAGGTGGGTGACATGGCCTGGATGAACATGGATTTCGGTTGATCCATTTTTGTATGCATTGTGGAAGTTTTTGTATGCCCATGTCATATCAGCTCGCCGCCATGTAGTTGAGAAAGCATTGAACCTCGTCATTGCAAACTCTGTACATCACTTGCAAACGTTTTTGACATCCATGCACGACTTGCCATACACTACCATTAATTGGAAATGAATTTCAATCAGTTTAAAGCAATTTTGAAATATTCTTTTTCTTTTACCTGTACATCAAGCTACAACACCTGCCAATTCCTCATCAACAACTCGAGCAACAACACCTGTTAGCTCCTCGGCAACAACTCGGACAACATCAGCAAATTTCACAGGAACAACTCGGACAACCCCAATAAAGCGAGTGAACCCCTGGGTGGTAATTAACCCAAACTTTACCCTAAAGGTCAGTACAAATACTCAGATTAATTTCATTATTTTGCTTTTATCTGTATTAGGTGCACAGGTGTCAAAAGCTATCCCTTATAGGGTAGGTCAATTTTGGAACTGTATTGTCTCCCATGTGGCGATAGCTGCAAATTAACAAAAAGAATTACCACACTAAATATTTTTTTTCAAAAGTTGGCCTTCCTTTAAGGAAATAGATTTCAATCTTTTAAAATGTTATCACTGTTACAGCTTAATTATTATGTAAAAAATCAGCATATCAGGTATTGGATCACCACCAATACCTGATATGCTGATATGGGTGCATATATTCAATTTAAATTCTAATTATGATATTTCATGCTTTTCATTTAAAATGAGAATCTTTTATGTTTCAAATATTTGATTAAAATTAATATATTAAAATATATATTTTTCCCTTTCTTTTTTAATAAATGTTAGGATAGATTCTTGGATAGCAAAAAAGCCTCAGTGATTTTATATTGTGCAAATAGAGGCCTTTAGTTAGTCGGCCGCTAGGCCTCATGATGTAAAGACGGGTTGGCTCGGTTTCCTCATGTGGTAATCCTAAGTTTAAGTTTAATAGAATATGATCACAAAAAGCTTTGAGTTTGTCTCTAAGAACTACAACATTCTTGTCATCTCTTAAGAACCAAAGACCAGAAATAGAAGTTAGAAGAAATATCAGTCTGGATCCAAAGATAAAGTAATGAAGATAGCTACAGACTACAAGAAAGAAAGTACAAACTGCAAGAAAGCTACTCAAGAAATAGAAGTACAGAAGGAATAGAATATTGAAATTGTTTGTGTCAAGTGACAACTGAAAGCAAACACTGTAATCAATTTCTCAAACCACAAGAAAGCTACTCAAGAAATAGAAGTACAGAAGAGATAGAATATTGAAATTGTTTGTGTCAAGTGACAACTGAAAGCAAACACTGTAATCAATTTCTCAAACCACAAGAAAGCTACTCAAGAAATAGAAGTACAAAAGAGATAGAATATTGAAATTGTTTGTGTCAAGTGACAACTGAAAGCAAACACTGTAATCAATTTCTCAAACCGCAAAAGTCTCCTGATACAGTATTTTGCCTGCAATACTATCACAGTAGTCCTTGCTCAGCCTGTCAAAGTTCACTCGTTCAACGCATGTTTCTTTTCTCATTAAGAAGATCAAAACACAACTGTCCCTGGGGTGTGAATGTAGGCCTTAAATAATAAAGTAACTGCCTTTCCCAAGATCTTACATCCGGGCTAATCACACTCAGCTCTGCCTGACCCGTGCAAAATTTGCATATTCAACAAGGGTGACAGTAGTCTGTCTACGAGCCACTCCTCACGACGACGAGGCTGCGAGTTCAATATCTGTAGTCACCTACTATACTCCCCCCTCACACAGGCCAAACATATATGGACATGCTTAGTTCTTGGAGGTAGAGAATCTTCCAGTCCACAAAATATGAGGGCACAACCACAGAGTGCTCTCATATGAGAATAGAATCAAAACCGATCCCTCTCCATAATATATACCCCACAGTGTCTGGGTATATAACAATATCACCATACAAAATACTTGTGTTAGTGATACTGACCTCAGTTTTTATATAACTGTTCGAATAAAAATTGTCCTCTCAGTTCCGCCAACTGTCATAGTGATCGGAGGTGGGGGGGATTTTTTTTTTTTTTTTTTTTTTTTTAATAGGTATCTGGAGTCTAATTAATGTCCATTGTTCTGTGTGTATTAAAGAGTGAAAAATATTCACGGCAAAAGAAGTGGAGAAATTTATTTTTTTTTTTTTTTTTTTTTTTTTTTTTGTCAAAGAATACAAACGGCATTTTAATTACTGCTTGAATATGCATGAATTAACACGTCTTTGAAAGAAAAACTCAAGATGATTCTCCTAGATATTCCCCGGGGGTAGTCCATTTCATTCTACTTTAAGTCTTTCTATTGAAGTTTCTCATTAATTCAGGCGCTATCTGTAAGCATGGTTGGTCATTCAAACAAGAAATGTGGAGCCAATGTATGGAAGACATATACAATTATGGAGTTGTTGCAATCTTGCTTTGTTTTTTTGTTTTGTTTTTTTGGGTTTTTTTTGTTTTTTGTCATCTTTTAGTGGTATTATTATAAGCATCATCGTTCTTTTAATATTTGAGTTTTATACATTGCAAACCATATTTCAACTACGAGGGTCAGCTGAAAAGTTCATAGGCTGACCAAGATAATCTCACGATAATCAAAACAGGTTTGTTTTTTTTTTCAACATATAATAGAATATAAAATTTAATGTAAAAGAAGATTATGTGACTATTTCTTGTTTGTAAATAATTTTCTCATAAAACTCTATACGATAGATAACTTTAAATATATATTAAGATAAAACAAACTATATATAAATCAATAATACTGAACATGTATTTATTAAAACTTGTTTTAACAAACAATGTGAACCCTTGCATACTTAATTTCTGACTATATATAATACAGGGTTCTTCATTATCTTATGTATTTATGATTTTGACTGTAAATTAAATACCTATTGATAAACTTATGGAATTCCTTAGGGGCTTATGACATAAACAGTGATGTAGTTTTGGTTACATACAGACAGACACTGAATCTCCATTATATATAGACTTACACAACATTTTGGATAATGTACTCTCCGACCTTCTTCAGGTGTTTCTTGCCAAACTCTGGAACCTTATTGCCTTCATGTCACTTTGAACCTAACCGTTTCTAATCTATTAGGGTAGATTGTTCTTATTCCATTAACCATGACCGGGTACAAGTATAAGAAGTTCAGAGTTCTTATAAAAAATCGCATATGCGAGAAACTATCAGAAACCGGGTGTTGACTCAATGTCCACACTACCTTAAAGATAAACCCTATCAATGATTTTGAGCACTATCTGCTTAGAAATATAGCACCCATATTATAGTAAAGGATTCTAATTAGCTGATCATGTCACTGCCTAGCATATATTTCATAGTTAACTTGTCTGTAACCCAGGTACTAAGTGGTCCGGTGACATGAAATAGTCCACTTTAAAAGTCCCATCCAATCAATTAGCTGATCATGTCACTGCCTAGCAACTATATTCATAGTTAACTTGTCTGTAACCCAGGTACTAAGTGGTCCGGTGACATGAAATAGTCCACTTTAAAAGTCCCATCCAATCAATTAGCTGATCATGTCACTGCCTAGCAACTATATTTCATAGTTAACTTGTCTGTAACCCAGGTACTAAGTGGTCCGGTGACATGAAATAATTCACTTTAACTCTTACTTGGACGAGATGGGTGGTCAGATCCAATCAATTAGCTGATCATGTCAATCCCTAGCAACTATATGATTGTCTTGACTGTATAAGAAGTTCAAAGAGTATAAATTCCGATTCTTATAAAGCATTGGTTACTTAAAGGAGAATACCCAATACAGAACATATCAGTAGGATAACAACAGACGCATTAATTAAAGACATACAACATTTAATTTATACACATGGGGGAAACAAGGTTCCCCAGGCTATACAGAAGTCACAATTGTCCAAGTACATGCAGAAGTGTATGAAAGACAAAAGAGGTGGAAACCACTTACTGTTTATGGGGCCTGGACCGAAAGGTATGTACAATATGTGGCGCTGAGGAGTAGTGAAGAGCACATCTGTCCTCGTCAAACCAGCTTTGTCAAAGAGGCTGATATATTGGGGTTCCGGCGTCTGTGACTAAAAAAGACTCCTGACTCGGATAGTTCATCAAACCCTGTGATAAGGGAGTTCAAATAATAAGTTCAAAGAGTATAAACTCCGATTCTTATAAAAGCATTGGGTTACTTAAAGAAGAATCCCCAATGCAGAACATTTCAGTAGGATAACAACAAACACGTTAATTAAAGACATACAACATTTAATTTATACATATGGGGGAACAAGTATGGAAAATAATATTATCTATTTTCTACCTTATGCAAATAATAAACATAATAAGCCCAAAACAATTCTAATTATCTCCCTTTGTCTATAGCGACAGAGCCCTAATGTCTTAGCCATAAACTGATGAGAAAACTCGTGCGATTGGCTAAGGGCCTTTGTCGGCGACCTATCAGAGCACACATTACAAGGCTCAGTTTGGACCGCCAATTTTGATAGTGGAAACTGCTATCACAGCTCTCTTGCCGCTGGGACTATGGTCAAGCACGACGTGTTTTTTTATACAGCAGACGTCGGGAAGATTGAGTCAATGGAACAGCAAAGGCAGGGCCACTGTCCGCGTAAAAGGCGACTAAAAAACTAGCAAGACATTCTACCTGGATTTCAGATAAGTCCGCAATAAGTATCAAATCGCAAACAACTCACAATTTGAACATTTACAAACATTACACATTGTAAACTTACACAAACATTTGTACCAACTTACATTGTATTTGTATTGTATTGTATTGTATAACTTTGTCTTGCTACGATAAAGCCTCTGTTTTGTTTATAAGCCTTGTGTGTCGTTAACTATTCTTTACAGCATCTAACTGAACTGTTTTCTTATACAAGGTTCCCCAGGCTATACAACGTCACAATTGTCCAAGTACATGCAAAAGTGTATGGAAAAAGAAAAGAGGTGGAAACCACTTACTGTTTATGGGCTTTGGACCGAAAGGTATGCCCCATGTGTGGTGCTAATGACTAGTGCCAAGCACGTCTGTCCTCGTCAAGCCTGCTTCATAAAAGAGGTTGATATTTTGGGGTTCCCATGTCATGTGACCAAAAAGAGACACCTGACGCGGAAGCGTTCCTCAAACCCTGCGACAAGAGAGACTACTCCATTTAGTCCCTTACACAAGTGTTAAGCTATGTTGAGAATTCCATGTTCAGTTCAAAGTTCCATGAAGGCTCCTGATTATGATATGAAGGCCCCCAAGTTTGACAAGAAACACCTGAAGAAGTCATGGAGAGCACACCAGCCGAAACATTGTGTATATAACAATAAAGATGAAGACAACAGCTAAAAAAATACAAATTATCAAGCCTCATCTAAAAAAATTCAGCCAAAAAACATTCTTCTAATATCTTATATGTAGGAAGCGCATGGTGTAATGGTTAAATTCATGGGAAATGGACTCGTCGCCCCGAGTTCAAATTCTGGACGTGGTAATTGCATTTCACTTAGCGCTAATACCCTTGGGAAAGGTATGAATCCTACTCTCCCTCCAGCTATGGGTAAATAGCAGGGCAGACTGGGTTCTTTAACCATGGCTAGGTAACCAGTCTAGGAGAAGGAAAACTCTGAACTCAAACCTGTTGATCTCTGCTTAAGAAATTGACCTTGTGTCGTATCCTGCTCGTGCGGAGGAGTTGGTAAATATATATATGTGTTTATATGTTACAAACTATGTTTAAACTATGAGGGTCAACTGAAAAGTTTATAGGCTGACCAAGATACTCTCATGGGAAGAGCTAGAGAATGTTGCAAGAGGAGAAAAAACCTACCTCATGAGACAATGTGGGCATGCATGTGTTTTGTGTGCAAGATATTCAGGTGAGGAAAACATGGCTGCTCCCGAAGTCACAATTTATTAAAAAAAAAACTGGTCTCATGTCTGAAGAGAATCTTGCGAGTTGAATGTGGCATATGCAGATTTTGGCTCCTCTTGCTAGTCCAAGCCCTGTCAGCTGGGGCTTTAGAATACACCAACTACACCTCTGTAGAGGGGTGAGTCCACAATGTTGCTAGCATATTGTTAAAACCTTTAACTACAAAAGTGTAAATATAGATGTACAACGTATATTATTTCCTAACTTATTGGCATGAAATAAGTTGATATGCCGTTAAAATCCACCAAGCAGCCAACCATCTAACAAATTACCAGTTAATTTTTAAATTTAAACATTTTTACACTACATTACAAAATGAATAGGCTACCCCATTCATTATGTAACAAATGGAGGTTTCTTCTGAGAGGACCTTTTTTCACATTTTTCTTATTCAATATGGCTGCACACATCTGTCTGTTTGCCCCTCAATTATAGGCTTATATGTGTACCTTTACACACCCCTTATTATACTCTATCTTCATAGAGGTGTTCAGCTCACCAGCCTTGTGAATAGCCGTGTACCACGCGTACTTCTTAGACTCACATATCTGCATGGAGAGGACCACAAATACTCAATGATACAAATAATACTCATTTGTGAGAGTCAAAAAATTTTTTGTTTAAATGGTGATTGCTAAGTTCAGCCAGCCATGAGGTTGAGATAGGAAAAAGGTTATCTTCCCTTTCCGCCAGAGTTTGCCACTAGAGAGCATTACAACCTGGCTATTTAAACTCAGCCCGAGAAAATCACTCTCTTTCTCATCTGGGATCACCAGACATGCACTAGTTGTGTGTCTGTCCGTTTGGACTTGGGGGTGCCTTGCCCCCCAACAATAGGGTTATACGTGTGCCTTCAACAGCCACTATTATACTCTATCTCCCTAAGGGTGTTTGATTCACCTGCTTTTTTAATAACTGTGAACATGCATGCCTTCTAAACAATCATGTCTGCATGGAGAGGACCACCATGGAATCCTGTACGAAGTAAGTGACAACTTTTTGAGGTAGGACTTTCATCTCTTCGTTTAACTCTTGACTCTTCAAGGACTCTTTTTTTCTTAGAATTTTCATCCTAGCTGGTTTATATTTTATGATGAATGTTGCTCAGACAATAAAGTCTGTATTTTGTTATGTATCTCTTTGTTGGAATATGTTGTGTATATTCACATGCATTTGGAGGCTTTTCTGAGGCCTCTTAAAGTATTATAAGAAGTGGTATTACCTACTGAAGCAGAAACCACTTTTAATTCTTATACATTGTTTTTTTGTTTTTTTTTCTTCATTTGAATATTTCATTTTTTTTTGTGTTGAAGGCTGAAGGTGCAACTTTGGAATTAAGAAGGCAATTACCAGTGGTAGAACCAACTTTGGAATTGGTGACACTTACCTGCTGTGCTACCCTAACCCCAGGTCTGCAGGTTCTCCGCAACAGGAAACTTAATTTGTCAGTCATAGCCTCACTTCAACCCTTTGTCTCCTATAATGAATCCGAACTCATCCGTAAGTATTTTATTTTCCTTTTTACAATGACTTACAATGATATCTACATAGCCTTTGTCCATAATCTAATTGTGTATGTGAGTGACGATCCCTAAAGAGGATTGATGTCATACTTGGAAGAAACACTTGCATAATTGTTATCATCATAAGAAAAAGGAATAGATGACCAGAGTGTTGCGTTTCGGCCCTACTTTTAAGGGGCGTTGTATTCTTTCCCTAAAAAATAGGACTACAGAGATACTAATAGGTACTCGTTCTACGTCCCTGACACACAAAAATCTAAAAAGACGCACAAAAATCATGTCCATGCATCCCAGTGTTTTTCTTTTTTTCTTCCCTCACCATTTCAAGCTAACTGTAAATACATTTCAATAGTTTCTTAGAAACAAATTACACAGGATAGGTTACAAGGTAGGAGTTAGACGGCTTCTGCTGGGACCCATGAATTTTCCCAGGGACTCATTCAAAGCAAATAAATGTGTCCCAGGATGCACTAAATCAAGAAGTTATCAGCATCACTGGGACTGTTGTGTAGTTTTTGTGATAACCACTGCATGAATTCTTGCTTTTAAACCTTTATTTTAAATTTCTACACTTACAAAATAAATAGGCCAACTGTTGCTGTAATGTAATATATATGTATATATATATATATATATATATATATATAGAGAGAGAGAGAGAGAGAATGGATAGGGTTAGTAGGTTAGCATGGAAAGTTTTTAAGGATGAATCAGCATAATGCCACATGGCATTTTTTTCTCCTGGAAGAGAAGTGTCATGTGGCAAAGTGAGAGAATGTTCGAGGAGTCTGGTATGTTGTGTTGACAGAGTTAGATGTGGCTCTCGTTTGGCAGTTGTGACTTGGGGGAAAATAAAAATCTCATGAGAAAAAGAAGTGGCCTTGTGTTATTAGTAAAAACTATAAATAGCACAAGACAAGATGTCTCCCAGCTTCCCAAGTTGGTTTCCAGAATCCAAACATCACAGACTTGTCAGTCCACTCAACATCAGCTCAGCAACCAAATTCGAACCTCTCCATGTAGCACAGAAGATGAGATAAGTATACAACTATGATTTTTACTATCAACACATCTTCACTCCATCCCAACATGAAAGCATAACGTCACAATCCTTCCATCTACTAAAGACAATTTTTTTATTTTTTTCGTGGAACTACGTAGCCTGGGTAAGTTGATATGGAGGATGAGCTGTCACCCAAGCAGCAAATCTTCCTTTTCCTCACTGTCGCTGTGGTTCAAAGGAAAGGTACAAAACCAGTGCAGTTTGGCAACAATAGTGTCACAGGAGTTGCTGTGTAATACTGAAATTCAGCATCACGCCACCTTAGGGACTTCAGCTCCGGATTTGATTTTGGGTTTTACTCCCCTAGCCTTTCCTTGGGATGAGCTAAAGCTGCTAGACAGTGGAGGTTTCATAACACTTTTCTTTGTCTTAGATGGGTTGCTGACCAAGGCTAAGGAGCACCATCTAACCCATTTAGGGATTTATTTGAGTAGTGAGTACCTCAATCCTACTGTGTGGGTGGCCATTAGCTCCTCTGGAGCTCATCCACTCTTTAACAACTGATGTTTTGGTGATGCTGGGTGTCCAAACACCCTCCTTACTAGGAAGCTAAGGCGTGCCTGGTAAGAGTGCCAGTTTACTCACTTGTTAGATATCTAAGTATTAACTCAGTATAAGTCCACAAGTTCACTAATAGCATCTAAGAATCTCTAACCTATTATGAATTTATAGTTAAAAAAAAAACACAATATCAACCATTGTAGAAATGCATTGATTTGAATGAAAACTAAATGATAGGTTGGATATATAACATAAAAACAGAAGTGCTGGTTCCATCATTGTTTATTTTTTAATAAGATCAGGGTAGGACCAGAGATGCTGATAGGTATGCGTCCTGCATCCCTGACGCACAAAAATTCAAATGGACACAGTAAAATCACATCCATGCGTCCCAGTATTTTCCTTTTTTCTTCCCTCATCATTTCAAGCTAATTGTAAATACATTTCAGTAGTTTCTTAGAAACAAATTACACAGGTTAGGTTACAAGGTAGGGGTTAGGCGGCTTTAGTTGTTTCCCCAGATCATAAATAAAAACCAAGTTTGGAGTATAGTACACCATAATACACAAGTATAAATGGTATATTTCATTTTCTTATTGGGCAGAGATGCTGATAGGGATGTGTCCTGCATCCCTGATGCACAAAAATCTAAAAGGACACAGTAAAATTATATCTATGCTTCCCAGTGTTTTTCTTTTTTCTTCCCTCACTATTTCAAGCTAAGGAGTTAGACAGCTTTAATTGGGACCCATGAATTTTCTCAGGGACTCATTCAAAACAAATATGTGCATCCTAGGACGCACTAAATTAAAAAGCTATCAGCATCACTGTAGGACTTTCTCATGGATTAACAGGAGTCTTGTATTGAATTTATTGCTGTCACATTCCTAGCAATTGTGACTAATACATTTATAAATTTTTTTATATAATTTATTGATAAATAAAAAAGAAAGTAAATTTGACCAAGTGGCTTATGTTGGTATCAGCCAAACACCGAAGGAGTCTATCCCCTTTTCACTAGCTCTAGACCAGGAAGATTGTTTTTGCTGAGGTACCAGACCTACCATCAGCTCCTCACTTAACTACACAGATCAGATTACCCAAGCTGTGCTACTCGTGTGGTGACTTGGTGAGGGTCAATATCAAACCTGGAACCTTGCAATTTAAGGATGCTCTACCAACTGAGCTAAACCAACCCTTTTTAATATAACTTATTAATAACTAGAAGCGACTACCCGGCGTCACCTGGGTAGAAGATGGACAAAAGGTTAGTCTTCCCAGATCCATTATGATTGAATCTTGAGTTGGATGCCCCATTAAAATCCCTACGTAAACAAAACACCTTGCATTGATCCAGACACTCTGAAAAGGAAAATTAATGTCCCCTATTCAAAATACTAAATGCAAAAAAAGTTCCCTGCTGTTATCATTTAAATTTTATTTTTTGAATATAAATGAAATCTTCATTATTTTTGCTCAAAAAGCAGGATCTGGTAATAGTGAATGTATATATATATTTACTTTGTTGTTAATTGCTTTATTTTCATAGTTTCCTCCAGACATACATACACACAAACTGCCCTTTATATATATATAAACAAATGAACATCTGATGAACTTTATCAAGACAACCCAAATAAAAAAGTAATAAAAAAAGTTATAAAAATTCAGCTTTTTATTAGCAAACCACCCAAAAAACAAAAACACCTGTTTAAAAGAGTAATGTTAAAAATGAAATTCCTTTCCACTCCCACAAAAACAGGAAGAGGAGGTGAAATACTCATGTGTATGTATATATATACACATGCATGTAAAAATTCATTTTCATATTATCAATCAAAGCCTGAAGAAGATACCAGAAGATCTGAAACACGTGTTGCATATGTAAAACAAAAAGAATTTTAAAAATTTTCTGAGAACAAAATACATTTTGCGGACCTCCTTTTTTTATAAAATATATATATATATATATATATATATATATATATATATATATATAACTGCCAGTTATTGTTTTTTAATTGTTATTTTCATTTTTTAGCTATTGATGAAATGCGACCCACACCCATTGGTAATCCAGCTAAGAAGAGTTTTGCCAATTGCCCTTGTGATTTGACCTGGGACAACTGTGACGTTAATTGTTGCTGCGATAAGGTGAGTGTTAGACAATACGGAAAAAAATACCTTTTTTTGTTTCCCTCTCTATCAGCTGGGGTAGTAGGATATACAGACTGCATTTCTGCAGAAGGGAAAGACCCCCCCCCCCGACAAAGGGCGCCACCTGTCAGTTGTGGATGGCAACCTGTAATGCCTGGAGACAGGATCGTGGTGGCTGAGGATACAGATTTATTTCAACATTATAGTCTCATCAGACGGTGAAATATTAAAGACAAAATCATCAAAAATAAAACTGATGAGACTATAATGTTGACGTAAATTTATATCTTAAAGGTATATATCCTTTTTTATCTACATACATATAGTGTTGGCAACCTTCCGTCTATTAAAGACAATGGCGTAGAGTCCACTTTTTTTCTTTTTTTTTTATCTACAGCTACGTGAGTGGCTGAACAGACCAATTTTTGAATGGCAGTCTCTGGTACAGTGATTGCAAACTGTTATAGGTGATATAACCTATGTACATAAATGGAATGCGCCAACGACTACAATAAGTAGCAAGGACAATTGTGGCTTGGGACACAAGCAACGCAAGTCAGTTCGCAACTGTATGGTCGGACGCAACTCCACTTTCTTTTCTGTAATTTCTACTCATTTCTGTTCAATACATTCGTATCCATTTTCACCAGTCGTTTGTCTTATTTTTTACCCTTAAAAACCCCACAACACAAACAAAAGGTGATGCTTTCTGGAGATCCTGGAGATGCTGTTGTCTCTCCTTCCTTTTAACTCTCTTTTCTGCAGCGGCTTCTTTCCTCTCTTTTTCACTCCTTTTCGTTCCTTGTTTGACGAGGAGGCGCCAGGTCGTATGGTCATCTGCACAAGCCTCCCATGTGTTGATGTTGATGTGGCATGTCTTCATGTCTCTCTTGCAGACATATTTAAAGCGTAGGCATGGTCTCCCTACCAGTCAGGTGCCCTCTACTAGTTCACCATACAGTTGGTCTTTGGGGATGCGGCCTTTGTCCATCCTCATGACATGGCCAAGCCAACACAGGCATCGCTCGCAAATGATGGCGGGCATGCTGTTTATGTTTGCTCGTTCCAGCACATCTGTGTTGGGCACTTTGTCCTGCCAGCGAATGTGTAGTAGGCATCTGAGGTGGAAGCTATCCAGTTTCTTCACGTGGCGTGAGTACGTGATCCAGGCTTCGCTATTGTATAGGAGAGTACTGAGAACACACGTTCTGTAGACGCGCAGTTTAGTTCTCTTGGTAAGGCTGGCATTGTCCCATACTTGCTGGCTCAGTTTCGACATGACTGCTGCCACTCTCGCGATTCTGCTGTTAATGTCATCGTCAGTGGAGACTAAATTGGCAATGGTGGACCCAAGGTACTTGATAGTTCTCCACTGCTTCCAGGCTGTGCCTGTTGATGACAATGTTTGGAGGGTTGTCTACACCTTGTGCCATGACCTTTGTCTTATTTAGACTTATGGTAACACACACACACACACATATATATATATATATAATTATATATATATCTAGTCGGGGCGGCCTAAAGTCGGTATCAGCCAATCTGTGAGAGGGTCTATCCCTTTTTCAATAGCGCTAGACCAAGGAGATTGTTTTGGCAGTGGAAATAAATCCAACAACTTTTTTCATCCCAATGTCCTGATGAAGGTTTAAAAATACCAAAACATTTTAATGTCAACTTCACAATCTAAAATAATTTTTTTTTTTTTTTTTCGGAATACTTTGTTATTTCTAAGATATATATATATATATATATATTTTAAATATATATTTTAACAATAAAATGTCTTTGGTACCAACCCTCTTCTGTCAGAATTATCCTGATGATAAGACATTTTATTGTTAAAATATATCTGTTAAATGAAACCTAGGTAGGTAGTTTCTGATTATTTTGGCTTTACTATTATATATATATGTAGGTTGTTTTTTTTTTTTATATTTGAATTGTTATTATTAACATAAAGAAGGTTTTTTTATGTGGTCATATGAGACGAGAGAATTTTTTACGTGTATTTTTTTTTCTATTCGATTTTCTCAGTCTTTTGTAAACACTATCTGATGAGACTAGACTCTGGTTGAAATAGATGTATCATGGCCAAATGACGGTTTGTTAAGTTTTTCTTTCTTTGAAAGTTAAGTATTGATCTGTATATTATTAATTTATTACTTATTATACATTGAGCTCTCTTAGGGATGTTAAAATTCTTGTATGAATCTATAAGTTTGCACCTATGAGCATACAGTATGAGATTTTGATAATCCCGTTAGAATCCTCCCTTACTTACCAGTCAATTGGATTATTTTACCTTTATATGTAGATATATGTTGGCTTTTCAATTTGTGTTCGAGTAAGACCATTTCCGGGGGGGGGGGGTTCATACTTGAGTGCCAGTAGCATTTGACACTGTATCCTTGTGTTTTTTTCAGATGACTTACCAGGCTACCCCTGGAGAGACATACTCTTCCACATAATTATATCATAATTTCATCATATTTATATATATAATATATATATATATATATAAATATAATATATATATATATTATAATAATAATATAATAAAATAATATATATATATATATATATATATATATATGATATGGGTTTAAATTAACAGTAAATAATTACTGAGTAAAACACAAAATAGGCCTCAATATTTAATTTTATTTAGTAACCACTAGTATAAAGATTACCAAGAACTCAGTTGCACAAGGAATGTAGGGAGAGAAGAAATATATATATATATATATATATATATATATATATATATATATATGTAAACAACTTTTAGCTATTTCAGCCGACAGTATATTTTAAATTTTAGTCAGACCTAATTTTGAAAGTTAATTCATTTATGTTTAATTAGTTTAAACTACTTAAATGTGAGGCTAAACAAATCGAGAAAAATCAATCTCTGAATATATATTTCGACCTATTAGGTCTCATCAGCAGAGTTACAGATTAGCGTGTGACTTGAACCCTTTGTCTTACCATCACGCCTCACATTTAAGTAGTTTAAATCCCGCCTAATTAAACATAAATGAATTAACTTTCAAAATTAGGTCTGACTAAAATTAAAAAGCACATATTCTCCAAATATATATATATATATATAATTATATATATATATATATATTTTAAAATGTTTTTTTTTTGTTTTGTTTTTAAATGGGCGTTATTATATGAAGCATTAAAATGTATAAATGAATGAACTCGATATTATGGAGTATTGGATTCACTTATTTTTTAATTATTTTTTGTCATAAATTTTCAGGTTCGTTAGATACCCTTTGTCAAATGTTATTACTGTTTAACGGTTTCTTTGTCTCTGTTGTTATCGACAGTGGCAGCGTCTGTGAAATATTTGTAATAACGGAGAATTCCGATATCTGCGTTTAATCTCTTAAAAAGAACTGGAAATGGTCTTACTTATGCACATGTTGACAACCAACAAGTATATATTATATATATATATATAATATATATATACTTGTTGGTTGTCAACATGTGCACAAGTAAGACCACTTCCAGTTCTTTTTTTTTTCATACTTGAGTGCCAGTAGCATTTGACACTATATATTGTGTTTTCTCAGATGTCTCACCAGGCCAGCCCTGGAGAACATACTCTTCCACATAAACTACATGTTGGAACTTCTCCACTTTAATGTTGCTGGGCTGAAAATTACCCTTTCTAATAGCCCGCTTCAATTTTTGTTCGGTTGAACTCAAACTCTTCCACAGACAGGTAGATGGTGGCTTCCAGCCAGGTCTATTACAAGCTAGCTTCTCCCAGTCCTCCACACCGATAGCAGTGTTATTCAGAGTGTCCTTGAGGCAGTCCTTAAACCTCAATTTGGGTTTGCACTGACGACGTTTGCCAGTTGAGATTTCCCGTAAAATAGTTGTTTTGGGATTCGGCAATCATACATGTGAATTAGATGACCAGACCAGTGAAGACGAGATCTAAAGATCAAACTCTCAATATTAGGCAGGCGACATCTTTCAAGTATTGTGGTGTCTGGTGTAAATGACAACCATTCTAAAATATATGTAGATATATATGTTTATGTATACATTCCTGATGAAAATTTAGTTTCTATATATCCTGTACAAAGGAAGTGTGGGAAACGTGTGGTGTAATGGTAAATGTCATGGGAAATGGACTCGTCGCCCCGAGTTCAAATCCTGGATGTGGTAATTGCATTTCACTTAGCGCTAATACCTTTGGGATAGGTATGAATCCTACTCTCCCTCTAGCTATGGATAAATAGTAGGGCAGGCTGGACTCTTTAACCATGCTTAGGCAACCAGAGAAGGAAAACTCTGAATTCAAACCTGTTGAACTCCGCTTAAGAAATTGACCTTGTGTCACATCCCGCTTGTGCGGAAGGGTTGGTAAATATATATATATATCCTGTACAAATTCCAAATTATGATTCATATTGTTATTAAAACAAAAATAAAATGTATATTTTAAAATTCTTATATTTTAGTTCTTTGTATTATAGTTCCATGTTTTGGGTTTTTTAGGGTTTTTTTGTTTTGTTTTGTTTTTTTTTCTTTTTGTTGTTTTTTTTTTTTTTGCAAAAACCATTAATTGGCATTCCATTAGAAATCCACCCAAAAACAAATCTTTTTGGTGTTCGCTTACAAATCTGAAACTCCCAACCAGAATGCACAATGATAATGAGGTTAAGTTAAACATGACCAAAAAAAAAAAAAAAAGAACTTAAAATGAAAATTCTAAAGAACCATTTTCAACAATGTTCACCATTTCCTATTGGTGCCATGTTAGCGGAAGCTGTTAGCAAGTAGGATGTGAAATTCCAAAGAATCTCAAGGTCTTTAAGTAAAAGACAAAACCATCATAGGGGTAAGAAACAGCCAGACAGGCTGAATAACTTTCAATTTTGACAAGTGTTTGTCTTGAGACATCACTTGCTTCTACATTTTCATCCCAAGTTATGATTTTTGAGATGGGGCGTAAGTGGCCATACAACTGCTGTTTTGTAGGATATTGCTTCAAAGACTTGGTCATAGAAGTGGGAAACAGACAGGCTGAAGATCTTTCCATTTTGACAAGTGTTTGTCTTGGACATCACTTGATTCTACATTTTCATCCCAAGTTATGATTTTTGAGATGGGGCGTAAGTGGCCATACAACTGCTGTTTTGTAGGATATTGCTTCAAAGACTTGGTCATAGAAGTGGGAAACAACCAGACAGACTGAGATCTTTCCATTTTGACAAGTGTTGTCTTGAGACATCACTTGATTCTACATTTTCATCCCAAGTTATGATTTTTGAGATTGGACGTAAGTGGCCATACAACTGCTGTTTTGTAGGATATAGCTTCAAAGACTTGGTCATAGAGTTGGAAAATAACCAGACAGGCTGAAGATCTTTCCATTTTGACAAGTGTTTGTCTTGAGACATCACTTGCTTTTACATTTTCATCCCAAGTTATGATTTTTGAGATGGGGCATAAGTGGCCATACAACTGCTGTTTTGTAGGATATTGCTTCAAAGACTTGGTCATAGAAGTGGGAAACAACCAGACAGACTGGAGATCTTTCCATTTTGACAAGTGTTTGTCTTAAGACATCACTTGCTTTTACATTTTCATCCCAAGTTATGATTTTTGAGATGGGGCGTAAGTGGCCATACAACTGCTGTTTTGTAGGATATTGCTTCAAAGACTTGGTCATAGAGTGGGAAACAACCAGACAGACTGAATCTTTCCATTTTAACAAGTGTTTGTCTTAAGACATCACTTGCTTCTACATTTTCATCCCAAGTTATGATTTTTGAGATGGGACGTAAGTGGCCATACAACTGCTGTTTTGTAGGATATTGCTTCAAAGACTTGGTCATAGAGTGGAAAAACCAGACAGACTGGAAGATCTTTCCATTTTGACAAGTGTGTGTCTTGAGACATCACTTGATTCTACATTTTCATCCCAAGTTATGATTTTTGAGATGGGACGTAAGTGGCCATACAACTGCTGTTTTGTAGGATATAGCTTCAAAGACTTGGTCATAGAGTTGGAAAATAACCAGACAGGCTGAAGATCTTTCCATTTTGACAAGTGTTTGTCTTGAGACATCACTTGCTTCTACATTTTCATCCCAAGTCATGATTTTTTGAGATGGGACGTAAGTGGCCATACAACTGCTGTTTTGTAGGATATAGCTTCAAAGACTTGGTCATAGAAGTGGGAAACAACCAGACAGGCCGAAGATCTTTCCATTTTGCCAAATATTTGCAAAATGACAAATATATATAAGACTCCACAATGTCATTCAACTCAAGCAGTGTCCAAGACAGTTGGTATAAATAGGAATCAAGAATGATCCATCCATGAATCTGGGTGATTTGGGTGATTCCATTCCTTGAGTTCTGATTGGCTGCTTGACTGCTTAATTTGAATGACATTGTGGAGTCTTATATATACTTTGTCATTTTGCAATGGACTTTGTAGCATTCGGGTTTGTATTTCAGTTACAACTGTTTGTTGCCTTGTCTTCCCAGTTCGACGGTAATTGGAACTTAAATTATTCTTCAAGGTATATATTAGATAAGAGATAGTAGATCTTACTTGATACACTTCTTACTCCTTCTGCTGATTCTGTGTTATGGAAAATTACCCACCTCCAGTTTTAAATCTAACAAACTTTATTTAAAACTAAATTACAGGTACATTCACAATTCATGACTTCTCATAAATTGTAACCATCCCTCATCATCAGGGGTTGTCTTTTCATCTGCTCGCCCCATGTTTGGTCATTCTTTGCTAGTTGTTCTCTGATGTATGATACATGTTCCTGTGTTGGTAATTATACTTGTCCGTCTCAGTGAGGCATATTGTCTCTCTAGTCTCAAATCTTCAGATTCTAATGTAGCATTGTTATAGGCCAGGCAGCTAACAGGACACAAGCGACATTCAACATAGGTAGTGGGTTAAAAAAAAACAACGAAACAACATATAAACATCAATAGGCCTAAGAGATAGATAACAATAGTTTGCTAATCCAGCTTGTTGAATATTACACCACGTGAGGTTTTGTGGAATTTTTTTCTTTTTCTTTATAAGCGACTAGAAGCGGCTACCCAGCATCGCCAGGATAGAGGGAGGACAGCGGTTTATTAATTTGTTTACTTTTGAGATTTACAAATGCTGGACTTTTTTAAGTAGAATTTCAATGCTATTTCTATGTATATTTTGATTTTTAAATATCTTTGAGTATAAATCAAATCTTCATAATTTTTGCACCAAAAGCAGGAATTGGTGATATTTAATGTGTATATATATTTGCTTTGTCATTAATTGTTTTCTTTACATAGTTTCAACTGAACATACATACATACACACCAACTGCCCTTTATATATGTATAGTTATTTACAAAGCTTAGGCCAGGAGTATGGGGTGAACAATGAGAATTACAGCATAATTACACACAAAAAAATGCTATTAAAAATTTGTAAATATATTTTTAAAAAATACATCTTCAGAAATTAGAATTAAAAAAGAAGTCTGATTTTTCTCTTTTGTATTGGGACGGGTATCTATTTTCTTCTCCAGTTGGAGGTTATTTCTCTGCTCGTCCCATCTTTGGTCCTTCTCCACTGATTGTTCTCTTCATGGAGGAAACACAAGGCCACTTCTTCACTACAGATTTCACTTCCTTGGCCCCAGGAAAGAGGGTTTGACAGGCAAACATTATTCCAGTGGTGAGGAAGTGTAATCTGTAGTGAAGAAGTGGCTCAAAGAACAGATAACAGAATTTTACGGTGCAGGGATACATGGTCTCATTCAAAGGTGAAACATTGCTATTGAGAGAAACGGTGACTATGTGGAGAAGTAGGGATGTGATCCACAGAGGACCAGCTTCATTTTGATGTATGATACATGTTCCTGTGTTGGTAATTATACCTGTCCTAAACAAAATGACATTACTTTTTGACTCACCGATGTGGATAAGTAGGGATGTGATCCACAGAGGACCAGCTTCATTTTGATGTATGATACATGTTCCTGTGTTTGTAATTATACCTGTCCTAAACAAAATGACATTACTTTTGACCACCTATGTGGAGAAGTAGGGATGTGATCCACAGAGGACCAGCTTCATTTTGATGTATGATACATGTTCCTGTGTTGTAGTTATACCTGTCCTAAACAAAAGACATTACTTTTTGACTCACCTATGTGGAAAGTAGGGATGTGATCCACAAAGGACCAGCTTCATTTTATGTATGGTACATGTTCCTGTGTTGGTAATTATACCTGTCCTAAACAAAATGACATTACTTTTTGACTCACCGATGTGGATAAGTAGGGATGTGATCCACAGAGGACCAGCTTCATTTTGATGTATGATACATGTTCCTGTGTTTGTAATTATACCTGTCCTAAACAAAATGACATTACTTTTTGACTCACCTATGTGGAGAAGTAGGGATGTGATCCACAGAGGACCAGCTTCATTTTGATGTATGATACATGTTCCTGTGTTTGTAGTTATACCTGTCCTAAACAAAAGGACATTACTTTTTGACTCACCTATGTGGAAAAGTAGGGATGTGATCCACAAAGGACCAGCTTCATTTTTATGTATGGTACATGTTCCTGTGTTGGTAATTATACCTGTCCTAAACAAAATGACATTACTTTTTGACTCACCCTCGTATATATTGATTTAACAAGATAATTCAATTTTTAGCAAGCTAAAATAGAGAAATGAAAGCAATTTTACATCTGTGTTTTATTTAAAGACAGCAACACCCATGTCTGATTCTGAAGAATTGCCAGAGAATAGTAGAAAGAAGAAAAAAATTATAAAGAATTCTAACACTCCCATATATATATATATATATATATATATATATAGCTTTGTAAGGAAACAAGAAAAGTGGAATGAAGAATTAATAAGACATTCCTTGTCCGTCTCATTCAATAAGACTTTTGTTGTAGAGATGGAAAACAGCTAGATGGATTCACTGTCTTTCCGTGAAGTGTCTTCCGAAGGAAGTGTCTACGTTGAGATGTCATTTGCATCCACATATTTGTCCCCTACCACCTGTTCTCCTCGACCACAACAGCTCAGTTATCTAGCAGATGACAGCTATGTTGTCTAGTAGGTACCATTACAATTCTAAGTCTTTTGTCTCCTGTTCTCCTCAACCATAACAGCTCATATAGCCATTTAAAAAGCTAAGGATATAAAGCTTATGAAATATACCTATTTGTTGGTTGGTTTTCTGTTTAAGCCACTGTAATATGATTGGACAATCATATCACTGTTGCTTTAACACTTCATAGTGTTATCTAGCAGATGTGATACATGATACAGTGAAACATGGACCTTATACTCCCACCAAGAGCGGCAGCTAAATAACTTCTACCTTCGCTGCCTTAGACGTGTACTGGGCATCACCTGGAGAGACAGGATCACTAACACAGCAGTCCTAGAGAGAGCTCAACTCCCCAGCCTGTACTCTCTACTGAGACAATGTCGTCTCCGATGGTTGGGTCATGTACGTCGGATGGATGATGAACGAATCCCGAAAGACATCCTCTATGGAGAGCTTACGTCTGGTAAAAGACAGATTGGTCACCCCCTACTGCGGTTCAAGGATGTCTGCAAAAATGATCTCAGGTGCTTTGGCATTGTCCCTTCCAGCTGGGAAAATTTGGCTCAAGACCGCCCTCGGTGGCGGCAGAATCTCCATAGAGGACTGTACATGTCAGAAGTCACCCTGATACAACATCATGAAGCTAAGAGGTCCATAAGAAAGCAACGGCAACAAAGCATCGGAACATCATCATCTACAGGGACAACCTACAAATGCAAAACACTGTTAGTAGTAGTAATAGTCGTTAGTTCAGAAACAACATACACGCAAGTTGTATAGTCCCAAGGGGATGTGTATTTATTTCTAGGCTCGTGGGTTCTTTTTCAGAGAGAAGGAAAGGATAGAGAGGGTACAGTCAAATTACTCTGTTGTAAAATATGTTTGCTACTACAATATCGAGCCCATAGGGGGAGCTGCGAAAGGTCCCACCTGCTTCTCACGAGGCCTGGCTGAAAAGAGACCGATTTTCTTCTTCTTCCATTTCTCATCCCGGGGGTGGGAGAGCCATATCCATTTCCGGTCAAAACCTGGAACTTCCGTTTTTATTTTTAAATCTATTTCCGGGGTCATTCATCGGTCACATTACTGGCACCCTGCTTAGTGTTTACTCTTCCAAATTTTAACCTTTGTTTGTTCTTATTTCTTCTTCCTCTCTTTCCCTGTCAATCCCCAAATTCTCCGTAGACCATAAGAAAAAGAAAAGAAAAGGTATATAAATTTCTCTATTGACGGTTTTAATTTTTTTTTTTTTTTTTAAATTTTGAATTTTGACATGGCAACAAACTTGGAACACATTGACCGGATGACAGACAATATTAGATACATTTGTTCTCAACAAACATTAAAAAAAAAGAGAGAAATAAGAAATTACAGTTATTCACCCATTTCATTCATAAAGGAGAAGAAGAAAGAGAAAAAAAAAGGAGAGGAAAAGGAAATAAGAAGAGAAATTATAACCACACAAAGAAAAACATAAGCACGTCCGTTTCTGATACGAAACTCTGATTATGAAGTTCATGCTTCGAAATCGATAAGACAAAAATAACATCTTTTTGTTTTTATTTTTCATACACATTGTATTGGCCTTCAAAATATTAATATATTATAACATACTTAACAATGTTTCAAGCAAATTACCAATTGCTTTTATTTATATATATATATATATATATATATGCCAAATTGTACTTCATGTTACCAAAATATAGCAAAACTTTTGACTCACTCTAGTAGCTGAAATTTAATTTAAAATTTACTCTATATAATGTTTTTAGTTGTTTGTAGAGTAATGGTTACCATTATAGGAAATGAATATGATGAACTGAGTTCAAATCCTGGACATGGCAGTTTACATTTTACATGGCGTGAATGCGCTTGTAAAGATATGAATCCTACTATTCTCCCTCCAGCTATTTATTTTCTGATTTTTTGTTACCCCAAACCATAATGTAAAATCCAATGACGGATCAAGTACGGTTCCTATGCATCTTTGGAGATGAGCATAACGTAACACATATCATTATAGGAGATGGAATCAATGATCCGAAAAAGGAAGGAAGATAAATATTCCAAGTGTTCCTTTTTTTTTATTCAAAGATTCAAGAAGGAACGCAGCAGGTGTTTGGATTTTTAACAGTTGAGACGTTATTTAATTTTGTGCCTACAACCGTTTAGAATCGCGGATAATTCTTTAGAATTAAAATAAAAAAATAAGATGTGATTGCTAGTTTTTCTTCCATACAGTGAAGGCAGAATTTATCAACCGCCATATAATTACACGTTCTTTTTAAAGCCTTCCACTTTACAATAGGGTTTATGCAACCGTAATGTTAAGGCCAGTCCATTTTAAAAGGTAATGTGAAAAATATCAGTTAAAGTAAAGAAAAAGTGGTACCTGTTTGTTTGGTACTTTTGAGGTTGAACGTAGAAAAAAACCGCTGTATCTTGCCATGGTCATTAATCATTTTATCATTTCTTGGCAGAGGCTAAACGTCCAGATTTCTGTATAGATTTATCATCAGAAAGTGATCTATATACATTCATTTTTTATGTCAGTGTTTAGGGGTCGTTCACCATAACATATAACAAAACTAAAATTAAAATTAGAACATATAGAAAAACTATTTTGGAGTAATGTCCATTTCAGACAATGGCTCTGGGACAACTAATCAACAGTTGAGACAATAGTATCTGAGTGTGACAAAAATCTTATGCAATCACGGAAAACTTGGATTACAGACAGAGTGAGACAAACAGCCAAATGTCCAAAATCTTGTGGAATCATGTAGATATGCTTCATAATCCTGAAGATATACAAAAAAAAAAATGAAAATTTGAATATAAAGAAAAACTATTTTTTCATATGAGAAAAAATATTTCACAACAAATAATAAACTTTAGCTCAGTTGGTAGAGCGTTCGGCTAGAAACCACAAGGTTCCTAGTTCGATAACGGTCCTCGCCAACAGCGTATGAGTAGCACAGGGATTTGTGCGGTAAAGTAATGAGCTGATGGTAAGTGTGGCGCTCCACCTCAGATGCTAAAACAATCTCCTTGGTCTAGCGCTATTGAAAAGGGGATAGACTCCCTCGCTGACTGGCTGATACAGACTTTAGGCCGCCCCGTCGACTTTACTTTACTTATATAAATTTAGATGCTGAAGGAATATAACAAAAAAAGATTAAATGTAGAGAAAAGCTTCCTTGAAGTAACTTCCATCACAGACAATGGCCGTAGGACAACTAATCAACAATCAAGACAATAGGATCTGGGTGAACTGGCTATGGTGATATAATTTCTTCAGTTATGCCTTCAAAAACTATAATGGGAACAGAAATTCTTCGAAAGAACAGAAATGAATCATGTCGGACAGCCAGATCTCTCCACCGAAAAAAAAAAAAATTCTCTTTTCTATGACGGCTTCTTTCCTCTCTTTTTCACTCTTTTTCGTCCCTTGTTTGACAAAGAGGCGCCAGTCCGCTTGGTTTTCTGCACCAACCTCCTATGTGTTAGTGTTGATGTGGCATGTCTTCATGTCCTCCTTGCTGACATCTTTAAAGTGTAGTCGTGGTCTCCCTACCGGTCGGGTGCTTACTACTAATTTGCCATACAGTAGGTCTTTGGGGATACTAAAATCACAGTTAATCTACATTACGTATCAACTAGCTAAAGTACCCATCTATTGTAGGGAAATGGTCAAGACTTGGATCATAGCTGGTTATATGATATTCTTTCTGTATCTAACAGCATTCACGCTGAATCGGTTGAGCTGGCTCCAGCCAACGTATTCACTGTATCCCAAATTAAGCCAGACCATGTGCAGTGATATAACGAATATTGAAGATATGAGCATCCGCTATTTGCTGTTCTATCGATTAATTCAGTAAAGGATTATCTATCTATCTATTTATCTATATATATATATATATATATATATATTTGAACAAATTTTTACTGTGTCACTTACCACCTGACCCTAATTGATCCCTTAATTTTCGCTCTCCTTTTATTTATTTTAAAAATTAAAAATTTTTTTAAATTCATCTAAACACCGCGTGCTTTAACACCAAAGCAAGTTTGATTATAATGTTTTTTAAATACAAATTTAACGTCATAACATTACATCACGTGAACACAATCCACGTCACATAAATGTTAAACAAGCCACAGTTTAAAAAAACAATTTTTAGCTTTATATTTCCCATCGCGTGAAAACACTTCATATAAACGCTAAAAAATTACTGGTTTTTAAATCTCAACTATTTCACGACTGGTTTTTAAGATCTCAACCATTGAACTCATCTGATGATTGGATTACCATGAAACGTCAAGTTATGAGTGCAAAACCATAATATTACCATTGATTATAAATCTGCTCTGCTTTATTAGCATTGAGCACCTTTCCATGCAAATACTTTTCTCATTTTTTCATTCACTATTCATTATATATATATATATATATATACCTTTGAAAGAAAGGAAAAACTCAATAAACCATCATTCTGTAATAAATTTATTTCAACCAAAACTTAAAAGGCTTTTAGAAATTTAAAGAAATTTCCAAAACTCCTTAGTTCAGTCTCGTCAGACAGTCACAGATAAAATGAATAACCCAAAGAGAAATCTCACCAGAAGATCTATCAAATGTAGGTCAGACAGCAAATGTAAATTTACAATTTCAAGCTAAAGAAAGAGTTACAAAGTATCTTTAAATTTCCTGTTTAAACAAACATATTCAAAAAATGTATATGTATGATTTTAATATGTAAAAATAGAATTAAAATTTGTCTAGACTAAATTTATAAAAGAATCTTTTAAATGATTAAGAAAGGGTGTTATTAACTTCAACTTGGTCTAAGTAGATAAATCCAAATTTAAAATTTTAATCCTTGTATTTGCACCTACTAAAAGATGAAATATAATTATACAGTGAGATTTTGAAGATCCCATGTAGAATCATCCCTTACTACCAGTTTTGGATACTTTATATATATAATAATATGTAAACAAGGTTTGTTTAGAATGGCTTTTTGCCGATAATTTTTGGGAGAATAAGTGCTTAATTGGAGTCGTACCTAATTTTGAAAATTAATTAATTAATAATGAATTAGGCGGGAATACCTATTAAATGTATGGCTAAACAAATCGAGAAAAATCAATCTCTGTATGTACATTTCGGCCTATTAGGCCTCATCAGCAGAGCTATAGATCGGAAGACCGCCCTGTGCGTGATTTGAAACCGGACTGCCAAGCTGACAGGCGATCTCATAACCCCTACACTAAACGAACCTCCTAGATTTTATGATTTGTTTAGCTTGGCAGTCCGGTTTCAAATCACGCACAGGGCGGTCTTCCGATCTATAGCTCTGCTGATGAGACCTAATAGGCCGAAATGTACATACAGAGATTGATTTTTCTCGATTTGTTTAGCCATACATTTAATAGGTATTCCCGCCTAATTCATTATTAATTAATTAATTTTCAAAATTAGGTACGACTCCAATTAAGCACTTATTCTCCCAAAAATTATCGGCAAAAAGCCATTCTAAACAAACCTTGTTTACAACTTATCATATCGTCGTGTAATAAAGGTCACTAGAAGAGGAATATTAACCTACTCTAAACAAATCATAAAATCTAGGAGGTTCGTTTAGTGTAGGGGTTATGAGATCGGCCTGTTAGCTTGGCAGTCCGGTTTCAAATCACGCACAGGGCGGTCTTCCGATCTATAGCTCTGCTGATGAGGCCTAATAGGCCGAAATGTACATACAGAGATTGATTTTTCTCGATTTGTTTAGCCATACATTTAATAGGTATTCCCGCCTAATTCATTATTAATTAATTAATTTTCAAAATTAGGTACGACTCCAATTAAGCACTTATATAATAATATATATATAATACTGGTGTTCCTAAATCTTCATCCATCCGTTATCATCCTGCAACACCCTCTGGTTAAAAATGAAACCATCCAAATTGTTCAAGATGCAATACAAAAATGTAAATCCAGATTATTATCTGGTATCGCAGATTTCTTAATTGTCCTATTTTATTTCACCCAATTAAAAAATGAAACATTCCAAATTGTCTTGCATCACTTAAATGCCAAAACGTAAAATCATAATGAATTGAAAAAAAGAGAAGTTACATGTTTATTTTATATTTAATACTGAAATTATGAAATCCTGACTTAATTTACACAATGTTTTTGCAAGCCAGCATCAGGCGAATTTCTAGCCCAACTGATATTTTCTGAATGAACCAAAGAAGTTGCCGCCCTGACGGCTGGGGCGTTAGAATGCACCGACTGCACTTCTTCAGAGGAGTAAGACCCCCCCCCCAATGGGGCCACCTGTTGGCCGTGGGTGGCGACCCGTGATGCTTAAGGATAGAGCCCAGGTGAATGAGCAGTTCATGACATGCAATACTCCACTTTGGCCCTATCTTGGGCTAGACGGGCGGTCGGAGAGGCCCCCTCCGATCAATCGGCTGGTCACGTCAAGCCCTAGCACCTATATGATTTTCCCAACCCTATTGCCCTTATGGCAAGCCCCAACCCCTTTTTATCATATGGGTGCTAGAAGGCGGTGGCTGCGGGTCTACATGTCCTGGGAATGACGTTAAACTCTATCTGATGGTGAGGTTCCAGTTCTGGAGGTTTGGGGAATGTGGAGCACCCCTTCATCACCATTGCTCCCTGGTCCACTCTGACCCGGAGTGGTAGTACCTGTTAGGGTCCCATCTATGGGTTAAATAGAAAAATGTATTTATAAAAAAATTGTATTATCCATTAAGAATTGATTTATTTCAAAACTTTATCGGTATTAAATGACCCACTGAGGTTGATATGCCGTAAAACAAAACAAACAAACCAAAGAAGTTGAGAACAGAATTAATTTTATATTTATATATATATATATATATATATATATATATATATAATTATACTAAAGCTGAGTTAATCAACTTTTGCTTCCTAAAGGCTTTTTTACTGTTGAGTTTAATGACATGAAAATTATACTAAATTATTCCTTACTTTAAGGATTGAATTATGTTTGAAAAAAAATTCTGTTTTAATTAAATTCTAATTAATTTGCAATTAAGTCAAAAACCGACCAAACTCTTACTTTACTCTCTGTCTATCACCTTCTTCCCCTCTATTATCTCTGGACTACCTCCTTGTTATATAATGTTAGTTTCTATGGAGAGACAGGAGAATTTGAAATGTATTTATGTTAAATTTCACAACCAGCAACCCGTAGCTTAAATGAGGTCAAACATTCCTTTCTTAGAAAGCTTACAAAATGATTTTAATGTTTTGTCCGCTGTATTTATTATTTTTTTTAATTTTATTCGCTTTTGCTAACTCCCTTTTACCTAATCTCAGTTATCTACCCACTGCTGAATGGGTGACACAGCAGGTCACATTTTGTCTAGTATATATATATATAAAAGTAAAGTCCTTGCAGTGGCCTATTGTCAGTATCAGCCAGACAGGAAGTCTGTCAACTTTTCACTATCTAGCGCTAGACCAGAGAGATTGTATCAAACCCAGTGTTGTATACCCTTTTCTTACTTCTTACTTCTGGTCGTATTTTCTTCTGGCCGGCTTTGCTATTTCTTCATCTATCTTGGTCTGGTCTTTTCTAAGGTCTGGACTTTCTTGGAGACTTCAGGT
The DNA here is from genome assembly GCA_023376005.1 of Doryteuthis pealeii. NCBI lineage: Eukaryota > Metazoa > Mollusca > Cephalopoda > Myopsida > Loliginidae > Doryteuthis > Doryteuthis pealeii. The sequence continues at coordinate 70,623,766 of CM042167.1, forward strand.
CTGGTTTCTGTTAGGGATTTCTCCTTATCAGAAGCCCTGTGTCATTGTTAGTTTTTAGGTAATAAACACAAGACTTCGATTTACTTTGATGTTACTTTATTTTCAATCCCCAACCCAGACATCTGTGCAGGTGAGACTTACATCCTACGAGCTCGGCTCCTACCTTCTAACTGACTGAAACTTACTTACTATCTAAACCGGAAGAGAGGGTCCTCTCTACCGGTTCTCACGGTATCCACCGGAAGGTTAGGACTGAGGTCAAGCCTTGTCATTCATCCTTCAAGGCCGTGGGCTGTAGCTTATAATGGCCATTTTGATTTCTACACTATTGCCATAGATATTAGGTGTCTAATAATTATGTAACACTAGAATGTTGTGGTTCCTTGCAGGATGCTCTACTAACCAGCCCCTTTGCTTCCTGCCTATTGATGTTCATAGTACACAATCTCAGTAGATTTTATTTTTTATAAAATAAAAACATTGTTTTTATGTATATCCATGAGATGAGTCTTAATACGAATAATGGTAATTATGAACTTTTGTTTAGTAAATTTGTTTTACTTAAAAGGTTAATGGTAATTATGAATATCTTATTATAATGGAGATTGTGGGTTTGTCTGTCTGTAACTGAAACTATATTACTATACAAGTCACAATTCCCTTTGTTATTTACATCACATTCTCCATGATTTTATTTTTATTTAAACCTCAATTATTAATAAAATTGTTTTACATTATTATACTGTTGACCATATCTACATACTAATAACATGCAATTGTATTTATATATACAACAAAATAGAGGTTTACAGTATGAATGGGAAGGCTAATTTGCATATTGATCTTAAAAATTTGATTTTAATAAATATATGCTTAGTATTATTGATTTCTAATTGTTTGGTTTTATCTTATTGAATATGAGCAAAAATCTCGGGGATAAATCTTAAAAGAAATTCATTAACAAGAAGAAATAACTGAAATTTTATTCTTTACTTCCTATTTTAATTAAATAGTTAAATTAGGAAAATTTACCAATGAAAGACGGGAGTAATGGAAATTGATGGAAGAGTTAGTTTCAAAGTTGTTCTATTTTTCAATCATACCCCCTCTGTTCAAAATCTTTTTATCTGTATTCTTATTCAGTTTCATTAGCCTTTCTAATTTAACATGATATTTTATTATATTAAAACTTAAATACTTGCACCCGGAGGGTGCATATATTTGCTAGTAATTATAATTATATAATAATCTCTAAGATTGAAATTGACATTAAAAATTATATATAATAATCTCTATGATGAAATAATTATAATTATAATTTACTTAAAAGGTTAATGGTAATTATGAACTTTTGTTTAGTAAATTAAGGTGTCCAGAAAAAATAGAACCCACACATTTTGTAATAAAACTGGTCATTTTAACTAGGGGGTTTAGGGTTGGGGTTAAGGGTTAGTTTAATGGGAAAATAAATAAATAATTTAGGTTCTGTTTTTTTTTTTTCTGGGTTCACAAAATACAGAACCCCAACTCTAAACCCTAACCCTAAACACCCCTAGTTAAAATTAACAGTTTTATTACAAAATTTATGGGTTCTGTTTTTTCTGGGACACCCTAATTTACTAAAAAAAAGTTCATAATTACCCGAATAATTATGCTGCCTCGTAATCAGTTAAGACTCTCCCAATGGGGCCACCTGTTGGCCGTGGGCGGCAACCCGTGATGCTTAAGGATGGAATCATGGTGCCTGAGCTGTCCATGACATGCAACACTCTATTTTGGCCTTTACTTAGGTTAGACGGGTGGTCGGAGAGGCTCCCTCCAATCAATCAGCTGGTCACATTAAGCCCTAGCCCCTATATGATAGTCCCAACCCTATTGCCATTATGGCAAGCCCCAACCCTTTTTATCACATGGGTGATAGAAGGTGGTAGGTGAGGGTCTTTATGCCCTGGGTATGACATTAAACTCTAACTGATGGTGAGGTTCTAGTTCTGGAGGTCTGGGGAATCTCCTTCATCACCATTACTCCCAGGTCCACTCTGACCTGGAGTGGTAGTACTTGTTAGGGTCCCATCTATGGATTAAATAGAAAAAAAAATGTGTTTATAAAAAAAAATGAATCTATTACAAAACTTTGCCGGTATTAAATGACCCACCAAGGTTGATATGCCATAAAACAAACCAAATGAATAATTATAATAGAGTGTTTTCCTCATCTTTATTGTATATAAACACAATGCTCTGTTTTAGGTGGGTTTTTTTTATTATTGCTAGAAGTGACTACCCAGTGTTACCCGAGTAGAGGGGTATAATAAAAAGTTAGTCTCGCAGATCCATAGATTGTTTTAGTCTTACATAATTGATTTATGTTTTAATCACGAATGCAACCAATGATGTTCCCTTTTCTTAATATTCAAATCCTAATTTTTAAATATCTTCCCAGATATAAATAAAATCTTCATTATTTTTTCATAAAAATTGAAATAAGAATATATGAATATGGAGGAAAAGAAAGATAAAAAAATAAAAACAGATGAAAAAAATATTGAAAAAGAAATCTATACATATAGCAGTTGATGTGTATGTATGTATGTCCGGATGAAACTATGAAAATAAAACAATTAATGACAAAGTAAATATATATACATATTAATATCACCATTTCTTGTTTTTTGTGCAAAAATTATAAAAATTTGATTTATATAAAAAGATATTTACAAATCAAAATATACATAGAAATAGCATTGAAATTCTACTTAAAAATGTCCAGCATTTGTAAATCTCAAAAGTAAACAAATCAATACACTAGGGATTTCCCGTCCTTCTACTAAGGTGATGCTGGGTAGTCGCTCCTAGTCATTTTTATAAATGAGTCCCAAAATATATTACAATCCTTCTTCATATGAGACATAAAAGTCTCCTCCTCCTTCTCCTCGTTGTCTTTTCTTATAATACGTTAGAAGGCTCAGAATAACCTTCCAACATAGACACATATATATATAAAATATTGGAGGCGCGTGGTCTAATGGTTTGAGTCATATGAAATGGACTTGTCGACCCGAGTTCAATTCCTGGACGAAGCTGTTTGAATTTCATATAGCACTAATACCCTTGGGAAAGGTATGAATCCAATTCTCCCCCCAGCTATGGATAAATAGCAGGGCAGACTGGGCTCTTTAACCCTGGCTAGGTAACCAGTCTAGGAGAAGGAAAACTCTGAATTCAAACCTGTTAAACTTCGCTTAAGAAATTGACCTTGTGTCACATCCTGCTCGTGCGGAGGGGTTGGTAAATATATATATACATAAAATAATCCAAACAAAAAGATACATATAACAATACAGACTTTATTGTCTGAGCACATGGTCGAATGACATACATAACATAGATACAAAAACAGCTAGGACTAAAGTCCTTGGTGAGTAATAAAGAGTTCATGAAGAATAAGAGAGTAACTTATTGATAGTTTGGGGGCAAAGCCCACCACTTAATGGACAGAGACACCATGTGTCTAGCCCATGTTTTGTGGGAGCTAGACCAAGAGAAAGAGAGTGAGAAATTTCCAAGCTGCTGTTTAAATATGCTCAAAAAGCAAGCACTAGTGATAGTGAATATGTATATATATTTGCTTTAGCCAACAAACACTAATTGTCATCTGTTAGTGAAATATGATTTTAATTACCTTATTAATTAAAATGATAACTTAAAAAAACAGAGCCCGAGGTTATAGTGGCCTGAGCGTTGTGTTTATACACAATAAAGATGAGGACAACAGTCAGATATATCATGATTATTTAAAAACATTGTTTTCTTTTATATTTTCTCCTACAAAGGATTGCAACACATCTGATACTGATAGCTTTAGTAAATGCACCCCTGGGTATCAAGGGGGTCAAGCGCCAACAAAACCTGCATGGATGTGCGATGACAATAACCATGACCAATATCGTTTGCTGTGTGTCCACACCCAAGACTCTGCATTCCTCGGCTATTATCGAAAGGACAAATCGGCTATTTCTGATTTGCACATTTTTAAAACTGACTGGACACTTAACAACCAATTCAGGTGAGAAAATTCAAAAATGTTTTTTTCTCTCTTTGTTTCTTTTTTTATTGTTTGTTTTTGTTTTGTTTTGTTTTTTTGTTTGTTTGTTTTTTGGGGTTTTTTTTGGGGGGGGGGCTTATATTATTGTAACTTGAGTATGGGTCAACGATCCAGAAAAAAGTAAAATTGTCACCCACCCCCTTAAATTTTTCTGAATTTTTGTCCAGTTGTGGACTATGTAAAAAAAGGAAAGTTGACAGGGTGGCCTAATGCCGGTACATGTTGTCCAACCAGAAAAAAACTTACATTTATCAAGTCTGTGTGGACACTGGATACCATATATCAGGATTGATAGGCAATAATTCACCTTTGTACATGTTGCCCAACCAGCAAAAACTTACATTTATCAGGTCTGTGTGGACACTAGATGCCTTCTAAAGGACTTATCAGGTTTTATAGGCACTAGGGACAGATAGCAAGAGAGAGTCAAAGGAATCCCTGCTGTCAGTTTGTGCTATAAAGTAACGTTTTTTTCTTCTTCTTCTTCTTCTTCATTATTATTATTATTATTATTATTATTATATATTTATGTATTCTGTAAGGACCAGAGTGGAGTGTTACATGTTATCAACTGCTCAGCCACCAGGGTTCTATTCTTAAGCATCACGGGTCGCCACCCACAGCCAAGAAGTGGCCCCATTGGAGGAAGGGTCTTACCCCTCTGTTGAAGTGCAGTCAGTGTATTCTAAAGAACCCAGCAGACAGGGATTATAGAATCTAACGGTTCATTTCATTGTTTAATATTCGAACTCGCTTTTTACGATGTCGCAATCCACTATGCCATAATGACTCTCCTCCTCCCCCCCTTGCATAGAAATGTCACCAGCAAGTTTATATAATGGACATAGGTATGATTAAATATTTAGTGGGCAGCTGACAAAATAAGGCGGGGAGGAGTAAGGCGAGTGAGGGCGGAGGGGGGGGACCTGCCCCGGACGGAAAGTTGAATCATTTAAGTGGTCAGTGTTGTCACATGAGACGGGTGACAATAAGAATTGAATCTGTTGAATGCCAACTCATTCGAATGAAAGTAATCTCCAATCACCCAACCCCACCCCCAATATATCACCACTTTTAAATATAAAAGAAGTGTATCACCCCTCCCACCACCAACCCCCCTTCGCCCTGTCTAGAAATAAAGCAACTTTTATTCATTCCATTCATGTTGCCGTTATTGTCGGAAAGAGGCCACAACGATGTAACGTTTATGAAACTCTGTGTTTATTTATGAATGCAAATTGTCAGACTTTTCTGATGAAAATTTCATTTTCTATTAATGATAAACTTTCTCTAAAATTATAGTAAAATTACTTCCCATGCATTTATATAGTAAAATCACTTCCAATGCATTCATGTAGTAAAATCAGTTCCAGTGCATTTATGTAGTAAAATTACTTTCAATGCATTTATGTAGTAAAATTACTTTCAATGCATTTATATAGTAAAATTACTTCCAATACATTTATATAGTAAAATTACTTCCAATACATTTATATAGTAAAATTACTTCCCATGCATTTATATAGTAAAATCACTTCCCATGCATTTATGTAGTAAAATCAGTTCCAATGCATTTATGTAGTAAAATTACTTTCAATGCATTTATATAGTAAAATCAGTTCCAATGCATTTATATAGTAAAATCACTTCCCATGCATTTATGTAGTAAAATCACTTCCCATGCATTTATGTAGTAAAATCAGTTCCAATGCATTTATATAGTAAAATCAGTTCCAGTGCATTTATGTAATAAAATCACTTCCCATGCATTTATGTAGAAAAATCACTTTCAATGCATTTATGTAGTAAAATCACTTCCCATGCATTTATATAGTAAAATCACTTCCCATGCATTTATATAGTAAAATCAGTTCCAATGCATTTATATAGTAAAATCAGTTCCAGTGCATTTATGTAGTAAAATCGCTTCCCATGCATTTATGTAGTAAGTTCCAATGCATTATATGCACAAGACTAGTTTTCCAATCTCATTCCTTCACCATCCTGTTGGCTGGGGCTGTAGAATATGCTATTTGCATCTCTGTAGAGGGGTAAAATGAGGTCACCTGTTGGCGGTGGGTGGCAACTTGTGATGCTTAAGGATGGAATCCTGGTGGCTGAGCAGTCCATGACAAACACACCACTTTGGCCCTTACTTAGGCTAGATGGGTGGTCAGAGAGGCCCCTTCTGATTAATTGGCTGGTCACATCAAGCCTTAGCACCTATATGATTGTCCCAATCCTATTGCCCCTATGGCACACCCCCAGCCCTTTTTTATCATGTGCTAGAAGGCAGTGGCTGAGGGTCTTATTGTTCTGGGTGTGATGTTAAACTGCATCTAGTGAGGAAGTTTCAATACTGGAGCTTTGGTGTGTTGGATTACCCCTTCATCGCCATTACTCCCAGGTCCACTCCGAGTTAGGGTGCTAGCACCTGTTAGGGTCCCATCTAGGGATTAAATAGAAAAATGAGTTTTTTTTTTTTTAAATTTTGAATACCCATCAAGAATGTATAAAACAAAATGTCTTCAACATAAAATAACCCAACAAGTGTTGACATGCCATAAAATCCAACCAACCACCCATCATTCCTTTGATTTTTAATTTGTAGCAAAGCTGATTTCTCAACTCCTGAAAAAAACAAAGATTTCAACTATAAATATGGCAGCCAGATTCATACGACCATTCCGAAAGATCACACCCACGTAACCAGTCTCCTAACACTTCCCCAGCGTATTTTTAACGGCCAGTGTGCGACTACAGCTCCAATTCGCTTTCTGATGGACATGAACTCTGACTGCATATACCAAATGACCCCTGACCTTTGTTCGGACATCTCTATCCTAAGCGCTACCAATTTTGCTTTGTCAACATCTCCAAGATCCCGTAACATACCAAATGCCTATTTTATCCACAATGGATTTGAACAAAAACAGGTCCAAACAGATGTGAATTATTACTGTGCCAGTGACCCTCAGCCATACCTAAAGTCTTTGGAGACGCTTTCCGATGTCCTTGCTCGTGAACTAGAATCTTCCCAGAACTTTACCATTCCTGATGCCTGTATAGTTGACAGCAGCGGCTTTTACCGTTGTTCTGACAACTCTAGTGATTCCCTATCTATAGTGGATGAAGATCTGCCACCACGGTGTTCTTGGGACAATGGCTTTACCAAACCCAGTACACCAACTCTTCGTAAAGACTCCAACGCTTACCAATGTGATAATGTAGTTCTTGGAGTCCGATACCATTTTACCTGGTCTGGCAGTAAAATCGAGTTCCTGAATGCTTCAGTTATTCTTGGAAACATAAGTTTCTTTAATGTTAAGCAGCAGAAGACTCGAGTGTACTATTCAGAAACGGTAACCGATCCGGTTACCAATCTGACCAGCACGGTGAGCAGGACTTTAATCAGAAACACAACACTGAACGAATCAACGCAACTGAATCCGCGTTACGAGGTGAAGTATACGCACAACTTTAATAATACAAAAGATAACAGCAGCGATGGATTCCTGAGATCTGGAAATCCTGGTGAGTATGAATTTATTCAAAGTTACATTTAGCTCAGTCAGTAGAGCGTTCGACTCGGAACCGCAAGGTTCCTGGTTCGATACCGGCCCTCACCAACTCGGCATATGAGTAGCGCAGGGATCTGTGCAGTAAAGTGAGGAGCTGATGGTAGGTGTGGTGCACCACCTCAGACGACAAAATAATCTCCTTTTCACTAGCGCTAGACCAAGTAAAGTGAGGAGCTGATGGTAGGTGTGGCATTCCACCTCAGACGACAAAACAATCTCCTTTTCACTAGCGCTAGACCAAGTAAAGTGAGGAGCTGATGGTAGGTGTGGCATTCCACCTCAGACGACAAAACAATCTCCTTGGTCTAGCGCTAGTGAAAAGGAGATAGACTCCCTCGCTGTCTCGCTGATACCGACATTGGGTCATCCTGATGATTTTACTTAGTTACTTATGTAGTAAAATCACTTCCAATGCATTTATGTAGTAAAATCACTTCCAATGCATTTATGTAGTAAAATCACTTCCAATGCATTTATGTTGTAAAATCACTTTCAATGGCTCATATATCAGAATGGAGTGATGGTGTGTCATATAGAAATAATCGTTGTATACTTATCTCATTTTCTGTGCTATGTGGAGAGGTTCGAATCTGGTTGCTGGGCCGCTGATGAGTTGGCTGACAATTCCTTGATGTTTGGAGTCTGGAAAGCAACTTGAGGTGCTCGGGGGATATCTTGCCTTGTGCAGTTTATAATTTTTAGTAATATCACAAGGCGACTTATCTTGTTCTCATGAGATTTTTATTTTCCCCCAAGCCAAACTACCCTCGGCGAAAAACCCAACATCTCAATCAGTCGATCACATCTTTCCAAACTTACCTGACATTCTCACCTCTTACTCTTCCTCTCTCCCACTTTGCCATGTGACACTTCTCGACCAGTAGAAAAAAATGCTATCTGGTGTTGTGCTGATTCATCCTTAAAGATTTTCTATGCTAACCTACTGGCTCTTTCCATTCTCTCTCTCTCTCTCTAATATGTTACACATTTAAGACTATACAGCAGACAATATCCACTCCAATATTGGAAATAACAAACCCAATTACATTCCCTCAACTATAAACAATTTACTCCATTACTGTGTTCTGTTTATATTATAAGAGATTTACTTTTTTAACATTGTTGAGTCAGGACCAATGCATTTATGTAGTAAAATCATTTCCAGTGCATTTTTATAGTAAAAATCATTTCCAATGCATTTTCATAGTAAAATTCATTGTCCAATGCATTTTCATAGTAAAATTCATTTCCAATGCATTTTTATAGTAAAAATCATTTCCAACGCATTTTTATAGTAAAAATCATTTCCAATGCATTTTTATAGTAAAAATCATTTCCAATGCATTTTCATAGTGAAAATCATTTCCAATGCATTTTCATAGTAAAAATCATTTCCAATGCATTTTCATAGTAAAAATCATTTCCAATGCATTTTCATAGTAAAAATCATTTTCAATGCATTTTTATTGTAAAAATTATTTCCAATACATTTTCATAGTAAAATATATCCAATGCATTTTTTCATAGTGAAATATTACTCTGACAGATAATGAGGACATAATTGTTTATACTATATTGCCAATAAATAAGGTTGTTTTGTTTTGCTGTATCTCAACCCTTTTCAGGTTATTTAATGGCAAATTAAGTCATTTTGATAAACAAAGGACTAGGATTGCTTATTGTACCTACTGTTGCTTAAGTGGACACCCAATTAAGTATTGAATAGGCTCATCACTGCTTAATTTTGGTCATCTTGTGGAAACTGACCATATTGGTCTTATAGCAATTGGGTGAGGAGCTATGGGAGTGGGGAGCATATGACTTTTTTTTTTGGGGGGGGGTTCGTAATAATTAATTTCTGTAATCAAGCTATTAAAAAAAAAACGAAAAAAAAAATAAAATTAAAAAAAAATAAAATTAAAAAATATAATATTAAAAAAAAAACAAAAAACCATAATAGTTGCAGTATCAGTCCCTACTCTTTTATCTTAACCTTTTACAGACCAAGTTAACAGAAGCTGGTGTTAAAATGGAAATCCATTTTTAATTATAATTATATCTAATCAGTGGGGGGGGGTCACAGTCAAGTCTGACTCAAGGCTCCAATCGACAGTCCAACCACTCCCAACTGTATCTGGCTCCAAAATCCAATATCCTTTCAGGAGAATAAACACTATTTCTTTGTCCCGCTTGTCTCGACAACAAAATACTACTGCAAGTCGTTCTCCCTGGTCTGTGAGAATAAGTCCTTTAAATACACCCCAATTTCACCACATCCGGGCTTCTCACTCATAATTGTGCGTACAGCACGTGCGACACTTGCCAGCACGGCGCGACCACCCACATCCGGGCCACTATGCCATTTCCTACTTCACCGATCCTCCACAGCTCTCACATTCTGAAGGAAGCGGGTTCGACTCTAGGTCAGTCCTACATGCCAGGCAAAGCCTAGCCCGCTTCCTTTGAGAATACGTGTTGCACAAGGCAGGTCTCCTCTCTCACTACATTATAACTATTGATAAAAGTTACAGTTTCATTCTAACCGTTTTTTAAATCCAACACACACATATGGGCACAGCACACACACACACACACACACATAAGCTACAGATACAGGCAATAAAAAAGAAAAACTCACAGCCACAGCCGTGTCTAGAGATCACACACACACACAAACTACAAAGGCCTGCCTTACCCCCCCCAAAAAAAAAGAATAGGTCAAATCTGGAATCATACTCAGACATTGTTGGAGAGACACACACACACACTTACACACACACACACACACACAGAATTTGTAGGAAGATATCACCAGGCATACAACAGAATGGACAGATCCTAGCAACAAGATAACAGCTCAAGAACTTCGCTTTCAGAAATCTTCTGACAAAGTGATCTTTATACCGAAATATTAAGAATAAATCAAAGGTAAACAAACAACATCATAGTTACCTCATTTTTCTTTAGTCTTGCATTGTGATAGCCTTCAAAACCAATCACCAAACCAATGCATATACATACATATATATATATATATATATATGAGGGCTAGTAACTGTTAGGTTCTAATCTATATAATCTGCAGCATAGTCCAAAAGTCTTGTCACCCTTACATATTGTTTTAACTTTCATTATTTTTTGTTTTGATAATATAATACATAAGTTATGTAATTATTTTACTTCTATAAAAAAATCTTTAAAAATTAAATGATTTTCTCAATTTTCGAGTTGTATTATGTAATTGTTTTACTTCCTTTAAAAAAGAATATATAGGGGGTGACATGACTTTCGGACCGGCATGTACAAGGTTTATGACTGTTGAAATCAGAAAAAAACAATTGTTAAACACGAGTTATTTCCCTTTGATTTTAAAAATTTAGACAATGGAGTTACTTTTCTTTAATTGAAAGATATGCACTCTCGAATTTGTCTTTTTTTTTTTTTTTTTTTTTTTTTTTTTTTAAAGGAATGCATCCCTCAAATTAGCAGCAGGGGGCAGCCTCATATACTCTTTTGATCTGCTTTTTCGGGAAAATAAACTTGGTTTTCATTTGAATTCTGAAATAATTTTCTTTTAGAATAAATTATTTTGGGTATTTTTCAATAAATATGTCACAATGAACTGTTTTGTAACAATCAATTAACTTTTATTAACAATTTAAGTAATGTACTTTAAAAGAAAGTTATTTATTTTAAAAGTAAATTATTTAAGAATTCTGATGAAGACATGTTTATTTCCCTGAAAAAAAAAAAGCAAATAAAAAAACTGGTACCTACTGCTAATTTGAAGAGAGCATTCCTATAAAAAAAAATTTTTTTTTTAAAATGAAAAAATGAGGAGTGCCTATCTTGAAGATAATCCGAATTTCTCTTTCTTTTTTTAATAGTTTGTCATTTTTAGATTTGGTTTGCTTTGCTTAATGGCATATCAAACTTTGTGGGTTATTTACTGCCTAAGCCATCCTTGTAGAAGAACAGTAGTGGTACTATTTAACCCATAGACTTTAATTAATATATTTCTTTTTCTTTTCAGGCTACAATTTTGGAAAGCCAATATGGAGTGGCGTTTCTGTTAGAAACGAAACAAGTGAGGAACTGCTTTACATGAACCAGAATGAAACCCAGCAAATGAACGTGTGGGAACCATGTACGTTCTTTAGATTTATTGGACCATTGTCCTCATCATTATTGTTATATACACTGTGTTTCGGCCAATGTGTCCTCCGGTCTTCTTCAGGTGTTTCTTGTTGAATTTTTGAGATAAGGCTTGATAATTTGTTCTATTTAGATTTTTCAGACTGTTGTGCTCATCGTTATTGTTATATACACAATGTTTTGGCCAATGTGCTCTCAGCCCTTTTCTACGTGTTTCTGGTCGAACTTAGGAACGTTCTTGTCAAACTCAAGAGCCTTCATGTCACAATTGGGATCCTTCATGGAACTTCAAACTGAACCTTTTATCTAATCCATTGGAGTAGATTTTTCTATCATTCCATTAACCATAAACAGGTACAAATGTTAAGTATTCTGTGCTATTTTCAGCTGAAGTCAGGATTGAACATGCAACCTTCAGATGATTGTCACTTAAGACTAAATAAGCAGGTACTGCTCTTAATCAAGAGCCAATATTCCAGTGGTCTGCTCGTACAGTTGATTGACTGCCTTTGCCAGTAACCTTCTCGTTTGTATATGTTTGTACTACTATTAATATATTTGTTTAATTCATTTCCTCTCTTGTGTCTATATTCTGGCCCCTAACCAGGCCACAACAATTATGTAATTCATCATTTTTTTTTGTGGGTGAAGGTTTTATTCTTTGATTTTTACCCCCTTTTTTTTTCTATTTTTCTTTTTTTTCCTTTATCCAGCACCATCTGGATTGTGTAGTCTGGCTGGCAAAAGAAAAATCATGTTTGGTGAAGATTTATTCTCAAGTTGTGTCATTCCCCTTACAATTGATTCCATAAATGATTGTCAGAACTTAAGGTGAGTGTGTTTTAACAATTCTCATACTCTAACTTATATGAGTAATATTTTGGCAGCATTTTTTCTTTTAAACATGTTTTGTTGAACTCAACGGACAATTCTTGTCTGATAAGTTTTTCAATTGTTTGGTCATTTTTTCAATATCAGGGTGGAATTGGTGTATGAATCCACCAAAGGTTCTAACATGAAAACACACATATACTGCACAAACAAAAACTTCAAATACTCAAAACCCTATACATTAAACAAAAAAAAACCCACCTTAAACATGATCAACTTCAAAACCAGTCAACATATTCTCAAATGCCTATAATTCCCGCCAATTCTCCTATAACATTCCCATAGACTTGTGAGCCCCTCCTCCTACTTATTCCTACTGGTACTGCTTGTTTAAAAAGAAACAATAGAGACATCTCACCAGTTCCACACCTGATGATGGCACTAAGTAGTGCAGAAAGTACACGTGTTAAAACCTTTTGTGGATTCATATACCAATTCCACCCTGATATCAAAAAGATGGCCAGACAATTAGAAAGTATTGAAAAAAACTCGTCAGACAAGAATTGTCTGTTGAGTTCAACAAAACATGTTTAAATATATATATATATATATATAGATACATGCAAATTTGTGAGTGTCATATGTAAAATGTAATATTTTATTATGAATGGGGATACGAAGGCCTTTTCGACCGGTGTGTTGACAGTTAAAAGTCAAAAATGTAAAGAAATTTGCTAGAATATGGGTAAACCAGAGAGTAGGGGGGGACAAAAAAAAAAAAAATTGGGGAAAGAAGGGTATGTATATGTGCCCTAGGTTAAACAGGTTATGTTGTGTTAAGTTATGCCTCCCAACAGATAAATGGAGTGTCTCGGTGTTTGTCTGCACAGAGTAGGTCTAAGAAGGAAATACTAACAGCCTCAAGGACTGCTAGATGTTGCTTAGACCTAGCTCTGTGCAGAATAGAGAAGCACTCATCTGTGTAATCGGACAAACAAACATTTATAGAAAGGTGCTCAGCGATCGTCAAATGTTTGGGATAACCCGGATGTATTATTAGCGACGGCATTGCGGAGTACTCGGGGACGTGCTGCTTCATTCTAATTTCAAGTCTTTGAGATGTACGCCCAATGTATACCAAATTACATTGGCATTTAAACTTATAAATTACGTTACTTTGATGGAAGATTGGGAGTACATCTTTGTGGAAAGACCGAATGCAGGTTGGGTGGTAATAATAGGTCTTACTTTTACTGCATTGTAGCAACACGCTACCGAGGAAGAGATCTTATTAGCAATGGTCTGGCTGGTTGGGCCGATCCAAGGGAGTCTGACGTAAACAGGGCATTTAGAAGGGCCAAAAGGTTTGTCACTTTTGAACTTGTCTACAGTCTGATTAATGATTTTATCAACAATGTCATCTGATATCCATTATTCGAGAACAAACCTCTAATGCTTAAGTTCTGCTTCAATTTACTACTGGAACAAATTTAAGGGCCCTAAATGTCAGACACTTAATCAAGTTTATCTTCCTCGATTTAGGGGCAAAGGCATCCCAATTTATATATAACCCAGTAAATGTTGGTTTTCTATAAATGCTAGTTAGATTCTTTTCAACTAATACGTCCAAAAAGGCAATGTATTTTGGCTTCAACCTCCATAGTGAAAGATAGAGAAGGATGTAAAGCATGAGTTGATTAAAGAATGTTACAGCTTCGGTACGTGACTTGAAAATGGCAAAAGTGTCGTCAACGTAGCGATAGTAAATATAGGGCTTAGGGAGCCTGCTGAAATGAAAACCAACGAAATGTTGGCCAAAAGACTGCCGAGGGGCGATGGGCGATACATGTGTCATTAAAACTGAACGAAACCGACTTGTAGCAAGTTAGACTACAACAAACATGGGATGTTATAATGGATTGAAATTTATTAGTCGATGTTCAAACATTTCGGTTTACAAAGGAAACCTTCTTCAGGACAATGAAATTATTCAAAAAAAAAAAGGATTTATGTGGATAAAAGATGATGGATGTTTTGAATGTGTTGAGTTTGGAAAATGTGTGGAAAAATGTTTGTTACAGTTCGTTGATTGGTGTTCATAATTGAATGTTGATAACATGGTTGCTGCATGCGAAAGCAAAAATCGATGTGATTGGAACATGTGATGTTGAAAAGCTAAAACGTGATTGGCCCATGAGGAGATGTTGGAAAGGTGTGACGTATTCCATATAAATACCAATGTTTAAAAACTTATTATCAATGTTTATTAACTTATTCGGTTAATTATTTTATCAACAGTTGAAGTTGCGAGTTAACTCGATATTTTATATTATCCGTTAAGTCACCCACTTTTTGAACCATTTGTTTAGATATATTTTCTGATTATTTAATGGAAAGTCTTTGATAAAATTAAAAGATTATTCTTGATTTGCTTTTTGGGCTAGACAGGTGGTCGGAGAGGCCCCCTCCGATCAATCGGCTGGTCACGTCAAGCTCTAGCACCTATATGATTTTCCAACCCTATTGCCCTTATGGCAAACCCCCCAACCCCTTTTTATCATATGGGTGCTAGAAGGCAGTGGCTGAGGGTTTACATGTCCTGGGAATGACATTAAACTCTATCTGATGGTGAGGTTCCAGTTTTGGAGGTTTGGGGAATGTGGAGCACCCCTTCATCACCATTGCTCCCTGGTCCACTCTGACCCGGAGTGGTAGTACCTGTTAGGGCCCCATCTATGGGTTAAATAGAAAAACATGAGTTGATAAACAAAATTGTATTATCCATTAAGAATTGATTTATTTCAAAATTTTATCGGCATTAAATAACCCACTGAGGTTGATATGCCGTAAAACAAAACAAAACAAACAAAATATATATAAAAATTGATTTGCTTTCAGGTTTTGGCTTTTGTACCAACTGAGTCTCTTGATGCCATCGGATAGAATTGGACGTTACGGAAGCAATAATGCCCAGCGCAGTACTGACTGGATTCCAGTTCTCAGGTTAGTTTGTTTTTAGCACATTTCTTAGCCAGTAGAGTATCCACCTTGAGACCACAAAGTTCCGGGTTTGATACCGGCTCTCACCAACTTGGCACATTAGTAGCCCAGCTGGGATCTGTGTGGTAAAATGGGGAGATGATGGTAGGTGTGGCACCCACCTCAGATGCAGAAACAAATATATGCCTAGAAACCACAAGATTCTGGGTTCAAATCTGGCCCTCACCTACTCAGCACATGAATAGCACAGCTGGGATCTGTGTGGTAAAATGGGGAGATGATGGTAGGTGTGGCATCCACCTCAGATGCAGAAACAAATATATGCCTAGAAACCACAAGATTCTGGGTTCAAATCTGGCCCTCACCTACTCAGCGCATGAATAGCACAGCTGGGATCTGTGTGGTAAAATGGGGAGTTGATGGTAGGTGTGGCATTCCACCTCAGATACAAAAACAACCATCCACACTGAGACTACAAGGTTCTGTGTTTAATATGAGCCCTCACCAAATCAACAGCTGAGTAGCACAGTTTAGACATGTGCGGTAAGGGGGGAGGGCTGATGGTAGGTGTGGTGCACCACCTCAGATGCAAAAAACAAACATCCACCTTGGAACCACAAAGTTTCGAGTTTGATACTGGCCCTCATCAATTCTGCACATGAGTAGCACATTTTGGATCTTAAAGTGGTGAGCTGATGTTAAGTGTGGTGCTCCAGCTCATATGTAAAAACAATCACAGGGATCTTTGTGGTAAAGTAAGGAGCTGATGGTAGGTGTGGCACCCCACCTCAGACGCAAAAAAAAAAACAATCTCCTTGGTCAAGTGCTAGTGAAAAGGGGATAGACAACAGGCCACTCTGCCAACTTGACTTTTAATATTTTTCTGAATTTTTGAGATGAGGCTTGATAATTAGTATTATTTGGATTATTCAGACTATTGTCCTCATCTTCATTGTTATCTGTACAATGTGTCGGCCAATGTGCCCTCCAGCCTTCTTCAGGTATTTGTTGTCGGACTGGGGAAAGTTCTGTGATGGCTTCCAATTATGACAAGGTTCCTGAGTCCGACAACAAATACCTGAAGAAGGCCAGAGGGCACATCGACTGAAACATTGTACAGATAACAATAATGATGAGGACAATAATCCAAATAATACTAATTATTAAGCCTCATCTCAAGAATTCAGAGAAATATTATTTTTCTTAGTTTTGGATCCAGTTGGTATAGGAACTGTTCCATATTCTTTACCCTAGCGCTTTCAACCATTTCATCGGTCATCATCGGGGGATTTTGATATTTCATCATTTTATTTATTTTTTTATTCTTTTTTATTTTTGTTTTTGCTCATTTTTTTCTGTTTTTTCTTTTGGTTTCTTTTCTGTATTTCAGAGAAAATCTGACAGCTCAATTTCCAGACCTTGTTCCTGTGACTGAATCGAATTCTACAAATACAACCATGCAAAACAGCAGCAGCATCAGCCCTACCACCACCGTTGGCACTACTCCACCTGGGACCACTGAACCTACTCTGGACATTGACCAAAATAACTTTACTAAAGGGACCTGTGCTCAAGTGCCTTCGGGGATTATCCTGGATATCATGTACGCAAACACGGGACTTGTACATGGTATGCCGATCAAAGAGATTATTGGAGCCCGGGCCAGGTAAGAGATTGTTGGTTGTTTTGTTTTATGGCATATCAACCCTTTTTGGATTATTTAATGCTGAATCAAGTCCTTTTTTATTAACAAAGGACTCAGGTTGGTTACAGTATCTGTTGTTGCTTATGTGGTCACCCAATTAAGTATTGAACAGGATCATTATTGTTTAACTTTGGTGATCTAGCAGGAACTGGTATTTTCAGCAGGACTTGACCATAATAAAAGTAGGAATGATAGAGACAGAAAAAAAAAGCTTTGGGGGAAAGAAAGAAGAAAAGAAAAAAAGAAAGAAAAATATTTGGGGAATGAATGAAAGAAAGAAAGAAAATTTGGGAAAGAAAGAAGAAAAGATTTGGGGAAAGAAAAAGAAAGAAAGAAAAAAAAATTGGGGGAATTGGAAGAAAGAAAAAAAAGAAAAGAATTGGGGGAAAAAAGAAAGAAAAGAAATGGGAAAAGAAAAGAAAGAAAGAAAAAAGATGTTGGGAAAAAAAAAGAATCAAGGAAAGAAAAAAAAGAATTAGGGGGGTGGAGAAAAGATTTGGGGAAAGGAAAGAAAGAAAGAAAAAAGATTTTGGGAATCAGAAGAAAGAAAAAAAGAAAAGAATTGGGGAAAGAAGAAAAAACAAAAGAATTGGGGGGGGGGAGAAAGAAAAAAGATTTGGGGAAAAAAAGAAAGAAAGACATAATGAAAGAAAGAACGTTATCTAAACTAGCAAATATATGCACCCTCCGGGTACAAGTATTCAAGTTTTAATGTAATGAAATATTATCTTAAATTAGAAAGGCTAATGAAACTAAATAAGAATGCAGATAAAAAGATTTAAAACAGAGGGGGTATAATCGAAAAATAGAACAACTGAAACTTACTATTCCATCCCTCTGGTCTTTCATTGCTAAATTTTCCTAATTTAACTATTTAGTTAAAATAGGAAATAAAGAAAAAAATTACAGTTATTTCTTCTTGTTAATCAATTTCTTTTAAGATTTATTGAAGAGATTTTGCTCATATCCATTAAGATAAAATAAAAAAATTAGAAATCAATAATACTAAGTACATATTTATCAAAATCAAATTTTAAATATTAATATGCCAATTAGCCTTCCCACTCACACTGTAAACCATTATTTTGTTGTATATATAGATACTATTATATCATAATATAGGTAATCTTTAACTTGTTCCTCATAATTTCCTACCATAAAATAAACTGAACCTTTATGTCCGTGTTTTTGCAATAAATGTTTTATTTTTCTTGCACCCATTATTTTACAACACTGAATATATTTTCTTTATTTAAAAACATTTATGGCAAACATATTTAAAACATTTATTGCAAAAACACGACATAAAATGAGGGTCCAGTTTATTTTATAGTAGGAATTTACGAGGAACAAGTTAAGGATTACCATAATATATTACCTGGCCCAGCCGGGAGTCCAGTGAGCTTCGGTCGCTGGATCGGTGAAGTGATTAACAGCATTGATCCCAGGGGGCTATCCCCCCAGGCAACACCTGTCCCCTTGATTTAAAGGGTCAGAGCTGGGTTTATTGCCCAGTGCCTGAGGTGCCCCCCTTGAGGGGGAATGCCGACGGGATCAACACATTTTTTGCACCCACCACCTATGAGTCTTGGCTTGTGGGTGGTCCCACATTAATAGGGCCTTGTGCCTCACCTGTACACGTGGGGTATGTGGTAAATACTCTATATATATTATATTATTAATAATGTAAAACAATTTTATTAATAATTGGAGTTTAATTAAAAAATAAAATCATGAAGAATGGGATTAAATAACAAAGGGAATTGTGACTTGAGTAGTGATATAGTTTCGGTTACAGACAGAAAAACACACAATCTCCATTATAATAAGAAGACTAGTGATATTTAATGTTGTATACATGTTTGCTTCGTTGTTAATTGTTTTATATAGTAATTTCAGCTGGACATTCATACATACACGCAACTACCCTTTATATATGTACTATGAACGCCTAACAATGGCCGATTCACTAACCTAATGTTATTTTTTCCTAAATCTAATTTTGACTGTCTTCAAAAATATAGATCAAATTTTCATAATTTTCAACACAAAATGGAAGATCTGGTGATAGCGAATGTGTTAGCTCAGTCAGTAGAGTGTTCGGCTAGAAACCACAAGGTTCCTAGTTCAATACCGGCCCTCGCCAACTCAGCGTATGAGTAGCACAGGATCTTTGTGGTAAAGTAAGGAGCTGATGGTAGGTGTAGCACTCCACCTCAGACGCAAAAACAATCTCCTTGGTCTAGCACTAATGAAAAGGGGATAGACTCCCTCGCTGTATGGCTCATACCGACATTAGGCCACCCCGACTTTATTTACTTACCTTACTATATATATTTACTTTGTCGTTAATTGTAATATTTTCGTAGTTTCCTCCAGACATACATACACACAACTGTTCTTTATATATACTAGTACAAAATTAAAAAAACACCCTCCGGGCGATGTAAAAATAGATTTTTGAAACATATTGCCTGAGGGGTGGGAGTAAAAAATTCAATGTCAGCGAGTTTGTACTCTAAGTCAGTAAAATCATCAAATTCATTAAAGGATTAAAAAATAAAACATTTTGAAATGTAAACTTTAAATATGTATTAAAATAAAACAAACTATATATAGGGGCCAGGTTAACTCAGTCGGTAGAGCATTCGGCTAGAAACCACAAGGTTCCTAGTTCGATACTGGTCCTCGCCAACTCAGCATATGAGTGGCACAGGGATCTGTGCGGTAAAGTAAGGAGCTGATGGTAGGTGTGGCGCTCCACTTCAGATGCTAAAAAACAATTTCCTTGGTCTAGCGCTATTGAAAAGGGGATAGATTCCCTCGCTGACTGGTTGATACCGACTTTAGGCCACCCCGTCAACTTACTTTTTATATATTGATATATAATACCAGTCATGTATTTATTAAAACTTGTTTTAAAAAACAATGAGGACTGTCCTAATGTTGCATGTTCAAATTTTTAGTGTATTTATTCAATAAATACACTCAAAATTTGAACATGCCAAAAATCGTCATAACATAGAATAAATTTTATTCTATGTTATGACGATTTTGGGTAAGGTGATGTAAGCAGTGACATAATTTTTGTTACAGACAAAAACTGGAAGTGAATCTCCATTATTAATAGATGTATAGATGGTAAATATGAATGCTATGCATTTTTTTTTTCATATACAATAAATAGTTTTCATGATATGCATTTTGTGTTTTTTTCTTCTTTTGATAGATATATCTTTGATAATTGGACCTTCACATGTTCCAACAACGTTATTAGCGGATCTTGTATTTCCCCATCTTGGAATATTAATGACACGGAACGTTATCAACTGTTCACATTAACATCTGCGGTTCACTTCACTCAAGTACCTGAAACCCGGCCAAAGCCAATTATAAGGTAAGAACTGAATAAGACTTTCTGTTATACAAGGTGTGTCAAAAAAGTATCAAGATTTTTTGTACTTTTTGACACACCTTGGATTCTGAAAAAAAAATTCCATTCCATTCATTCATTTTTTTTTTTTTTTTTCAGAATACAAGGTGTGCCAAAAAAAGTATCGAGATTTTTTGTACATTTTGACACACCTTGGATTCTGAAAAAAAAAATTACATTCCATTCATTCATTTTTTTTTTTTCAGAATACAAGGTGTGTCAAAAAAGTACCATGTTTAAAGCTGTATTTACCAAGATAGAAATGAAGAATGAATGGAACATTTTTTTTTTTTTTTTTCAGAATACAAGGTGTGTCAAAAAAGTATCGAGATTTTTGTACATTTTGACACACTTTGAATTCTGAAAAAAAAAATAACATTCATTCATTCATTTTTTTTTTTCAGAATACAAGGTGTGTCAAAAATGTACTAAATTTAAAGTTGTATTTACCAAGATAGAAATGAAGAATGAATGGAACGTTGATTTTTCAGAATACAAGGTGTGTCAAAATTGAAAACCAGTTCATATATGTCAGTAGCAATATCTCCTCTACTGAAAGAGAAGTCAGCACACACAGGTAAAGCATAGACTGTGATTGACATAGGGAAATCTGATCTCTCTGATGAAATAAAGCAGGATTATTTTCTGAGCTGTAGCCGTGTCACTACTACTGTATGGTTGCACCACTTGAACTTTAACACACGTAACTTAGCAGACGATCATTAATGAGTTTGATTCTCACTGGGTGCCCCATACCTTGACCGAAACTTAACCCAGCTTAGTACATGACTTTGGACACTTTCTATGGGCTAATGGTTTGCTATCTAGACTAGCAAACTATTAATGAATTTGATTCTCACTGGGTGCCCCATACTTCCTGCTAAACTAAGCTAAACCTCAAAAATGACATCTAAAATTTTCATGGGTACAAATCAGACAGTGTTAGTATTAACTAAATGACATTTGGATATCGCCTGTATTTATATCTGGGATAGGGGCCAGTTTAGCTCAGTCGGTAGAGTGTTCGGCTAGGAATCACAAGGTTCTTGGTTCAATACCGACCCCCGTCAACTCAGCGTATGAGAAGTACAGAGATCTGTGTGGTAAAGTGAGGAGCTGATGGTAGGTGTGGTGCTCCATCTCAACTAGTGAAAAGGGGATAGACTCCTTCACTGTCTGGCTGATACTGACATAAGGCCGCCCTGACTACTTTACTACTATATATGATAAAGAAAATGACTTACCAGGGAATAGAATATCAAGTTAATCACAACATCAACAGTCAATATAAATATTAACCAAATAAGTCAGGGTTGTAGCGTTAGTTTCGTATTTGCCTGGGAGAGTTGTCTGCCCGATTTAGTTTGCTGGTGCCCACTAGGGGGCTATAGTATTTAAGCGCCAGGTTCAAACCCTTTCGGCCTCTTTTCTGTGCCTGATACTACAAGACACCATGGGTCTAACCCCGTCTCGTTGGGGCGTTCGCTCCACTTACATTACTGTAAGTTCTTCACACAGCATGGACTATCCCTAGTCTCATGTCTGTGGCTTTTATATGTTATCTTGTACCATTCATGAATGTGTCTTTATCCTTATTTATGTACTCTTTGTTTATGTACCCTTTTACCTATGTACTTTGTATCTCGCCATATCCATGTGCTGTATTATATTAAATGTTTTGTCTGTCAACCCTTGTCGGAGTTTTGTGTATCCAAAGTATATAACCTTTGAACTATTTCTTACAGGGTTATAAAGAATATGAAGTGCTCAGTACATTAGTAGAGTGGATTTAATAGAAAGGTATAGATAGATAACCTACTTAGGTTTTACCAAAAAAGGATTATTTTGTATTTTAATGAATTATTGGTGCTATTCGCAGAATTACGTCCCGGCCTCCTGCCTTAAAAAACGCTAGGCGGTGATAGCTGAAAAAACAGCCCTCCCTAAAAAATACCTAAAAAAAATATTTTTATTTTTTATTTGTAATTGATTGTCAAAAAAAAAAATTAAAATAAAATGAAAATACCAAAAAAAAAGATATTTTTTTAGCGGATTGAAGGCGTTTTTATCGACAAATTATTATTATTTTTTTAGTGGTTTGAAGGCATTAAAAGTAAGCCATATTTTTATCGACAAGTAAATGTAAATATTTAGCCCCCTCCCTTAAAATATTTTAAAGAGGGGGAGGGTTAAAATATTTACATTTGTCAAAAAAAGACTGGAGGGGGTAAAATATCGCATTAACTTTTCTGGAAAAAACACCTTAAGCGCTTCAGTATGGCACCGCTTCAGCTAGGGACTTCATTCGTAGGGAAGGTTGTTTTCTCAGCTATCACCGCCTAGCGTTTTTTAAAGAATTATTAAACCAAACGTCCAAAATTTTTGTTATTTTGTTTTTTTTACATAAGCGCACATGTCAGTTTATCAAATAAAACTATAAAAATTATAAATGTAAATAAACTCCTTTTTTAATGCAAACGTCAAACATGGATATTGTCTGCTGTTATAAAAAGAGGCCTATTCTAAATAAAAATATCTTTTTGATATTGCAAACAGCTGTTTTCATGCCAGCAATCACATTTGACATTTGACAGTAACGTATTTGATATTTGGTTTTTGGACAATGCAATCAACTATCTAGCATTCATCTTCACTGCGAAAGTGTTTTAACAGCTAAAATTGTATTATTCACTTCCACAATTGTCTTTAATTAATCAATTTCTTGATTAATTCTAACCCTGATGATCCTTTTTTGGTGAAACTTAAATAGGTTATCTACACCTTTCTACTATATATATATATATATATAGTTTTGCTATATTTATAAGGAAAGAGTGCTCAATATAATTTTTTTTTTTTTTTTTTTTTTTTTTTTTAAATACCCTGTCCAGTGGCAAAAAGGCTGCTGGTGGCACTAGGAGTTGGCAGTACCCCCTTAAGCTACCAAAACTGTATTACCACTCGTGGTTGTCAGCTGATAATGACATGGTATCACACGTTATATTTATTACATGTTGTATGATAAAAAAAAAAATTCCGTGTTTGACATAAAGGTTCCTAAGTTTGACAAGAAATACCTGTTGAAGGTCAGGGGCCACATCAGCCAAAACGTTGTGCAGATCTATTAATAATGGAGATTTGCTTCCGGTTTTTGTCTGTAACAAAAATTACATCACTGCTTACGTCACATTACCCAACACATAATCCAACGTCATAACAGAATAAATATACTGAAAATGTGAGCATGCAACGTTAGACAATCCTCATTGTTTCAATAAATAGATGCCTGGCGTTATATATTTATATATATATTGTTTTATTTTAATATAATATTTAAAGTTATCGGAACTGTTTCCATTTCAAATTGTCTTTCTTTCTTTTTTTTTTTACTCCTTTAATAAATTTGACAATTTTACATACTTATGGTACACACTCTATGACATTGAATTTTCAGCTCCCATCCCCTCAGGCAAGATCTTCCAAAAAAATTATTTTTACATCGCCCGGAGGGTGTCTTTTTATTTTGCTTGTAACAATAATGATGAGGACAATAGTCCGAATAATCCAAATAATCCAAAATGTTCTTTCATGGATTTCTCTATTTGCTTCCAGGTATTACGAGATGACATCGTCCAACAAGTGTTGGTTTCACACGTGCTTTGACAACATAATCTCTCCGATTAAGAGGCAGCCCGGAGAAGACATCGGATTCTACATGAACAAACTTGCAGTGACGCTCATCATTGTCTTCTTTGCTTTTCTTTTCGGAATCATTCTCCGCATGTTATGAGCCATCAAGGACCCCCTGTGCCCAAGGGGTCATGGGATAGAGAAAGGAAATAACGAAAGGATCATTTTCGGCCTTGGCTTGAGATAATTCTTTAGACGGGATCGGAAGAAGATTTTAAATAACATTCAAGTCTATGAAAAGTATATCTTAGATAGGTGGGTTGTCTCCCTTGGTCGAAGGGCCTCTTTTCAAACCAACTAATCAGAAGGCTCGCAAACTTTAGCGGCAAATTTGAACATAAGAATTCTTCCTCTTTTGTACCAGTATCTGTTGGGAGTCGCACGTAAATTTCATTGCTCCTGCAGACAATACTATCGTTTTCAAAATGTGCTGATTTACGCCATGATTGTTGAATAGACTGGAGTTAGAAACAGGAAACACAAGAACACAACATGAAATTTCAAATAACACTGTATTAATACATTTACACAAACAAGAAAATACACTTGTAATAATTGTTGCAAACAATAGTATTGTCTGAGGGAAATATCAATTATATAAATATAATGAATACAATTCCACTTAACTGAGTCCTTGTAAAGTTTATGGTAAGTTATCGTACTTACAACGGCCCTTTTTCTATCTCTGCTGAATATGGGGAGCATCGTAATTTCTTGCTACTATTTGTAGGAAGTGACAAAATTTATGTCCAAGAGATGCTGGTGCAAAAGGGAAAGATTTTTTATCTTCAATTTTGCTGCTAAAGTTTGCAGGCCTGTGATTGGTTGGTTTGAAGAGAGGCACATCAACCAAGGGAGACAACCCACCTACTTAGGATAGATTTTTTATAAGCCATTTACATTTTTGTTGAGCAAAAACCTTTACTAATTAAAAAAAAAAAAACAATCTTTTACTGCTTAGAAAAGAAGATACGAGAAAAGTATTTTTTGAGCCCAGACAATGCTACATGATATAGCAAGATCTTGTGGTAATGGGATGCTATAGCATGCAAGAGATAATATCATTAGAATTGTATTTTAAGTATAAACAGCATTAGATTATCAAAAACTTCCTAAGTAGCCTAACCCTATCCCCAGTGTTGCAAAGGTTTCGGGTATTTCCATGAAATGGAAAGGAATAGAATGCTTTTTATACGTAATCTAATGATATTATCTTTTGCTATTGTGCATTAGTACCAAAAATACTTTTATCATATCATTTTAAGAGTAAAACATTTTTGTTTTTTATTTCTATGGTTTCAAATCATTTGTTAAGATTCTATAATTACTGTTGCATCACATCCATTTACCACAGAATCTTGCTATGTCATGTAGCAATGTCTATAGCATCTTGACTCAAAAATGACTTTCCTCATAAGATCTTTTCTGAGTTGTATTTTTTTTTATTCTTATTAATTACTGTGTGTTGGTATCCTTCCGTCTACTAAAGACGATGACGTAGTGTCCAATTTTTTTATTTATTTATTTTTTTTTTTTTATCTGCAACTGCGTGAGTGGCTGAACAGACCAATTTTTGAATGGCAATCTCTGGTGCAGTGACTGCGAACAAACAATGATGTTTGCTGGAGTTACTGTTGTTTCTCCTTCCTTTTGGCTCTCTTTTCTGTGGCAGCTTTTTTCCCTCCGTTTTGTTCCCTGTTTGACAAGGAGGCACCAGGTCGCACGGTCTTCTGCACAAGCCTCCCATGTGTTGGTGTTGATGTGGCATGTCTTCATGTCCCTCTTGGAGACATCTTTAAAGCGCAGGCATGGTCTCCCTACCGGTCAGGTGCCTTCTACTAATTTGCCATACAGTAGGTCTTTGGTGATGCGGCCTTTGTCCATCCTCCTGACATGACCAAGCCAGTACAGGCATCTCTCGCAGTTGATGGCAGACATGCTGTTTATGTTTGCTAGTTCCAGAATGTGTGTGTTTGGCACTTTGTCCTGCCAGCGTATGCGTCGAATACAGCATAGACATCTGAGGTGGAAATTGTCCAGTTTTCTCTCGTGGCATAAGTATGTGATCCAGGCTTCACTACTATAGAGGAGAGTACTGAGAATGCACACTTTGTAGACACGCAATTTGGTTCTCTTAGTAAGGCTGGCATTCTCTCAAACTCTCTGGCTCAGTTTGGCCATAACTGCCACGGCTCTCGCGATTCTGCTGTTGACTTCACTGTCAGTGGTGACTGAATTGGCAATGGTGGACCCAAGATACTTGAAGCTCTCCACTGCTTCCAGGCTGTACCTGTTGATGATAATGTTCACTTTGTGCCATAACTTTTGTCTTAAAATTCTAACTACAGGTACATTCATAATTTATAACTGCTCATAAATTATCGGGTCGGATATGGTTCAGAAGCAGGGGATTGTAAATCTTAGTTGCTATAGTAGTAAGAGTTATATCTCTGTACAAAAAAAGTTCATAGGCTAACCAAGATACTCTTATGAAATATAACCAGCTTATAATGAGGTTTAATTTTCAACATAGCACCCTTTACAGTCCACACACTTCCTCTAACGGTGTTGCAGTGCTTGGATCCCATAGGTAAAAAAAAAAAAAAAAAAATCAACAGCAGATATGCCACTACAGTAAGTGTTATATCTCTGTACAAGGGTCAGCTGAAAAGTTCATAGGCTGACCAAGATACTCTTATAAAATGTGACCAAATTAGGTTTATTTTTCAACATAATGTCCCTTACGGTTCACAGACTTCCCCTAACGGTGTTGCAGTGCTTGGATCCCATAGATAAAAGAAAAAAATATATATGCTATAGCAGTAAGAGTTAAATATCTGCTGACTTTTTGTAAAATTGATTATAATAAATAAAAATAATTATTTTTGTATAAATATTGCTATTATGAGTTGTTTCTTTTTCATGAAGATATTTCTGGAGATCAAGTGACAGCAAGTCTCATTTGTACTATTATTTTTTTTCAGCTTTATCCATCATGGCATAATGGTTAGCAAGCTAGTCTCGCAGATCCATTACTACTACCACCTTGTGTCATATCCTACCCGGGGCAAACCGGTTGGGTAAATACCAGGGTATACCATCGTGGTATAATGGCTATCAAGTTAGTCTTGCATATCTATTACTACTGAATTGTGAGTTTGCACCCTTGTGTCACATCCTACCTATGACGAACAGGTGGGATAAATAACTGCTTACTACCTTGTATAACATCCTACTCATGACAAACGGATTAAGTAAATACCTACCTTAGTAGCTTTGATAGGTGTCCCATTATGGTGAAATGGTTAGCAAGCTAGTCTCGCAGATCCATTACTGAATAACAAGTTTGATCCTCACTGGATTTGGTTTGGTTTGGTTTGTTTTACGGTATATCAACCTCGGTGGGTCATTTAATGCCGACAAAGTTATGAAATAAATTCATTCTTAATGCATAATACAATTTTGTTTATAAACTCATGTTTTTCTATTCAACCCATAGAGGGGACCCTAACAGGTACTACCACTCCGGGTCAGAGTGGACCAAGGAGCATTGGTGATGAAGGGGTGCTCCACATTCTCCAAAACTGGAACCTCACCATCAGATAGAGTTTAACGTCATTCCCAGGACATGTAGATCCTCAGTCACCGCCTTCTAGCACCCATATGATAAAAAGGGGTTGGGGCTTGCCATAAGGGCAATAGGGTTGGGAAAATCATATAGGTGCTAGGGCTTGACGTGACCAGCCAATTGATCGGAAGGGGCCTCTCCGATCGCTTGTCTAGCCCAAGATAGGGCCAAAGTGGAGTATTGCAAATCATGAACTGCTCATCCACCTGGGTTCTATACTTAAGCATCACGGGTAGCCACCCACAGCCAACAGGTGGCCCCATTGGAGGAGTCTTACCCCTCTACAGAGGTGCAGTCGGTGCATTCTAATGCTCCAGCCGACAGAGTGGGATCCTCACTGGATGCCCCATACCTGTGACCTTGTGTTGTATACTACCCGCGGCAAATGTGTAAATACCTTCTACTGAATAGAAAGTTTGATCTTCACAATATGCTCCATACTTGTGACCTTGTGTTACATCCTACCTGTGGCAGTTGTAAGATGGTCATTATTTGTTGGAGTTTGTTGTATATAAGGTGTGCTCCAATTTCCACCCTGAATATATAGATTAACCAAGGTCATATGGTTTACTCCTCCGGCCAATCAACAACCATAATGCGCGGCTGATTCACTACTTAAACACTGATACTTGCCACAGTTCACTTGCAATCATTGAAGAGAAACTTACGACTATTGACAAAAGGAACTGAGAACTCTTTACCAGAAGAACCAAAGGACTCATTATCAGAGGACTCTTTACCAAGGATCCAATTCCACTGGACAAGTGCTCTTGCTTAGAGCCTTCAGGATGACCCAGAAGATTGTAACATTATTAAAAATAATAGACACAGAATATTTGAAGGTTTTATTTATTTTTTATTTACTACAGATTATTGCCTTGTTTACACTGAGCATGGCGTGTGGAAGACGGCCTCCGGGCTTCAAATCCGTTGGGAGATCTCAGATATCCTCGAAAACCCCTAAAAATTAATAAATATTTAATGTTATTATTTTCAAAATTTGGAAAGCAAATATTTTCTGCTGTCTTTATTTATATTTTTATTCTTTTTACTATATATCTTCATAAAGTATTGGAATATTTTCCTAATGTAGTTATTTACTAAGCTTAGTTTAGATGTGGCACAAGGCCAGAAGTAGAGGGCGCCCGGTGAGAATCAAACTCACTAACAATGGTCTGCGAATCTAGCTTGCTAACCATTTCACCATGTGAGGTGCCCTTTTACTAAGCTTAGATTAGATGTGGCACAAGGTCAGAAGTACGGGGTGCCCAATGAGAATTTTGCTAATATAAGGAGGTCTCGGATGGAGCACCCACTTAAATTTATAAACTCTTTGTGGCCACATGGATTCAATCAGCCAATCAACACGCTCGAATACGTGAATATAAACGTGTTGGAGGGAGGACTGGAACGGATTAATGGCTTTTATTTTTATTTATTTTTTTTTTTTTTAAACTAACTAAACAAATTAGGGTGTTTTTTGGGGGAGGGGGCATCTAGAACAGATTAATGGCATTTCAGTTTATTTCAATAATTCATTATGTTTTTATACAATGCAGTACTATTTTTTTCTTATTTAAAAAAAAACATTAAAAAATCAGGGTGTTTTTTTTTTGGGGGGGGGGGGCATCTAGAACAGATTAATGGCATTTCAGTTTATTTCAATAATTCATTGTTTTTATACAATGCAGTACTATTTTTTTCTTATTTAAAAAAAAACATTAAAAAAATCAGGGTGTTTTTTTTTTTTTAGGATGTTGGGGTAGGGGGGTTTGGAACAGACATTGATGGCATTTCAGTGTGGAAAATTGATTTGATACATGAAGAAATTGAATTACGAGCAGAACGGATTAAACTCGTAAGTCAAGGTTCCATTGAACTCAGTTCTATATTTTCTGGCATTTGATTGGACTACACAGGGAATTCTGGGAAGAGAAATATTTAAAGGCAGACAGCAAACAAACTGAGGGTTCCATTATAATGAACTTTCATCAACTTTATTTTGGTTTTATACAGCCTTCCTTACCCATAGGATGAAAGTTGATTATAATAAAACCCTCAGTTTGTTTGCTGTCATCCATTAAATATTGGAGGAAATTTAATAAAAAGGTTATTAAGCTATTTTTATCACTTTTCAATTTTTTCTTTTTGTTTTTATAAAGATTTGTATGGGGAGAAACTCTCCTTAACGAAGTTGGCACTGATTTGCACAGTCGCAAATCAAAGACAGGAAGGGAAGAACATGGCTGCTTGATGAACTTATCACATTTTATATAGTTGAACTGTTTATCCAGCTCATCCTACTGTATTCCTGGTTCGGTGAGAAAAATAAGAACAAATATTGTTATATGTTAAACATATTTCACTGTTTTTGTTATCTTCCTACATCTTGGGTACTATTTTTTTTTTTTTTTTTTCACCACACTGTCAAATTAAAAAATATACAGAATGATCTCTTGACGATTTGATAGAATCTAACCATTAAGTAAAAATAAACATCTGTGTTCTCATAAAGCATCTCAAGCAATTTATAAAAATGGGATTGTGTTGCTGTTGGGACACCTGGTCATTAGATCTCTTTTGCCAACAAAGATAAATCCTACAAAATAAAAGGATTTTATTTTCAAGTCATTAACTGCACAGATACAAGGATTTTGTCGTTAAGAATCACAGGTCGCCACCCACGGTATACAGATGGCCTCATTTGAGGTCAGTTGGCGTTTTCTACTATCCCAGCCGACAAGACGTCTATAATCCAGTGGCAGCGTGCTTCTAATTATATATTTACATATGTTGCTCCTATTCTTGGAAGTTCCCACCCGGAATAAGATATATTGGAATGGGATGTTAGTTCCCACTTTAGAAAGCCATAGAATGCAATCAACCTTATTTGCTATCTTCCCAGGATTGTCTCTCAGAAACACATTAAGCCTCGTTGCATGTGGGCCTGTGTCGTCTTCACTGACGTTACCAGTCCCGTTTTATTTCATCCTTTAGATCTTTAACTCTTTTGTTACATCTTAGGTACTTTTTTTTTTTTTTTTTTTTTTTCATCGTTTCACAACACTAAAATCTTAGAAAAAGAAAAAAAAGAAATCCAATATACAAACTCTTGAAAATTACCATTATTGCAATTCTATGTACAAATCATCTTTTGAACATCTGATTCAAGGTATGTTCTGCGGACATCCGTACCAACTCTGAGCTATGGAACCGTGCTGGAAGACGTTGTTTTTCATTGACCGCAACATTGTTGTGAAGTAGCTTCCCCCATGAACCACATAGAAGCTGCCCTGGTGGGTGAACATGGCATCAATTCCTCGAAGACTAGACAAAAGTCCTGGCTGCATTTCGGTCTCAGTGCTGCTACAACTGCTTTTCCTCAACCATCGACACCTCACAGCATAATACGAAGACGTTCCTGTCAATAAGAAGTAAAAGCGGTAAAGAAAATACTACCTTTGTCCCATAATAGTTGTTACACCTGCATATAAATTTCATACACTAACTGTTAGAATCATTATGGGACAAATACAGCCAACAACTACTCAATCTGTCCCATAATAGTTGTTACATTTGCATATAAATTTCATACACTAACTGTAGCAATCATTATGGGACAAATACAACCAACAACTACTCCATCTGTCCCATAATAGTTGTTACACCTGCATATAAATTTCATACACTAACTGTAGCAATCATTATGGGACAAATACAACCAACAACTACTCCATCTGTCCCATAATAGTTGTTACATTTGCATATAAATTTCATACACTAACTGTAGCAATCATTATGGGACAAATACAACCAACAACTACTCCATCTGTCCCATAATAGTTGTTACATTTGCATATAAATTTCATACATTAAATGTAGCAACTATTATGGGACAAATACAGCCAACAACTACTCCATTACAAGTATTATCATATAAGTATTAAAAAGTAATATCATCTACATTTGAATACACTTGTTCCTAAATCTTCTGTCTGTTATCATCCTGCAACACCCTCTGCTTAAAAAGAGACTGTCCAATTTGTTCAAGATGCAATGCAAATATGTATCTGGTGTCACTTAATCGCTGATTTCTTATTTGTCCCATTTTATTTCACCCAATTTTAAAAATGAAACATTCCAAATGGTCTTCCAGCAATTAGCGATGTTATGTCAATTTTTAGCTCTCCAAATTTAGTAGCATTCACGAAAAATGGCGACTTTTTGTAATCTGTTTTTGTCTATAGAACTCATTTTACAGACAAAAATAGATTAGAAAAAGTCGCCATTTTTCACACACACACACACACACCCTTCAAATATGGAGAGTTAAAAATTGACATAACTCCACAAATTCTTGGAATTGGAAGCTCAAATTTGGGGGAATGTCTAACTGTAACACAGTTCATACCTGTACAAAATTGAAGTGGGTGGGTGACATGGCCTGGACGATTTGACATGGAATTACCCATTGAAGGGTGGGTGACATGGCCTGGATGATTTGACATGATGATTTGACATGGAATTACCCATTGAAGGGGGGTGACATGGCCTGGATGATTTGACATGGAATTACCCATTGAAGGGGTGGGTGACATGGGAAGGGGTGGGTGACATGGCCTGGATGATTTGACATGGAATTACCCATTGAAGGGTGGGTGACATGGCCTGGATGATTTGATGCATGGAATTACCATTGAAGGGGTGGGTGACATGGCCTGGATGGATGGGTGACATGGCCTGGATGATTTGACATGGAATTACCCATTGAAGGGGTGGGTGACATGCCTGGATGATTTGACATGGAATTACCCATTGAAGGGGTGGTGACATGGCCTGGATGATTTGACATGGAATTACCCATTGAAGGGGTGGGTGACATGGCCTGGATGATTTGACATGGAATTACCCATTGAAGGGGGTGGGTGACATGGCCTGGATGATTTGACATGGAATTACCCATTGAAGGGGTGGGTGACATGGCCTGGATGATTTGACATGGAATTACCCATTGAAGGGGGTGGTGGGTGACATGGCCTGGATGATTTGATATGGAATTACCCATTGAAGGGGTGGGTGACATGGCTGGATGATTTGACATGGAATTACCCATTGAAGGGGTGGGTGACATGGCCTGGATGATTTGACATGGAATTACCCATTGAAGGGGGTGACATGGCCTGGATGATTTGACATGAATTACCCATTGAAGGGGTGGGTGACATGGATGATTTGACATGGAATTACCCATTGAAGGGGGTGGGTGACATGGCCTGGATGATTTGACATGGAATTACCTCCAATTTAAATAGACCAGAAAGAAGGAACCTCATAATATATAGAGAGCTCCAAAAACACAATATCGACATCTGAGGATAGAAGGAAAATGTGGACGAAAGGTGCAACTCAAACAAGTAGTCCTGCAGGACGAAAAATATCTCCTACATCTACTTATTTGAGTTGCTCTTTTTGTCCACTTTTTCTCTCTATTCTTTACCATATATATATATATATATATATTTGGGAGAATATGTGCTTAATTGAAGTTGTACCTAATTTTGAAAGTTAATTAATTAATAATTAATTAATCAGGCGGGAATACCTATTCAAATGTAAGGCTAAACAAATCGAGAAAAATCAATCTCTGTATGTACATTTTATTAGGCCTATATATATATATATATGAGAAGCGGCTACCCAGGCAAAAAAAAATGGTGTATTGATTTTTTTACTTTTGAGATTTACAATTGCTGAACATTTTTAAGTAGAATTTCAATGTTATTTTTATGTATATTTTAATTCTTAAATATCTTAGAATATGAATTAAATCCTTTTGAATTTTTGCACAAAAAACAAGAACTGGTGATATTCATAGTGTGCATATATATAAGTAAAATTGTCGGTGCTGCCTAATGTCGGTATTAGCCTGACAGCGAGGGAGACTATTTTTCACTGAGTGAACATCAAGAGAAACCTGGAGAAACTTGAACATTCCCATAAGCAGCTGGCAAGACGCAGCCAGAGATTGAATCAAATGGAGAAAACAGATTCACATAGTGTCATCATCGGATACGATGGACAGTTAACTATTACTACTAGTAAGAAAATGGCAAATTTACCTACCATTGAAGAGAAACAACATCCGCCTTCGGTCATTCGTATAAGCTGCGGTTACCTCAATGGGAGTTGAGACATTGAATTCTTGGCTAATGTTGGTTGGGTAACCTCGATCCAGACAGTATCTACGACGGCATTTTCTGTACCTCCAGACCAAATGACCCTGAAAAATTAGTAAAATAATCTTATGTATGAGTGGGATATTTTTTAATCTTTTTTTATTAAAGCTCTTTCTCAAAGTGTTAAAGACATTTGATAAACAATGTGCCAAGTGTGTTAAGCAACAAGATAAATATATATATATATATATATATATATATATATATGAACAAAATTTAAGAATAGCTATAAAAAGCATATGCATATTAAGATCATCATCATCATCATGTCAAGATATTAAGATATGTACGTTTAAAAAAATATATATGTTAGAAAAAAAAAGAAAAAAATTAAAATAAAATAAAAATAAAAATTTAATCATAGGTGCATAGAGATATGACATGTTTTTTCAAAGCTCCATTAAAAACGGATTTATATTTTTATATTTCTTTCTAACATATATTTTTTAAATATATATATATATATATATATATATATATATATATATATATATATATATGAAGGTAAAAATGTATATTGAATCCGACAATATGTAAGAAAGTTTTATAGAAAAACAATTAAAAAAAAAAAAAAATTCCGGTACTGATCGAGAGCGTTCGTTGCCTTGTAATTACTGATATATTCATTTCGTTTTTCCGCTTACAATGTTGCTTTGAAAAAGACATATTCATAATGTCGAAACAGATATCTGTCAGCAAAAATGTTTAACATCTTGTTGTTTTTCTATAAAACTTTCTTACATATATAGTGAAAATAATTTTTTAATACTTAAAAAGAAGTTTACATATATAAATAAATCAATTAATTAATATATAGAAAATGATAATGATAAAAACAAAAATAATAATAGCTACAACAATAACGATAAATATAACAATCAAAAACAAAATATAAAAAACAAATAACACCAAAATGAATTAAACCTAATATAGGTAAAATAAACACATTAACATGAAATTCCATATCGCAATATATAGACCATCGTTTCGGTCTATATGACCAAAATAAGGGCAGTACTTTGTTTTCTATTTTATCCCAAAAATATTTTGAAATGAAAAAAAAAAAATACAAAGTATTGCACTCTTCAACCCATGTAGGAAGCCTCGAACATTTTCTAGTGAGAAAGTCAGACAGGCAGATGAGACAGAGACTCGGTAAACCTTTTAAAGTAAGAGAAATAATAATCAAAACAAAAAAAATCATGATTACCGTTTTCTAAAACAGAGTTATGCCCCTTGGATTTACAACAGTGATATAAATAGAGTTACTTCCCCTGGATCGTGTGGCATTTCACGAGAAAACGCGGAAGGGAAAAGCAAGATATTCTGCTGAGCTCATAAGATTTATTAACAAAAAGAAAATTAAATATTAAGCTACGACAAAAGATAGAAACAGACTGATATTATTATATATATATATATATATATATATATATATATATAGTCAAGAATTAATGGCAAAATGAATGAATGAATGAATGAAATAAAAATGAATGAGATGAGTGGAATAAATGAAATATATATATGTGTATAGATATTTATTGAAGAAATGGATACAATGGAAACCTACTCGAGTTTCATCGCTAGAATCATCAGGGTTAAATCCATTTAAATAGCGATGAAACTCGAGTAGGTTTCTGTTGTATCCATTTCTTCAATAAATTTGCTCTACTTTGTATTGAGCACTTTGTATTTGTTTTATCATGGACTTAACCCCTGGATCCTGTGCACCTCCAATGATCGTGCCCATATTCACCGGTAAGCCACCCTTTATATATAAATACATATGTGTATAGATAGATAGATAGATAATATAATGTGTATTGAGCACTTTATATTTGTTATAACACTGACTTATCCGGGTAAAACTTGTACCAACTAAATATTTTCACTGATAAGTCATTCCTTTTTCATATATTCATATATCTTATTATAATAGAGATTGTGTGTTTTTCTGTCTGTAACCGAAACTATATTACTATTCAAGTTACAGTTTCCTTAGTTATTTGCGTCAATTTCTACAGGATTTTATTTTTATTTAAACCTCAATTATCAATAAAATTGTTTTACATTATTAATACTGTTGACAATATCTACATATTAATAACATGCAATTGTATTTATATATACTACAAAATAGCAGTTTACTGTGTGAACGGGGAGGCTAATTTGCATATTGATATTAAAAATTTGAATTTAATAAATATATGCTTAGTATTATTGATTTCTAACTGTTTGGTTTTATTTTAATAAATATGAGCAAAAATCTCTTCAATGAATCTTAAATGAAATCCATTAACAAGAAAAAATAACTGTCATTTTATTCTTTACTTCCTCTTTTAACTAAAGACTTAAATCAGAAAAAATAACAATGAAAGACGAGAGTGATGGAAGAGTAAGTTTCAGTTGTTCTATTTTTCGATTATACTCCCTCTGTTTCAAATCTTTTTATCTGCATTTTTATTTACTTTCATTAGCCTATCTAATTTAATACAATATTTTATTGCATTAAAACTTAAATACTTGCACCCGGGGGGTGCATATATTTGCTAGTAGATAGATAGATAGACGGGAGCAGTTTCAGATAGATATAAAGAAATGAGAGATTTGAGTGAGATTGATAGATTGATATGAAGAGAGATAGCTATAAACAAAATGGTTGGTTGGTTATGTTGTTTTATGGCATATCGGTAATTTATGAGGAAGTGCGTCCCGGTCTCCTGCCTCAAAAATTGCTACCCAGTGACTATCAGAATAACAACCCTAGCTCATCGTAATTCTTGTTTATTTATTGTAATTCTTGTTTAGATATGAAGATGGATATATAGTTTGGAATAGACTGAGATAGATAGATAAACAAACAAAATAATATAGATAGATATGAACAAATGGAGATAGATAGATAGATATTTTCGACAAGTAAATGTATTGGGGGGGGGTCGCTTCTTTTTTTGTCATAATTCTTGTTTATTTAAACTAAAAACAAGACATTAAACAAACATGTATAAAAAAAATCTTAGTATTTAAAGTAATATAGATAAATATGAACAAATTGAGATAGATAGATAGATATGAAGATGGATAGTTTTGAATAGACTGAGCTGGGTCGTTATTTTAATAGTCACCAGATAGCAATTTTTGAGGCAGGAGACCGGACGCACTTCCTCATAAATTACCAGCATATCAACACTTTTTGGGTCATTTAATGCTGAATCAATTTATTTTGATAAACAAATGACTCAGGTTGCTTACAGTATCTGTGGTTGCTTAAGTGGTCACCCATTTAAGCTATGAGCAAACTCGTTGTTGCTTAACTTTCATGATCTAGTGGGAACTGGTGCTTTCAGCATAACCTGACAGTAATTAAACAAACTGTGATTTGAATAGATAGATAAAAACAGGTTTAAAGTTAATATTATTTGGATTATTCAGACTATTGTCCTCATCTTCATTGTTATCTGTACAACGTTTCGGCCGATGTGCCCTCCGGCCTTCTTCAGGTATTTCTTGTCGGACTCAGGAACCTTCTTTTCGAACTCAGGAACTTTCTATTTGGACTCGGGAACCTTCTATTCAGACTCGGAACTTTCTTGTCATAATCGGGAGCCATCACAGAACTCTGAATATAACTCTTTATTCAGTCCACGGGGGTATCCTATTCTCATTCTGCTAAATATAGCTGGGGTACAGGTGCTAAGCTGTGTTAATTATTATTCTATATTACTGCTGTCCCTAACCAGGATTCAACCTGCAATCTAGAGATAACTGTCACTTAGAACTATCTTAACCTAACTCCTTTATCCACTAGTCTATGTGTCCAATTGGCTGAAACATTCTACAGATAACAATAAAGATGAGGACAATAGTCCGAATAATCCAAATAATACTAATTATCAAGCCTCATCTAAAAAATTCCGAGAAATAGGTTTAAAGTTGTCTTTAAAAAATATTTTTCAATACCCATCAAGAATGAATAAACAAAATCTGTCCAGCATAAAATGACCCAACAATGGTTGACATGCCGTAAAATCTAAACAACCAACCTTTATTTTTCTACAATAAATTAATCATATTAACAAATGGTTGTTGTGTTTTCTTTTCTTGTTGATATTAATTGCCTTACACACTTAAGTATATATCATTGTCTTATTGCAAACCCCAACCCTTTCATGTATGTGCTAGAACATTCACTTCAGTCCTTACTTGGGTGCTAAAACAATCTCCTTAGTCTAGCGCTAGTGAAAAGGGGATAGACTCCCTTGCTGATTGTCTGTTACCGACATTAGGCCACCCCATCGTCTTACTTTAAAAATAATTGAATCGTTCAACTTACCTGGAAAAGGTAAGTTCGTTCCCATTTTTTTTTCTTCCCAAGACTTATAGTGGCTGCAGCAGTTATGTTGTTTGGTCCATTCGGAAAAATCCTGGAAATTGCGATAAAATCTCTTCCTCGTTTTCTTCCACTGCCTTTGGCACTGAAGGGAAACCTCATCACACCAGAACCTGGGGGGGGGGTATCAATAAACAAAGACAAAGAGAGAGTTACTTCAAATCTTATTATAATGGAGATTTGGTGTCTGTATCCAAAACTATGTCACTGCTTACATCACAATACCCTCAGGAATTATGTAAGTTTATCAATAAGTATTCAATTTATAGTCAAAATCATTAATACATATAAATATTATTAAAAATCATTAATACATATGAATAAATAAATACTATTATAAATACATAATGATAAATATTATTCCTTAACAATGTCTATTAAAATATGAATTAGATTTTCCTCAAAACAGCCCATGTTATAAGTGCATTTAAAATACTGCAATGTGTATTATATATCACTAAGAAATAAAGGTTTACATATTATATGATGTGGTTATTTTGCATTCTGGCTTTAACAAAACTGGGTTTAATAAATAATTAGTTTGTGTTATTGATCTTTAATATTATTGTTTTATTCTCCAATGTATCAAAATCAATCCAATGAATGACTTTATACAGAAACCGATTAAAATTTAATTAGAATAAGTGTAATCTTTTATATGTGTTCTTATTTAATTTCATTAATTTCATTGATTTAATATATTTTATAATATTAAAACTTAAATAATTATGCCCTGAGGGCACATATTCTTGTTAGTTCACAATGAAATAAGGAAAAATATATCTATATATATCTATGAATATATATAATATGATATATCTAGGAATATCAATTTTTATATATATTTTATATTTTAACAACAATGTGTGTTTTTCAGACCCTTTTATCTATACATATATGGTCAGATTCACTTCCTTATTCTTAACTCATATATATATATATATATATATATATATATATATATATAGCCGGGTTAGCTCAGTCGGTAGAGCGTTTGGCTAGAAACCACAAGTTTCCTAGTTCGATACTGGCTCTTGCCAACTCAGCGTATGAGTAGCACAGAGATGTGTGCAGTAAAGTAAGGAGGTGATGGTAGGTGTGGCGCTCCACCTCAGACGCTAAAATAGTCTCCTTGGTCTAGTGCTAGTGAAAAGGGGATAGACTCCCTCGCTGCATGGCTGATACCGATATTAGGCCGCCCCAACGACTTTACTTTACTTACTTATATATATATATGTATGAATAAAAGGAAGTAAATCCGACGGTATGTAGTATAATAAAAAATTGAAAAAACTCAGGTTTAAATGAGTTAAGTGGTGAGTTTATTGGCCGACGCTGCAGTGTTTCGATATATTAATTAGATCGTCTTCAGGGCTTTTGTTGGTATGTGGAAGGTGATAAAAAATTTTATCTCAGAATAAGGAGAAGGGCGAGTAATAGTCCTTGTTTATCAGTCTGTTTAAAATTTGAAGTCTGAGAAAAAAGAACGTTGAAAAAATGAATGGTTTGAAATATGACGTCAAATGTTCTTTTTTGCGGTGTGAGTATTAGAATGTGTAAGTGTTTGTATCAAAAGAATAATGAAAATAATAATAATAATAATAATAATAATAATAATAAATCACCACAATAATCAATTATTTATACATAATTGTAATATTAATAAAAATC
Source organism: Doryteuthis pealeii (assembly GCA_023376005.1). Taxonomy (NCBI): domain Eukaryota; kingdom Metazoa; phylum Mollusca; class Cephalopoda; order Myopsida; family Loliginidae; genus Doryteuthis; species Doryteuthis pealeii. The sequence goes on from CM042167.1 coordinate 70,664,191, forward strand.
ATCATATAATCGGGTACAATATTTAAAAACCTTACATAATAAACGCACACAGCAACTCAAATGTTAAAAGAATATTCTCTTGCCTCTTTTATCAATGAAAATCATGCTCACACACACACACACACACACACACCCTTGAGGTTTGTTTCGATTCCGTTTATCGCAAAAGATTTATACACACACGCGCAACCACACATTCATAAACACATAAAAAATGCACAATGCTTTTTTCGATACAAACACTTACACATTCTAATACTCTCACCGCAAAAAAGAATCTTATTATAATGGAGATTGTGTGTTTTTCTGTCTGTAACCGAAACTATATTCCTACTCAAGTCACAATTCTCTTAGTTATTGACATCACATTCTCCATGATTTTATTTTTATCTAAACCTCAATTATTAATAAAATTGTCTTACATTATTAATACTGTTAACTATGTCTACATACTGACAACATGCAATTATATTTATATATACAACAAAATAGCGGTTTACAGTTTGAACGGAAAGGCTAATTTGCATATTAATATTAAAAAATCGAATTTAATTAATATGTGCTTAGTATTATTGATTTCTAACTGTTTGGTTTTATTTTAATGAATATAAGCAAAAATCTCTTCAATGAATCTTAAATGAAATCCATTAACAAGATAAAATAAGTGTCATTTTATTCTTTACTTCCTCTTATAACTAAATACTTAAATTAGAAAAAATAACAATAAAAGACGAGAGTGATGGAAGAGTAAGTTTCAGTTGTTCCATTTTTTATTATACTCCCTCTGTTTCAAATCTTTTATTATACTCACTCTGTTTCAAATCTTTTTATTTGTATTCTTATTTAGTTTCATTAGCCTTTCTAATTTAATACAATATTTTATTACATTAAAACTTAAATACTTGCACCCGGAGGGTGCATATATTTGCTAGTATATATAAAGCCACTTACCACTGAATATGTTGATTGTTCCATTGCTATCAATAGTCGCACCATCAATTTGAACAAATCCCGAGCACCAGGGCTGGATCCCCCTAAATCCTATTGGATCAGTTTGCATCATTGTTGTTGTTGTAATTCCATCTCTCTCTGAACAATGAACGTATCCCTGGGGGACACCCTTTATTGTATCATCCCCACCCGGCAAAATGTTCTGTATGTTGACATGACGGCCATACAGAGTTGACGGAAAGACTAAAGATGGGGAGGTGGTGAGTGTCGGTGGGTACTTCAGTGTCCAGTTTTCACTCTGCGTTGTCCGTGCATTTGCGGGAATTCCATCCAAGGACCGCTTGTTAATTCGAGACAGTGATCCCGTTTCTTCTTGGTTGTCCTTCAACCTCCTAGCATAGATCGACAGGGGTGCCATCTGCTGCCTCTCCCGCTGGTATGGTGTGATGATCCTGTGAAAGATCATCTCGGAAGTTGTCTGGACATCTTCCCACCCCGAGACATCCAGCTTTGAACCAAAGGGCAACAGTGAACTTTCTTGCGATTTGAGGTTTCCATTGTCTTTATGCGTCGATTGTTGTCTGTTAGGATCCTGTATCGTCTGCGATAAAGGGGTTGTCTGCTGATCGGGCGATGATATGCGAAGCGACTCTTGCAGGTAATTTTTTGCAGATTCGCGGGCTTGAAAATCTGATATCTGGGGCAGGTTTCTCTGGGTGTCCCCCGTCCATTTCTGGGTGGTGGGCGACGACTGGGAGCTAAGGAAACGATGCGATATTGCCCGTGGTATCATGTAAGGTTCAGCTTTAAGGGAAGAGGTTGCTATGCGAGATAGCATTCGGTTTGTAGGTGGGGCTGACAGTGTTCTCATGCCGACATCTTGATGCAAGCTTGGCGTGGTCAGATGATCGTACTTGGTGTCACGGAGCGGCGGTCCATGAGCAGGCATCATGTGCATTGTCGAATAGAGCAAAGTTTGAATAAACTGCTGCATGTTCATCTTCTGACGGAACCGGGGCTTGAATATCTTCACCCTTTTCTTACCGTTAACCACACGCATGAGTGGGTGGGTCCTTCGGCCCTCCGCACTACCTGCAAAGAGAGTGGCAGACGGTGATAAAGTTGTATCAGTTAAGTCAACAAACGGAACGGCTCTTGTTGGGGTGCTCTTAAGGAAAGTGCTCTTAAGGAAAGTGCTCATTATGGATTCCTGTAAAGAGGATGGTGAGAATACTCCCCTTTCCTGGTTCTGTTGTCTCAAAGATTTACCAAAATGTGGAACTGCCTCAGAAGATATTGGAGGAACTCTCAAGATGGGAGTTGTTCTTTTTGTCTGAGATGATGTCGGGGTCTGTGGTAGTTGTGGTTTTCTGTAGAATTTAGTATATTTTGATGTGGTGGGTTCTAACTTATTGTAGGTGTTTATGTAAAAGTTTTGAAATGATTTTTCATCTGTTGATGCCTGGAGAATATAAGGCAGCTCTGATATCGTTTCTTCTTGGTAACGTCTGTCGTCAACCTCTTTTTTGTCAATTAAGTTATTAACAGTTTTCCCTCCATTTTTATCGTCCATTTTTCTCACCTTGGCGTTTAATCTAAAAACCTCCCAATTCTCTTGCTCTTTTGGAATCGGTAAGGTCTTCTCTTGAATTGGGGGGTCATTTGTTTCTTGGTCAAAGAACAGGACCTCAGTGAACCCTGCTGTATCGAAATAGGGATCTCTCTGTACATGGGGTTTGTTGTAGATAGTCTGCAACAGTTGAAAACTTGCAGTGAACTCTGGAGGGGTTTTTCTATAGATTGCCGGTTTAGAATCCGTCACTTGCAGCACTGAAGTCAACATCCAGTCAAACTCATTCAACGGAACGACTGGCTTTGTTGTCATGGAAACTGTTGCCGTTTTGTAGAGGTGGGTGCTGCTAGAGGATGATGGGTGCTTTTTGTGGAACCAGCGCGTGCTGAAAACTGAATTGTGATCCTGAATTTTTGGAGAAAGTTGAATATCCGAAACCTGTGGGGACATTCCTCGGGGGGAATTGGACTTTGGTTGATTCGTCACTGGGATCAGTTTCTCTTCATTCGCCTTGGATAGAGGGGGTCCTTTTCGTTGGGTTTCTTCGGGAGATGTCAGCTTTGAGTTTTGTATTTCAGGGATTTCATTTTCTCCACCAGCTCCAGCTGATGATGATGATTTTGGTCCTGTTGCTGCTGTTGCTGATAATGATGATGATTTTGGTCCTGTTGCTGTTGCTGCTGATGATGATGATGATTTTGGTCCTGTTGCTGTTGCTGCTGCTGATGATGATGATGATTTTGGTCCTGTTGCTGTTGCTGCTGATGATGATGATGATTTTGGCCCCGTTGCTGCTGATGATGATGATGATGATTTTGGTCCTGTGACTTCTGCTGATGATGATGATGATAATAATTTTGGTCCTGCTGCTGCTGCTGATGATGATGATGATGATGATGATTTTGGTCCTGTTGCTGCTGCTGATGATGATGATTTTGGTCCTGTTGATGATGATGTTGATTTTGGTCCTGTTGATGATGATGATGATGATGATGATGATCTTGGTCCTGTTGCTGCTGCTGCTGATGATGATGATGATTTTGGTCCTGTTGCTGCTGCTGCTCTTGCTGTTGAATCAGGCGTTTCTTGATACAGAGATCCAAGTGAAGAAGAAACCGGCTGGTACAGAGGTTGTTTTGAAGTTGCCAAATAAAGTCTTTGCTTCCAGGATGATGATGGAAGCAAAGACAGACGACTAAATGGGGTTACATACATTTCATCTACTTTGTTCAAATAATAGGGATCTTTTGGTAGGTCCTGGTTCGTATGAAAATTATTCGCAGAAGGTAAGCTATATAGATCGGAAGGAGATATACTCCTAAGAAATAAAGTACTTAAAAGTGGGGAACTCTTTTGATCAGATATTAGAACCCGGAATGTCTTTTGCTTTTGGTTAGATGATGTACTTTTGGGTGAAGAACTTTTTAAGTGCCAAATGTTTGAAGAAAACGGTTGGGTTTGTGAGGGCAAAACACTTGGAGTAGGATTTGATTTCTCAAATAAATCCCTCTGGTCCGTGGGTTGATTTTCAGGAAGGATCCACTCTTCTTAGATACTAGAACCTTGAAGGTCTTATCCTTTCGGTTCAATGACGTACTTTTGGGTAAACTTTTTAACGGCCAAATGTTTGGAGAAAACGGTTGCGTTTGTGAGAGCAAAACACTTGGAGTAGGATTTGATTTCTCGGATAAATTTTTCTGCGTGGTGGGTTGATTTTCGGGTGAGGATCCAGTCTTCTTAGATACTAGAACACTGAAGGTCTTTTCCTTTTGGTTTAATGACGTACTTTCAGGTGATGAACTTTTTAAGAGCCAAATGTTTGGAGAATTTGAATTCTTAAACAGAATATTGCTCGATTTGGATGAAGGGTTCTTTGACACTAAACTGGTTTGACTAAGCAATGGACTTACAGAAGTAAAGATATTTGAATTGAATGATTGAGATTTTAATGTTAAATCATTTGGGTATGGTGCTCCGCTCTGAGATGAAAAACTATCCGGCGTGGACAATGAGTTTGCAAATAGTTGACCATTTATGTTCATTTTGGGGGATGAACTTTTTAGAGGCAAAATATTCAGAGAAAATGGTTGGGTTTGAGAGAGCAAAACACCTGGGGTAGGATTTGATTTCTCAGATAAATCACCCTGGGTGGCAGGTTGATTTTTGTGTGAGGATCCAGTCTTCTCAGATATTAGAACCCTGAATATCTTTTCCTTTCGGTTTGATGATGTACTTTCGGATGATGAACTTTTTAAGGACGAAATTATTGGAGAAAACGGTTGGGTTTGAGAGAGAAAAACACTTGGAGTAGAATTTGATCTATAGGATATATCATCCTGGGTGGCAGGTTGATTTTTGTGTGAGGATCCACTCTTCTCAGTTACTAGAACCCTGAACATCTTTTCCTTTTGGTTTGATGACGTACTTTTTAGGGGCCAAATGTTTGTAGAAAACGGTTGGGTTTGAGAGGGCAAAACACCTGGGGTAGGATTTGATTTCTCAGATAAATCGCCCTGGGTGACAGGTTGATCTTTGTATGAGGATACAGTCTTCTCAGTTACTAGAACCCTGAATATCTTTTGCTTTTGGTTTGATGACGTACTTTTTAGGGGCCAAATGTTTGTAGAAAACAGTTGGGTTTGAGAGGGTAAAACACTTGGAGTAGGAGTTGATCTATTCGATAAATCCTTCTGGACAGTCGGTTGATTTTTGGGTGAGGTTCCACTCTTCTCCGACACTAAAAGCTCAAAAGTATTTTCCTTTTGGTTTGATGATACAATTCCGGGCGATGAACTTTTAAAGGGCCAAATGTTTGGAGAAAACGGTTGGGTTTGTGAAGTCAAAACACTTGGAGTAGGATTTGATTTCTCAGATAAATCGCCCTGGGTGGCAGGTTGATTTTTGTGTGAGGATCCCGTCTTTTCAGATACTAGAACCCTGAATATCTTTTCCTTTTGGTTTGATGATGTACTTTCGGGCGAGGAATCTTTTAAGGGCCAGATGTTTGGAGAAAACGGTTGGGTTTGTGAGGTCATGACACCTGGTGTAGTATTTGATTTCTCTGATGAATTTTCCTGTGTGGCTGGTTGAGTTTCGGGTGAGGATCCACTCTTCTCTGACACTAGAATCCTGAATGTTTTTTCCTCGTATATGCCATTTGAACTAGATGAAGTTTGAAGCACTAAACTGTTAGATGGGTTTTTAGATGGTAACATATCCGGAGAAGATGTCATAGATGATATCCGGGAATTCTCCACTGAAGGAGGTAAATTTGACACTGTGCTTTCCTGTGTCAGGAAATTGTCTTCCGGAGCTAAAACCAAGTTGGTCATTGTCGTCGATGGTCGGAAATAACTTACAAAATCTGTAGTAACTGGGGATGTTTTTGAATTTTCTAAAGAACTGGCTATTATTCTAATAGTCGTAGAATTTTGTCCTTGAGCCAGACTAGTGTATGCATTTGTGATAGCAGTATCAAGAGTACTTGTAGTAGTTTTAATATCATCAGTTGTAATAGATGCTATACTCCTTGTAATAGTTTGTGATGATGATGTTGTTGATGATGAGGATGTTGTTGATGGTGATGATGATGATATAGTTGTTGTTGATGATGATGTTGATGGTGATAATGATGATATAGTTGTTGTTGATGATGATGTTGATGGTGATAATGATGATATAGTTGTTGTTGATGATGTTGATGGTGATAATGATGATATAGTTGTTGTTGATGATGTTGATGGTGATATAGTTGTTGTTGTTGATGGTAATGGTGTTGGTGGTCGGTTAGGTTTGATGGATGGGTGAGTGGTTTGTGGAGGGTAGGCTGTGGGTCTGGGTCGCTTCCATTTTCGTTCCGAGGCAGATCCTTTTGGTTAAGAAAAAGCTCATCTTTACTGAGAACAACAGAAACAGTTAATCATTTCATTCTTTTTTTTTTTTTTTTGGCGAGGGGAGGGGGGTTATACATTGAAATAAAATGAATTTATGTGTGAAATATAATTTGTAAAGGAGGAGAAAAAGAAAGAGAAAAGAAATAAACATAACTGTGCTCTCATAATATTTGATAGAAAGATAGATAGATACATACATATGAACAAACTGAGATAGATAGATAGATAGATAGATAGATAGATAAAAAAAAGAAGAGTGAAATAGCTCACTAAGTTAGATAGATAGGAATAGAATGGGACTGATAGTTATGAACAAAATGGGATAGATGGATAGGTAGATAGGTAGATAGATAGATAGATCATGAATAGAGTGAGATAGATAGATAGATAAGAATAGAGTGAGATAGATAGATAGATAGATATGAATAGAGTGAGTGAGATAGATAGATAGATAAGAATAGAGTGGGTGAGATAGATAGATAGATAGATAAGAATAGAGTGAAATAGATAAGAATAGAGTGAGATAGATAGATAGATATGAATAGAGTGAGATAGATAAGAATAGAGTGAGATAGATAGATAGATAGATATGAATAGAGTGAGATAGATAGATAGATATGAATAGAGTGAGATAGATAAGAACAGAGTGAGATAGATAGATAAGAACAGAGTGAGATAGATAGATAAGAACAGAGTGAGATAGATAGATAGATAAACTGCCCGCGTTGTTGTAGGCTGCCGAAGCACTGAATCTTTCAAAGCCTCCATGCTTCCTGTAGTCCACCGACACTATACCTGATGCCACTCTCCACATACATATGCACACACGCACACACATACATGCATATTACTACTGTGAACTGTTCATGTTCCTGACACTAATACATTATTCTGTGTACTTGACATAAGACTTTGATGAGTTGTGGTGCACCTGAGCACTGTACACAATAAATTTAATTTCATAAGAACAGAGTGAGATAGATAGATATGAATAGAATGAGATTTATAATATGCCTAGACTATGTACTCCGAACATCATTAGATGCCATAAAAGAAAAAGGTTTCATGCTAAGAAAGGCAAGAAGCAGACAATATCCCGCCCAAACAGTCACAGATGCAGACTACGCTGATGACCTCGCACTTCTTGCAGATCTTGAATCACTACTACATAGTTTGGAGGAGGCAGCAAAGAACATCGACCTCTATGTGAACCCTGCTAAAACGTTTCAAAAAGAAAGGAGACATCTCCACACTTGACAGTAAACCTCTTAAGCCAGTAGAACAATTCACATACCTAGGTAGTAATATCTCATCCACAGAAAGCGATTTTAATACACGAATAGGAAAGGCCTGGCTGGCCACTAACAAATTATCAGTCATATGGAAATCCAATCTCACTGACAAGCTAAAGCGACAATTCTTCCAGGCTGTGGTTATATCAGTACTGCTGTATGGCTGCACCACTTGGACCCTAACGAAGCGCCTTGAGAATAAGCTAGATGGGAGCTGCACTAGAATGCTGTGTGCAGTCTTGAACAAGTCGTGGAAACAGCACTCCACAAGAAAGCAGCTGTATGGCCATCTGCCTTCCATCTCACAAACCATCCGAGTAAGACGAACTAGGCATGTAGGACACTGCTGGAGAAGCAAGGACGAGTTCATAAGTGACATTCTCCTGTGGAAGCCAACACATGGGCATGCTAATGTGGGCCACCCAGCATTGACCAATGTAAGAATGCTGGTTGCTGCACAGAAGACCTCCCAGGGGCAATGAATGATAGGGAAGTTTGGCGAGAGATTGTCATGGATATCCATGCTACTTGTGCGACATGATATGGTAGTTATGAACAAACTGGGATAGATAGATAGATAAGAACAGAGTGAGATAGATAGATAGATAGATAGATATGAATAGAATGAGACTGATAGTTATGAACAAACTGGGATAGATAGATAGATAGACAGAGTGAGACATAGATGTAGATAGATAGAGTGAGATAGATAGATAGATCTAAACAGGGATACATATGAACACACACACACACACACACACTGCATTTCAAATTTGTAGTAACGAGTCGAACTTGACCTGAACTCTTCTGTGCCTTTTTCGGGGACAGGAAGGAGAAAGAGTGAATGCCCTTTGAGAGGCAGGGTAAAAAAAAAACTATGCGCTTCTCGGTTTTTTGTACGCACGTCTGAGCCTTGGAGAAATGAGCTCTTGTTTTAGTCCCTTGGAATTGATGGAACTTTTTTCAGAAGAGAAAGAGAACAAGAGGTTGGTGGACAATTTTCAGTTGTGTTTAAAATTAATTATTTAATTAAGTACCAAAAAAACGAGAAGCGCATAGTTTTTTACCCCGCCTCACAAAGGGCGTTCACTCTTTCTCCTTCCTGTCCCCGAAAAAGGCACAGAAGAGTTCAGATCAAGTTCGACTCGTTACTACAAAATTATTAACAAGGTGACTTTTTGTTCAAAACTATCATTTGGATTTTAACTAAAGTTTCACAGTATAATGGGAATAGGTAAATGTACAGGCTGTATAAAAACTGCATTGTTTTGCGCAATAGGAAGGAAATGGTGTCCATTTCCAATATTAACATGATATATAAGGAGAAGTCTGGTGGTGTACTGGTTATTGTCGCAGGAAATAGACTTGTCAACCCAAGTTCAAATCTTGGACGAAGCCACAGTTCATATAGCGCTAATAACAGGAATAACAGCTAAACAAGTAAAACTATTAAGACTGTTGTTATGAAGGAAAGGTACAAGGTAAATATAAGAGTTTATAATTTGGGTTAACAGTTTATTGGGGTTAGGTATTAATGTGTGTGTGTGTATACATTTGTGTAAATGTCTTTAAGAGTTTGCCAGAGGAATTTCTCCTGGCGGGATATATAAAGATAATACAAAGTGGTTCAAGTACACTTATCTTGTTGTCTCAGCAATGTCTCAGTGTTGTCCGGTAAGGTCGCTGTGGTTCTGTGTTGTCTGCTTGTCGGAGTTGACGTGTTTCTCACGGGTGCTCGTGCCTGCCGTATCTGTTCTGCTGAATCAGGGTTCAGTGTCTCTGCCCAATTCTCCGGACTTCCGGGTGAGGGCAGATAACCCAATTTCCAATACTAATACCCTTGGGAAAGTTATGAATCTAACTATTCTCCCTTAAGCTATAGGTAAATAGTATGGCAGACTGGGCTCTTTAACCTTGGTTTGGCAACTAGTCTAGATGGAAAACTCTGAATTCAAACCTCTTAAATCTCCACTTTGGGTGGCCACTACTAGAATAGGTTCAGGCATACTTAGTGATCTATTTCAATTAAGAAAATTTTCTTTTTTTAAATAGAAGTGTTCCAGACTATAAACAAGTGCCATTACAGTTGTGCAATTGTTGGTTTGCGAATGTGACTTGGCACCTTCTGAGAAAGATATTATAACATCTGAACTTGTTACAATATATGTGGTAGCATAAATTGTTGACAGACTCTGTAGTCAGTTTGAAATAGCATCAAAGATCGTCTACTGAAATGCACTAAAAATCCTCATTTTCGCAAAATTTAGCCTTTAGAAAATGAAGATTTTTAGAGCATTTTAGTAGACGATCTTTGATGTTATTTCCTCAACCAATGGTGCAAGTAAAAGATCTGATTTTTGGTATCAGTATTCAGTATACTAACACATAACTTTCACATAAATGGACAATTTGATATTTTTAAAAAGTGAAAAATTGACCTACCCTAATGTTCAATAAACCAGGGCCTTTTCCAAGTTATTTATTTTTTTTAAGTGTAAACTTCACACTAATGCATTCTACTCAACAGCTCAGACTGCCAGCCCTTCCCCAGGCAAATGACTTTTCAACACTGATCAAATTTGTGTGTGTCTTAAGTAGTGTCTGCTACAACCCCAAGCCTGCTTCTGATTGGCTGAAACAATCTTATTTAAATTAAACCAACCTACAATTTGTTCTCAGGTTCAATTCCTGACAAGTCACAAGTTAACAAAAAGGATCACGTTTTAAACATTCTGCAAAAGAAGCAAGACTTACCGTAAATTTTCTGAATGACAGCTATGTCAAATTTGGATAGCGTGCAGTCACCCTTCATCCAGGGCCACATGATGGAAATTGGCCAACGAGAATGCATCAGGCCGAGGCTGTGGCCAAATTCATGTACAGCCACACAGTAAAGATCTGCAGCTGTCAATAAAATAAAACACATGGAATCTTATTATAATGGAGATTCAGTGTCTGTTTGTCTGTAACCAAGACTATGTCACTTCAGAGAAGAATGTTTTTGATTTTTAAAAGAAAAACAGGGGAAAAAAATCAAAACTTTCTGCTCTGAAGAAGATGGACTGTTTACATATGTTTTTCTATTATTATTTTATTTTATATTTAGTATTTTTATGTAATATATTGATGAACCTTGTTCATTAAACTTAAAAATATGTTAAACTATATATTTTTTTATTTTGCTTTAATTTGTAAAGTATATTATTAGATTATTGTACTTTTAAGCTATGTCTTTTTCTCTTTTGCTCTCTCAAGATTAGATGAAAACACGTTTTTTAACATTTCTTAACAAAAACAACTAAAATGCACTAAAAATCCTCATTTTCGCAAAATTTAGCCTTTAGAAAATGAAGATTTTTAGAGCATTTTAGTAGACGATCTTTGATGTTATTTCCTCAACCAATGGTGCAAGTAAAAGATCTGATTTTTGGTATCAGTATTCAGTATACTAACACATAACTTTCACATAAATGGACAATTTGATATTTTAAAAAAGTGAAAAATTGACCTACCCTAATGTTCAATAAACCAGGGCCTTTTCCAAGTTATTTATTTTTTTAAGTGTAAACTTCACACTGACGCACTCTCAAAATTAGATGAAAACGCGTTTTTTAACATTTCTTAACAAAAACAACAAAAAAAAAACCCTGACTTGACTGTCTATTTGAAACCTGCGTAAAAGCAAAAAAAATTATTGTTTCAAGTTTGTACCTGTCTTTTTTTTTCTTTCTTTTTTTTTTTTTTCTTCTTTTTTTAAACTCCTGAACTTAGAGTAAAATGGTAAAAAGCAGTGAATGACTTGAATTTTTTTTTTTTTTTTTTTCTTAACAAGAATCCGTATTCTATTCTGTCTTGAAAACATTATCAAAATTCTTTGACACTTTTGATACTTTTTATAATTTTGTATAGAATTCAGTATGTGTAAACAAATTCCTGTCAGTGTCAGCATATAATAAATTCCATCCATACCAATATATGTATAGTTTTCCATTTATCTTTTCAATATTTGTTAATTTATTCTTCAAGAGCATATGTATTGATGAAAGAAAGGAGGAGAACAATTTAACTGCCTTCTTTCTTTCATCAATATATATGCTCTTGAAGAAGACCAGTTTTTATAAAGCATCTTTTGCAATTGTCTCCATTTAATTTAAAATGATTTCAGTTGAATTGTAATTTACAAACCCCACAGGTCAAAACAGATGTCTGTCAGTGTACTATCAACACTTGTTTTTATATCTCTTTTCACTCAAACAGTTTTTTGTAAAAATTATTTTTTTCAGTTGAATTGTAATTTACAAACCCCATAGGTCGAAACAGATGTCTGTCAGTGTACTATCAACATTTGTTTTTCTATCTCTTTTCAATCAAACAATTTTTTGTAAAAATTATTTTTTTCAGTTGAATTGTAATTTACAAACCCCATAGGTCGAAACAGATGTCTGTCAGTGTACTAACAACATTTGTTTTTCTATCTCTTTTCAATCAAACATAATTATGTAAAATTAATAATGGTTGGTTTTTTTTTGTTGTTTTCAGTTAATCTATTTCCCAATTTGCTCATGAAAAATACAGAAATCAAAAAGCAATCCAAATAAAATGAGAATTAAATTTTTAAAACAGAAGAGAGATTTTTCAAGAGTCTCACCTTTTCTACAAACTTGGAGGTTTGTTTGTTTGGTTTGTTTGTTTTATTTTACGGCATATCAACCTCTGTGGGTCATTTAATGCCGATAAAGTTTTGAAACAAATCAATTCTTAATGGATAATACAATTTTTTTATCAACTCATGTTTTTCTATTTAACCCATAGATGGGACCCTAACAGGTACTACCACTCCGGGTCAGAGTGGACCAGGGAGCAATGGTGATGAAGGGGTGCTCCACATTCCCCAAACCTCCAAATCTGGAACCTCACCATCAGATAGAGTTTAACATCATTCTTAGGACATGTAGACCCGCAGCCACCGCCTTCTAGCACCCATATGATAAAAAGGGGTTGGGGCTTGCCATAAGGGACTTGGAGGTTTGACAATTGAAAAGTTGTGAACTTCACTCAGAGTGTAACTAGTTACTTATCATACCTGAAAACTGAAATGACATCCCGTTACTGCTGCTGCTGCTCAGGTGTGGAGTGGGTTGCATAAAAGTCATCATTTATTTCAAGAGTTCTTCTGACTTTTAGCTTTTTCTTTATATCAATTTTATTGTCACCACAACAGTTTGTTGTGTAGCGGCGGCGTCACGGTACCAAATAGATATATCTGTTACATACTGCTCTTCTGGTTTTATCTGTAAAACTAATTTCACCAACAGCTTTAAAATGGCCACACAAATCCTAACAAGACACCCCATTTTTTTTTGGGGGGGGGGCTCTACAAGGAACACTGTCATCGCATTTTAAGCCTAGCTAACAAGGTTAAAACAATCTTGCTTTGAACCATACATAACAATAACATATTTTAGAAAGTAAAAATATGTATTAATTCACCAAACCTTCCGCATGACCAGGATGTGACACATGGTCAATTTCTTAAGCGGAGTTTAACATATTTGAATTCTCTATTTTCCTTCTCTTAGACCGGTTGCCTAACCAAGGTTAAAGAGCCCAGTTCGCTCTACTGTTTAGCCTTAGTGGGAGGGAGAATGATAGTGGGAGGGAGAATGATAGTGGGAGGGAGAATGTTAGTGGTGTTAAGTATCTGGCAGCCATCCTTCGTTCCAGATGTAATGAATAAGTAAGCGAGCCAATAAGAATCCAGTGTTAACGTATTCCTTGTAAGTCCTTCGCCCGAGAGAATCCAAATGTCAATGAAATAACTCAGAATGGTATGTCTATTAATACAGCAGAAGCAGCAGCAGCAGTGCCAGTGATTGGACAATAGAAATCCTTCTCAGGTCAAGTGTTTATAGGCGAGTCTATAAGTAGAAGTGACCATTTACCTGATGCCTTATATCAAAAACTGCAACAAGTGGGAGGGAGAATGATAGTGGGAGGGAGAATGATAGTGGGAGAGAGAATGATAGTGGGAGGGAGAATGATAGTGGGAGGGAGAATGATAGGATGTAAAGCTTTCAAAAGGGTATTAGCGGTATGTAAAATATAAACAGCCTCGACCAGGATTTGAACCCTGGTTACCGAGCCCATTTCGTACGACGATAACCATTTAACCACGCGATTCCATAAAAAATATTTCAGTTTTAGAATAAGTCATATAATCTGTTATAATAGAAGGTTTGGGTATTTGCCTGCTCATCCCACTTATGAGGGCTGGACACAAGGTCTCGTTTTTACGTGGGCACATAAAAATTGCAATGATCTGGGGGGCATGGCCCCCTTGGATCGATGCTATTAATTGTACTTTACCGGTCCAGAGGCCGAAGCACACTGGACCCCCAGCCAAGGCCGGGTATAGAAGGCAAGTCTCAAAGCATAGAATCTGGAACAGATACTACACTCTAATCCCCGCCGACATCAGGTATAATCTGTTATAATAGAAGAAGTAGACAAGTAATATTACAAGAACCAATAAACTACAAAGAATCTACTATAAAGTACCGGCTTGGTACTTCTATCATCTATCTTCTATCTTCTACAGGTCTGGTCTTCCTATCTGGGGATTCCGAGTCTGGTCTGTTGGGGAATCATTTCTTATCAGAAGCCTTGTGTCATTGTTAGCTTTTAGTAATAACAACAAGACTTTGATTTACTTTTGATGTTACTTTATTCATGAACCCCAGACCAGACAATCACGCAGTGAGCTCACATCTTGCTAGCTTCGCTTCCAAGTCCTAACTCTCAACTCTGACTCTCTAACTGAGTTGCTTACACCTTAAACCAGAAGGGCTTCTATTGACTTCCGTTCTCACGTTCCATCCCCAGAACGCAAGGTGAGAGTGAGGTCAAGCATTGTCACTCACTCTCAAGGCCATCAGCTGTACTGATCGCCATAAGGATTTCTATACTACCTTAAAAAGTAATAGGGATCCAATTAATATGTAACAAGTTCAGCCGAGTCACTCTATGGTCTTCTTTTCTTTTCTCTCATAAAACCATTGCACATTCGGTTTTCCGGTTAGCGCCGGGGGTCCAGCGAGCTTCGTCCGCTGGACTCGTCACTCTATGGTCTTCTTTTCTTTTCTCTCATAAAACCATTGCACATTCGGTTTTCCGGTTAGCGCCGGGGGTCCAGCGAGCTTCGGCCGCTGGACTCGTCACTCTATGGTCTTCTTTTCTTTTCTCTCATAAAACCATTGCACATTCGGTTTTCCGGTTAGCGCCGGGGGTCCAGCGAGCTTCGGCCGCTGGACTCGTCTGTACTGATCGCCATAAGGATTTCTATACTACCTTAAAAAGTAATAGGGATCCAATTAATATGTAACAAGTTCAGCCGAGTCACTCTATGGTCTTCTTTTCTTTTCTCTCATAAAACCATTGCACATTCGGTTTTCCGGTTAGCACCGGGGGTCCAGCGAGCTTCGGCCGCTGGACTCGTCTGTACTGATCGCCATAAGGATTTCTATACTACCTTAAAAAGTAATAGGGATCCAATTAATATGTAACAAGTTCAGCCGAGTCACTCTATGGACTTCTTTTCTTTTCTCTCATAAAACCATTGCATATTCGGTTTTCCGGTTAGCACCAGGGGTCAAGTGAGCTTCGTCCGCTGGACTCGTCGAGAGTTTAATAATAGCGTCAATTCCTGAGGCGCCCCCCTTGTGGGGGAATGCCCAAGGGATCGATGCAATTTTTGTTCTTTCCCATCCATGAGCTTCGGCTTGTGTGTGGGTCCACGTTAAAACGAGGCCTTGTGCCCAGCCCATACAAGTGGGGTATGAGGCAAATACCCACTCCAAGGTCTTCTTTAGGTATACACTCCATATATAAAAACAAGAGTATCATTTTTTTTTTCTTTTTGTGTAAAATGTGATAGACAGTACTGGCACAAACTGTTGCATTAATCTATGTGGTAGCATAGATTATTGACAACACCCTGTAGCGAGAATACAAAGAGCCCAAATGGTAAATTACAGACTGTTGGGAAACTTTGACCTTAGATGCGGGAATCTCGCAAGTCACAAGACTTACTTAGGTAACCAGTTTACAACCAGACCTCAGGCAGCATAGATTATTGACATGTGGTAGCATAGATTATTGACAACACCCTGTAGTGAGAATACAAAGAGCCCAAATGGTAAATTACAGACTGTTGGGAAACTTTGACCTTAGAGGCGGGAATCTCGCAAGTCACATGAGACTTAGTTAGGTAACCAGTTTACAACCAGACCTCAGGCAGGACAGACATGTCCTACTTTGGTTGTGACTCCACGCGGTGAATTAAAATGGGCTAAAATAAAGCTTTGTTAAAGTAGTAACAAGTCTTGTTAATTAATTGTGCATGACTTAAAAGATGCCCTTAATAAGAAGCCCTTAGAATAGAAGAGACGACAAGAACTAAGGAGATAGAAAGAAGGACTTAAATGATCACGATAGCCGAAATGGAAAAGGAAAAAGAAGGAAATAAAAACATGGCGACTAGACAAAGAACAAGTAAGTCACGAATCTATCTATCTATCACTCTCTCTCTCTATGTATCACAAAGTAACTCTCTCTCTCTCTCTCTCTCTCTCTCTCTCTCTCTATCATGCTAAGAACAATATTGTTTATATACCCACAACATGAGTATATAACAAAACTAGTGGGACAAAACACTCACTGATTCACCTAAATGTTATGTGCTACAAAATCTACTTTGTTAAATATAAGTCGACAGGGTGGCCTAAAGTCGGTATCAGCCAGACAGCAAGGGAGTCTATCCCTTTTTCACTTGCGCTAGACCAAGGAGATTGTTTTTTAGCATCTGAGATGGAGTGCCATACCTACCATCAGCTCATCAACTTTACCACACAGATCCCTGTGCAACTCAAGGTTCCTGGTTGGCTAGGGCCGGTATTGAACCAGGAACCTTGCAATTCCTAATCAAGTACTCTACCAACTGAGCTATACCAGCCCCTCTTGTTAAAACATGGAAAAATGTAAAGTAATTGTCATCATCATCATCATCATCATCATATCACACCAGCAGCGCATATATCCATGACAATCTCTCGCCAACCATCCCTATAATTCATTGACCCTCTGCACAGCATGCTGTATCTGCACATAACTGGTCTATGTAGGTCTTCGCTGGATGACCCGCACTTGTATGTCCATGTGCCGGTTTCCACCGAAGGACGTAGCTTATTAGTTCATCCTTGCTTCTCCGGTATGTCTTGTTCACCTTACTTGGATGGTTTGTGTAACAGGGGGCATGTGGCTGTATAGCTGCTTCCTTGTGGGACGTTGCTTCCACAATTTGTTCGAGATCACACGCAGCATCCTTGTGCAGCTCCCATCCAGTCTATTTTCCAGGTGCCTCATCAAGGTCCAAGTGGTGCAGCCATACAACAGCACCGATACCACTACGGCCTGGAAGAATTGTTGCTTCAACTTGTCGGGGAGGTCTGACTTCCATTATAACTGACAGTCTGTTTATGGCAGACCTTACCTTCCCTATGTGTGCATCAACATTGCTTTCTGTGGATGAGTCAAGGTCCAAGTGGTGCAGCCATACAACAGCACCGATACCACTACGGCCTGGAAGAATTGTTGCTTCAACTTGTCGGGGAGGTCTGACTTCCATTATAACTGACAGTCTGTTTATGGCAGACCTTGCCTTTCCTATGCATGCATCAACATTGCTTTCTGTGGATGAGATGGTGCTAATAGTAGTGTTACACAATTCATATGCACGAATTATGCCTGTAAAATTCAAATAACAGTAGAATAAATGGAAATTTGCCATTAACAGTTATAGGAAGATTGATAGAAGGATCATACCCAACACTAAGGGACACCAAGGAACAACCAAAGGATCATACCCAACACTAAGGGACACCAACGAACAACCAAAGGATCATACCCAACACTAAGGCACACCGGACACCAACGAACAACCAAAGGATCATACCCAACACTAAGGGACACCACATACCCAACACTAAGGACACCAAGGAATAACCAAAGGATCATACCAACACTAATCATACCCAATAATAAGGGACACCAACGAACAACCAAAGGATCATACCCAACACTAAGGGACACCAAGGAACAACAAAGGATCATACCCAACACTAAGGGACACCAACGAACAACCAAAGGATCATACCCAACACTAAGAGACACCAAGGAACAACAAAGGATCATACCCAACACTAAGGAACACCAAGGAACAACCAAAGGATCATACCCAATACTAAGGGACACCAAGGAACAACCAAAGGATCATACCCAACACTAAGGGACACCAACGAACAACCAAAAGATCATACCCAATACTAAGAGACACCAAGGAACAACCAAAGGATCATACCCAACACTAAAGACACCAAGGAACAACCAAAGGATCATACCCAACACTAAGGGACACCAAGGAACAACCAAAGGATCATACCCAACACTAAGAGACACCAAGGAACAACCAAAGGATCATACCCAACACTAAGGGACACCAAGGAACAACCAAAGTGCTCTCACTTGAAGCCTAAAATGGCCCCCAAAATTGTACCCACCCCACCCACACACACCAAAATTAAGTGTTCTGGGAATTATACTAAACTAGATCTAACAGTGAGGTTCTAGTTTGGGAGATCTGAGGAGTGTTGAGTACCCCTTCATTGCTATTACTCAGTGTGGTCGTACCTGTTAGGGACCCATCTATGGATCAAATAGATATGTTTAAAAATTATTCTGTTCATATCTGTCTGTCTATCTAACTTTGTTAAAAGCTATCTATCCTTCTATCTATCTAAGTCGGTTCATATCTATCTATCTATCTATCCATACATTTATCTCAGTCTGTTTCTATCTATCTATATTTGTTCATTATCTACCTACCTCTCTCAGTTTGTTCATATCTATCTATCTCAGTTTGTTCATATCTATCTATCTATCTATCTATTATTTATCTATCTATCTCAGTCTGTTCATATCTATGTATCTATCTCAGTTTGTTCATATCTATCTATCTATCTATTTATTTATCTATCTATCTCAGTCTGTTCATATCTATGTATCTATCTCAGTTTGTTCATATCTATCTATCTATCTATTTATTTATCTATCTACCTCAGTCTGTTCATATCTATGTATCTATCTCAGTTTGTTCATATCTAAATATCTTATTTTATCATTATCTATCTATTTATTGTAGAAAATAATATTACCTAAACAGTTACTTCCCTTTGACCATTGCCAAACACAGGGACCAGGGTCCTTTAGCCATCACCTGATGAGAAACCTCGTGCGATTGGCTAGGGGCCTTTGTCAGTGACCAATCAGAGCACAAGTTACGAGGCTCAGTTTGGCCGCCAAATTTCGAGGGTTGATACCTTCAATCACCCTCTTCTGCTACGACTGCCATCGAGGAACGACATGTTCTTTTCCACAGCAATAGATGTCAAAGAACAACGGGCCTTTGAAACAGCTCACGGAAGGGCCGTTGACATGTATTGTCAAACAAACAAAGCTAGCAAGACATTCCTACCTGGGACAGATAAGTCACACAAGCATTATCTTGCAACCCAAACCATACCTTTACACACTACACTATTCAATTGTAACACATTTGTAAACACACACATTTGTATCACAAGTTATACATTGTATTGTATATTGTATGTTACATATTCTTGTTGTCTGATAAATGCATTTCGTTTTATAAGCCTTGTTGTGTTCGTTACCTGTTATCTTTACCTTTATCCTGTCCTGGTATTAGCACTTCTTTTTCTATACTATCTATCTCTCTCTGTCTCTCTATATATATATATATATATATATATATATATATATATATATATGAAATGTGAGGAGGTTAATCCGACAGTATGTGGAGAAAAGTAGACAAACACAAATAAATAAAAATAAAATTAGAATCTCATACATACATACCAGCTACATATTCAATTCAGATATATAGACAGATACACAAAAGATAAGTAACAACCTAATAAAAATAGATAGATAGATAGATGGACTGAAAGACCAAATATAGATGAACAGACACACAATAAAGAAAAAAAAAAAAAAAAAAAAAACAGATGGGTTGATAGACATGAACACACTCAAGCTAAATAGATAGATAGTTAGATAGACCGACAGACAAATAGACATAATGTTAAATATTCATGAAATAATGGATACATTATAAATATATATAAAATAATATAACAATAAAATAGTAATATAATTATTCATATCCACATTATAATCCTAATAATTGAATAACATTTCAATAAATAAACTAAATAACAATATATAATCTAATAATTAACAAACATTTCAATATATAATCTAATAATTGAATAAACATTTCCAACTAAATAAACTAAATAAAACAATATATAAATCTAATAATTGAATAAACATTTCAACTAAATAAACTAAATAAACCAATATATAATCTAAATAATTAAACAAACATTTCAATATATAATCTAATAATTAATAAACATTTCAAACTAAATAAACTAAATAAACCAATATATAATCAATATAAACAAACATTTCAATATATAATCTATAATTGAATAAACATTTCAACTAAATAAACTAAATAAACCAATATATAATCTAATAATTAAACAAACATTTCAAATATAATCTAATAATTGAATAAACATTTCAACTAAATAAACTAAATAAACCAATATATAATCTAATAATTAAATAAACATTTCAACTAAATAAACTAATAAACATATATAATCTAAATTAAAATTCAATAATCTTAATTAATAAACATTTCAACTAAATAAACTAAATAACCAATATAATCTAATAATTAAAACATTTCATATATAATTAATATGAATAAACATTTCAACTAAATAAACTAAATAAACCAATATATAATCTAATAATTAAACAAACATTTCAATATATAATCTAATAATTGAATAAACATTTCAACTAAATAAACTAAATAAACAATATATAATCTAATAATTAAACAAACTTCAAATATAATCTAATAATTGAATAAACATTTCAACTAATAAACTAAAAAACCAAATATAATCTAATAATTAAATAAACATTTCAACTAAATAAACTAATAAACCAATATATAAATCTAATAATTTAAACAACATTTCAATATTAATCTAATAATTGAATAAACATTTCAACTAAATAAACTAAATAAACCAATATATAATCTAATAATTAAACAAACATTTCCAATATATAAATCTAATAATTTGAATAAAACATTTCAACTAAATAAACTAAATAAACCAATATATAATCTAATAATTAAACAAACATTTCAATATATAATCTAATAATTGAATAAACATTTCAACTAAATAAACAAATAAAAACAATATAATAATCTAATAATAAACAAAACATTTCAATATATAATCTAATAATTGAATAAACATTTCAACTAAATAAACTAAATAAAACCATATATAATCTAATAATTAAATAAACATTTCAACTAAATAAACTAAATAAACCAATATATAATCTAATAATTAAACAAACATTTAATATATAATCAATATTGAATAAACATTTCAACTAAATAAACTAAATAAACCAATAATATAATCTAATAATTAAATAAACATTTCAACTAAATAAACTAAATAAACAATATATAATCTAATAATTAATAAACATTTCAACTAAATAAACTAAATAAAACCAATATATAATCTAATAATTAAACAAACATTTCATATATAATCTAATAATGAATAACATTTCAACTAAATAAACTAAATAAACCAATATATAATCTAATAATTAAACTAAACATTTCAATATATAATCTAATAATTGAATAAAACATTTCAACTAAATAAACTAAATAAACAATATAATATCTAATAATTGAATAAACATTTCAACTAAATAAACTAAATTAAACCAATATATAATCTAATAATTGAATAAACATTTCAACTAAATAAACTAAATAAACCAATATATAATCTAATAATTAAACAAACATTTCAATATATAATCTAATAATTGAATTAAACATTAATTCAACTAAATAACTTAAATAAACCAATATATAATCTAATAATTAAATAAACATTTCAACTAAAATAAACTAAATAAACCAATATATAATCTATAATTAAACAAACATTTCAATATATAATCTAATAATTGAATAAACATTTACAACATAAATATATATAACTATAATTAAAACAACAAATATATAATCTAATAATTGAATAAACATTTCAACTAAATAAACTAAATAAACCAATATATAATCTAATAATTAAACAAACATTTCAATATATAATCTTAATAATTGAATAAACATTTCAACTAAATAATAAACTAAATAAACCAATATATAATCTAATAATTAAATAAACATTTCAACTAAATAAACTAAATAAACCAATATATAATCAATAATTAAACAAACATTTCAATATATAATCTAATAATTGAATAAACATTTCAACTAATAAACTAAATAAACCCAATATTATAATCTAATAATTAAATAAACATTTCAACTAAATAAACTAAATAAACAATATATTAATCTAATATTGAATAAAACATTTCAACTAAATAAACTAAATAAACAATATATAATTCTAATAATTAAAACAAACATTTCAAATATATAATCTAATAATTGAATAAACATTTCAACTAAATAAACTAAATAACAAATATATAATCTAATAATTAAACAAACATTTCAATATATAATCTAATAATTGAATAAACATTTTCAACTAAATAAACTAAATAACCAATATATAATCTAATAATTAAATACATTTCAACTAAAAACTAAATAAATCCAAATATATAATCTAATAATTAATAAACATTTCAACTAAATAAACTAAATAAACCAATATATAATCTAATAATTAAACAAACATTTCAATAATGAATCTAATAATTCAATAAACATTTCAACTAAATAAACTAAATAAACCAATAATAATCTAATAATTAAAAAAACATTTCAATATAAATCTAATAATTAATAAACATTTCAACTAAATAAACTAAATAAACCAATATATAGATCTAATAATTAACAAACATTTCAATATATAATCTAATATTGAATAAACATTTCAACTAAATAAACTAAATTAAACAATATATAATCTAATAATAAACAACTAATTTCATATATAACTAATAATGAATAACATTTCAACTAAATAAACTAATAACCAATATATAATCTAATAATTAAACAAACTATTTCAATATTATATAATCTAAATAATTGAATAAACATTTCAACTAAATAAAACTAAATAAACCAATATATATCTAATAATTAACAAAATTCACAAATCTATAACCAATATATAATCTAATAATTGAATAAACATTTCAACTAAATAAACTAAATAAACCATATTATTAATCTAATAATTAACAAACATTTCAATATATAATCTAAATTGAATAAACATTTCAACTAAATAAACTGAAATAAACCAATATATAATCTAATAATTAAATAAACATTTCAACTAAATTAAACCAAATAAACCAATATATAATCTAATAATTAATAAACATTTCAACTAAATAAACTAAATAAACCAATATATAATCTATAATTAAACAACATTTCAATATATAATCTAATAATTGAATAAAACATTTCAACTAAATAAACTAAATAAACCAATATATAATCTAATAATTAAACAAACATTTCAATATATAATCCAATAATTGAATAACATTTCAACTAAATAAACTAAATAAACCAATATATTATCTAATAAATTAAATAAACATTTCAACTAAACTAATAAACTAAATAAACCAATATATAATCATTAATATATAATTAAAAGAATAAACATTTCAAACTTAAATAAACTAAATAAACCAATATATAATCTAATAATTAAAATAAACATTTCAACTAAATAAACAAATAAACCAATATAATAATCTAATAATTAAATAAACATTTCTACTAAATAAAACTAAATAAACCAATATATAATCTAAATAATTAAACAAACATTTCAATATATAATTAATAATTGAAATAAACATTTCAACTAATAAACTAAATAAACCATATATAATCTAATAATTAAACAAACATTTCAAATATATATCCAATAATTGAATAAACATTTCAACTAAATAAACTAAATAACCAATATATATCTTAATAATTAAATAAAACATTTCAAACTAAAATAAACTAAATAACACAATATATAATCTAATAATTAAACAAACATTTCAATATATAATCTAATAATTGAATAAACATTTCAACTAAATAAACCTAAATAAACCAATATATAATCTAATAATAAAAAACATTTCAATATATATCTAATAATTGAATAAACATTTCAACTAAATAAACTAAATAAACCAATATATAATCTAATAATTTAAACAAACATTTCAATATATAATCTAATAATTGAATAAACATTTCAACTAAATAAACTAAATACCAATATATAATCTATAATTAAACAAACATTTCAAATATAATCTATAATTGATAAAACATTTCAACAAATAAACTAATAACCAATATATAATCTAATATTAAATAAACATTTCAACTTAATAACTAAATAACCAATATATAATCTAATAATTGTAAATAAACATTTCAACTAATAAACTAATAAAACAAATATATAATCTAATAATTAAACAAAACATTTCAATATATAATCTATAATATGAATAAACATTTTCAACTAAATAAACTGATTAAACCCAATATATAATCTATAATAACAACATTCATATATAATAATAATTGAATAAACAATTTCAACTAAATAAACTAAATACAATAATATAATCTAATAATTAAATAAACATTCAACTAAATAAACTAAATAAAACCAATATATAAATCTAATAATTAAACAACATTTCAATATATAATTCTAATAATGAATAAACATTTCAAACTAAATAAACTAAATAAACCAATATATAATCTAATAATTAAAAACATTCAATATATAATCTAATAATTTGAAATAAACATTTCAACTAAATAAACTAAATAAACTATATACTATAATAAACTTCAATATATAATCTAATAATTGAATAAACATTTTCAACTAAATAAACTAAATAAACCAATAATATAATCTAATAATTTAAACAAACATTTCAATATATAATCTAATAATTGAATAAACATTTCAACTAAATAAACTAAATAAACCAATATATAATCTAATAATAAATAAACATTTCAACTAAATAAACAAATAAACCAATATATAATCTAATATAATAAACATTTCAACTAAATAAAACTAAATAAAACCAATATATAATCTAATAATTAAACAAACATTTCAATATATAATCTAATAATGAATAAACATTTCAACTAAATAAAACTAAATAAACCAATATATAATCTAATAATTAAACAAACATTTCAATAATAATCCAATAATTGAATAAAACATTTTCAAAACTAAATAAACTAAATAAACCAATATATAATCTAATAATTAAATAAACATTTCAACTAAATAAACTAATAAACCAAATATATAATCTAATAATTAAACAAACATTTTCATATATAATCTAATAATTGAATAACATTTCAACTAAATAAACTAAATAAACCAATATATAATCTAATAATAAACAAACATTTCAATATATAATCTAATAATTGAATAAACATTTCAACTAAATAAACTAAATAAACCAATATATAATCTAATAATTAAATAAACATTTCAACTAAATAAACTAAATAAACCATATATAAATCTAATAATTAAATAAAATTTCAACTAAATTTAAACTAAATAAACCAATATATTAATCTAATAATTAAACAAACATTTCAATAATATATCTAATAATTGAATAAAACATTTTCAAACTAAATAAACCTAAATAAACAATATATAATCTAATAATTAAATAAACATTTCAACTAAATAAAACTAAATAAACCAATATATAATCTAATAATTGAATAAACATTTCAACTAAATAAACTAAATAAACCAATATATAATCTAATAATTAAACAAACATTTCAATATATAATCTAATTATTAAATAAACATTTCAACTAAATAAACTAAATAAACCAATATATAATCTAATAATTAAAAACATTTCAACTAAATAAACAAATAAACCAATATATAATCTAATAAATTAAACAAACATTTCAATATATAATCTAATAATTGAATAAACATTTCAACTAAATAAACTAAATAAACCAAATATAATCTAATAATTGAATAACATTTTCAACGAAATAAACTAATATATAATCTAATAATTAAACAAACATTTCAATATATAATCTAATAATTAAATAAACATTTCAACTAAATAAACTTAAATAAACCAATATATAATCTAATAATTAAATAAACATTCAACTAAATAAACTAATAAACCAATATATAATCTAATAATTAATAAACATTTCAACTAAAATAAACTAAAATAAACCATATATAATCTAATAATTAAATAAACATTTAAACTAAATATAACTAAATAAACAATATATAATCTAATAATTAAACTAAACATTTCATAAATAAACTAAAATAAACCAATATATAATCTAATAATTAAATAAACATTTCAACTAAAATAAACTAATAAACCAATATATAATTCTAATAATTAAATAAACATTTCAACTAAATAAACTAAATAAACAATATATAATTTAATAATTAAACAAAATTTCAATATATAATCTCTAACTTTTCAAACTGTTACCTTGATTTGACTCAAACTACTTTTTAAATATCACCAATAATGATCTTATCAACAAATCAATAAAACTATTATCAACTATCCATACTCTCATATAAATTTCCAATCTAATTCATAAATAATTAAATAAACTATTAAATAATCTAATAATTAACTAAATAAACTAAATAAACCAATATATAAATCTAATAATTAAACAAACATTTCAATATATTATCTAATAATTGAATAAACATTTCAACTAAATAAACTAAATAAACCAATTATATAATCTAATAATTAACAACATTTAATATATATTAATAATTGAATAAACATTCAACTAAATAACTAAATAAACCAATATATAATCTAATAATTAAACAAACATTTCAATATATAATCTAATAATTGAATAAACATTTCAACTAAAAACTAAATAAACCAATATATAATCTAATAATTAAACAAACATTCAATATATAATCTAATAATTGAATAAACATTTCAACTAATAAACTAAATAAACAATATATAATCTAATAATTAAATAAACATTTCAACTAATAACCAATAAACCAATATATAATCTAATAATTAAATAAACATTTCAACTATAAATAAACTAAATAAACCAATATATAATCTATAATTAAACAAACATTTCAATATATAATCTAATAATTGAATAAACATTTCAACTAAATAAACTAAATAAACCAATTATATAATTTAATATTAAACAAACATTTCCAATATAATCCAATAATTGAATAAACATTTCAACTAAATAAACTAAATAAACCAAATATATAATCTTAATAATTAAATAAACATTTCACTAATAAACTAAATAAACCAATATATAATCTAATAATTAAAAAACAAACATTTCAATATATATCTAATAATTGAATAAACATTTCAACTAAATAAACTAAATAAACCAATATATAATCTAATAATTAAACAAACATTTCAATATATAATCTAAATAATTTGAATAAACATTTCAACTAAAAAACTAAAATAAACCAATATATAATCTAATAATTAAATAAACATTTCAACTAAATAAACTAAATAAACCAATATATAATCTAATAATTAAATAAACATTTCAACTAAATAAACTAAATAAACCCAATATATAATCTAATAATTAAACAAACATTTCAATATATAATCTAAATAATTGAATAAACATTTCAACTAAATAAACTAAATAAACCAATATATAATCTAATAATTAAATAAACATTTCAACTAAATAAACTAAATAAACCAATATATAATCCTAATAATTGAATAAACATTTCAACTAAAATAAACTAATAAACCAATATTAAATTATAATTAAACAAACATTTCAATATATAAATCTAATAATTAAATAAACATTTCAACTAAATAAACTAAATAAACCAATATATAATCTAATAATTAATAAACATTTCAACTAAATAAACTAAATAAACCAATATATAATCTAATATTAAACAAACATTTCAATATATAACTCTAATAATTGAATAAACATTTCAACTAAATAAACTAAATAACCAATATATAATCTAATAATTGAATAAACATTTCAACTAAATAAACTAATATATAATCTAATAATTAAACAAACATTTCAATATATAATCTAATAATTAAATAAACATTTCAACTAAATAAACTAAATAAAACCAAATATATAATCTAATAATTAAATAAACATTTCAACTAAATAAACTAAATAAACCAATATATAATCTAATAATTAAATAAACATTTCAACTAAATAAACTTAAATTAAACCAATATATAATCTAATAATTTAAATAAACATTTCAACTAAATAAACTAAATAAACCAATATATAATCTAATAATTAAATAAACATTTCAACTAAATAAACTTAAATAAACCAATATATAATCTAATAATTAAATAAACATTTCAACTAAATAAACTAAATAAACCAATATATAATCTAATAATTAAATAAACATTTCAACTAAATAAACTAAATAAACCAATATATAATCTAATTAATAAACAAACATTTCAATATATAATCTCTAACTTTTCAAACTGTTACCTTGATTTGACTCAACTACTTTTTAAATATCACCATAATGATCTTATCAACAAAATCAATAAAAACTAACTATCAACTATCCATACTCTCATATAAATTTCCAATCTAATCATTAAATAATTAAATAAACTATTAAATAATCTAATAATTAACTAAATAAACTAAATAAACCAATATATATCTAATAATTAAATAAACATTTCAACTAAATAAACTAAATAAACCAATATATATTCTAATAATTAACAAACATTTCAATATATAATCTCTAACTTTTCAAACTGTTACCTTGATTTGACTCAAACTACTTTTTAAATATCACCATAATATCTTATCAACAAAAATCAAAAAACTAACTATCAAACTACCATACTTCTCATATAAATTTCCAATCTAATCATTAAATAATTAAATAAACTATTAAATAATCTAATAATTAACTAAATAAACTAAAATAAACCAATATATAATCTAATAATTAAAACAAACATTTCAATATTATAATCTAATAATTGAATAAACATTTCAACTAAATAAACTAAATAAACCAATATATAATCTAATAATTAAACAAACATTTCAATATATTAATCTATAATTAAATAAACATTTCAACTAAATAAACTAAATAAACCAATATATAATCTAATAATTAAACAAACATATCAATATATAATCTAATTAATTGAATAAACATTTCAACTAAATAAACTAAATAAAACCAATATATTAATCTAATAATAAACAAACATTTCAATATATAATTCTAATAATTGAATAAACATTTCAACTAAATAAACTAAATAAACCAATATATAATCTAATAATTAAATAAACATTTCAACTAAATAAACCAAATAAACCATATATAATCTAATAATTAAATAAACATTTCAACTAATAAAACTAAATAAACCAATATATAATCTAATAATTAAACAAACATTTCAATATATAATCTAATAATTGAATAAACATTTCAACTAAATAAACTAAATAAACCAATATATAATCTAATAATTAAACAAACATTTCATATATTAATCCAATAATTGAATAAAACATTTCAACTAAATAAACTAAATAAACCAATATATAATCTAATAATTAATAAACATTTCAACTAAATAAACTAAATAAACCAATATATAATCTAATAATTAAACAAACATTTCAATATATAATCTAATAATTGAATAAACATTTCAACTAAATAAACTAAATAAACCAATATATAATCTAATAATTAAACAAACATTTCAATATATAATCTAATAATTGAATAAACATTTCAACTAAATAAACTAAATAAACCAATATATAATCTAATAATTAAATAAACATTTCAACTAAATAAACTAAATAAACCAATATATAATCTAATAATTAAATAAACATTTCAACTAAATAAAACTAAATAAACCAATATATAATCTAATAATTAAACAAACATTTCAATATATAATCTAATAATTGAATAAAACATTTCAACTAAATAAACTAAATAAACCAATATATATCTAATAATTAAATAAACATTTCAACTAAATAAACTAAATAAACCAATATATAATCTAATAATTGAATAAACATTTCAACTAAATAAACTAAATAAACCAATATATAATCTAATAATTAAACAAACATTTCAATATATAATCTAATAATTAAATAAACATTTCAACTAAATAACTAAATAAACCAATATATAATCTAATAATTAAATAAACATTTCAACTAAATAAACTAAATAAACCAATATTATTTAATCTAATAATTAAACAAACATTTCAATATATAATCTAATAATTGAATAAACATTTCAACTAAATAAACTAAATAAACCAATATATAATCTAATAATTGAATAAACATTTCAACTAAATAAAAACTAATATATATCTAATAATTAAACAAACATTTCAATATATAATCTAATAATTAAATAAACATTTCAACTAAATAAACTAAATAAACCAATATATAATCTAATAATTAAATAAACATTTCAACTAAATAAACTAAATAAACCAATATATAATCTAATAATTAAATAAACATTTCAACTAAATAAACTAAATAAACAATATATAATCTAATAATTAAATAAACATTTCAACTAAATAAACTAAATAAACCAATATATAATCTAATAATTAAATAAACATTTCAACTAAATAAACTAAATAAACCAATATATAATCTAATAATTAAATAAACATTTCAACTAAATAAACTAAATAAACCAATATATAATCTAATAATTAAATAAACATTTCAACTAAATAAACTAAATAAACCAATATATAATCTAATAATTAAACAAACATTTCAATATATAAATCTCTAACTTTTTCAAACTGTTACCTTGATTTGACTCAAACTACTTTTTTAAATATCACCATAATGATCTTATCAACAAAATCAATAAAACTAACTATCAACTATCCATACTCCATATAAATTCCAATCTAATCATTAAATAATTAAATAAACTATTAAATAATCTAAATAATTAACTAAATAAACTAAATAAACCAATAATAATCTAATAATTAAACAAACATTTCAATATATAATCTAATAATTGAATAAACATTTCAACTAAATAAACTAAATAAACCAATATATAATCTAATAATTAAATAAACATTTCAACTAAAAAACTAAATAAACCAATATATAATCTAATAATTAAATAAACATTTCAACTAAATAAACTAAATAAACCAATATATAATCTAATAATTAAACAAACATTTCAATATATAATCCAATATTGAATAAACATTTCAACTAAATAAACTAAATAAACCAATATATAATCTAATAATTAAATAAACATTTCAACTAATATATAATTAAACTTTATATAATCCACTTTAAACCTAACAAATTAATCAATTAATAATTTAAACAATTTATTATCAAATAAATGATTATATTATAATATAAATAATATGATCTATATATATAATATATTTCTATAATTCTATAAATATATATATTACAAAAAAAAAATACATATATACTTATAAATAATATAATTTAATATAATTAACAAATGTAATATAAATCTATAAATATTTATAATAATATTCAAATATCTATTTTAAACAAATAATAATTAAACATTTAATAATAATATTCCAATAAATAATAAACAATCAATCATATAATCTATTTTATACAATTATATTATTTAAAAAACTAATGAAATAAATTCCCTCTCCATCTTCACTATATAATGAATGATCTAATGTTTACCTAATTTAAAATACACTACATAATAATACTAAACAACAAGTGAAAATGAACCCATTTATTCAACTATTTCATCTATCGAATAACTATCAAATTTTTACTACATATAACTATCTACCACCTAATTTTATAACATATCTATAATTCTTCTATCTTCCCTTCACTCATACACATATTTTAACATATTATTACATACAAACATTTTTATATATCAATTTATTTCACTATCTTCATATCACTTATATATATTTATACTGTAAAATCAAATATATTAAACTGATAATTTTTCCATAAATAAATAATTAAATATTAAAATAATATTTTTTAAATAATATAATAAATATTTTAATATAAATTCCCATACCTCATACACCTATAATAAAAATAATACACTACCTTTACTACTTACAAACAATTACTCTACAATTAAATATTTATATAATCTACAATTTATACAACTAAATAATATAATTATGATATAAATTTTCCCCACACTTCAATCACCTAATATAAATTAAATCTACTTTCACTTATTTCTATCAATACTATTTTTTTTTAAATTTTAAAAAAATTCATGTGACAACAAGCCTTATCATTAACCTATCAATAATTTTTCTCTATATATCTACTTTTTTTTCCACTAATGTCATTTACCCTTTTTCTTTTTCTATTTCATTCTCTTGAATTAAACACAATAAACTCTTATTATCATAAATTATCCCATCCTTCATCCATTTTACTATTTTTAAATCTAGATCTTCACGCAAACTCTTCCTTACACTTAGTTACCTTAAATTACCATACCACAAATATTTTATTCAAAATTTTTAGATCTTCATTCAAACTTCCCCTACTTTTATTTACTATAAATTACCACACCACACATATTTTATAACTTATTAATTAATTTCCACACTTATTATATAACGCAACATGTATTATACCTAATTCTTCTTTACTTAATCTGTTAAATAAAAATATATTCACCACTTAAACTGAACCATCTTACGATAACATCTCAATAAAATTAAACAACTTATACAAAATTATCTATATATATGTGGTCCCTTTTTAATCGACAACTTTTTTAACATTTCACCGATTTTTTTTTCAAAACATAAACTAAGCTCCGAGAAAAATGTTCAACATGTTATTGATAAATAATAAACACTTTATTTTTTATTTTATTTATTTTTTGTAACAATAAAAAACTATTGTGTACCATAACCCCTAAAAAACAAAAAAACAAATATCCTAATCATAACGGTCTATCTTAGCATATTCTCAGCGTTCCAAATTTTTTAAAAATTCAATTTTCGAATATTTCCAAAAATCTCTGTTGTTTTTTCAAACAAATTTTTTCATAAAAATAAATGTTCACTCTGACGAAGGTCGAGTCTTGTATGTGTGCGAAATATTTTCACACACATAAACTGACCGAAACACATGTGTAAGTGATATCGATTAATGTGATATCGATTAAATCATTTATCCATTTACTTTTCTTTTCTTTACTCATTTTTCCTCATATATATATATATATATATAATTATATATATATATATATATATATATATAGGTATTTGGTATTGGAAAAGAAAGTAAAGTTCTCGATTACATGTCTATATTTATTCAATGTTATGTATTACTATACAAAATGACGATTATATAGAAAAATAGATACATGTTCAAACTTTAAAAGCATTGACAANTAAAAAAAATAAATGTTTCTGTGATTTCTAAATATTGTGGAGACATCTATTAATCTCACGCAGACACATTCTAAACCATTAAATGGTATCTTTATTCTCAGCCTCATATACATGCTTTTTATGGTAGGCCACATACTATAAGAGAGACATGATTTCGTAGGTCACATTCAAAATGTAGGCCATATACTGGTACCAAATATGGTGATACTAAGATTATATATACTAGCAAATATATGCACCCTCCGGGTGCAAGTATTTAAGTTTTAATGTAATAAATATTATATTAAATTAGAAAGGCTAATAAAGCTAAATAAGAATGCAGATAAAAAGATTTGAAACAGAGGGGGTATAATCGAAAAATAGAACAACTGAAACTTACTCTTCAATCACTCTCATCTTTCATTGTTATTTTTTCTTATTTAAGTATTTAGTTAAAAGAGGAAGTAAAGAATAAAATGACAGTTATTTTTTATTATTAATAGATTTCATTTAAGATTCATTGAAGAGATTTTTGCTTATATTCATTAGAATAAAACCAAACAGTTAGAAATCAATAATACTAAGCACATATTTATTAAAATCACATTTTTAATACCAATATGCTAATTAGCCTTCCCGTTCACACTGTGAACCGCTATTTTGTTGTATATATAAATATAATTGCGTGTTTTTAGTATGTTGATATGGTTAACAGTATTAATAATGTAAAACAATTTTATTAATAATTGAGGTTTAAATAAAAATAAAATCATTGAGAATGTGATATAAATAACTAAGGGAATTGTGACTTGAGTAGTAATATAGTTTCGGTTACAGACAGAAAAACACACAATCTCCATTATAATAAGATATACTAGCTTAAAAGTTGCAATATTATAATGGTCGGAAGATTAAGGAACACAAGTATTATTTACTTCTTTTTTATTTGATATTGTCATACTTTTAGTATACGACAACCTTTATGACCTACAATTGTACAAATATCTATGTTCCCAATTTGAACATAAACCTGTTTAGCTGGTGACCAAATATATGAAACGTATCATCAATATGTCTCTATTCTTTTAACTTCCTGGTTATTCAGAGAACAAGATATATACAAAAACCAGTTAAATCGAAATTACTGGACCTAAATTCCACCATCGTATCTCAAATGACTACTCAATGTTATTGATCTCTAATATTATTGTTTTATTCTCCAATGTATAAAAATCAATCCTCTGAATGATTTTATATATAAAACACGTGGTGTAATGGTTAAAGTCATGGGAAATGGACCCGTCACCCCAAGTTCAAATCCTGGACATGGTAATTACATTTCACTTAGCGCTAATACCCTTGGGAAAGGTATGAATCCTACTCTCCCTCCAGCTATGGGTAAATAGTTGGGCAGACTGGGCTCTTTAACCTTGGTTAGGCTAGGAGAAGGAAAACTCTTAATTCAAACCTGCTGAATTCCGCTTAAGAAAATAACCTTGGGTCACATCCTGCTCGTGCGGAGGGGTTGGTAAATAAATATATAAACCAATTAAAATATAATCAAAATAAGTATAATCTTTTAATATGTTCATGTTTCTAATTTGATATATTTCATTACATTAAAACTTAAACACTTACACCCAGAGGGCACATATTCATGCTCTGGAGAAGCAAGGACGAACTCATAAGCGACATCCTCTTGTAGAAGCCAGCACATGGGCACGCCAGTGTGGGCTGACCAGCAAAGACGTACATTGACCAGCTCTGTGCAGATACTGGATGCTGCATAGAGGACGTCCCAAGAACAATGAGTGATGGGGACAGCTGGAGAGAGATTGTTATGGATATCCGTGCAGATAATGCAGCATGATGATGATGATGATGATGATAATGATTTATAATATTATAATTATAATATTCCATTTATTCATTATCCTTTATATTTATTTATAATATTTTATATTATATATTTATATTCATAATATTTTATATCTTATTATAATGGAGATTGTGTGTTTTTCTGTCTGTAACCGAAACTATATTCCTACTCAAGTCACAATTCTCTTAGTTATTGACATCACATTCTCCATGATTTTATTTTTATCTAAACCTCAATTATTAATAAAATTGTCTTACATTATTAATACTGTTAACTATATCAACATACTGACAACATGCAATTATATTTATATATACAACAAAATAGCGGTTTACAGTGTAAACGGGAAGGCTAATTTGCATATTAATATTAAAAAATCGAATTTAATAAATATGTGCTTAGTATTATTGATTTCTAACTGTTTGGTTTTATTTTAATGAATATTAGCAAAAATCTCTTCAATGAATCTTAAATGAAATCCATTAACAAGATAAAATAACTGTCATTTTATTCTTTACTTCCTCTTATAACTAAATACTTAAATTAGAAAAAAATAACAATGAAAGACGAGAGTGATGGAAGAGTAAGTTTCAGTAGTTCCATTTTTTATTATACTCCCTCTGTTTCAAATCTTTTATTATACTCCCTCTGTTTCAAATCTTTTATCTGTATTCTTATTTAGTTTCATTAGCCTTTCTAATTTAATACAATATTTTATTACATTAAAACTTAAA
This sequence comes from Doryteuthis pealeii, assembly GCA_023376005.1. Classification (NCBI taxonomy): domain Eukaryota; kingdom Metazoa; phylum Mollusca; class Cephalopoda; order Myopsida; family Loliginidae; genus Doryteuthis; species Doryteuthis pealeii. Next base: position 70,700,376 of record CM042167.1, read on the forward strand.
TACTTGCACCCGGAGGGTGCATATATTTGCTAGTTTTTATAAAATATCATTTATTCATTCATTGGCATTTCAGTCTTAGAAGACTAGGATATAGTTTTTGTGCCCCTCAAGTTACAGCGCATTTCAGTCTTGGAAGACTAGGATATAGTTTTTGTGCCCCTCAAGTTACAGCGCATTTCAGTCTTGGAAGACTAGGATATAGTTTTTGTGCCCCTCAAGTTACAGCGCATTTCAGTCTTGGAAGACTAGGATATAGTTTTTGTGCCCCTCAAGTTACAGCGCCTCCTGTGACTGTTCGAAAAACATTCTCGACCACAGATGTCACATGTGAAGGCTTTCCCTGTTGCTTTCATGTTGCTGCTGCTTTTTTCTGGTCCTCATGGCTTCATGGTGTTGCACCAGGGTGACTCCAGACATGAACAGTCTGCTACAGAGAGCCTGCTGCCTCTGAGGGTGGTCCTGAGCCAAATTTTCCCAGCTGGAATGGGCAATGCCAAAGCACCTGAGATCATTCTTGCAGACATCCTTGAAACGCAGCTGGGGTCAACCAATCTGTCTCTTACCAGACGAAAGCTCTGCATAGAGGATGTCCTTCGGGATTTGTCCATCATCCATCCGGCGGACATGGTCCAGCCATTGGAGACAACACTGTCTTAGTAGAGAACATAAGCTGGAAAGTTGAGCTCTCTATAGAACTGGTGTGTTTATGATCATGTCTCTCCAGGTGATGCCCAGTATACGTCTAAGGCAGCGAATTATTACATTTATAATATTACTAGACAAAATGTGACGCATTGGGTCACCCATTGAGCTCTGGGTAGATAATTGGGATTAGGAAAAAGGGAGTTTGTAAAGCAAATTAAATTTTTTTTTAAAATAAATGGTAATTTATGAGGAAGTGCGTCCTGGTCTCCTGCCTCAGAAATTGCTACCCAGTGACTAGTAAAATAACGTCCCAAACTATGTAGTCTCCAGCTATGAAGATGGATATCTATCTATCTATCTATCTATCTATCTCAATTTGTTCATTTTTTACTTTGTTTATATATACCTATCCACCCATCTCCATTTGTTCATATCTATCTATATTATTTTGTTTGTTTATCTATCTAAACAAGAATTACAACAAATTACGATAAATAAGCAAGAATTACGACAAATTTCTATAAATGAACAAGAATTACGACAAATTACGATAAATAAATAAGAATTACAACAAAAAATACATTTAACGCCCTAAGTTGGTTGTTTTCTTTCAAGTAACACCACCGAGACGACATAGCTGGGGACATTATTTTACTAGTCACCGGTAGCAATTTCTGAGGCAGGAGACCGGGACAAACTTCCTCATAAATTACCAAATAAATAAATAAATACCACCATAGAATTTAGAAAAAAACACACATTAAAATCATTTTGTAAGATTTCTAAGAAAGGGAATATTTGACCTAATTTAAATTTATTAACAGCCAAGATGTTGGCAGCTTATGAAAGTGAACATACAAATACGTTTTGCACTCTCTAATCTCTCCCTCTCTCTACACTCACTGAGAAACTAACATATATGACGAGGAGGTAATCAAGATATACACAGAGAGAGGGAAAGTGACAGGCAGAATGTGAAGTAAAAAACGGTCCAGTTTTTTACTTAATTTCAAATTACGACTAATTAGAACCAATTCAAATGGATTTTTTTTCCAAACATGACCCAATCCTAAAATTAAGGAATAATTTAGTATAACTTTTGTGTCATTAAACTAAACAGTAAGTAAAAAGTAAGTAAAGTCGTCGGGGCGGCCTAAAGTCGGTATCAGCCAGTCAGCGAGGGAGTCTATCTCCTTTTCAATAGCGCTAGACCAAGGAGATTGTTTTTAGCATCTGAGGTGGAGCGCCACACCTACCATCAGCTCCTTACTTTACCACACAGATCCCTGTGCTACTCATATGCTGAGTTGGCGAGGACCTGTATCGAACTAGGAACCTTGTGGTTTCTAACCGAACGCTCTACCGACTGAGCTAACCCGGCCCCTTTGCTCTGCTTTAGATAATTATAAATATGATATTATAACTACATATCTTTAATTCATTATCATTTATTTATCATATTCATTTATAACATAATATTTTATATTTATCATATTCATAATATTTTATATATTTTTATTATATGTTTCACAGGTTAAAAAATGGTTAGTTTAAAAAAATTTTTTCTTGCCTTACCATGATAGATCTGCCAGAAAAAACCACGTTTATGCCTCTTGCTTTTTATATTACTGACTGAAAATTGTTTGGGCTCATCTGGAACTCCACATCTCCTCTTGGACATTACCTTAACAGTGTCCGAATCCAAGATACCTGAAATATGCAAGCAAAAGAAAACACCGCAAAAAAGGTAGAATAACATTAAAAAAAAATAATGTTTCCAGATTAAAGTATTAATATTTTGTGAATGACTGCTAAAATAAATCAATTTAATGTTTTAATTTTAAAATAACTGAATTTCCACAAGAAATTAATGTGTTAACTTTAATGATTCAGATTTAATTTTCAAAATTTAATTATTGAAATTTGACAGTTTATTTAAAATTTATTTCAGGGTAGATGCTCTGAAAACTAAAAAGTAATAATACTAACATTTTAATACTAACGGTGATAGGACAATGCTGATATGAAAAGTGACCATTGGGAAAAGAAATCTGGCTCCATAAAAGCAAAATAATTTTGTAATTATGTCCAAATATATATGTTATGATTAATTCATATTTGTAAAATGATAACTATGATAATTATATATTAAAAATATTAATATATTTTATATATAAATAATATATGGTTTTATGTAATAAGATATATTATATGTTAATGATAACTATGATAGTTATATATTTAAAAATATTAATATATTTTATATATAAATAATATATGGTTTTATGTAATAAGATATATTATATATTAATAATAACTATGATAGTTATATATTAAAATATATAATATATTTATATATAAAATAAATATGGTTTTATGTAATAAGATATATTATATATTAATGATAACTATGATAGTTATATATTTAAAAATATTAATATATTTTATATATAAATAATATATGGTTTTATGTAATAAGATATATTATATATTAATGATAACTATGATAGTTATATATTTAAAAATATTAATATATTTTATATATAAATAATATATGGTTTTATGTAATAAGATATATTATATATTAATGATAACTATGATAATTATATATAAAAGATATTAATATATTTTATATATAAATAATATATGGTTTTATGTAATAAGATATAAAACCATATATTATTCATATATAAAATATATTATATATTAATGATAACTATGATAATTATATATTAAAAAATATTCATATTTTTTATATATAAATAATATATGGTTTTATGTAATAAGATATATTATATATTACTGATAACTATGATAGTTATATATTAAAAAATATTAATATATTTTATATATAAATAATATATGGTTTTATATAATAAGATATGGTATATATTAAAATAATTTTGTAATCATGTCCAAATATATACATTATGTTGTAATTGAATAATTTCAATCATTGGGAAAAGAAATCCGTCTCTATAAAAGCAAAATAATTTTTCTTACATATTTCCTAATCTGTAAGCTTTAAAATTATATAACTTTAAAAATAGAAATCATTACTTTTTAACACAAGGTTATTTTTGCTGGTTTCATGTTCATACTTTATACCTTAAAAATGAGGTAATTTTCACCTTTAGTTGTCAAAATTCCTAGCAAATAAGGCAATTAGAGTAACTTCCCTTGACTTTCACTTTGAACCAAGCCGGTAGCTATTTTGAAAGTCACCGTGCAAAATAAACAAATCTTAGAAACTTTTTTGAAAACAATACAACTGCATGCTTTAACACAAAAATATCATAAAATGTGTTCTTAATAACAATTAAGTTCATTTCAGATTAATTTTATGCTAGGAATTTAGCCAACTGACTTTCACTTTGAAACAAGCCGGTAGCCATTTTGAAAGTCTCCGTGCGAAAATAAACAAATCTTAGAAACGTTTCGAAAACAATACAACTGCATGCTTTAACAGAAAAATATCATGAAATGTGTTGTTAATAACAATTAAGTTCATTTCAGATAATGCGCACGCACAATTTTATGCTAGGAATTTTGACAACTAAAGGTGAAAATTACCAAAAATGATTTGTTATTGTTTTAATCAAGTTTGTTTGTTTTGTTTTGTTTTACGGCATATCAACCTCAGTGGGTCATTTAATGCCGATAAAGTTTTGAAATAAATCAATTCTTAATGGATAATACAATTTTTTTATAAATACATTTTTCTATTTAACCCATAGATGGGACCCTAACAGGTACTACCACTCCGGGTCAGAGTGGACCAGGGAGCAATGGTGATGAAGGGGTGCTCCATATTCCCCAAACCCCCAGAACTGGAACCTCACCATCAGATAGAGTTTAATGTCATTCCCAGGACATGTAGACCCGCAGCCACCGCCTTCTAGCACCCATATGATAAAAAGGGGCTGGGGCTTGCCATAAGGGCAATAGGGTTGGGAAAATCATATAGGTTCTAGGGCTTGAAAGTTAATAGGTGAAGTTTGACAATATCTCAATCCATTTAACTCAAATTTACACTTCTATTTTTGGTTTTTTGTTCATATCATTTATACAAGATGGTCCACAAAATACTGAAACATTTAAAAAATTCATAACTTTTTTGTTTTTAATTTAATTTCTATATTATTTTGTCTGATATTATAAGTAACCTAAGCAAATTGAAAATGTCATGTTGCATTTGGGCTTCTGAAGCCCAAATAGTTTCGGTTACAGACAGAAAAACACTCCATTATAATAAGATACAACAATTTTAACTGTGTATATATTTTTGCATTTCCTATAACGATAACCGTTACATGACAAGTACCTCATTTGAAAAAATAATTTTTGAATTTTTTAAAAATAAGCCGAAGATTAATAAAAATTACAAATTCAGAATTCTACAATTTTTAATCTTTTTATTTATTTTTTTCCAGGGACTTATGGGAAATTACTCAAGGACATGCTTGTTCATGTCACAGACCTTGGTAAATAGAATTTTTTTTTTTTTTCATTTATTTTGCCATCATAGATTGTTGATTTTGAAGATAGAAAAAATTCAAATTAATTAAAAAAAAGATTTTTCTATTTTTTTCTCAATCTAAGTTTAAATTTTTCCCTTTTTTTTTACTATAGATTTAAATTGATGGGTGTACTATCAATTATGCAGCGTTAGTGTAGAGAAATTATTTGAATTCAAACTTTTGATGTACGTCTCGTAACCCTTGTTTGACCCTTCTTTTCCTGTTTGCATGCAAGCGTGGGAGAGATAGTTTAGTTAAATAGTCAGTTTCTAGTTAGCCGCCAAACAATGAAGAAGTGGTTAGCTGAACACTCACCATGCAGTTGAAGGATTCAGATCCAAGAGCTTAAATAAAATATATGTGAATTCACTAAAGAAGTGCCTTGAGTTGTCACTAAGAACAAATAACAATGCAAGGCATCTCAACCAACATCTAAAGTAGAAGACACCAGCTGAGAAGACAGCCCAGAAGTTAGAAGAGCTACTTTAATAGAGGGACAGGCCAAGCCATGAAGAAAGTAAGAAGAACCTACTGAAGAAATATATATATATATATATATATATATTTATATACATGGAATCAAAGACTGGGGGCAGAAATGTGGAAACTTAAATTACTACTAAATAACAATTGCAGAGAAATAATCTCTGCGGTGGCATAAGATTATTGTCAATCCCCTGTAATTCTGAGGGGATGACCCTTTTCATACCATGGCCAGATCCTTCAATGGAAAATTACAGAAGCCCGCCAAAATACGTGAAGTCACGTGGGACCTGTTCGGTCCCCAGTTTGCAGTTGGACGTCAGGCAGTAAAGATGTACTGCCGAACTGTGACTCACTCTGCATACGCACGCTATGTTAGTTAGCAGATGTCTGGTGGGGATTTAACAATAAAATAAGATCAAAAGTAAATTGAAGTCTTGTGTTTATTACCTAAAAACTAACAATGACACAGGGCTTCTGATAAGGAGAAATCCCTAACAGAAAACCAGACCCGAAGTCCCCAAGAAAGTCCAGACCTTAGAAGATTCCAGACCAAGTCAAGATGATAGAAGAAATACCAAAGACAATCAGAATACTAAAGACGGCCAAGAAATAGAATTAAAGAAAGAGGTATGCAACATTATAATTATTTAGTGCCAATGAAGAGGCTATGCAACACAATAAATTTTCTTTTTAAACAAAAGTTAGTTTTTATTTAGAATTAAAAGAAAAATTTTGCTGCCGAAGAAATTAAAAACCTGAATTTAATTACATTTTCAGGCCCTGAACAAGGCGATTCTTAAAAAAGCCTGGCAACCATGGGACTGGGGTCCACGACTGGGGGCAGACATATGGAGACCTAAATTACTACTAAATAACAATTACAGAGAAATTCTTTAGTAAGGAATTTGTTAGTAATGTCCAGTAATTAGTAATTTAGTCTTAAAATTTTATCAAAAAAAATAAAATGAAAATGTTTATACAATTTTCTAAACTATATAATCAGCATTGATAATTTATATTTTTTCAAATTGTAAACTGATAGTACAGGAAGTCATTTTTGTTTGTTCTTTGTATCTTTGATTTTGTGGAAATTAGTTAATAATTAATAGTTAATAAGTTAATAATACTAGCGACAGAAAACACCCTCCGGGTGTCGTGAAAATTAATTTTTGAAAGACATTGCCTGAGAGGGTAGGAGTTAAAAATTCAATGTCAGAGGGTTTGTATCATAAGTAAGCAAAATCCTCATATCTATTAAAGGGGTAAAAAAAACAAAAAAAACAATTTGAAATGAAAACTGAGCCCCATCCCTCTCAAATAAAATGTTGCGTGCATGTAACAATTATTTTGAATATTTTCCACATCAATTTTCCACAAAATCGTAGGTATTTATCTATTTGTAAACTTTTTAGTTAACTTCTTGTTACAGTAAAAAAAAAAAAAGGACGAGAGTAAAAAACAATTTTTAAAATTGCTTACTCAAATTTTGGGTGTATATAGCATAAAAATATTGTGACGTAGAGCTATGACGTAGTTTTTGTTACAGACAGAAATACAGACAATCTCCATTATTAATAGATATAACTGCCTTATTATTAATATGTATAGTAGCTAATTAACCAATCAATAAGTAATAATGACAATAACTTTTTTTTAAATCTATGAAAAGTCTCTAGAAATTCTATGTGACTAAGACTACTTTTATATACCTAATCTATGAACATTGGTATGTCCCAATCATCATGAATATGGTAGTTTTAGTTTTCAGTTTCCAAAACATATAAATAATATATATAAGGTTGTCTGTAAAAAAGTATATTTTCTCTTTTATCTACCCTACCTATAAACATTAATGGGTATGTCCCAATCCTCATATACCCCACCTATAAACATTAATGGGTATGTCCCAATCATCATGAATATGGTAGTTTTAGTTTTCAGTTTCCAAAACATATAAATAATATATATAAGGTTGTCTGTAAAAAAGTATATTTTCTCTTTTATCTACCCTACCTATAAACATTAATGGGTATGTCCCAATCATCATGAATATGGTAGTTTTAGTTTTCAGTTTCCAAAACATATAAATAATATATATAAGGTTGTCTGTAAAAAAGTATATTTTCTCTTTTATCTACCCTACCTATAAACATTAATGGGTATGTCCCAATCCTCATATACCCCACCTATAAACATTAATGGGTATGTCCCAATCATCATGAATATGGTAGTTTTAGTTTTCAGTTTCCAAAACATAAATAATATATATAAGGTTGTCTGTAAAAAAGTATATTTTCTCTTTTATCTACCCTACCTATAAACATTAATGGGTATGTCCCAATCCTCATATACCCCACCTATAAACATTAATGGGTATGTCCCAATCATCATGAATATGGTAGTTTTAGTTTTCAGTTTCCAAAACATATAAATAATATATATAAGGTTGTCTGTAAAAAAAATGTATTTTCTCTTTTATCTACCCTACCTATAAACATTAATGGGTATGTCCCAATCCTCATATACCCCACCTATAAACATTAATGGGTATGTCCCAATCATCATGAATATGGTAGTTTTAGTTCTCAGTTTCCAAAACATATAAATAATATATATAAGGTTGTCTGTAAAAAAAATGTATTTTCTCTTTTATCTACCCTACCTATAAACATTAATGGGTATGTCCCAATCCTCATATACCCCACCTATAAACTTTAATGGGTATGTCCCAATCATCATGAATATGGTAGTTTTAGTTTTCAGTTTCCAAAACATATAAATAATATATATAAGGTTGTCTGTAAAAAAAATGTATTTTCTCTTTTATCTACCCTACCTATAAACATTAATGGGTATGTCCCAATCCTCATATACCCCACCTATAAACTTTAATGGGTATGTCCCAATCATCATGAATATGGTAGTTTTAGTTTTCAGTTTCCAAAACATATAAATAATATATATAAGGTTGTCTGTAAAAAAAATGTATTTTCTCTTTTATCTACCCTACCTATAAACATTAATGGGTATGTCCCAATCCTCATATACCCCACCTATAAACATTAATGGGTATGTCCCAATCATCATGAATATGGTAGTTTTAGTTTTCAGTTTCCAAAACATATAAATAATATATATAAGGTTGTCTGTAAAAAAAATGTATTTTCTCTTTTATCTACCCTACCTATAAACATTAAATAAACAATCATTTTAAACAGTTAAACACTCCATACTTTGTTGCAATATCAATGTTTTAAGAGCCAATTAATTAATATAGTTCACAATCATTTGAAACAGGAAAACACTTCATACTTAGTTGCAATATCTATGATTTAAGAGCCAATGTATTGATAAAGTTTACAATCATTTTAAACAGTTAAACACTCCATACTTTGTTGCAATATCAATGTTTTAAGAGCCAATTAATTAATATAGTTCACAATCATTTTAATCGGGTAAACACTTCATACTTAGTTGCAATATCTATGATTTAGGAGCCAATGTATTAATAAAGTTTACAATCATTTTAAACAGTTAAACACTCCATACTTTGTTGCAATATCAATGTTTTAAGAGCCAATGCATTAATAAAGTCCACAATCATTTGAAACAGGAAAACACTTCATACTTAGTTGCAATATCTATGATTTAAGAGCCAATGTATTAATAAAGTTTACAATCATTTTAAACAGTTAAACACTCCATACTTTGTTGCAATATCAATGTTTTAAGAGCCAATTAATTAATATAGTTCACAATCATTTTAATCGGATAAACACTTCATACTTAGTTGCAATATCTATGATTTAGGAGCCAATGTATTAATAAAGTTTACAATCATTTTAAACAGTTAAACACTCCATACTTTGTTGCAATATCAATGTTTTAAGAGCCAATGCATTAATAAAGTCCACAATCATTTGAAACAGGAAAACACTTCATACTTAGTTGCAATATCTATGATTTAAGAGCCAATGTATTAATAAAGTTTACAATCATTTTAAACAGTTAAACACTCCATACTTTGTTGCAATATCAATGTTTTAAGAGCCAATTAATTAATATAGTTCACAATCATTTTAATCGGTAAACACTTCATACTTAGTTGCAATATCTATGATTTAGGAGCCAATGTATTAATAAAGTTTACAATCATTTTAAACAGTTAAACACTCCATACTTTGTTGCAATATCAATGTTTTAAGAGCCAATGCATTAATAAAGTCCACAATCATTTGAAACAGGAAAACACTTCATACTTAGTTGCAATATCTATGATTTAAGAGCCAATGTATTAATAAAGTTTACAATCATTTTAAACAGTTAAACACTCCATACTTTGTTGCAATATCAATGTTTTAAGAGCCAAATTAATAAGTTCACAATCATTTTAATCGGGTAAACACTTCATACTTAGTTGCAATATCTATGATTTAGAGCCAATGTATTAATAAAGTTTACAATCATTTTAAACAGTTAAACACTCCATACTTTGTTGCAATATCAATGTTTTAAGAGCCAATGCATTAATAAAGTCCACAATCATTTGAAACAGGAAAACACTTCATACTTAGTTGCAATATCTATGATTTAAGAGCCAATGTATTAATAAAGTTTACAATCATTTTAAACAGTTAAACACTCCATACTTTGTTGCAATATCAATGTTTTAAGAGCCAATTAATTAATATAGTTCACAATCATTTTAATCGGGTAAACACTTCATACTTAGTTGCAATATCTATGATTTAGAGCCAATGTATTAATAAAGTTTACAATCATTTTAAACAGTTAAACACTCCATACTTTGTTGCAATATCAATGTTTTAAGAGCCAATTAATTAATATAGTTCACAATCATTTTAATCGGGTAAACACTTCATACTTAGTTGCAATATCTATGATTTAAGAGCCAATGTATTAATAAAGTTTACAATCATTTTAAACAGTTAAACACTCCATACTTTGTTGCAATATCAATGTTTTAAGAGCCAATGCATTAATAAAGTCCACAATCATTTTAAACAGGAAAACACTTCATACTTAGTTGCAATATCTATGATTTAAGAGCCAATGTATTAATAAAGTTTACAATCATTTTAAACAGTTAAACACTCCATACTTTGTTGCAATATCAATGTTTTAAGAGCCAATGCATTAATAAAGTCCACAATCATTTGAAACAGGAAAACACTTCATACTTAGTTGCAATATCTATGATTTAAGAGCCAATGTATTAATAAAGTTTACAATCATTTTAAACAGTTAAACACTCCATACTTTGTTGCAATATCAATGTTTTAAGAGCCAATGCATTAATAAAGTCCACAATCATTTGAAACAGGAAAACACTTCATACTTAGTTGCAATATCTATGATTTAAGAGCCAATGTATTGATAAAGTTTACAATCATTTTAAACAGTTAAACACTCCATACTTTGTTGCAATATCAATGTTTTAAGAGCCAATGCATTAATAAAGTCCACAATCATTTGAAACAGGAAAACACTTCATACTTAGTTGCAATATCTATGATTTAAGAGCCAATGTATTAATAAAGTTTACAATCATTTTAAACAGTTAAACACTCCATACTTTGTTGCAATATCAATGTTTTAAGAGCCAATTAATTAATATAGTTCACAATCATTTTAATCGGGTAAACACTTCATACTTAGTTGCAATATCTATGATTTAAGAGCCAATGTATTAATAAAGTTTACAATCATTTTAAACAGTTAAACACTGCATACTTTGTTGCAATATCAATGTTTTAAGAGCCAATTAATTAATATAGTTCACAATCATTTTAATCGGGTAAACACTTCATACTTAGTTGCAATATCAATGGTTAACATGCCGTAAAATGCAAAAAGAAAAAAAGAAAGAGAACATAAAGGGTTAAATGCTTTTAACATTTTCCTGCAGTAAACGTTGAAAAAAAAATGGAAGTATCAGACAACATACCTGTGGTGTTGATTTGGGCCCATTGTTGCAAAGTACTTAAAGCTTCAGAAATGATTGAAGAGTCCTGGTCGCACGAAGTACAGGGAGATGGGTCTAGGTATTTGAATTTGCGGAGGTATTTCTGAAAAGGAAGTTTTAAATTAACTGACAACACACATATGCTTTCTAAAAACCGTTTACTGTCAAGTTTTCTTCTTCTTCTTAATTAATACTAGGTCTGGTCTCCTGGCTGGGTATTATAAGTTAACATAACACCAATTGGACACATAGCATAGTGGATAAAGGAGATAGGTTAAGACAGTTCTAAGTGACAGTTATCTCTAGACTGCAGGTTCAATACTGGTCAGGGGCAGCAGTAACATAGAATAATAATTAACACAGCTTAACGCCTCTACCCCAGCTATGGTTAGCGGAATGAGAACAGGATACTCCTGTGGACTGAATAAAGGGTTAGGTTCAAAGTTCTGTGAGGGTTCCCAATTACAACAAGAAGGTTCTCGAGTTCGTAAAGAAGGTCCAAGAAGAAATATCTGAAGAAGGCCGGAGGGCACATTGGCCAAAACGTTGTACAATGAAGATGAGGACAATAGTCCGAATAATCCAAATAATACTAATTATCAAGCCTCATCTCAAAAATTCAGATGAATAGTATCACACCTCATATTTTGTTACACCCCCTCAAAGGAAGAAGACATGTAACAATAAAGTTGATTTTTAATCTCCATTATAAGATTTTCATGAGATAATATTTTATAAGATTTTAATAACTAGAAGTGTGGATCTGATTTTGCAATAAGTTTTGGTGCTTCAGCACAAAAGATTTCTACCAGCAAAAGTTTGGTTAAATCAAACTTAACGGACCTAAATTCCACCATCGTATGTCACCCTGCTGAAAGAAAAAGAATACCAAAAATCAGGGAATTAACCGAATTTAATAACATTTTCAGTGTTGATATATCAATGAATAAAAGATATAAAGCACAAGTTATTTTTTATTTAAAAACTTTTACATTTATTCAGGTCAGTTAACTTTGAACCACGTATCTTTGAGGCGTAACACAGATTCTCAAAGATATGTGGTTCAAAGTTAACCCAGTTCAAATCCTGGATGAGGCTATTTGCATTTCACATGAGGCTAATACTCTTGAGAAAGGTATGCACCCAACTATGGGTAAATAGTAGGGTGGACTGGGCTCTTAAACCGTGGCTAGGTAACCTGTCTAGCAGAAGGAAAACTCTGAATTCAAACCTGTTAAACTCTGTTTAAGAAATTGATTTGTCACATCCTGCTCGTAGGGAGGAGTTGGTAAAGTAAGTAAAAGCTCAAAGTTGAGATATAAGTAAAAGCTATTTTATCCAAATCATTTTACAATTATTTCTGGGCATTTTACACTCTTTATTCATGTTAGATGGATAAAGAATTGGTGACCAACCCAATTCAACCCCACCATTTACCAACCCCTCCACACGAACAGGATGGGACAAATGAGCAATTTCTTAAGTGCAGTATAACAGGTTTGAATTTAGAGTTTCGTTCTGCAAGACTGGTTACCTAGCCAGTTTACCTACCTAGTTTAAAGTGTTCAGTCTGCTCTACTATCTATGTTACATAAACAATAATAGATACTCTGCCCACCTAACCACTTACATCCTCACTTACATCGGCCGACTTACATCCTCACCTACCTCTACCCAAATCTACTATCTATGTTACATAAACAATAATAGATATCTCTCGATTCACTAATTAGCAATTCAATTCGTGCACACACTGCAATAAAAAGATACACACTCTCGCCAACAAAACAAAACATAAGTTGTGACGCCAACCGGAAGTTTACTCCATGGTAGCCTAAAAAGAAGTGACCAATTTAACACATTTTTGCGCATAGGCTTCAAATTGAAGTTCCGGTTGGAAAACAAGAATGCCCAAAAAATAAAAATAAAATAATTTTGTAAATAAACTTCATCCAATCGAAAGCTCTCCCCCTAAAAAACAAAAAAGGCTTCTGTGATCCGATTTCGGATCACACAGGCCTATATAAAATCGGCTTTGAAAAGTCGACAGCAGACAAAACCAGCGACACGCGCAGACCACATCACGGGCGGCCGACTTACATCCTCACCTACCTCTACCCAAATCTGACCTCACAGGCAGTCAACAAACGAACAATTCCACATCGTTCAGCGATACCAAATACGACATCTATCATACACGATACAACCAGCTATGGACTTCAGAATACCAAAACACCAAATTCCGCCTACAACAACAATAAGACTACGCCGACTGATGCGCGATACTAACCGCTAAGGACTACTAATAAACAAGACTCTGCCACCTAACCAACACCTAACCACTACCACTGGTTCATCTGCCCACTTCTCCACCTACACTACAACTTTTCCTTTTCCGGCTAGCATTATTCAGTGGTAAATTCAAGGCTTATCCACACGCGTTCAATTCCCTTTCTGTGTTCTTCCTTAAAGAGAACAGTTTTTTACACCTTCTGGTGAGAGGAATAAAGAGATTACATTATTTACGGTGTTTGTTATTCTATGCCAGAGGGAGTTAGACTACGTGAGACGAAAAGTCGTTCATACACTTTGGAAAAGATATGAGCGACGAAGTAGGAGCCGCGATAAATCCTGTTTATTACATCTACCAACTCATCCACACAAGCAGGATGCGACACAAGTTCAATTTCTTAAGTGGAGTTTAACATTTTTGAATTCAGAGTTTTCCTTCTCCTAGACTGGTTACCTAGCTGAGGTTAAAGAGCCAAAATAAATTCACTGACTAGGCATGTTTTTTAATATTGTATCAATATTTTAAGAACAAATTAAAGACAGCTTAAATAGGTTCAGTGATTGAATCATCCTTTTGAAATGATTTAAAATCAGTAAAGGACATGTTGTCTTGAAATGATGACGATTCAAATAATTCTATGAATTCTACCTTTTTCTTTTATTACCATGATATTGTGTTTAATTTAGCAATCAACATCAGATGTTGAATATTTTCCCAGTCTGTCCTAACCTTTTACAAAATATATATAATGTTTACAATCTGGGATATATATATATATATATATATATATATATATATATATATATAAAAGGACTCTCCCGTCGATTTTCGACGTATGAGGGTTCATACACACAATGAACTCCCACACAGGGATTTGTTTATAGTGGTGAAGGCTTGTGTTGGACCATCCACACTTTTTGGCACAGTCGATAGGAAAGAATTGGTGCATCAAGGGTTGCCACAAACCCAATCAACAACCGACCTCAGAAATTTTGAATTCAGAGTTATCCCTCTCCTAGACTGGTTACCTACCCAAGGTTGAAGGGCCCAGTCTGCCCTACTATTTAACCCATAGCTGGAGGGAGAATATATGGATTCATACCTTTCCCAAGGGTATTAGCGCTATGTGAAATGCCAACAGCTTCGCCTAGGAATTGAACTCGAATCGACAAATCCATTTTCCACGACTCTAACCACTAGCCCACGCGCCTCTCTCTCTCTCTCTCTCTCTCTCTCTCTCTCTCTTATATATATATATATATATATATATATATATATATATATATACCAACTGCTCTTCACAAGAAGGATGTGATACAAGGTCAGTTTCTTAAACAGAGTTTATCAGGTTTGAATTCAGAGTTTTTCTTCTCTTAGACTGGTTACCTAGTCAAGGTTAAAGAACCCAGTCTGCCCTACCATTTGCCCATATCTGTAGGGTGAATAGTAGGATCCATTCCTTTCCCAAGGGTGTTAGTGCTATGTGAAATGCAAACAGCCTAGTTCAGGATTTGAACTTGGGTCGACAAGTTCATTTCCTACAATTCTAACCATTACAACCCGCACCTTGTTGGTTTATTTTATGCAGAAGTCAGTTTAACATTTATTTTATATATATATATATATATATATATATATATATATATATATAGACAGACACATGTATATATGTACCCCCCCACACACACATATGTATGCATATGTATATATGCATATACACATATATATATATGTATATGTATATATATACATATACACATGTATATGTATATGTATATATATACATATACACATGTATATGTATATGTATATATATACATAAATGTATTAATAAAGTTCACAATCATTTGAAACAGGTAAACCCTTCATTAGGGCTGGGTTAGCTCAGTCGGTAGAGCATTCAGTTAGAAACCACAAGGTTCTTAGTTCGATACCAGCCATCTCCTAGACTGGCCAACGTAGCATATGATTAGCATAGGGATCAGTGCGGTAAAGTAAGGAGTTGATGGTAGGTGTGGCGCTCCACCTCAGATGCAAAAAAAATCTCATTGGTCTAGCGCTAGTGATAAGGGGATAGACTCCCTCGCTGATTGGCTGATACCGACTGTAGGCCACGACTTTACTTTTTTTTACTAAACCCTTCATACTTAGTAGCAAAACCAATGTTTTAAGAGCTGATGTATTAATAAAGTTCAAAATCATTTTAAACAGTTAAATACTTCATATTTAGTTACGATGTCAATGTTTTACAGGGTGACCCTCACCCCCCAAATTCTGTTTTTTATTTGTTTGTTTTTTTGGTGAGCCTGTATACATATTATTACTGATGCAGACTACCAGAACCTTTTTTTTTTTTTAGGGGGGGGGTCACCCTGTATATGCCAATGTATCAATTATTTTAAATAGTAAAATACTTCATACTTAGTTACAATATCAATGTTTTATGAGACAATGTATTAATGTAATTCACAATCCTTTTAAACAGTAAAATACTTCATACTTAGTTACAATATCAATGTTTTATGAGACAATGTATTAATGTAATTCACAATCCTTTTAAATAGTAAAATACTTCATACTTAGTTACAATATCAATGTTTTATGAGACAATGTATTAATGTAATTCACAATCCTTTTAAACAGTAAAATACTTCATACTTAGTTACAATATCAATGTTTTATGAGACAATGTATTAATGTAATTCACAATCCTTTTAAATAGTAAAATACTTCATACTTAGTTACAATATCAATGTTTTATGAGACAATGTATTAATGTAATTCACAATCCTTTTAAATAGTAAAATACTTCATACTTAGTTACAATATCAATGTTTTATGAGACAATGTATTAATGTAATTCACAATCCTTTTAAATAGTAAAATACTTCATACTTAGTTACAATACCAATGTTTTATGAGACAATGTATTAATGTAATTCACAATCCTTTCAAATTCAGATTTTTGCTTCTCCTAGATTGGTTACCTATCCAAGGTTATATACCCAATCTGCCCAACTATTTACCCATAGCTGGAGAGAGAATATATACATTCCTACCTTTCGCAGGGGTATTAGCGCTATGGGATATGCAAACAGCCTTGTCGAGGATTTGAACTCAGATCAACGAGTCCATTTTCTACAACTCTAACCATTACACCATGCACCAATATATATATATATATATATATATATATATATATATATATGATAAATAAGTAATCCACAGACACGTGTTTCGAAGTATTACTTCTCATCAGTGTGGTTATACCATTAACAGCTACCCCTGGCCAGGTTTGAGACCCGAATGAACTTTCGTTCACCAATCCTCTTACCCGTACGGCCAGAGGCAGCTGTCAAATATAGGAGAATATTTAATCGCTACATTTCTAAGTGAAAATGAATTCACTAGAGGCCTCAAACATTTGTAAACAAAGCGAGGTTTATCTGCACGCCAGATACGGTGAATCCGCATATAAATCCCTATTTAAAGTGCTCTATCAAAGTGGGAGCATATATAATAAATAAATAAGTAATCCACAGACAAGTATTTTCCTATTAAGTTATATTCATTTGTCAAAATATACCTTGACAAAGGATGTACCCACTCAAAATATTGGAAAGATAAAGTGAAATGAGGGCAAAACAACAAATATACTAAAACTCTGTTTTTTCTTCATTTTCTATAAATTTCCTATGCTTGCAATATCATCGAAAACGTTTACAAGATGAATAAATTCTTATATATATATATATATATGCTGTCCATAAATACTCTCATACATTCAAATTACCATCACATACATATGCACATCATTTTATCCAATCATATGCTTCCCATGTCTATTGAATTTTCTGAAATTTTCTGAATTTTTTTTCAATTTTCCTTGCATTTGAAACATTTTCACCTGATGATTGCATCGCATGAAACCAATATGGTCATAAATGTTCCTTTGTCACCTTATAAATAGATATGTAAAACCTTTATATATTTATCTATTATATATATATATATATATATATATATATATATATATATATATATATATATATATCCTTACTCTATCTTTGTAGTGATTGCATTAATTTCTGATCTCTGACAATTCGTTTCTTCCTGATGTTGCATAGTTGATGGGTATACTATCAATTATGCACAGTTAGTGTAGAGAAATTAATTAATTTCTACACTAGCTTTGTATACAATGCAGACACTCTGGTATTTCCCATTTAGAGGACACTTCGTTTCTTTATCATTACAATTGCATGGAAGATCTTTGGGTTTTTTTTTTATCATCATCAAGTTGAGGACAGCACAGTCCTCTCTCTCTCTCTCTCTCTCTCTCTCTCTCTCTCTCTCTCTCTCTCTCTCTCTCTCTCTCCATATATATATACATACATATATTACATATATAATATCCTTATTCTGTCTTAGTAGTGATTGCATTAATTTCTGACCTCTGACAATCCCTTTTCTTTCTAATGTTACATAATTGATGGGTGTACTATCAATTATGCACAGTTAGTGTAGAGAAATTAATTAATTTCTACACTAGCTTTGTATACTATGCAGACACTCTGGTATTTCCCATTTAGAGGACACTTCGTTTCTTTATCATTACAATTGCATGGAAGATCTTTGGGTTTGTTTTTTTTTATCATCATCAAGTTGAGGACAGCACAGTCCTCTCTCTCTCTCTCTCTCTCTCTCTCTCTCTCTCTCTCTCTCTCTCTCTCTCTCTCTCCATATATATATACATACATATATTACATATATAATATCCTTATTCTGTCTTAGTAGTGATTGCATTAATTTCTGACCTCTGACAATCCCTTTTCTTTCTAATGTTACATAATTGATGGGTGTACTATCAATTATGCACAGTTAGTGTAGAGAAATTAATTAATTTCTACACTAGCTTTGTATACAATGCAGACACTCTGGTATTTCCCATTTAGAGGACACTTCGTTTCTTTATCATTACAATTGCATGGAAGATCTTTGGGTTTGTTTTTTTTTATCATCATCAAGTTGAGGACAGCACAGTACTCTCTCTCTCTCTCTCTCTCTCTCTATATATATATATATATATATATATATATATAATATCCTTATTCTGTCTTAGTAGTGATTGCATTAATTTCTGACCTCTGACAATCCCTTTTCTTTCTAATGTTACATTTGTGGTGTTTTCATATCCTTTTATCAGTTAGTGTGGAGACATTATTTGAATTCAAACCTAAATGGTAAGAGATTTTGATGGACGTCTTGTAACCTTAGTTAGACCCTTCCACTTCCAGGCAAGTGTGAGGTAGTTTAGTTTGATAGCCAGCTTCTAGTTGGCATGTTGAATGCTGAGGCGTAAATAGTAGGGCAGACTGGGATCTTTAACCTTGGTTAGGCAACTGGTCTAGGAGAAGGAAAACTCTGAATTCAAACCTGTTAAAATTTGCTTAATAAATTAACCTTGTGCGGAGGGGTTGGTAAATATATATATATTCAGAAAATAAGTAAGTAAAGTCAATATCAGCCGGACAGCGAGGGAGTATATCTTCTTTTGACTAACGCTAGACCAGGGAGATTTTTTGCGTCTGTGGTGAAGCGCCACACTTACCATCAGCTCCCCACTTTATCGCACAGATCCAAGCAGTGCTCCCCGTGCACTGAGTTAGCAAGGGTCGGTATTGAACACAGAACCTTGTGGTTGACTAGACCGATGCTCTACCGGCTGAGCTAAACCAAATAATATCTTCTTGTTTGGAACTAGATCCTAACACACATGTTTATGATCCAACTCCAAGAAAGAGAAATAAAGATGTCAATTCACAAAAGAAATGTCTTGAGTTGTTAATTGAGAACAAACTAACAACTCAGGACATCAGAATATAAACAGTACAAGTTGAGAAGACAGACCA
The DNA here is from genome assembly GCA_023376005.1 of Doryteuthis pealeii. Lineage (NCBI taxonomy): Eukaryota > Metazoa > Mollusca > Cephalopoda > Myopsida > Loliginidae > Doryteuthis > Doryteuthis pealeii. The sequence continues at coordinate 70,720,218 of CM042167.1, forward strand.
GCCAAATAGCAAACGATCAACTGTGTAAAGATTTGTGGAGTGATTAGACTCCAACTGTGTTGTCAGTTGTTTTTTTTTTTGTTTTGTTTTACGGCATATCAACCTTGGTGGGTCATTTAATGCCGACAAAGTTTTGAAATAAATTCATTCTTAATGCATAATACAATTTTGTTTATCAACTCATGTTTTTCTATTTAACCCATAGATGGGACCCTAACAAGTACTACCACTCCGGGTCAGAGTGGACCAGGGAGCAATGGTGATGAAGGGGTGCTCCACGTTCCCCAAACCTCCAAAACAGGAACCTCACCATCAGATAGAGTTTAACGTCATTCCCAGGACATGTAGACCCTCAGTCACCGCCTTCTAGCAGCCATATGATAAAAAGGGGTTGGGGCTTGCCATAAGGGCAATAGGGTTGGGAAAATCATATAGGTGCTAGGGCTTGACGTGACCAGCCGATTGATCAGAAGAGGCCTCTTCGACCGCCCGTCTAGTCCAAGATAGGGCCAAAGTGGAGTATTGCAAGTCATGAACTGCTCATCCACTTGGGTTCTATCCTTTAGCATCACAGGTCGCCACCCACGGCCAACAGGTGGCCCCATTGAGGGAGTCTTACCCTCTAATGCCCCAGCCAACAGGGTGTATGCTGTTGGTTTAAACAATAACAGCATGTAAGCATTACTGAACTGGTGCCTAAAACAGCTGACATTTATGGAACTCATAAATAAATATTGTTCCACTAGAAATGATAACATCCTGGCATCCTTGGTTTAGAATCTTTTTATAAAAAATTGTTACGTATGTACTTATTAATGGGCAATACTGTAAATAATACCTAATAATATCTGTTTTGATAGTATAATCTTCCACTAGAAATAATAACATCCTGGTATCTTTGGTTGAGAAGAAAATTATCTTTTTATAAAAAATTGTTAGGGTATGTACTTATTAATAGGCAATATTGTAAATAATACCTAATAATATCCGTTCCACTAGAAATATCCTGGTATCTTTAGTTTTAAATCTGCTTTGATTCTTTAATGTTCCACTAGAAATAATAAAATCTTAGTATCTTCAGTTCAAAAGAAAATGAGCTTTTTATAAGAATTGTTAGGTGTGTACTTATTTATGGGCAATACTGTAAATAATACCTAATAATATCCATTTTAATTGAATAATGTTCCACTAGAGAACTTAAGAAGATAACACAGACCAGCAGAGGATCTATGAGAACAATGCGTCAGAAATGGATGGATAACAAATGTATTTCCTATCGAAGTTGGATGCTGAGGATTTATTACCAACTCAACCTTGGCATTTTTGACTAAATGTGGACTTTCTCCACCAGACAAGAGGAAATACAAAAAAAGATCCAGGATAAAGCTCTAACTGCATTTGCGTGGATACGGCAATCCTACAATGTGACATCAAACCAACAAAGTCTGGTGGTATCGTGAGATACTGCTGGGCCGCTTTGAGTTAGTGGTAATGATGCTTCAGCCCTGAAACCATGCCTGAACCCAGAGTCATCATCTGATGAAGGTTCTGTTGGTTGCAATGCTACTGTGTAAATAGCAGTCATTGTATGAAGTTTATTAATGTTTATGGTTGGCACTATAACACTTGAAGAAGCAATACTAATCCAACATACAGTGTTATTAGAAGAGTGCTCAATATCTGGGATAGAGCGTTAATAGATAAATAAATATCTTGGTATATATTTATTTGCATGGGAACCAGTCTGCTACCATTGGTTTCATGCTATGTAAACATAATTTTTTAAGCGGGGAAATCATCAGGCAGCGAAAAATATTTTGCTGCCTGATGATTGCTCGCTTAAAAGGTAGCAGACTTGTTCCCATGCAAATAAATATATACTAAAATATCTATTATATATACTAGCAAATATATGCAAGTATTTAAGTTTTAATATAATAAAATATCATGTTAAATTAGTAAGGCTAATGAAACTGAATAAGAATTCAGATAAAAATATTTGGAACAAAGGGGGTATAATCGGAAAATAGAACAACTTTGAAACTAACTGTTCCACCATTTTCCCTTACTCCCCTCTTTCATTGGTAAATTTCCTTAATTTAACTATTTAGTTAAAATAGGAAGAAAATAATAAAATTACAGTTATTTCTTTATGTTAATAGATTTCTGTTAAGATTTATCCCCGAGATTTTTGCTCATATTTATTAAGATAGAACCAAACAATTAGAAATCAATAATACTAAGCATATATTTATTAAAATCAAATTTTTTAAGATCAATATGCAAATTAGCCTTCCGATTCACACTGTAAACCGCTATTTTGTTGAGTATATAAATATAATTGCATGTTATTAGTATGTAGATATTGTTAACAGTCTTAATGATGTAAAACAATTTTACTAATAATTGAGGTTTAAATAAAAAATAAAATCATGGAAAATGTGTGTAAATAACAAAGGAAATTGTGACTTGTGTAGTTTCGGTTACAGACAGACAAACCCACAATCTCCATTATAATAAGATATATATATATATATATATATATATATATATATATATGGTTGGATATTTATTATAGGTAGTGATGTCAACATTATAGCTTTTTGGTCTATCAGACCTTCTTCAGGACACAGACTGAGTTCTTGTATTGACCCCTAGACTCTCATCAGCAAGAGAACTAAATCCGTCAATATATGAACTCAGTCCATGTCCTGAAAAGGGTCTGATAGACCGAAACATTATAACATCGACATCACTACCTATAATAGACATTCATCCAGTAAAACATTCCATGTTTGTCTACTTTTTTCTTTCTCTCTCTCCCTCTCTCTCTCTCTCTCTCTATATATATATATATATATATATATATATATATATATCCCCCAAAACTACCCGTCTTAATGAGACCAATATCGTGTATGAATTTAGATGTAACGTAGGAGACTGTCTCTCCAAAATCAATAATACATATATTGGCCACACGACGACTACATTATCACGTAGATTAACCCTACACTTATCAGATTCCAGCTCCATTAATCAACATCTTAAAACACATTCATGCCCCCCACTCTACCTACCGCAAAATTCTAACTGAAAATACACACACACTATATAGAGAAAAAAACAAACAAAAACTTCAAATAATTGAAGCTTTATATATAAAACAAAAAAAACCTACCCTAAACAAAATAAACTTTGAAGTAAGTCAACATATCCTAAAATGCTTATAATTTTCTGCCTACATTACTTACATTATCCCCCCCCTTATCACAACCTGTGCCCCCCCTCCAAAAAATCACCACTGCTTTGTTCAAACTACTACCATTCCAAAAACCTCCCACTACCAATTGATATTACCTCCCACTAATTCCTTGCTTCTATTCGTTCTCGTTAAAAACAAGACATGAAAACTATTCCATCGTTTCCCACCTGAGGATGGCAAAGTGTATTGCCGAAAGCGCTAGTGACGAAACATTCGGTGGACTGGTATACCAGTTCCACCCTGACACCAGAAGGATGGCCCGAAGATTAGAACAGATCAACGAAAGACTTGTCAGACAGGAATTGTCTGTTTAATTCAACGAAACCTGTATAATATATATATATATATATATATATTTAAATTGAAATGGACCTGATTTTTCGAATCATTATGGGCTTGCTACTGTTGAAACTTAACATAGAAATAAAATGGGAAGTTAAATGTCCCTCTGACACTCACTCTCCAATCTCTCTCTACACGCTCACAGAAACTAATATATATAACGTGGAGGTAATCAAGATATACATAGAGAGGGGGAAAGTGACAGGCAGAATGTGGAATAAGAGAGGGGTCAGTTTTTACTTAATTGCAAATTACGACTAATTAGAACCAGATAAATGGAATTTTTTCAAACATAACTCAATCCTAAAACCAAGGAATATTTTAGTATGAATTTAGATGTAGACCTTCTTCAGGACACAGACTGAGTTCTTGTATTGACCCCTAGACTCTCGTCAGCAAGAGAACTGAATCCATCAATATATGAACTCAGTCCGTGTCCTGAAAAAGGTCTGATAGACCGAAACATTATAACATCGACATCATTACCTATAATAAACATCCATCCAGTAAAACATCCCATGTTTGTCTACTGTTGAAACTTAACATAGAAATAAAATGGGAAGTTAAATGTCCCTCTGACACTCACTCTCCAATCTCTCTCTACACGCTCACAGAAACTAATATATATAACGTGGAGGTAATCAAGATATACATAGTGACAGGCAGAATGTGGAATAAGAGAGGGGTCAGTTTTTACTTAATTGCAAATTACGACTAATTAGAACCAGATAAATGGAATTTTTTCAAACATAACTCAATCCTAAAACCAAGGAATATTTTAGTATGAATTTAGATGTAGACCTTCTTCAGGACACAGACTGAGTTCTTGTATTGACCCCTAGACTCTCGTCAGCAAGAGAACTGAATCCATCAATATATGAACTCAGTCCGTGTCCTGAAAAAGGTCTGATAGACCGAAACATTATAACATCGACATCATTACCTATAATAAACATCCATCCAGTAAAACATCCCATGTTTGTCTACTTTTCCATCTCTCTCTCTCTCTCTCTCTCTCTATATATATATATATATATATATATATATATATATATTTAAATTGAAATGGACCTGATTTTTTGAATCATTATGGGCTTGCTACTGTTGAAACTTAACATAGAAATAAAATAGGAAGTTAAATGTCCCTCTGACACTCACTCTCCAATCTCTCTCTACACACACACAGAAACTAATATATATAACGAGGAGGTAATCAAGATATACATAGAGAGGGGGAAAGTGACAGGCAGAATGTTGAATAATGGTAGCAGTCATTGTATGAAGATTATTAGTACAAGAGGACAGACGAGTCAGAGAGCAGAGGATCGACCGTTTGACAGATTGATACCAGCCCGAGCTACAAGACAAGATAAACACAACTTAAGAAATTGATAAGTACGCTACAAGATTACAACCATCGAGTATACTAAATATAATTTAGAGGTGCATGGTGTAATGGTTATAGTCATAAGAAAGGGACTCATAGACTCAAATTCAAATCCTAGACAAGACTGTTTGCATTTCACATAGCGCTAATACCCTTGGGAAAGGTATGCATCCACGTACTCTCCCTCCAGCTATGGGTAAATAATTCGGCAGACTGGGCTCTTTAACCTTGGCTAGGAAACCAGTCTAGGAGAAGGAACACTCTGAATTCAAACCTGTTAAACTCTGCTTAAAATTTGACCTTGTGTCACATCCTGCTTCTGTGGAGGGGTTGGTAAATATATATATACTAAATAGGAAGCGCCTGGTGTAGGTTAAAGTCATGGGAAATGGACTCGTTGCCCTGAGTTCAGATCCTGGATGTGGTAGTTGCATTTCACTTAGCACTAATACCCTTGGGAAAGGTATGAATCCTACTCTCCCTCCAGCTATGGGTAAATAGTAGGGCAGACTGGGCTCTTTAACCTTGGCTAGGAAACCAGTCTAGGAGAAGGAACACTCTGAATTCAAACCTGTTAAACTCCACTTAAGAAATTGACCTTGTGTCACATCCTGCTCGTGCGGAGGGGTTGGTAAATATATATATACTAAATATAATGTCTATGTAAAGAGATGGCTCTATAACACTGATTTTCAGTGTATTATCATATTAACTCTTAATGTCCTATACTACTTCATTCCACCTAGCCAGAAGTCACATTCATTTTCCTAATTTACTCTAAATGATAGACTTTGTTTAAATGTAATATTAAACATTTAGAAGTCTTTGATTTAAGGAAAATAACAGGTAACTTTAAATGAAAAGGCCATTTTTAGCCATTTATTGATAAATCCTTATAGGAATGGGGCTCTGGACTTCTCAAAATTCTCAACAGGATGTTAGGAAGTTAAAAGTCTTGATAAAAGATTCTAATAGCATGAAATATTTAAAATAAAAATATTTCCAAGTAAATGCTACTTATGTATCCTAAACTTTAATCTGTCTCAGATAAAAGAGTTTTAAAACTCTTAACGTCCTATACCACTTCATTCCACCCGGCCAGAAGTCACATTTGTTTTCCTAATTCACCCCAAATTGATAGCCTTTGTTTAAATGTAATATCAAACATATTTAGAAGTCTTTGATTTAAGGAAAATAACAGGTAACTTTAAATGAAAAGGCCATTTTTAGCCATTTATTGATAAATCCTTATAGGAATGGGGCTCTGGACTTAGGAAATTCTCAACAGGATGTTAAGAGTTTAAATATACTAGCAGGATCTGTGGATATACCACAGTATAATAATCTAATTATTACAAAGTTTGATATGATTACTTAAGAGCTATTGCAAAATACTTCAACATGTAAAAAGTACAATAATCGTGATTTAACTATGTCTCAATTTTTTTTTCTTTCTTTCCTTCTTTTCATTATGTTCAATTGAAACAGATTAGCGTTATCACTTCCATGCAATCAACCCCTCTCTCTATCTTTCCCTTACTCTCTTTATTTCTTACGTTTTTTCTTTTTTATATTTTTTTCTGTGTAGCATGTCCCTTTCCTTCCCTTTCTTTATAATAAAAACAGAATGGTCCATTATTTAGCTGAGGTGACAACATTAATAAGAAATAAGACTTTGGTGGATAAGCAACACCAGATAATCAATATTTCTCTGAATTATCTAAATGAGGCTTGATAATTTGTATTATTTTATTAGAATACAAATAATACAAATCAGATAATCAGGATTTACATTTTTGCATTTCATCATTTTTAACCAGAGGGCATTGCAAGATGATAACGGTTGGAAGATTTAAAAATAAAAGTATTAATATATAGTTATTTACTAAGCTTAGCTTAGATGGGGCACAAGGCCAGAAGTATCGGGCACCCAGTGAGAATTAAACTCACTAACAATGGTCTGAAAATGTTGCATAGGGCCAAGTTCGAGTTTTAGTAGTAGTCATTTAGTAGTAGTAGTCGTCGTTAGTACAAAAACAATATACGCAAGTCATATAATCACAAGGTGGCTGTTTATTTCTTTCTAGGCTCATGGGTTCTTTTACAGGAAGAAGGAGAGAGAGAGAGAGAGAGAGAGAGAGAGAGAGTAAGGTCAAATTATTCTATCATAAATCATGTTCAGTACTACTATGCAAAACCCATACGAGGGAACCTGAAAAGTCCCCGTCTGTCTCCCACGAAGCCTAATCATAAAAATATAGATTTTTTTAACAAAAATTATTTTCAAAAGTTAAGAATTAAATAACATGAGAATTATGTACCACCAAACCGTTTAGGCCATCTTGAATAAAAAGGAAATAGATATTTCCGAACTTTGTTTATCAAAAATCTCGTAAAAAAAAGATCGTACAGGGTTGTTACAAAGAAAAATAGTTAATTCAAAGATCAAATTATCCGATTGGGAAAAATTACATCGTTATCTTAAAAAATAAACAAACCTGCCCGTATTACATGCGAAAGGGTAATTTTCAGACCGTAATATAGACAGAAAAGTTACTAATTATTTCCCTTTTACGATTAACCCGTAAAAGTATGGAATGAAAATTTGAATATTTTTTCTAAGATAAAAACTGATAAAATAATCTATTATACTTACTTTTTATTTTAATTATTGAAAAAAGTTAAATAAAATAATTTTTTTCACGCTAATACTGTCAGCCTAACAGGAACAAACTTCGGTTACTTAGAAGCGTCTCGTCTCTTTGTAAAACAAATATGTCAGCAATGCTCTTCCATACATTCTAAGGATCACACATTACTATTCAACAATAAAAATTACAAATTCTTTTAAAAATATTAATCGAGCTCGTATCGGACCAATGTTTAGTGCACCTGAATTATAAAATTCATATTTTTAAATATCCATGAAAAATTCGATTTTTTGACACAGGAAAAAAAAAAAATTTAATTTATTTCACGCAGAAAATAAAAATATTTAATCACACAAAAGATTGAAAATCTCTTAAAAATTAATTTCTTAAAAAAAATTTTTTTTGTTGACAATTTAATAGAATATAGTACATACCAATTATAAAAGCAAAAAAAAGTTTTCAAATATTAATATTATGACATTTTTTTTGCACTTTTTATTTCCGATTTCATTAATTTTTCCTCAAAAAACTAGACCTCGTACATTCATACAATTTCATTGATATAGTTATTCAGACTCTTATCTTTATAAAAAAAAAAGAAAAAATTTTTTTCTGACGCGTCATTTTTTTTTATCTCATAAAATAAAATAGCGGGGGGGGAATAGACCTCGTAAAAAAATATTTCCCTAATATATTTTAGAAAAAAACTATTTCAGATGTATTTACATCCAATGGTAAACATTTATGGAAATTTTTGTGAAAATCAGATTATTAATTGATTTTTCATAGAATTTTTTTAAAATCCTCTTATCGTAACTTGTTTTTAGCTACGTTAAATTTCAGTTGATTTAACAGTGCAAAAATGATGCAAAAATTTCAATCATAAGTTTCATTGTGTTAAATATAGAGGGGGTAAATTTCACAGGGTCAAATTGGTGGTACCTAATGAGAATATAGATTTTTTTGGCAAAAATTAATTTTTAGAGCTAAAAATTGAATAACTTAAAAAAATAGTATTTTTAACAAAAATTATTTTTAAAGATAAAACCTGAATAACTAATAAGAATATAGATTTTTTAAAGAAAAAATATTTTAAAAGTTAAAAATTGAATAACTTATGAAAATATAGAATTTCTTTAACAAAAATTAATTTTTAAAGCTTAAAATGTAATAAGTTATGAGAATATAGATTTTCTTTAACAAAATTTCTAAAGCTAAAAATTGAATGACTAATAAGAATATAGATTTTTAAAGAAAAATTATTTTAAAAGTTAAAAATTGAATAACTTAACAAGAATTAATTTCAAAAGCTAGAATTGAATAACTTTTGAAAATATAGATTTTTTTAATAAAAATCATTTTAAAACCTAATAATTGAATAACTTATGAGAATAGATTTTTTTTTGACAAAAATTATTTTTAAAGCTAAAAATTGAATAACTTATAAGAATAGGGTTTTTTTTTACAAAAATTATTTTTAAAGCTAAAAATTGAATAACTTATAAGAATAGGGTTTTTTTTTTTACAAAAATTATTTTTAAAGCTAAAAATTGAATAACTTATAAGAATAGGGGTTTTTTTTACAAAAATTATTTTTAAAGCTAAAAATTGAATAACTTATAAGAATAGGTTTTTTTTTTTACAAAAATTATTTTTTAAATTTAAAAATTGCATATCTTATGAGAATATAGATATTTTTTTGACAAAAATAATTTTTAAAAGTTAAAAATTGAATAACTTATGAGAATATTGGTTTTTCTTTATGACAAAAATTATTTTAAAAGCAAAAAATTGAATAAATCATAAGAATATGGATTTCTTTAACAAAAATTATTTTCAAAAGTTAAAAATTAAATAACATGAGAATATAGATTTTTTTGGCAAAAATTCATTTTTAAAGTTAGAAAATTTCTTTTAAACAATCATAAAAAAATAAAATAACTTACCAATAAAGATGAATCCATTGAATTTGTATTTATCTCTGAATAGTTAACTGATAATGATTGTGGCCTCGACATCCCTGGAGCCACAGTGGTAGAAATAGCCATAGCCATAAATTTAAGGACTGAGGCATAGACAACACAAATAAACAGCATCCGTGCCATAATTCTTCTCCTTTTTTTTTTTAAGTCATGAACATGTTTTTTTGTATATCATAAACATTGCAAAGAGATGTTTGTTTTTTTGTTGTTTCTTTTGGTGGGAGTGAATAAAATCCAATATTTGTTATAATATAAGATGTGTTAAATCAAAATCAGAAGTTGAAACATCCAACCACCATTTTTCTTTTGCACCAATGTATATTTCAAGGTTTTAAGTTCCGGAGGTTTCTATTTCAACAACATGGTTTGGTTTTTTATAGGATAAATCAAAATTTAGATTTGTGAGGGGTGAGGCTAAGGACCCTCACAAAAGAAAGGACAGTGGATTCAAATGAAAAAGGACTGAATGCAGTTCAAAACTACTACAGTGGCAGAATACAGTAAATCAACATAATTCAGCCCTAAGATCTGGCAAGTGACTGAGAGAGCTAAGGACCCTCACAAAAGGAAAGGATAGAGTGGGTTCAATAGAAAAAGGACTGATTACTGCTGTAGGGTGTTCCAAAATAATACAGCAGCAGAATACAGTAAAAAAATGCAGGACTGGGAGCCCTAAGATCTGGCAAGCAACTGACAGAGCTAGGGACCCTTGCAAAGGAAAAGGACAGAGTGGCTTCAAATAAAGAAGGGCTGAATGCTGTTGTAGGATGTTCTGAACTAATACAGTGACAGAATACAGTAGATGATGATGATGATGATGATGATGATGATGATGATGATGAAATCAAAATTCAGAAATAACTGATTGTTTTTTGTAAATTACAAACATCAGAATTCCATAGAAGTTTCTGATAATAATAATAATAATAATAATAATAATAATAATAATAATAATAATAATAATAATAATAATAATTGGAAAGTTTGGAAATCAGAGGAAGAATTGAAACCATTCAGAACACTGCACTGCTGCAATCTGCCAGAATACTCAGAAGAGTCCTGGAGACCTGAGGAGACTTGTTGTCACTCAGACTCCAGTGAAAGACCATCAGCTGATGCTGATGTGAAAACTCAAAAGGAGTAAATAATAATGATAATAATAATTATGATAATAATAATGATAATAATAATCCCAGCCAGAAGAGTGGACCTAGTATTGAATAACAAGAAAAAGAGAACCTGTCAGCTGGTAGATTTTACAGTCCCAGCAGATCACAGGGTGAAGATGAAAGAAAATGCAAAGATAGACAAATATCTGAACTTGCCAGAGAATTGCAAAAACTGTAGAATATGAGGTTGAAAGCAATACAAATTGTAGTTGGGGTCCTTGGAACAGTCTCTAGGGGTCCTTGGAACAGTCTCCAAGAGTTCAGAGAACAGACTAGATGAATTGGAAATCAGAGGAAAAATTTAGACTATCCAGACAACACCATTGTTAAGATCAGCAAAAATACTCAAAATCGTCTAAGAGACCTAAAAAGACTTGCTGTCACTTAGACTCCAGTGAAAGACCATCAGCTTATGCTGGTGTAAAAAAAAAAAAAAAGAAGAAGAAAAAAAACTCTTCAGGAGTGAAATAATGATAATGGTATCATAGAACCATCTTCTAATTCCTGATTTCTTGAGTATTTGAATTAAAAAAATATTCAAAATGAACTTCCGAAATGTACTGTTGCGGTTTCTGTTTGAAGCGTTATGAAATAAAACAATCTTTTAGGGATATAATGCAGATTATTTTCCCACAGATGATATTAAATTATTTTTCTATGAATAGGCTAACACATAAACCTTTTTGTTTTTGTTTTATTTGAGAAACCACACAGTGTTCTTTTTTAGTTTCAGTTGAGATGCTCTGACAAAAGACAGTAAACGTGGGAAATTCTATTGTTTTCTCTTACTTTTAAATATGCTGCCAAGGATACCAAATAGAAAGAATATATGAAGTAATATATATATATATATATATATATATATATATATATATATATATTGTGTGTGTGTGTGTGTGTGTGTGTGTGTGTGTGTGTGTACTTTTGTGAAAAATAACAAATAAACTATTAGTATAGTTTGTCCTGTTCTGTTAACACTATAAATGCCATAGCATTTTTTAAAAGCTTTAAAAATGAGGTTTCTTTACCCAATACAAAAAGAGGGAGTTTTTATTACCATATATAAAAGACTAAGAAGTTTTCTTTACCAAACACAAACAAGAGGGAGTTTTCTATACTATATATAAAAAGAAATATATATATAATAGAAAATAGTTTTCTTTAACATGCACAAAAAAGGAAGGAGTTTTCTTTATTATATGTAAAATAGGAAGGAGTTTTTCTTTACTATATGTAAAATAGGAAGGAGTTTTCTTTACCATGTACAAAAAACGAAGGAGTTTTCTTTACCATGTACAAAAAAACGAAGGAGTTTTCTTTACCATGTACAAAAAACGAAGGAGTTTTCTTTACCATGTACAAAAAAACGAAGGAGTTTTCTTTACCATGTACAAAAAACGAAGGAGTTTTCTTTATCATATACAAAAAAGGATTTTCTTTAATTTGTACAAAAAACAAAGGAGTCCACTTTACCAATACAAAGAAAAAAACTAAGTTTTCCTTACCATATTCAACACAAACCACTTTTATCCCGTTTTTTTTTTTGGGGGGGGGGTTCTAAAAAAATAAAATTGTCAATAACTATTGATAAAATGCAGTTAGTAAAAAAATATAAAATCTGTTTTCTTTTTTTTTTTTTTTTTAGTTACCAGATTTTTTTTGTACTGTAACTTTAGTTAACATCACATTGTTCAAAGTGCTTTTAGAAAAAGACTTGACAGCACTATATATTTTTTAAACATAATTCTAAAACTGGGCATAAATATCTGGTTCCCCAAAGCCCCCAGTTAAATGGTAAAATATCCAGTGAAGTTAGATCCCAGGTTTTCCAGTAGCAAAAAGGAGAACAAGAAATTGTAATCAGTGCCTGGCTAATTTGCCCTGGAGGTGGAGCTATAGGAAACATTTGCATATCATTAACTGTCAATCATTTTATTCCAGCAAATTCATTGGCTCGACACTTTAACACCTAAAAATCTGACGATTTTACTGTAAAATTCACTGAACATGATTTTTTTAGGAAATAATTTTACTATGAAATGTATTAGAAATACTTTTATGATAAAAATATATTAAAAATAATTTTACTATAAAAATGTGTTAAAAATTATTTTACTATAAGAATACAATGAAAATGATTTTACTATAAGAATACAATGAAAATGATTTTACTATAAAAAATACAATGCAAATAATTTTACTATAAAATGTATTAGAAATGATTTTACTATAAAAATGCAATGGAGATGATTTTACAATAAAATGTAGTAGAAATAGTCTTGATAAAAATACAATGGAAATAATTTTACTATAAAATGTATTAGAAATAATCTCATGATGAAAATATATTAAGAATAATTTTACTATAAAAAGGCATTGGACATGAAAAGTATTTTTATCATAGAAATCTGTTTTGAGTTTGTTTTTGTTTTCTTAGTTTTTTGTTTTGCTTTTCCAGGATTTTAAGGGGAGGGATTTTTTCTAAGTTGACCCACTGGCCAACTTAATTCAATTGTTATATATGCACTGCCATGTGGAGGCGTATGATGTAATGGTTATCATGGTAGGAAATAGACTTGGTGACATAAGTTTAAATCCTGGATGAGACTGTTTGCATTTCACATAGTATAAAGAAATGAGGACACTAGCGGCAGTACTCCGAGGTTTGTAATAGAGTTAACCACAAGTGTGGCAGACAGGTTAAGAGTTAAAGAAATAAAACGAACAACAGAAATATGAATAAAAGACTGTATTACATATAAAGAATTGCAAACTTTAGTTTCGTTCGCGCAAATAATAATATTTGTCACTTAACTGGTATATCCTGGGATAGGGTATTAACGGAGCCCTTTGCTACGGCCTTCTGTTCCGTTCAGCTATGATGGACTTCTGCTTGCGTCCGACTCCGATTCTGGTTGTCTGTTGAAAAATAGGAGCAACCCTTTTTTAGGTCTGTCCCCAGTGCTAGCTGGATCAGAAGAGGCATGAGTTTGCTTATTCGGCTTTGCCGCCAAAGTATGCTAGCTCATGATTGGTTGGTTTGAAACAGAGGCTCGCAGACAAAGGACGATAACCCCTATACCCAGAATTCTTAATAATAGCACTAATACCCTCTAAAATTGTCAAGAAGGCTGATGGTGTCCTGGCGTCGCTCAGCAAGACCTTTGTCAACCGCTCACCAGCTATCTACTTTAAGCTGTATAAATCTATAGTGTGGCCACACTTGGAATTTGCATCACCAGTCTGGAACGCCTATCTCACTCAGAACATTAACCTCCTAGAAACTGTACAGAGATGTGGGTAATTTATGAGGAAGTGCGTCCTGGTCTCCTGCCTCAGAAATTGCTACTCAGTGACTATTAAAATAACGTCCCCAGCTATTTCGGTGTTACTTGAAAGAAAACAACCAACTTAGGGCGTTAAATGTATTTTAGAGGGGGGGGGCTTCTTTTTTTTGGCGTAATTCTTATTTATTTATCGTAATTTGTCGTAATTTTTGTTCATTTATAGAAATTTGTTGTAATTCTTGTTCATTTATAGAAATTTGTCGTAATTCTTGTTTGTTTAGATATGAAGATGGATATATAGTTTGGAATAGACTGAGATAGATAGATAAACAAAATAATATAGATAGATATGAACAAATGGAGATAGATAGATAGATATTTTCTACAAGTAAATGTATTTGTGGGGTGTCGCTTCTTTTTTTGTAATTCTTTTTTATTTAAACTAAAAACAAAACATTAAACAAACATGAATAAAAGAAAATCTGAGACGACATAGCTGGGGACGTTATTTCAATAGTCACCGGGAAGCAATTTCTGAGACAGGAGACCGGGACGCACTTCCTCATAAATTACCGAGATGTGCAACCAAACGAATACCCTCCATCAGGCATCTGCCATATTCTGAATGTCTTACTACCCTAGGAATGGATTCGTTGAAACTCTGGTGTCTGGCAACTGACCTGGTAAACGCTCATAAGGTCATTAATCATCTTAACAACAGCAACCTTGAGCACCTTTTTGATCTCCATCTCTCCAATACACGTTTTTTATCGACAGGTAAATGTAAATATTTTACACCCCCTTTAAAATATCTTCTTTTTTTTTGTTGATATTTTCAAAATAACTGTTATGCGGGGGAAAAAACGCCTTCAAACAGCTTGGGAGTTCCTAGCACGGGGCGGATTTTCAGCTGGCATCGTTTAGCGTTTTCTAGGGCAAGAGGCCAGACGCATTTATATGATATGCAGCTAGGATTGCTTTATATGTGTGTGAATATTAATATTGGGTAAATAAAAAAATAAAATAAAAAAAGGTTAAAAAATAGCATTTGATATTATTTAGAATTAAATTATTATGTTTTATTTAAGACAGAGGGGGTATAATCAAAGAATAAAACAGCTTGGATGCTAGCTATTCCCATCACTCCCAGCTTTACTTGCTAAATTTTTCTAATTTAAATATTCAACTAAATTAGACAGGAAACAATAGAATTACAGTTATTTCTTTTTGTTAATGGATTTTTTAGTAAAATACTAAATTAAATTAGAAAGACTAACAAAAAAAAACCCCAAACAACCTAAAAACAACACAAATAGCTTTCACTTATTTTGTTTTGATTTTGATTTCTATATAAATTATTCATTGTTAATTATTATATTAAACTTATTTCAAACAGAGGTGGTATAACTAACCTGGTAAATGCTCATAAGGTCATTAATCATCTTAACAACAGCAATCTTGTGCACCTTTTTGATCTCCATGTTTCTAACATGTGGGCATGCTTACAAAGTCAGAAAAAAGCATAGCTCACATGAATTTCAGAAACATTTTTTCATGCTCAGAGTTGCCGAGGCATGGAATAAGCTGCCAGTATCAATTATGGGCTGCCAAAACACTGCATCTTTGAAAAACCTCCATGCTTCCTGTAATCCAACACTACCTGATACCCCTATCCACACACATATACACTCACACACATACATGTATATTATTACTGTATTCTATTCATGTTCCTGACACTAATACATTATTCTATGTACTAGACATGAGACTTTGATAAGTTGTGGTGCACCTGAGCACTGTACACATACATGTATATTATTACTGTATTCTATTCATCTTCCTGACACTAATACATTATTCTATGTAATAGACATGAGACTTTGATGAGTTGTGGTGCACCTGAGCACTGTACACATACATGTATATTATTACTGTATTCTATTCATCTTCCTGACACTAATACATTATTCTATGTAATAGACATGAGACTTTGATAAGTTGTGGTGCACCTGAGCACTGTACACATACAGGTATATTATTACTGTATTCTATTCATGTTCCTGACACTACTACATTATTCTATGTACTAGACATGAGACTTTGATAAGTTGTGGTGCACCTGAGCACTGTACACAATAAAATTTCATTATATTAAAATTACTAAATTAAAAGAGTAAAATTGCTTTTGAAATTTGATTGTGTATGAAATGTCAATCTGATTTTTCAAACTGTCTTTGGTTTTCTCATTGAATAATTTTTGGCCCCTCAGAGATGAAATTTCATGAGTTCAATTCCAGAAGAAGGAGATAAATCATTGACGTTTCATTCCAAGACAAAGTTCCAATCCAATGCCCCCTCCATACACACACACACACACACACACACACACATAAACACATATGCATCCTGACTATACACGGTTCATTTTCCTGACATTTGTATATCATTCTAGCTATGGTAATACGAACATTAGCTACATAAATGAGAGTAACCTCCCCTTGTTTCTTTCACTTTGAGGAAGCCATCGGTTTTGGTAGGCCATTTTTCATTTCACCATAAATCTACACTGAAAATATTTGTTTGAATCAATACAGCTAAATGTTTTAACACAAAAAATATAATAAAATGTGTTCTTAATTGTGCTTGTGCATTATTTGAAATGAACTTAATTGTTATTAAGAACACATTTTATGATATTTTTCGTGTTAAAACATGCAGTTGTATTGGTTTACAGTGAAATGAAAATGGCCGACCAAAACAGGTAGCTTCATCAAAGTGAAAGAAACAAGGGGAGGTTACTCTCATTTATGTAGCTAATGTTCAGATTACCCTAGGTACTATTCATTAGGGAAGGTTCATTTCTGAACTGTGCTAATGTGTTTGATCTTATTTTTGTTGATTTTTTTTAATAAACAAAATGTGAAAGGAAAAAAAATGAAAAAAAAAAAATGCGAGAACTTTATTTGTTCATTTGAAATAAATTTGCCGGAAAAGCAAGAACGAACTCACAAGTGATGTTCTCCAGTGAATACCTATGCAAATTGATTGTGCCAATTCATCTGTGACATAATCAATTTCAAATGTTTTTTCTGTATTACTCGATTTTAAAAAAAAAAATCAACGTTAAATATAACGTTAAAACGAAATGATCGAAAAACGTATTAACTAAATAACAGCAATAGATTTTATCTTAACCAAAGCATATATATTTTACTTCTAATCATTTTCTCAATATATATATAATATATATATATATATTATATATATAATGTAAAATGAAATTGGAAGTGAAATCCAACGGTATGTTGAAAGAATGAATAAAGGAAAGAAATTATAGAATTGATAATATAGGATATTTTAATAAATATTACTTACACGTGTTTTGGTCAGGAGTTTATCCATGTGTACATTATTCAAACTATTATTATTTTAAATAATCAAAAGAAATGAAATAATTATTTCTATTATTTCATTTCTTTTGATTATTTAAAAATAATAATAGTTTGAATAATGTACACATGGATAAACTCCTGACTGAAACGCGTGTAAGTAAAATTGATTAAAATATCCTATATTATCCATTCTATACTTTCTTTCCTTTATTCATTCTTTCAACATATATATATATTAGGGTTACCCTTTTTTGTCGTCTGCTAAGAGTTTTAAAAATGAGTTAAACATAATTAAATCTATTATCTAAGGTCAAACTTTGTCTAAATCGATAAGTAGTAACATACTGCCCATCATTAAAAAAAGAAAAATATCATTACATATGCAGTTTATTTTTAAAAGATTTAAAACCATTTGTTTTGGTCAATTTCGACGATATCAGCCATTTTGGCTGTTTTTCAATGGTTTTAGGCACTTGTTTACAATTTTAACGTAACATTTGGGATGAAAAAAAATTTATCAAAAATCAGGTAATTATCCGATTTTAATGAAATTTTCAGAATTGATTTATCAATTAATGAATTTTATAATGCATCAGTTATTTTATTTCAAAACTTAATTTAGTATTTTTGCTATGAAAAATTAATATATAAAATTCATTTAAAATACTTAAGCCTGATGTTAAGTTTTAAAATGTTATATTTTTAGATTCTAAAAATAAATATCTACTTAATGCAGACCTTATTTTTTCCACAAAAAGTCTACTATTTGAAAAAAAGCTCGATTGAAAATGTACCCCTTCCCTTTTTAAGCAGAAAAAGCATTGATGTATAATTTTTTCTTTTATAAAATAATAGCCAATTAATAATTATCGAAATGAATAAAAAAGAAATCTCCAAAAAATTAATTATTTATTATTTTTTTACATTTTATTTTTTCGATTTTTGGAACTTATTTTCTCATAAAACAACAACCATAAAAATTTTTTTTGTTTCTATTCATAACTTCGGTCTTTTATCTCATTATTTATACTGTAATTAGTATAAAAAAATGACCAACTTGCAAAACATTTTACGCCACCAACATAAGGGGGGGGGTCAAAATTAGGTGACGTGAAAAAAATGAAAAAGTTTTGAAATAAAATAAATAATGCATTATAAAGATCATTTATTGATACATAAACACTGAAAATTTCATTAAAATCCGATAATTCCCTGAATTTTGGTAAATTATTTTCTCTAGGGGAGGATAAAGTTTTTTGTCAAAAATGCTTTTTAGGCCCATTTTGGATATCCCTAATATATATATAATATACATTAATATTGATAATATAGTAAGTTGACGGAGTGGCCTATTATCACTATCAGCCAGACAGCAAGGGAGTCTGTCCTCTTTTCCCTAGCACTAGACCAGGGATATTGATTTTGCATCTGAGGTGGAGTGACACACATACTATCAGCTCCTCACTTTACCACACAGATCCCAGTGTTAATCCGACGCTGAGTTGGCGTAGGCCGGTATTGAACCCAGAACCTTGTGGTTCCGAGCCAGATGCTCTACTCACTGAGCTAAGCCAGCCCTAAGTATGTTATATTTATAAGTAAAGAGTGCTCAATATCATTGATAGAGCATGTATAACTGTTAGGGTAATGTGTAAATGAATTCAAAGTGTATATACTTTTATTATTATCATCATCATTATTATTATGTGTTAGTTTTTCACACTGGTGTTAGCTTATGGTCTTTCACTGGAGTTTGTGTGACAACAAGTCTCCTCAGCTCTCCAGGACGCTCCTGAGTATTCTAGCCAATTTAACAATGCTGTTATCGGGATGGTTTTAATTCTTCCTCTGATATCCAGTTTCTCAAGTCTTTTTCTAAGCTTTTGAGGACTGTTCCTAGTGCCCCAACTACTATTGGTATAACTTTCACCCTCATATTCCACAGCTTTTTCAATTCTCTGACAAGATCCAGATATTTGTCTATCTTTTCACTTTCCTTCATCTTCACCCTGTGATCTGCTGGAACTGCAGAAGCTATCAAGTTCTCTTTTTTTGTTAATCAATACAAGGTCTGATCTCCTGGCTTGTGATAAGGTGATCCGTCTTTATCTCAAAGTCCTCAAGATAGATTCTGGTTTATGCATATACTATTTTGTTGTATGATCAAAATTTAGTTTTTTGCATAATTCCCAGTGGATCACCTTCCCACCCCAGTCATGCCTAGCTTTGTATTCTCATTGTGCTAGTTTTGTTACATTCACTTAATACATGGTTAATGGTCTCATTTCTGTCACTACACACTCTACATTTGCTGTTTGTTGTGTCTTATCAATTTTTGCTTTGATATATATATTCATTCTTATGGCATTATTTTGAGCAGCAATTATTAGTGATTCAGTTTCTCTCTTGAGGTTTCCTTTTCTTAACCAAGTCCAAGTCTTTTCAATATGCAACCTCTTCAATTTGATGTTTGAAGCATCCATATAATTGTTTTTCTTCCCATCTTTTTCTTATTTTTGTTATTTTTCTGTTTGTCCATATGTTGCAGCTGCTGTTATAGGCTGCCATAAATAATCTTCTTTGCTCTTTTTGTGTATTCTTCAAGTCCTTGATTGTGGCATCTACACAATCCTCTAAGTTATCAAGACCTCTTCCACCTTCCTTTCTTGATACATATACACTATCTCTATCATCTCTAGGGTGTAATGCCTTGTGCATTATCATTAATTTTCTGGTCCTTTGGTTAATCTGCCTGAGTTCCTCTTTTGTCCATTTTAAGAATGGTGCAGAGTATCTTATAATGGGATGACCCGGGTATTTATTCCTTTGATGAGATTTCTGCAGCTGAGCTTGGTTTCTAAGAGTTTTCTTGTTCTCCTGAGTTATTCTTTTTTTAACTTTTCCTTTCATCTCAGTTTGCTTGATATTGTCAGCTTCTAAATTCCTAAGTATTTGTAACTTTCTTTTCTCCAAGTGACTTTATATTATAATCTAAGTAATTTTATAGCATCATTATTATTATCAGCATCATTATTTATTATGATTATTATCCCATCATTATAATTATCATTATAATAACAATCATAATGATAGTAATTATTATGATTGTTATCATCATTATAATTATCATCATTATTATCATTATATGATTATTATCCCATCATAATTACCATCATTATAATCATTATTATTATGATAATTATCTTATTATTATGATATTATCATCATTATCATTATTATTATTATTATGATTATTATCATCATTATCATCATTATAATTATTATTATTGTGATTATTATAATCATTAGTAGTAGTAGTATCCTTATTATTATTTCACTCCTTGTGAGTTTTTCACACCAGTGTTAGCTGATGGTCTTTTACTGGATTCTGAGTGACACCAAGTCTCCTCAGACACTACAAGCCTTGACTCAAGTCTCCAGGACTTATTATTATTATTATCATTATCATTATCGTCATCATCCTATGATTGTGTGCCTGGTCATAGGTGCGAGTGTAAAACCATTCAAACCTGTTATTATATACCTAGCTACCTTCACAGGTGCTAGGGCGAAACTGTCTCGATGAATGCGCTAGTCGACGGGTCTGTCATGTTTCACTCGACAGGTACAGAGACAACAACAAAAGCACCTTTCAGTAAATTACAGGTAACAACTTAAATGTATGTACATAGACAGGTGTACATACACAAATTGATATATATATAAACATATATGTGTGTGTGTGTGTACATATATACACACACATATATCAATTTGTTAATGTAACTGTGTCTATCTATATAGATAATTACATAGACAAATTGATATATATATATATATCTATGTGTGTGTATATATATGTATGTGTGTGTACATATACAGGGTGTTTGGAATAAATTTGACATACTTATATTTGGTTATTTTTCTCTGTAGGCTGGAGGTATTGACACACACTACACATCATTTAAAAGCTTGGACCCTTCTTCATTCATATACATAATGAGAGATAAAATGGATCAATGGAACCCAAGTGAATCATGGAAGAGAATAACTTGTATCATGATGATCTATGCTGGCCATCAAAATAAGGTTGCTGCGCAGTGCTCCCTGAACACTGTAAAAACAATCAGGCATGAACTGAAGAATTGCAATGGGGACTATGAACCTGTGGCTAGAAGAAAGCAACATAACAGATGATTTGATTGCATTTGTACAGCAGAATTCCTCGAAAACCTGCAGAAAAAAGTGGCATTGGAATTTGGGTTTGTTACATGAATTGAATTTTCAGCCTCTACCATGAAGCTTGCACTCAATGAAGACTTTCACTACTACTCATACAAGTGTCACAGATGTCAACTGCTTCCAGAAAAGGCCCGTGAAAATCATCTGACAAAGGCAAAGAAACTTCTTAGCAAAGTGAAACCTCCTGTTGAACCACAAACAATCTGGTTCTTTTCCGATGAGAAAAACTTTTGCCAAGATCAAAAGCACAACACACAGAATAACAGATGGCTTGCATACAGTCGAAGGACACTCCTCATGTCATGCAGACAAAATTTTCCCAAACTGTGATGGTTTTCGGATGTGTGTCCTCTGAAGGTTATCTGATACCTCTGCATTTTTTCAGAGAGGGTATCAGGTTGAATTCAGATGCCTAAGTGGAGTTGCTAAACACTGTAGTCAAGCCCTGGCTAACAAGGGTTACCAATGGTAGGCCATATGTATGGCAGTTGGATTCGGAACGTGCCACTCCTCTGGGAAAAGTAAAAAATGGTTGTCGAGAATTTTTACGAATACACCAATCCAATCTGGGGCCTCCAAACTCCCCAGATCTTAACCCCATGGATTATTATGTATGTGGTGCTGTTGAGAAAGACCCAATCGCCGTGCCAGTAATTGCAAAAACCTAGTTAATTAACAGAATTAAGGTAGTTTTTGAGACCCTCCCCAGGGTAACATGAGCTTTGCTCCAGGTTCCACAGCAGGATTGAGGCTGTTGATTGGACACTAATGGTAGTTACTTTGAGTTGAAACTTGTTGACAATAGTGTAATTTCCGTGCCTGTTGAATTCTCTACAATCCATTAAATTCTGTAGTTACTAAGAACTTTTTCTTTTTCCTTATGAAACTGTCAAATTTATCCCAACACCTTGTATATATTATATGTGTGCATATATATTATTCTGTATTACTTGACAGTGTAGCTTGGCAGATACTTTAACCAAGATGGTCTAAGAAAACAGTAAATATTAAATAAATCAACGATAAAGGAAAAAGCTGAAGACAACAGAATGAACAATATATATTTAAAAATTTTGAAAACCGTAAATTTCTGTGCCACTCTATATATTTGGGCCCTATTTATTATTATTATTATTATTATTATTATTATTATTATTATTATATTATTATTATTATTATTATTAATATTATTATTATTAATTAATTATAATTATTATTATTATTAATAATATTATATTATTATTAATTATTATTATTATTAATATTATTATTATTATTAATTAATTAATTATAATTATTATATTTATTATTATTATATTAATATAATAATATTTATTATTATTATTATTATTATTAATAATAATATTATTATTAATATTAATAATATTATTATTAATATTATTATTATTAATAATAATAATATTATTATTAATATTATTATTATAATATTAATTATTATTATTATTATTATTATTAATTAATAATAATATTATTATTATTATTAATATATTATTATTAATATTATTATATTAATAATAAATAATATTATTATTAATATTATTATTATTATTAATATTATTATTATTAATAATATATTATTATTATTAATTAAATAATATAATATTATTATTATTAATAATAATAATATATTATTATTAATTATTATAAATAATATTAATATTATAATATTTAATAATATTATTAATTATTATTAATAATATTATTATTATTATTATAATTATATTAATATTATTATTATTATTAATAATAATAATATTATTAATATTATTATTATTAATAATAATAATAATAATAATATTAATATATTATTATTATAATAATAATAATAATATTATTATATATATTATTATTATTATTTAATATTATATATTATTATAATAATATAATATAATATATTAATTTTATTATTATTAATTAATAATAATAATAATAATAATTATTATAATAATAATTATTATTAATTATTAATTATTATTAATTATAATTATTAATATTAATATATTATTATTAATTAATAATAATAATATTATATATTAATTAATAATAATATTATTATTAATAATAATATTATTTATTTATTATTATTATTATTATTATTATTAATATTATTATTATAATATTAATTAAATATTATTATTATTATTAATAATAATAATATTATATTATATTATTTATTATTATCATTATTTATTATTAATTTTTATTAATATTATTATTATTATTATTATTATTATTATCATTATTATTAGTTTTTCACACCAATGTTACCTGATGGTCTTTCACTGGAGTTTGCGTGACAAGTCTCATTGGGTCACCAGGACTCTCCTAAGTATTCCAGCTGATTTCATCAATGCTGTTGTCTGGATGGTCTCAATTCTTCCTGGGATTTCCAGTTCCTCAAATCTTCTTTTTTTCTTTTTGAGAATTTGTTGATGTTGTCGTGGTCATTGTAAGAAAATGAAATAAACAGCAGTCCACTAATTGGGATAATAATGCTATTTATAAATTTGGTTCGCGCAAAAATTTCCTGAATCTTTTCTTTAACTCTAGACTAAATCTCCAGTCAGGTGGGCTGTATTCGGTGTTTATTTATCATACACTGAGAAAAGAAAATGGCCTTGGAAAAGGGACGTGCGACACTGGCTATGTAACCCGTCAGTCGCTACCGAGCTAATGGCTCACAGAATCTCCGAAATTGGCCGTCAATATCGGATTTTCTGCATCAACCAAGGATTGCGGGTCTCTATATTTTCTGGAAGTCTAGCCGAATGCCCACGCTGTGTTAAGATCTCAAACGACTAGAAATCTGCTATAGAAACTGATGTCCAGGTAACGGCGGCCTATTGGTCACATAAAAAAAACAACAACTCTTTTTCTTAAAACTTAATAAAATGTATATTCAAATAACAAAAGAATACAAACAATTATTTCTCAAGGCTTGTGGGAGTGATGCACCCGTAACTAAATACTTCTGGTCTTCTGCAAAGTATTGTGCAAAACAGTTCGTAAGTTGACTAAGTTTTCAAAATGGTCTTAGCTGAAGTCAGTTACTCTCGCTTCAGTATTGCGTTAATCTTGTCAGCTAGCCCGGTCAGCGCATGTGATCCTCAAGCAATCACAACGTCCTCTTTCAAGCCTGGGTGGCTTCATCTGCTTCTCAAGCCAAAAACATCTGAGTTAAATAAAATTTCAATCGAACAATTTTATTTCCGGCCAGCATGAAGATATTAGGAATTTTTCTGCTCCTCCTACTCTAGCAGGGTAACCGCCTCCCTCTTGTTTCAACCAGCCATCGAATTTACTTCCGCTCACCAATCTAAGTGCCATCTCTTCCAGCCACTTGAATGTTTTTAAATACATTTGACTTTCTTTATTTCGATTTTCAACAAGGGTTTATCTTCATTCTTAAGTGTTAAGGAGACAATAAAACAAAAGATCTCTTCCGACGATCTTACGGCTACTTGAGTATCCTTTTAATACATTTGATTTTCTTTTAATTTCGATTTTCATTTTCCGGTAATCTAATAAAACAGGATTTATCTTTTTCCGTGCGACTAAAGTCTGATCACATCAAAGACTTGTCTATGACCCCACCGCCGACTCTCGCTTCTGGGAGATTTTACTACTGATATGGTCAGCCCTATCCGGCCACCATCCGCCTCGACTCCCCGGTCGAGGTCATTTCCGGATCGCCCATCTGTTTTGAATCTACGGCCGAGGTCAGCCGGCGAATTATATTTCCGTTTTTCTTTCTTTCTTTCTTCTAATTTCAAAACCTAAATCGGTCACAGCTATTGTTCCTTTTGAATTTGGTCAAAGACAACAGCAAAATCGAAGTTGATTTAAATAAATATATATATTGCATGAACACTAACGAACAAGTTTACAAAAATGATACAAAAGGGAATGTTCAAAGTTCTCAACAGACTGTACAAAGAAGAGTGGATAAAAAAACTGTTAAGTTCTGCAGAGAATCGGGAATGCGTCTTTTCTGTTTGACGATTGTTGAAGATACTGGAATTGTTCTGAAAACGTAGCAAAGGGACAAGTGTTCATCTGACCAAGTCACATAGAAAGGTGATTTGTGCATGTTTATAGGTCACTGTCTGACCCAATTAACGGGTTTGCGTTAATAGGAGAAATAAGTCAGTCACCGAAATAAGTTGGTTGCAAAAAAAATGGGTTAGAATGTCGAAGACATGATTTCCATTGTTCAATTGCGTCTCTTTTGTGTGGCATTCTAACAACTTACGTGACGTGTGTTTATAACGTCCCGCCCAAAAAAAATATATATAACACACAAGACTGCAATCCATCTCAAAACAGTCTCTAAAGATGATGATACTTTGAATTAATTAGACATTGGACACTATTTTATATGCATTTTTAATTGCCTTTAAAAATATAAATAATAATATACTTTACTTAACAATGCTTCAAGCAATTATCAATAACTATAATATATAATATATATATATATATATATATATATATATATATATACATGTGTGTGCATGTTATCATTATTATTATTATTATACTAAAGCTGAGCGGAATCGCAACTTTTGCACATT
>CM042167.1:70746632-70766632 GCA_023376005.1 Doryteuthis pealeii
CTATACTTTAGATGATTAATCCTGATTAGTAACTGGGGAGATCTCTTAGTGCAGCTGACGAACCAGTACAGTGACTACACTAGTGCGACCGACGCTGCAAGAGCGTTAATTAAGGTTAAGCAAAAAATAGGAGAAACACTTCCGGAACTAGCTAGTAGAATTCTAGGGTTAGCAAAGGTTGCCTACAAAGACGCCGTCCAACGCGAAGGTGAGGCGGCGCAGGTGCAGCTGGCTGAGTATTTCACGGACGCAATAGAAAATTCGTTCGTAAGGGAAGATACAGCAATGGCAGCTCCAACCTCACTAGCGGAGGCGTTTGAGACAGCGGGAAAGAGTCTAAGACTGTACAATAGACTAGCGACATCTCAGGGTCGGGTAGAGGAAAGAAGGAGACCGGGTGGGACAGATACAGGATGGACAGAACCCCCCTGTATCTTGGAATCGATGGAGGCATGGCCAACCAAGCTATTGGTCGGGAGACCGCCCCCATGAGAAGGGCAAGAGAGGGCCACCCCCAACCCAAAATCAGGGTGTTGGGAGTGCGGTCGATTGGATCACATACGGAGGGTGTGTCCCAGAAGAAGGATCAGCCCACCCAGGGAAAGGGGGCCCGTAAGGACTCAGGGAAACGCAGGAGGGCCACCCAGAAGAAGATGAGGGTGGCCCAAAGTTATGCAATATTTGATCAGAGTACCGAGATGGCCTGTGAGGTAAAGATAGTAGGAAAAGTTGTGCAAGCCTTATTAGATACGGGGGCATCTATATCAATTATTAGACAAAAAGAGTTATTAGAATTAGGAGTCACAAATAAGGACCTAAAACCAGCGGACTTAAAGGTAGTACAGGCTGATGGGCGAGAAATGGAATTATCTGGTATGATATGTCTGCCAGTAATAGTAGAAGAAATAGAGACAATGGAAACGTTATATGTAGCACCGACTCTTTGTAGGTCAATGATTTTAGGTAGAAACTGGCTGGAAGGAAACAGGACAAAATTAAGTTTTAATCCAGCTTTGCTGGAAGTAGGCGGAAGAGAGATACCACTGGGAAACTGTAGGAATGAAGAATCTGTTGTGGTGGCCCCCGAAGACATTGTTATCCGACCTCGTACAGCTATCTCTTGTCAGGGTAAGCTGTCTCCTGCAGAACAGCGCAGGGGTACATTTCAAATAACCCCTATAAACGATCCCTCCTATGAAAAGGGGGAGGTTACGCTGTGCGAATCAGTGGTAGAGGTTGGTGAGGCAGGTCGGGTTCCGATATTGCTGGCTAACACCACAAATACCACGATAAAAATACCTAGGGGTAAGGAACTAGGACGAGTAGTATCTGCGAGCATTAGGGAGAATGTGTTGAGTAAAAATTATACTAGGAGCCATCAAGTAAACACAGTAATTAAGGTCGAAGAAATAGAAGCACCCGCTGAACATAGGGATAGTATAAGCAAGTACTTAATAAAGAACAGAGATGTGATAGCCCACTCGGATAAGGAGTTAGGTCAAACTCAGTCTGTTCGGATGAAGATCAACACTGGTGACCATCCACCTATAAGACTCAGGCCATATCGAACTCCATTGCACAAGCGGGAGCTAGTAGAGATAGGTGTGATTAAGCGTTCTGTGTCCCCGTGGAGCTTTCCAATAGTGATAGTCGACAAGAAGGATGGAGGACATAGGTTTTGTGTGGATTTTAGAGCCTTGAATAAGATTACGAAACCCATAGCATACCCACTACCTTTGATTGACGACATCCTGGCATTGCTTGGGAACTCTACATACTTTTCTACGCTGGACCTGAGATCGGGATACTGGCAGGTAGCCATGGATGAGGCTGACCGAGAAAAGACAGCTTTCGCATGCCATGTAGGGCTTTATCAGTTTAGGGTCATGCCCTTCGGATTGGCTAACGCACCTGGGGTTTTCCAGCAACTCATGTCTGTTTTGCTTGGAGGGTTAGAGCAATTTGCTATGGCTTACCTGGATGACATATTGATTTTTTCAAGCAGTGCTGATGAACATCTCAGGCATTTGCAGACAGTGTTTGCTCGGCTAAGGAAGCATGGACTGGAGATTAAGTTATCTAAGTGTCAGTTTATGAAGAAAGAGACGAAATACTTAGGATTTGTTATTGATGAAAGTGGAGTACACCCTGACATAGATAGAGTAGAAGTAATCAGAGCCATGTCCGAACCACGGACTGTTAGGGAAGTTAGGGGTTTTATAGGTGCAATAGGTTATTATAGGAGATTCATACCAGCATTTTCGAGGATAGCAACGCCGCTTATAGCATTGACAAAGAAGTATGCTCGGTTTAATTGGACAGAGGATTGTCAGCGATCTTTTAATACACTGAAGGAGCAGTTGACAGCTATCCCTCTATTGGCCTACCCGGATTTAAGTAAGCCGATGGTCTTGTACACCGATGCCAGCGATCAGTGCATTGGTGCCTGCCTCACCCAACCATGCCCTGAGAAGGACGGTCCCATGCCAGGTATATCAGAGGAGGTGCCCATTTACTTCTTGTCCCATAGACTGTCTCCTACCCAACAGAGGTGGCCAGTGATTGAAAAGGAGGCTTACGCCATAGTTTATGTATTGGAAAAGCTGAACTATTACTTGAATGGTGCTACCTTTGTAATTAAGACTGACCATAAGTCCCTTCAGTACTTATTTGAAGCGGATTGGACCAACAAGAAGATTCAACAATGGGCACTTAAATTAAGCGGGTATAACTGCAAGATAGAATACTTAGCCGGTAGAGAGAATACATGTGCTGACTTACTATCACGGATTCCTAAGCAGTTGGAGCGGGAATCGATAAGCGTAATACCAGAGGTGGATGATCGAGCATACCAGATAAATGTGATCAATTCCCACCAAATAGAAAGGGGACCAAGCATTGACGATGCAGTCTGTGAGGCCCCAGATGCCACAGAGCAGCAACCGTTAGGAGAATTAGTTAGCGAGTACCAGATGGATGAGGAAATTAAGACACTAAAAGAAGCGATAGAGGCGGGGAAGGTAACACAGGCCTGTGCAAGTAGGTACTTGATACAAGATGATCGGCTGTACTACCTCTCTAATAAAGATGATGAGGTTAGGCCCCGATTATATGTCCCCCAAATGCTACGGAATAAGATAGTAGAACAGTGCCACGATGCGATAGGACACATAGGCATAGATAAGACCTACGAGCTTATTAGTAGGAAATATTATTGGCCTAGGCTGTATAAACAGGTAACGACATATGTGAATAGCTGTGTCACCTGCCAGGCCAGGAGTAGTAGGAACGAGACAGCCCCCCTTATGGAGATGGATGTCCCAGCTTATCCATTTGAAAAGGTTAGCTTGGATATATCTGGCCCATATAGTGAGACCTCACAGGGAAATGTATATATAGTTAGTTTTGTAGATTGGTTAACCAATTGGCCCGAAGCATACGCAGTGGCAGACAAGAAGGCTCAAACAGTGGCTAGTTTGATCTTGACTGAGATATTTCCGCGTTATAGGCCCCCTTGGAGATAGTGACTGACAATGGAACCGAAAACGTTAATGAAATTATGAGGGAAACAATGATGAGCCTCAATATAAAGCATATCACAACGTCCCCATATCATCCGCAGAGTAACGCGAAGGTAGAGCGTTTCCACCGTTTCTTGGGTGACGTTCTGTCTAAATTGACTGAGGGTGACAGACATAACTGGGACCTGTATTTGACTCAGGCATTAGCTGCTGTGAGGTTCTCAATGTGTGAGACAACAAAATTCTCCCCCTACTACACGCTGTTTGGGCGTGATGTGGTCCTACCGGTAGATAATTTGCTGAAGCCGCGTAGAAAATACATGGGGGAGGACTACCACCGACTTATCATTGAACAGCAGCATAAAACCTTTGTCAAGGCTCGGCGCAGAATAATACGGGCACAGAAAAAGAGAAACGAGGCTATTAATAAGAACCGCCGAAAAATAGAGTTAGGTGTAGGAGACCTGGTATATTACAGAGTTCACGCTAGGCAGGGCAAACTAGATCAAAGGTGGAGGCCCTACCATCGAATAGTTGAACAGACAGATCCAGTCTCATTCTTAATATGGGATCAGGTTTCCGGTAAGGTAAAGAGAGCCCATGCAAATGATCTAAAATTAGCAGATATCGATGAGTGGGAAATCCCTGAACCTAGTACTAAGAAAAAACGAATGAGGAAGGCGACTCTAGTAGAACCTGTAGACATAAATAGCGAAAATGAGTATATACATATACCCTATGATCGTGATAGCAACATAGGTGAGAATCCAGTAGCACCAGATAGGGGGGATAATGCTCTTAGTCCAAACCTCAGTGAAGAAGAAACCAGTGAGTGGGAAGAGGAGGATGTAGTACCTCTTTCCCAACTACAATTAAGAAAAGAAAAGACATTAGGAAGTGAGCCCGAGTTACCACTCAAATTGAGGCTAAGGGGAGCACAGGCGTTAAGATGTCAAGGGGATATAGAAGCAACCGCTCAATACTGAATAGGTAGGCGATGCAAAAGTGGATGATCTCTTGGGGTGTTCGTGTCTGCTGCCGTTCGTGTGGAAGGGCCCCCATGCGGGGGTGGTGCTCGCGGGCATTTTGAGACTGAATTCACCAAGCATTGGGGCGAGTAATATATATCAATGAATAGAAAGACTAGCAAAACTGGATAACCAGGATTCCGAGTCAGAATCGCTACCATTAAGCAGAACAGAATGCGTTCGTGATCTTAGCTTGTCATCCGAAGAACCTAGCTGTTAGCTGTGCACCACTAGGGGATGGTTGTTAGGAATAGAAGAAAGTGGAATGTAGGGGGTATAGGTCGCATAAATTCACTTATAGTGTGTTCCTCCCCAGTAACCCTGCCTCATATTGCATTGCAGAATGGCTGTCGACAAGATTCTTCTACTGCTCATTCTTGTGATGCCAATCGGCGCATGGAGGCACAGCCAGAGCACCATTTTAAAAAAAATCCACAGAGGTGGTACTTACCCGATCAAAATGGGTAATCACTCTCATGATTGACCCGAGACCCTATCACGGCTTACTAGAGGGATTATCGCCAGAAATAGAGAAGGTAAGAGTGATCGGAGATGAGATAGCTACAGATCATTATTCTGATAGGTACCATAGCGTGATGTACTCACTTAGACAAGAGATCCAAGCCTTAGAGACCCAGTGGGAAGGGATGGGGAACTATTTGAAGGGATTAAGACTGCTACAACCTAGAACAAAAAGAGCAGTGCTTCCCATAGTGGGGAAAGCGCTTAATGTCCTTTTCGGGACAGTGACAGAGGCAGATCTACAGTCAATCAAACAAAAGTTGATAGCTTTAGGTGAGGGTTCTGGTTCAGGAGGCCAAGAGCAGTTTGTCTATATTAAATGTCACAAGGATAGACCTAACTGAGAATAGATAGGCCATCAACCGGTTAGTTAAGGGTGTCCTGTATGTAAAATGGGAACTGAGCAATGTTTCACAGTCCTTGTCAATGGAGCTGCGGAAGCTAAGGAGTTTTGTGAAGCAGTTTTTGCAACTGTCCATGGCCATTAACCGACTTCGGCAGACTTCACAATCACTGAGACTGTCACTTGAGCATGTTAAGACTCAGCTAGACATGCTCTTTCTGGGGCATTTATCACATAACTTGGTGGCCCCTGCTCACCTCCAGGACATCCTGCTTAGGATCCAGACTGAGCTTCGACACCACCTTCGGTTGCCTTCTGATCCCACCAGGGAGCTATGGCGCTATTACAGTTCCTTAGGTTGCGTAACATTGGTGGAGGAGGGCAAAATCCTAGCACTAGTACCCGTACCACTTCTAGATAGGGATAGTACCTTTGAAGTCTTCCAAGTAATAAATCTGCCCATCCCCTACCCTAACCCGAACCAAAAATTAGGTGTTGTAGCTAGATACAAATTGGAATCTGAAAGCATAGCCCTTAACCTAGCCCGAACACAGTTTATACTGCTCACCAAA
Organism: Doryteuthis pealeii; assembly: GCA_023376005.1. Lineage (NCBI taxonomy): Eukaryota > Metazoa > Mollusca > Cephalopoda > Myopsida > Loliginidae > Doryteuthis > Doryteuthis pealeii. The sequence continues at coordinate 70,752,619 of CM042167.1, forward strand.
AGTGAGGCAGAGAAGTGCAAAACAGATGCACTGGGAGCATGTACATCTAAGAGCCCCATTTATGCCACTAGGGCCCACCAATTGTGCCTGGTAGAACTGTTTAGAAATAACAAGGAGGGCATTCAGAGAGTTTGTCAGGTAGAAATTCTCAAGAGAACCGTAATGCCACAGGCCATAGGAGTTTCAGATGGAGTCTGGGCAGTAGCACTGGAGAAAGGGCTGATCCTATCACAGGTATGTGGGAGGAAGTCGACAGTAACCATTAGAGCAGAGCCACCACTAACTATTATTAGTTTGCCTATGGGGTGCTCGGCTTTTGGGGGGTCTATCATCCTACCGCCATATTATCAGGCGGAGGAAGAATTTGAAACTAAGGACTCTTTCCTTGCTCTATCAAACGTATCCTCTGGCGGGTGGACGGGTCTGTGGGATCCCCTAGTGTTGAAATCCCCCAACCTAACTATGGGTAAATTGCCCCAGCTGCTGAAGGACATAGATAGAATTAACCTACACCAACTGGTGTATAAGCTGGAGACGGTGGGGAAGAAAATCCCCACGTGGAATGAACAGTCCACAGGCACCATAGCCTGGTCGTCACTGGGGGGTAGCGTCTTAGTGATAGTTATGATTATATTAGGATTTGTAATCAAGGGTAGGCAGTGGTTAAGGAGTAGGCAGGAAAATATGCCAGTAGGGAGCGCGATGGTTGGGACATATCAGCAGATACGGCAGGGACCAAAATGAAAAAAGACACCACAGTCGTCACAAATATGGATCAGTTTGATTCTTCATGTCCCGTGCAGGCACGGCCTGAAGAGCCTCTGCAACTGGGCGTTATAAGGACGAAAACATAAAAAAAACCAAAAAAAAAACAGCCGTCACGATAATGAACTACTGGACACTTCATTCATGATCCAAGGAGCTGTTGTAATTTGGTGTTTTAAAGACAAATGCAAAAAAATGAAAAAAAAAAAAGAGATAAGATAAAGAAATCTGCAACCTGCATGTTCAGTGCAGAGAACGATGTAAAGTGAATCCCTTAGAAAGAAAAGGAAGGGAAGAAAAACCAAATGGTTGATGGAGGTAGCAGTGAAATCTGGACTTGTTGGACTTTCCTAATTAGGATGAACATTGTTTTTGTGTGTATATGGGTTAATGAAAGACTGTAAGAGATGACCTGTCAATACCTCCAGTAACCCAGGACATATATTGTTGAGGTTTCTTTTTGTTTGTTGGTTGTTCTCTTGAGAAAAGGGGTGGTAGAGACCCTAAGATTCGGAGATGTAATCGACAATGCTTCTCTAAAGTAATGATATTTCCTGTTACGGCGCCTATCCAACTGCGGAAATTATGATGTTCCCGAGTCGTAAGGAATTCAAAAAAAATGAATACGTCTGAATCATTTAGAAGGGTGGTTAAAATTCCCTTGCGTTCATCAGAAGGGGATGTGAAATCTTGGAGGTGAGCCAGAAAAGCCCTCCTGAACCATTAAGTAGAAGGGTGCTTAAAATTCCCTTGTGTTCATCAGAAGGTGATGTGAAATCTTGGAGGTGAGCCAGAAAAGCCCCCCTGAATCGTTAAGTAGAAGGGTGCTTAAAATTCCCTTGTGTTCACCAGAAGATGATGTGCAGTTTTGGAAGTGATCCGAAAAAGTACTCTTGATTGTTGAGTCAGAAGTCCCCCAAAGATCATTACAGGAGAAGCAAAGTCGAAGAGCTGAACCCAACATTACCATAATATATGTATTTTTTATTGTGTGTGTGTGTGTGTGTGTGTGTGTGTGTGTGTGTGTCGTATTGAAAGAGGTGAGGATCCCACCCGTACCAGTGCACTGTTGGCCATTGTTTTTTTTTTGTCTTTTGTTTTATATTTTTGTTCTTTCTATTGAGAGGAGGTAATCAAGCCCCTGATTATATATTGTTGTGAATCTTTTTTTTGTTATGATGTTTTTTTCTTCTTCTCAGAACCAAGAGAAAAATGTTGTCCTCCCTTTAGGCGCCGAAGGGAGATGCATAGTGTTTTGTTTTGTTGTAATTTATAAATAAATGACAAAAATAGTTGAGGGAGGTGTATGATACTGTGGTTGAAGACGAACATGGTCAGAATAAATAAATAAATAAATAAGAAAGAGAGTAGGTTAAGGTCCGGCATAAGTAAAAGGGGTGGGTGGCTGACCTTTTTACGAATCCAAAGATTAGGTCGTAAAGTTTAAAGAGACCTGTATGCCACCATGAAATGTGACCACTTGGTGATAATATCTTAGGCACCCAGGTATTAAAAGCAAAAAGGATTTTTAGGAGAAATTCTCTTTTGAAAAAATTAATGATCAACGTATTGAAGATGGATTGTCTGAAAAAATATTTGAGTACTTTAATTTTAAGGGTTAATGGCGACTAGAAGTCGGCGATTTATTTAAGTGCTGGCCATTTGTGTGGTCCGGAGAAGATGGTTTGGGGAAGGGGAATTTGACATAAATACAACTAAACTCGAGCCCTAAGTTAGTTACAACTCGGCCGTTGAAGTGTCAAGATCGCGGGTAGAGATAGACAGTAGCAGCCAGCGAATATCAACACACCCTTCTTCCATGTGTCTTGTTTACACTTGTTGTTGTTGTTTTGTTTTTAATCCTTGTGAGCCTGTTTTTCTGACTCGTGCCTTAAATTCGGCCAGCACATAATTCACAACGCTTGGGGTCCATACAAGTACATCGAAAGGGCAGAGTGCAGAACAGGTCTTCTCACACTTATGACTTTATTATTTATTTTTTAAATTTTTTTTGTGTGTGTGTGTTATGTTCATTTGTTGGTTATATAGGCGTTGTTTCGTCTGTTAGTAAGTATTCCTTGTAGCGTGTTGGAGTTCTGATGTGTCTTCCTGATGAGGTTTGGTTGTCAGCATGATCTTCATGTGGTCTGGCTTGGTGTTGTGTGCTTGGTACTATATTTCTCTCTTCCCTTGTGGATGGGTCTGTACGTATGTCGGTTTCTCCTTATGGTGTTACCATTTTCTGTGGTAACATTGTAGGGTCTGGGCTCTTTGTTTGTGTCCGTAACTACTGCCTTTTCCCATGTAGCTGACTGAGGGTTTATTACTGTTACGTACTGACCATTGTGGAGTGTTGGCAAATCTTTAGCACCCCGGTTGTAGTATTTTTCTTGTTCCTGTTGGCGTTTGTATAACTCCTCTGAAATTTTGTCCTTTTCAGGGTGTGTGTTCTTGATCCTTATTGGGAGGTTTCCTCTGATCATTTTTTTGTACAGCAGCTGTGCTGGACTTGGAAGGCTGTGATTGATTGGTGTTGTTCTCAAACACAGCAATGCCATGTCTATATCTGTGTTGATGTCTTTGGCCTTTTTAGTGTCTTTTTTACTGTTTGGATGGTTCTTTCTATAAAACCATTTGACTGGGCGTATATTGGTGAAGAGGTAATGTGGTCAAATCCCTAGTCTTTGGCAAATTGTTTGAATGCATAGCTATCATATTGCGGGCCATTATCGCTTATGATACGTTCCGGAATCCCGTGTTCTCCGAATAGGGATTTCAATGTATGTATCACCTCTTGGCTTGTGCATGTGTTATGCATTTTTCTGATAAACGGGAACTTGGAATGGTAGTCGGCTACAAGTAGGTAAGTTTCCCCTGCTACGTGGAAAAGATCAGAGCCAATTACTTTCCATGATCTGGAAGGAATTTCATGTGGCATCATGGTTTCCTTCTTTTGTTCATTTTGGTATTTCTGGCATGTGAGGCATCCTTTAACAATTTTTTCGATGTCCTCGTTTATTCCTGGCCAGTACACACATGTTTTGGCTCTTAGGATACTTTTTTCGATGCATTGATGGGATGCATGGATCTTATTTAGAATTTCATTCCTCGTGGTGTTAGGGATTAGTATCCTTTCCCCTTTCAGTACTAAGGAATCCCTATTGATAGCTCATCTCTGAATGACCAATATGGTCTGAGTGGTGCTGGGGTATCTTTGGCTTTGTCCGGCCATCCAACATATATTTTTTCTCTTTGTGCTGACACTACCTGGTCATTTCTCGACTCCTCCTTCAGCTCCTCGAGTTTGTTTGTACTGAATTGTACAAACTCAATTCTTACATCCAGGTTTACTGGGTTGCAATTATTTTTGTTTGGTAATCTTGACAGCCCATCAGCCAACAGTACCTCTTTTCCTGGACGATATGTTATGGTGAGATCATATCCCTGTGTTTCCATTAACATTCGTTGTAGTCTTGGGGGTGCTGCCGACAGATTTTTTTGGCTTATCATTTCTAGTGGTTTATGGTCAGTCTCAACTGTGAATGGCCTCCCATACACGTATGTATGGAATCTCTGGCATCCAAATACAACTGCTAGCATCTCGCGTTCTATGTTTGCATATCTTTGCTCAGCCGAAGTGAGTGATTTGGATGCGAATGCAACTGGCCTATCATTTTGTAGTAGAGCTGCTCCTAGTCCTCTGCTCGAAGCATCAACTTGGATGATTGTTGGCTTGGTAGGGTCAAAGTATGCTAGGGTTGTTTCTTTACTGATTATGGCCTTGATTCATTGGAAGGCCTTCTCATGACTGTTTGTCCATGTATATACGTTCCCTTTTTTTAGGAGGTCACGATGATTGGCAGTGTGTTCAGACAATCGAGGCATGAAAGGAGCCATGTATGTCACCATTCCTAAGACATGCTGTAGTTCAGCTTCATTGATAGGAGATTTTAGGGCTCTGATGTCTTCTACTTTTTGGGGATCTGGGTGTACTCCATTCTCGTCGTAGATTCCGCCAAAAAATTTGATGGATTTGGTCTTAATGTTACATTTTGTGCTGTTGAACACAATACCATTTTTCCTCGCAGCTTCCATCAGGCTGAGCAAGTTGTTATCGTGCTCCCTTTCGTCTTTTCCAAATACTACCACATCCTCAGAGATACCGATGGTTCCAGAGAATTTTTCGAGTATTTGGTCCATCTTTTGTTGGAATATATCCTAGCTCATCACCAACCCGAATGGCATCCTCATGAAACAGTGCCTGCCAAATGGACTGTTGAAGCATATTAAGTCTTGACTTTCTTCATCAAGCTGGATGGACCAGTAGCCATTTTTTGCATCTAGCTTACTGAACCATTTTGCTTTTGCCATTTTGTGGGTTATTTCTTCCAGGGTTGGGAATCTGTGATGACATCTTTTGATTGCCTTATTTAAATCTTTTGGGTCCAGGCAAATCCTCATTTGTCCATTGCTTTTTCGGCTATATATTAGGCTGCTGACCCAGTCGGTTGGTTTTTCAACCTTTTTTATGACACGGTCTTTCACCATCTTGTCTAATTTTTTTTATTTCATCTTTTAGGTGGATGGGGTATTTTCATGGTGCATGTATGACTGGGGTTATTGTGGGATCGAGAACAATGTGGTATTTACCTGGGAAGTGGACTATGCGGTCAAATTGTTTTGGGTAATCCCGTAGTAGGTCGTTGATGGACTGTATTTGGTAATTCTTTTTTATTTCACAATGCAGGGTTAGCATTTTTAGGTTGCGGCAGCTTGGTAATCCTAGTATTGCTGGTCCGTTTGTGTCTGTAATGTAGAATTTTTCTGCTGACCATGTGTCTTGATTGTATTTGCATTGGAGTTTGATGGTGCCAATTTGTGGTATGATAGTCTTGTTGTATGCTGTTAGAATGGTGTCTGAGTGTTTCACTAATTTTCCTGGTGCATTTGGACACATTTCTTTGTAGATCCACAATGGTAGAATATTACCTTCTGCACCGGTATCTACTTTTACTAGTAGTTTCGCTGGGATCTTTTCTCTTCCTGGTACTTTGATTTTTATTTTTGTTGTGACCTCGGTGTGGTTATCCGAACTGTTTATGTTATGAAATTGTAAATCTTCAGAATCGCTATTGTCAGTGCCATTGTCTACAGCATCAATATTTTTGTTATATCTCTGGTCGTATTTCGACTTGTACCGTTCTCTTGGTAGAGTGTTGTATTGTGTTTTGCAAACACTCGCCCAGTGGTTCCATTTCCCACATTTTAGGCATTTTGTACCCTGGGCTGGGCATTTGTCGTATCGCCTGTGGTTTTCTCCACATTTTGGACAGTCTCTGTTTTTGTGTTTGTTCTGTATGCTATCGACTGCGGCATTTTGTTGTGGGTTTTGTATTCTTGTGGCTTGTAACTGCTTCATGTGGTTAATTGATGCTTCATGGTTTTTTCCTATCTGTATAGCTTTTTCTAGGGTCATTTTCTTGTCTTCTGCAAGTAATTGTTTTTGTACTTCTGGGTATATTGTTCCAGCAATTATTTGCTCTATGAGCGTTTTATCGAACTCAGAGTTAAACTCGTCTCTGTGTTTCGTTTTCCGAAGATCACACTGCGCTGTCTGTAGACGCAGTCTGGAAATAAATTCGTCCATTGTCTCTGGTTCGTTGGTATTACTGTCAATTTTTTTGTTAACATTTCTGAGTGCCAAGCGGGCTACTCTAAAATTTTGGTTTGACTTTCCGTATTCCTCGAATTTTTCCCATACGATATCCGGCCGTTTTTGTCCTCGGCAGACAGACCCCAACTATTAAATTTCAAAATACCTTTTTCTCCTGTGCAAAGTAAGATTTCGTCAATTTGATCCTGTGGGTCTGTTATTTTTTTTTCTTCTGAATAGCATTTCGCATTGTTGACGGAACAGTGATATGGCTTCAGCTCTGTTTGGGTTGTCCCATTTCATCGTAATGTTGTCTAGGGCGGCCATCTTGTCTCTGACACTGCAGTTTACGAGGGGCTCTCTCGGTTCCTTATTTTCGTTTTTTGTGGAGGTGAATAAGTGTTTTTTTCGTAGCGTGTGTGTATATATCAAGTGCGCGAGGTATTAAGGAACACCGCTGCTATCATGAAATAAGTGTACTCACACAGATATATGTTTTATGTAGATGTATATATTCACGTGAATTACAGCAACATTTAGAGTCTTAGGGCCTGTTCAAAGTGAGGCTAGGCGGATGTAAGCAAACCCTACTAGAATGTTGCGGGCTTAATGTAGTTACCAGTAGTTAGTGGTCACAACTGTTACAGGGACCACCAAAAAACTTTCCGTTTTAATTTTCCGACCTAAATCAGAAGTCAACCAACTTTTTTACTTTTTTTCTATAAAGATAAGAGTCTGAATAACTATATCAAAGAAATTGTATAACATACCACGCAGTAGTAGTCTTAGAATATACGGAAGAGCAAAACTGACATATTTGTTTTGTTTTCATACAAAGAGACGAGACGCTTCTCAGTAACTATTGTTTGTTTTTCTTAGAGTAAAAATTTATTTTTCAACTTTTTCGACCTATTAGAATAAAAAGTAAGATTTTAAAAATTAATACCAAAACCGAAGACATTTTTTTTTAAAGTCAATTTCACTGTGAAATTTTGATATTAAATTTTTTCAAGTTTTTATTCATTTTAGTAAATTTTAATATTAAAGTTTTTAAAGATTTTATTCATTTTAATAGTAAATGTTGGCTAAAAAAAAGTATTGTCTGTTACATCCAACCATAGGCAGATAGTTCATCGTAAGAGGGTAATAATATGTATTTTTTTCTGTCTAAATTGCGGCCTGAAAATTACCCTTTCGCATGTAATACGGATAGATTTATTTATTTTTTAAGATAACGATGTAATTTTTCCCAATCGGATAATTTGATCTTTGAATTAACTGTTTTTCTTTGTAACAACCCCGTACGATCTTTAATTGTTTTTTACGAGATTTTTGATAAACAAAGTTCGGAAATATTTATTTCCCTTTTATTCAAGATGGCCTAAACTTATCACGTGACCACTTGATCCCGTGACTAATGAATACAGAATTCTGCTAAAAAAATGTTTACATTTTCGCACCCTTAAATCAATTGAAATTTAACTTAACCAAAAGCAAGTTATGACTACCGGATTTAAAAAAAAAAATCTATTAAAAAGTAACTAAAAGTCAAATTTTCAAGAAAATTTCCGTAATTACTTACCTTTTGATGAAATTATGTTTGAAATAAGGTTTTTTTCCTAAAATATATTACAGGAAATATTTTTTACAAAGCCCCCCCCCTCTATTTTATTTTAGGAAATCTGAAAAAATGAACCGATAAAAAACGATTTTTAATTTTTTTTTCTTTAAAGATAAGAGTCTGACTAATCATATGAAAAGATTTTTATCAGTTTCTATACGAGAATTTTTTAGTAAAAGAACCATGAATACAGAATTCTGCTAAAAAAAATGTCAGAATATTGACATGGTAACAAGCCGCCGCTTAAAGGTGACACTGACACAGAGAAAACTGAATTAAATGAGAAACTCCACCATCTTCAGTGAACTTCGGCCGCTGGACAGTTTAAGTACTATTAACAGCGTTGATCCCAGGTGGCTATCTCCCCAGGCAATACCAGCCACCTTGTTTTGAAGGGGCAGGGTTAGGTTTATTGCCCAGTGTCTGAGACGACCCAACCCCCCGCTTGAGGTGGATTGCCGACGGGATCAACAGATTTTTTGAATTTTTCCACCACCCATGAGTTTCGGCTAATGATATATATATATATATATAACACCCCATCTAAAAATTAAAAAAAATAAATTTTTTTTTTCTTTCCATGGATTATTATCGATTGCACACCAATCTATCAGATTGTGAAAAAAAAAAAATTGTAGTAATGAGTCGAACTTACCTGACTCAAAGCGTCCTCGATGCCTGGCCTGCGAAACTGTCCTGGCAAGGAAAGGAATGTAGTTGGGGGAAGAAAGAATGTGGTACGACATTATGCCCACTCTGAGTACGAAGTGTCAAGAAGTTGGAGGGGGCCGAATGGACTTTTTATAGAGGTTACGAGGCATTATGGGTGACTACACATGATGCATTGCAATGCATCTTTTATTTGACTATAAAAGCGACCTATTTTGGCCTGAACAGTGTACTCCATTTTTGTTCTTCAGTAACAGAGTGTCGAGAGAGCGAAAGAGGAAGGTGAAGGTGAAAGTGGAGTGAAGAAAGAGAAGCCGGTGGACAATTTTCAAAATTCCAAAAAGTTATTTATTTTTCGAGTTTTCAGGGGTGCTCAGTACCCCATATAAGTTTAACGTAAATCGTACCCCCATATCGGAACCACTAAAAAAAAATTTTTTTATTTATTTTTTTTCCTTCAATGGATCATTTCCCCTCGTGGTGGGTGCGTGTGGGTGGACGAGCTGGACAACGGCGCTACGGGTGGCGATCGGGAGGTGAACGGGGTGGGCGAGCCTCACTGCCCGTCAGACTCCTTGTGCTCTGTTCGCCGTCTCCTATCTGACTGCTAACTGCTACTGCTGACCCCTTAAGTAAAGGCAGCCGCCCACACATCCTTTTGTTCCTTGACCGGAAGTCCTTACTTTTTGTTCAAATTCCCGTTTGTCCAGATGAAGTCTTTTGTTACACTTCTTTTGTTATACTAAGATTTCTGTCTAGTGCAATCTATTGTTTCTTTCCAGTTCAATTTTTCCTTGTCTTTTCGTACTTCCCGCGCAAAACAAATGCGGCTATCACCAAACCATAACATATAGAAGTCCGTCTTATCATGTTTGAATCAATATTCTTAAACAGTTTAGATATAAAATTCAGAAATGAATGCAAAAGCAAATTATTTTAAATATACGCAGTTGTTTCAAACAGATTGTGGCAAGAAACCATAAACATTTTAATACATTGTTTAAATCAGTTTTGTAAAAAATATTTATGCTTTTAAAAATATGGTTAGTTTAATTATTTTTCTAAATTAAAAAAATATTTCTGATTTCAAAAATAATTACATTCTTATAACATAGAATTTTTTTCTATGGTGGACAACACATTTTACAACATTATATATACTAGCAAATTTATGCACCTTCCAGGTGCAAGTATTTAAGTTTTAATATAATAAAATATCATATTAAATTAGAAAGGCTAATGAAACTGAATAAGAATGTAGATAAAAAAAGATTTGGAACAGAGGGGGTATGATTGAAAAATAGAACAACGTTGAAACTAACTCTTCCATCATTGTCACCAAATAAATACAATTGCATGTTATTAGTATGTAGATATGGTCGACAGTCTTAATGATGTAAAACAATTTTATTAATAATTGGGTTTTAAATAAAAAAATAAAATCATGGAGAATGTGATGTAAATAACAAAGGGAATTGTGATTTGTATAGTAATATAGTTTCGGTTACAGACAGAAAAACTCACAATCTCCATTATAATAAGATATATATATATATATATATATATATATATATATATAGAGAGAGAGAGAGAGAGAGAGAGAGAGGGGGGAGAGACAGACAGACAGAGAGGGAGAGACAGATACAGGGAGGGAGAGAGACAGACAGACAGACAGACAGACAGATACAGAGTGGGGGAGAATCAGGGAGAGAGAGATTTATTTTTAAATTTTCTTTTTATGAAATCAATCTGTTTTTAGTTTTTTGGGTTTTTTTTTAACCTTACGGACAAAAAACAATTTAAGCATAAAATACCATTTTTAAATATCAATATGAAACCAAACAAATTATTTTAGATGAAGTCATTATTTTTTGATTTAAAAAAAAGATATTTGTACATTACTGGTTATCGGAAATTTGGGTTATCTACCCCTTAATTAGTTCCTGAAAAGTTCAGACGCCAGGGGGTAGATAGCCCTAAATCAACAGAACAGAATCCGCAGGCACTGAGGTGAGACCACAGTAGCAGCGGTTGAATTAAGGTCTGTATCATCAGTCTAGGCACCCACAGGAATAACACCAGAAAAATTCAACGAACAGAACAGGCAAACTGACAACTCAACAGACTATTGCAACAAGAAACAATTACAGAATTGCCTCTCCTCGATCTTTTATGACAATCCAAATTATTTCATGCATGGATTATCATTAATTCAAAGGAATATTATTTATCAAATTGATTCTAATTTCCCTAAAAGACAGCAAATAACCATTTCTTCCTGGTCCACTCTGACCCGTAGTGGTAGTACTTGTTTTGGTCCCATCTATATAGATCAACAGATGAATTTAAAAAATGTGTTTAAAAAAATTGAATTTGAAAAAAAAATTGAATACCTAACAAGAATGAATAAAACAAAACATCTTCAGCATGAAATAACCCAACAAGAGTTGACATGCCGTAAAATCCAAACAATCAACCAAACATTTTATCATTATCATTATATTACATGGACTTTCATCATTTTTATATTATTATCATTATTGTTTGTTAATTGGAAAGCCAACTGATAGTGCAGTGTTCTTGGCTAAGTAACATTACAGTGGTCTGTTTAGTTTCTCATTAGAATTTTTATTCATTCCAATTTTCTCAAAAGAGATTTCATGTCAGTCCTGGAGAATTGTTTTAAAAGATTTCCACCAAAACTTTCAATTGACTTTTGATCCGAAATGTTTGATGGTCATATTGATTTTTATAAGCCTTTCATGAAAAAAAAAAAAGAAAAAAAAAGTTTTAAACCATTTGTTCTGTGTCATGACGCATTATCATTTAGAAATGAAATTACTTTTTTTTCATTATCCTCATCATCATCATCATCATCATCATTATCCTCCTCCCCCTCCTCCTCCTCATTATCCTCCTCCTCCTCCTCCTCCTCATCATCATCATCATCATCATCATTAAACCATATTTCTATTGATAGAATGAGAAAATAATATCGGATTTCAATGTACACAAGTGACGTTCATCAACCTTATATGGTAATCTTAATTTTGATATTTATCAAGTGCAACTTACCGAGCTAAGTACCTTTGTCTCATACATTAAATAATATTTCCCACCGAGCGAACCTCTTGGCAACTTTAGTATGAACTGTACAAACTCTTACACAAACACTTTGTACACTTAACTTACATTTCATATATTGCACCAATAAAAGTTATTAACCCGAATATACAATATATATTCGCTTTGTGTACCTTTCCTTATTATAAGAAAGGGAACTTGAATTTCTCTCTCTCTCTCACACTTGACAAGAATAGAGAAAGTAACACATATAATGAGTAGGTATTCTAAATATATTGAGAGGGGGAGAAAGAAACAGGCAAGAAGTATACAGAGAGAATGGTGGATTTTTGACTTAATTGCAAATTACGACTAATTAGAACCAAATGAAATGACATTTTTTTCAAACATTAATTACATTTAGGATTAAATTATATTTTGGGATGTGTTTTGTGTCATAAATCTACTGAGGAAAAAAGCCTTTATGTGCCAAAAGTTGATTCGCTCAGCTTTAGTATAATAATAATAATAATGATAACATGCACACACATGTATATATATATATATATATATATATATATATATATATAGTATTTGATAATTTGCTTGAAGCATTGTTAAGTAAAGTATATTATTATTTATATTTTAAAGGCAATTAAAATGCATATAAAATAGTGTCCAATGTCTAATTAATTCAAAGTATCATCATCTTTAGAGACTGTTTTTGAGATGGATGCAGTCTTGTGTGTTTATATATATTTTTTTTGGGGGGGGACGTTATAAACACACGTCACGTAAGTTGTTAGAATGCCACACAAAAGAGACGCAATTGAACAATGGAAATCATGTCTTCGACATTCTAACCCATTTTTTTGCAACCAACTTATTTCGGTGACTGACTTATTTCTCCTATTAACTGCAACCCGTGTAATTGGGTCAGACAGTGACTATAAACATGCACAAATCACCTTTCTATGTGACTTGGTCAGATGAACACTTGGTCCCTTTGCTACGTTTTCAGAACAATTGCCAGTATCTTCAACAATCGTCAAACAGAAAAGACGCATTCCCGATCTCTGCAGAACTTAACAGTTTTTTTATCCACTCTTCTTTGTACAGTCTGTTGAGAACTTTGAACATTTCCCTTTGTATCATTTTGTAAACTTGTTCGTTAGTGTTCATCAATATATATATTTATTTAAATCAACTTCGATTTTGCTGTTGTCTTCTTGACCAAATTCAAAAGGAACAATAGCTGTGACCGATTTAGGTTTTGAAATTAGAAGAAAGAAAGAAAGAAAAACGGAAATATAATTCGCCGGCTGACCTCGGCCGTAGATTCAAAACAGATGGGCGATCCGGAAATGACCTCGACCGGGGAGTCGAGGCGGATGGTGGCCGGGATAGGGCTGACCATATCAGTAGTAAAATCTCCCAGAAGCGAGAGTCGGCGGTGGGGGTCATAGACAAGTCTTTGATGTGATCAGACTTTAGTCGCACGGAAAAAGATAAATCCTGTTTTATAGATTACCGGAAAATGAAAATCGAAATTAAAAGAAAATCAAATGTATTAAAAGGATACTCAAGTAGCCGTAAGATCGTCGGGAAAGAGAATCTTTTGTTTTATTGTCTCCTTAACACTTAAGAATGAAGATAAACCCTTGTTGAAAATCGAAATTAAAGAAAGTCAAATGTATTTAAAAAACATTCAAGTGGCTGGAAGAGATGGCACTTAGATTGGTGAGCGGAAGTAAATTCGATTGGCTGGTTGAAACAAGAGGGAGGCGGTTACCCTGCTAGAGTAGGAGGAGCAGAAAAATTCCTAATATCTTCATGCTGGCCGGAAATAAAATTGTTCCGATTGAAATTTTATTTAACTCAGATGTTTTTGGCTTGAGAAGCAGATGAAGCCACGCCAGGCTTGAAAGAGGACGTTGTGATTGCTTGAGGATCACATGCGCTGACCGGGCTAGCTGACAAGATTAACGCAATACTGAAAGCCGAGAGTAACTGACTTCAGCTAAGACCATTTTGAAAACTTAGTCAACTTACGAACTGTTTTGCACAATACTTTGCAGAAGACCAGAAGTATTTAGTTACGGGTGCATCACTCCCACAAGCCTTGAGAAATAATTGTTTGTATTCTTTTGTTATTTGAATATACATTTTATTAAGTTTTAAGAAAAAGAGTTGTTGTTTTTTTTTATGTGACCAATAGGCCGCCGTTAACCTTGGACATCAGT
>CM042167.1:70769132-70827427 GCA_023376005.1 Doryteuthis pealeii
TCTGAATTCAACCTGATACCCTCTCTGAAAAAATGCAGAGGTATCAGATAACCTTCAGAGGACACACATCCGAAAACCATCACAGTTTGGGAAAATTTTGTCTGCATGACATGAGGAGTGTCCTTCGGACTGTATGCAAGCCATCTGTTATTCTGTGTGTTGTGCTTTTGATCTTGGCAAAAGTTTTTCTCATCGGAAAAGAACCAGATTGTTTGTGGTTCAACAGGAGGTTTCACTTTGCTAAGAAGTTTCTTTGCCTTTGTCAGATGATTTTCACGGGCCTTTTCTGGAAGCAGTTGACATCTGTGACACTTGTATGAGTAGTAGTGAAAGTCTTCATTGAGTGCAAGCTTCATGGTAGAGGCTGAAACATTCAATTCATGTAACAAAACCCAAATTCCAATGCCACTTTTTTCTGCAGGTTTTCGAGGAATTCTGCTGTACAAATGCAATCAAATCATCTGTTATGTTGCTTTCTTCTAGCCACAGGTTCATAGTCCCCATTGCAATTCTTCAGTTCATGCCTGATTGTTTTTACAGTGTTCAGGGAGCACTGCGCAGCAACCTTATTTTGATGGCCAGCATAGATCATCATGATACAAGTTATTCTCTTCCATGATTCACTTGGGTTCCATTGATCCATTTTATCTCTCATTATGTATATGAATGAAGAAGGGTCCAAGCTTTTAAATGATGTGTAGTGTGTGTCAATACCTCCAGCCTACAGAGAAAAATAACCAAATATAAGTATGTCAAATTTATTCCAAACACCCTGTATATGTACACACACATACATATATATACACACACATAGATATATATATATATATCAATTTGTCTATGTAATTATCTATATAGATAGACACAGTTACATTAACAAATTGATATATGTGTGTGTATATATGTACACACACACACACATATATGTTTATATATATATCAATTTGTGTATGTACACCTGTCTATGTACATACATTTAAGTTGTTACCTGTAATTTACTGAAAGGTGCTTTTGTTGTTGTCTCTGTACCTGTCGAGTGAAACATGACAGACCCGTCGACTAGCGCATTCATCGAGACAGTTTCGCCCTAGCACCTGTGAAGGTAGCTAGGTATATAATAACAGGTTTGAATGGTTTTACACTCGCACCTATGACCAGGCACACAATCATAGGATGATGACGATAATGATAATGATAATAATAATAATAAGTCCTGGAGACTTGAGTCAAGGCTTGTAGTGTCTGAGGAGACTTGGTGTCACTCAGAATCCAGTAAAAGACCATCAGCTAACACTGGTGTGAAAAACTCACAAGGAGTGAAATAATAATAAGGATACTACTACTACTAATGATTATAATAATCACAATAATAATAATTATAATGATGATAATGATGATAATAATCATAATAATAATAATAATGATAATGATGATAATAATCATAATAATAATGATAATTATCATAATAATAATGATTATAATGATGGTAATTATAATGATGAGGATAATAATCATAATAATGATAATAATGATGATAATTATAATGATGATATAACAATCATAATAATTACTATCATTATGATTGTTATTATAATGATAATTATAATGATGAGGATAATAATCATAATAATAATGATGCTGATAATAATAATGATGCTATAAAATTACTTAGATTATAATATAAAGTCACTTGGAGAAAAAGAAAGTTACAAATACTTAGGAATTTTAGAAGCTGACAATATCAAGCAAACTGAGATGAAAGGAAAAGTTAAAAAAAGAATAACTCAGGAGAACAAGAAAACTCTTAGAAACCAAGCTCAGCTGCAGAAATCTCATCAAAGGAATAAATACCCGGGTCATCCCCATTATAAGATACTCTGCACCATTCTTAAAATGGACAAAGAGGAACTCAGGCAGATTAACCAAAGGACCAGAAAATTAATGATAATGCACAAGGCATTACACCCTAGAGATGATAGAGATAGTGTATATGTATCAAGAAAGGAAGGTGGAAGAGGTCTTGATAACTTAGAGGATTGTGTAGATGCCACAATCCAAGGACTTGAAGAATACACAAAAAGAGCAAAGAAAGATTATTTATGGCAGCCTATAACAGCAGCTGCAACATATGGACAAACAGAAAAATAACAAAAATAAGAAAAAGATGGGAAGAAAAACAATTATATGGATGCTTCAAACATCAAATTGAAGAGGTTGCATATGAAAAGACTTGGACTTGGTTAAGAAAAGGAAACCTCAAGAGAGAAACTGAATCACTAATAATTGCTGCTCAAAATAATGCCATAAGAATGAATATATATATCAAAGCAAAAATTGATAAGACACAACAAACAGCAAATGTAGAGTGTGTAGTGACAGAAATGAGACCATTAACCATGTATTAAGTGAATGTAACAAACTAGCACAATGAGAATACAAAGCTAGGCATGACTGGGTGGGGAAGGTGATCCACTGGGAATTATGCAAAAAACTAAATTTTGATCATACAACAAAATAGTATATGCATAAACCAGAATCTATTCTTGAGGACTTTGAGATAAAGACGGATCACCTTATCACAGCCAGGAGATCAGACCTTGTATTGATTAACAAAAAAAAGAGAACTTGATAGCTTCTGCAGTTCCAGCAGATCACAGGGTGAAGATGAAGGAAAGTGAAAAGATAGACAAATATCTGGATCTTGTCAGAGAATTGAAAAAGCTGTGGAATATGAGGGTGAAAGTTATACCAATAGTAGTTGGGGCACTAGGAACAGTCCTCAAAAGCTTAGAAAAAAGACTTGAGAAACTGGATATCAGAGGAAGAATTAAAACCATCCCGATAACAGCATTGTTAAGATTGGCTAGAATACTCAGGAGCGTCCTGGAGAGCTGAGGAGACTTGTTGTCACACAAACTCCAGTGAAAGACCATAAGCTAACACCAGTGTGAAAAACTAACACATAATAATAATGATGATGATAATAATAAAAGTATATACACTTTGAATTCATTTACACATTACCCTAACAGTTATACATGCTCTATCAATGATATTGAGCACTCTTTACTTATAAATATAACATACTTAGGGCTGGCTTAGCTCAGTGAGTAGAGCATCTGGCTCGGAACCACAAGGTTCTGGGTTCAATACCGGCCTACGCCAACTCAGCGTCGGATTAACACTGGGATCTGTGTGGTAAAGTGAGGAGCTGATAGTATGTGTGTCACTCCACCTCAGATGCAAAATCAATATCCCTGGTCTAGTGCTAGGGAAAAGAGGACAGACTCCCTTGCTGTCTGGCTGATAGTGATAATAGGCCACTCCGTCAACTTACTATATTATCAATATTAATGTATATATATATATATTAGGGATATCCAAAATGGGCCTAAAAAGCATTTTTGACAAAATAACTTTATCCTCCCCTAGAGAAAATAATTTACCAAAATTCAGGGAATTATCGGATTTTAATGAAATTTTCAGTGTTTATGTATCAATAAATGATCTTTATAATGCATTATTTATTTTATTTCAAAACTTTTTCATTTTTTTCACGTCACCTAATTTTGACCCCCCCCCCTTATGTTGGTGGCGTAAAATGTTTTGCAAGTTGGTCATTTTTTATACTAATTACAGTATAAATAATGAGATAAAAGACCGAAGTTATGAATAGAAACAAAAAAAATTTTTATGGTTGTTGTTTTATGAGAAAATAAGTTCCAAAAATCGAAAAATAAAATGTAAAAAAATAATAAATAATTAATTTTTTGGAGATTTCTTTTTTATTCATTTCGATAATTATTTAATTGGCTATTATTTTATAAAAGAAAAAATTATACATCAATGCTTTTTCTGCTTAAAAAGGGAAGGGGGTACATTTTCAATCGAGCTTTTTTTCAAATAGTAGACTTTTTGTGGAAAAAATAAGGTCTGCATTAAGTAGATATTTATTTTTAGAATCTAAAAATATAACATTTTAAACTTAACATCAGGCTTAAGTATTTTAAATGAATTTTATATATTAATTTTTCATAGCAAAAATACTAAATTAAAGTTTTGAAATAAAATAACTGATGCATTATAAAATTCATTAATTGATAAATCAATTCTGAAAATTTCATTAAAATCGGATAATTACCTGATTTTTGATAAATTTTTTTTCATCCCAAATGTTACGTTAAAATTGTAAACAAGTGCCTAAAACCATTGAAAAACAGCCAAAATGGCTGATATCGTCGAAATTGACCAAAACAAATGGTTTTAAATCTTTTAAAAATAAACTGCATATGTAATGATATTTTTCTTTTTTTAATGATGGGCAGTATGTTACTACTTATCGATTTAGACAAAGTTTGACCTTAGATAATAGATTTAATTATGTTTAACTCATTTTTAAAACTCTTAGCAGACGACAAAAAAGGGTAACCCTAATATATATATATGTTGAAAGAATGAATAAAGGAAAGAAAGTATAGAATGGATAATATAGGATATTTTAATCAATTTTACTTACACGCGTTTCAGTCAGGAGTTTATCCATGTGTACATTATTCAAACTATTATTATTTTTAAATAATCAAAAGAAATGAAATAATAGAAATAATTATTTCATTTCTTTTGATTATTTAAAAATAATAATAGTTTGAATAATGTACACATGGATAAACTCCTGACCAAAACACGTGTAAGTAATATTTATTAAAATATCCTATATTATCAATTCTATAATTTCTTTCCTTTATTCATTCTTTCAACATACCGTTGGATTCACTTCCAATTTCATTTTACATATATATATATATATATATATATATATATATATATATATTGAGAAAATGATTAGAAGTAAAATATATATGCTTTGGTTAAGATAAAATCTATTGCTGTTATTTAGTTAATACGTTTTTCGATCATTTCGTTTTAACGTTATATTTAACGTTGATTTTTTTTTTTAAATCGAGTAATACAAGAAAAACATTTGAAATTGATTATGTCACAGATGAATTGGCACAATCAATTTGCATAGGTATTCACTGGAGAACATCACTTGTGAGTTCGTTCTTGCTTTTCCGGCAAATTTATTTCAAATGAACAAATAAAGTTCTCGCATTTTTTTTTTTTTCATTTTTTTTCCTTTCACATTTTGTTTATTAAAAAAAATCAACAAAAAATAAGATCAAACACATTAGCACAGTTCAGAAATGAACCTTCCCTAATGAATAGTACCTAGGGTAATCTGAACATTAGCTACATAAATGAGAGTAACCTCCCCTTGTTTCTTTCACTTTGATGAAGCTACCTGTTTTGGTCGGCCATTTTCATTTCACTGTAAACCAATACAACTGCATGTTTTAACACGAAAATATCATAAAATGTGTTCTTAATAACAATTAAGTTCATTTCAAATAATGCACAAGCACAATTAAGAACACATTTTATTATATTTTTGTGTTAAAACATTTAGCTGTATTGATTCAAACAAATATTTTCAGTGTAGATTTATGGTGAAATGAAAATGGCCTACCAAAACCGATGGCTTCCTCAAAGTGAAAGAAACAAGGGGAGGTTACTCTCATTTATGTAGCTAATGTTCGTATTACCATAGCTAGAATGATATACAAATGTCAGGAAAATGAACCGTGTATAGTCAGGATGCATATGTGTTTATGTGTGTGTGTGTGTGTGTGTGTGTGTGTGTATGGAGGGGGCATTGGATTGGAACTTTGTCTTGGAATGAAACGTCAATGATTTATCTCCTTCTTCTGGAATTGAACTCATGAAATTTCATCTCTGAGGGGCCAAAAATTATTCAATGAGAAAACCAAAGACAGTTTGAAAAATCAGATTGACATTTCATACACAATCAAATTTCAAAAGCAATTTTACTCTTTTAATTTAGTAATTTTAATATAATGAAATTTTATTGTGTACAGTGCTCAGGTGCACCACAACTTATCAAAGTCTCATGTCTAGTACATAGAATAATGTAGTAGTGTCAGGAACATGAATAGAATACAGTAATAATATACCTGTATGTGTACAGTGCTCAGGTGCACCACAACTTATCAAAGTCTCATGTCTATTACATAGAATAATGTATTAGTGTCAGGAAGATGAATAGAATACAGTAATAATATACATGTATGTGTACAGTGCTCAGGTGCACCACAACTCATCAAAGTCTCATGTCTATTACATAGAATAATGTATTAGTGTCAGGAAGATGAATAGAATACAGTAATAATATACATGTATGTGTACAGTGCTCAGGTGCACCACAACTTATCAAAGTCTCATGTCTAGTACATAGAATAATGTATTAGTGTCAGGAACATGAATAGAATACAGTAATAATATACATGTATGTGTGTGAGTGTATATGTGTGTGGATAGGGGTATCAGGTATAGTGTTGGATTACAGGAAGCATGGAGGTTTTTCAAAGATGCAGTGTTTTGGCAGCCCATAATTGATACTGGCAGCTTATTCCATGCCTCGGCAACTCTGAGCATGAAAAAATGTTTCTGAAATTCATGTGAGCTATGCTTTTTTCTGACTTTGTAAGCATGCCCACATGTTAGAAACATGGAGATCAAAAAGGTGCACAAGATTGCTGTTGTTAAGATGATTAATGACCTTATGAGCATTTACCAGGTTAGTTATACCACCTCTGTTTGAAATAAGTTTAATATAATAATTAACAATGAATAATTTATATAGAAATCAAAATCAAAACAAAATAAGTGAAAGCTATTTGTGTTGTTTTTAGGTTGTTTTGGGTTTTTTTTGTTAGTCTTTCTAATTTAATTTAGTATTTTACTAAAAAATCCATTAACAAAAAGAAATAACTGTAATTCTATTGTTTCCTGTCTAATTTAGTTGAATATTTAAATTAGAAAAATTTAGCAAGTAAAGCTGGGAGTGATGGGAATAGCTAGCATCCAAGCTGTTTTATTCTTTGATTATACCCCCTCTGTCTTAAATAAAACATAATAATTTAATTCTAAATAATATCAAATGCTATTTTTTAACCTTTTTTTATTTTATTTTTTTATTTACCCAATATTAATATTCACACACATATAAAGCAATCCTAGCTGCATATCATATAAATGCGTCTGGCCTCTTGCCCTAGAAAACGCTAAACGATGCCAGCTGAAAATCCGCCCCGTGCTAGGAACTCCCAAGCTGTTTGAAGGCGTTTTTTCCCCCGCATAACAGTTATTTTGAAAATATCAACAAAAAAAAAGAAGATATTTTAAAGGGGTGTAAAATATTTACATTTACCTGTCGATAAAAAAACGTGTATTGGAGAGATGGAGATCAAAAAGGTGCTCAAGGTTGCTGTTGTTAAGATGATTAATGACCTTATGAGCGTTTACCAGGTCAGTTGCCAGACACCAGAGTTTCAACGAATCCATTCCTAGGGTAGTAAGACATTCAGAATATGGCAGATGCCTGATGGAGGGTATTCGTTTGGTTGCACATCTCGGTAATTTATGAGGAAGTGCGTCCCGGTCTCCTGTCTCAGAAATTGCTTCCCGGTGACTATTGAAATAACGTCCCCAGCTATGTCGTCTCAGATTTTCTTTTATTCATGTTTGTTTAATGTTTTGTTTTTAGTTTAAATAAAAAAGAATTACAAAAAAAGAAGCGACACCCCACAAATACATTTACTTGTAGAAAATATCTATCTATCTATCTCCATTTGTTCATATCTATCTATATTATTTTGTTTATCTATCTATCTCAGTCTATTCCAAACTATATATCCATCTTCATATCTAAACAAACAAGAATTACGACAAATTTCTATAAATGAACAAGAATTACAACAAATTTCTATAAATGAACAAAAATTACGACAAATTACGATAAATAAATAAGAATTACGCCAAAAAAAAGAAGCCCCCCCCCTCTAAAATACATTTAACGCCCTAAGTTGGTTGTTTTCTTTCAAGTAACACCGAAATAGCTGGGACGTTATTTTAATAGTCACTGAGTAGCAATTTCTGAGGCAGGAGACCAGGACGCACTTCCTCATAAATTACCCACATCTCTGTACAGTTTCTAGGAGGTTAATGTTCTGAGTGAGATAGGCGTTCCAGACTGGTGATGCAAATTCCAAGTGTGGCCACACTATAGATTTATACAGCTTAAAGTAGATAGCTGGTGAGCGGTTGACAAAGGTCTTGCTGAGCGACGCCAGGACACCATCAGCCTTCTTGACAATTTTAGAGGGTATTAGTGCTATTATTAAGAATTCTGGGGTATAGGGGTTATCGTCCTTTGTCTGCGAGCCTCTGTTTCAAACCAACCAATCATGAGCTAGCATACTTTGGCGGCAAAGCCGAATAAGCAAACTCATGCCTCTTCTGATCCAGCTAGCACTGGGGACAGACCTAAAAAAGGGTTGCTCCTATTTTTCAACAGACAACCAGAATCGGAGTCGGACGCAAGCAGAAGTCCATCATAGCTGAACGGAACAGAAGGCCGTAGCAAAGGGCTCCGTTAATACCCTATCCCAGGATATACCAGTTAAGTGACAAATATTATTATTTGCGCGAACGAAACTAAAGTTTGCAATTCTTTATATGTAATACAGTCTTTTATTCATATTTCTGTTGTTCGTTTTATTTCTTTAACTCTTAACCTGTCTGCCACACTTGTGGTTAACTCTATTACAAACCTCGGAGTACTGCCGCTAGTGTCCTCATTTCTTTATACTATGTGAAATGCAAACAGTCTCATCCAGGATTTAAACTTATGTCACCAAGTCTATTTCCTACCATGATAACCATTACATCATACGCCTCCACATGGCAGTGCATATATAACAATTGAATTAAGTTGGCCAGTGGGTCAACTTAGAAAAAATCCCTCCCCTTAAAATCCTGGAAAAGCAAAACAAAAAACTAAGAAAACAAAAACAAACTCAAAACAGATTTCTATGATAAAAATACTTTTCATGTCCAATGCCTTTTTATAGTAAAATTATTCTTAATATATTTTCATCATGAGATTATTTCTAATACATTTTATAGTAAAATTATTTCCATTGTATTTTTATCAAGACTATTTCTACTACATTTTATTGTAAAATCATCTCCATTGCATTTTTATAGTAAAATCATTTCTAATACATTTTATAGTAAAATTATTTGCATTGTATTTTTTATAGTAAAATCATTTTCATTGTATTCTTATAGTAAAATCATTTTCATTGTATTCTTATAGTAAAATAATTTTTAACACATTTTTATAGTAAAATTATTTTTAATATATTTTTATCATAAAAGTATTTCTAATACATTTCATAGTAAAATTATTTCCTAAAAAAATCATGTTCAGTGAATTTTACAGTAAAATCGTCAGATTTTTAGGTGTTAAAGTGTCGAGCCAATGAATTTGCTGGAATAAAATGATTGACAGTTAATGATATGCAAATGTTTCCTATAGCTCCACCTCCAGGGCAAATTAGCCAGGCACTGATTACAATTTCTTGTTCTCCTTTTTGCTACTGGAAAACCTGGGATCTAACTTCACTGGATATTTTACCATTTAACTGGGGGGCTTTGGGGAACCAGATATTTATGCCCAGTTTTAGAATTATGTTTAAAAAATATATAGTGCTGTCAAGTCTTTTTCTAAAAGCACTTTGAACAATGTGATGTTAACTAAAGTTACAGTACAAAAAAAATCTGGTAACTAAAAAAAAAAGAAAAAAAAAGAAAACAGATTTTATATTTTTTTACTAACTGCATTTTATCAATAGTTATTGACAATTTTATTTTTTTAGAACCCCCCCCCCAAAAAAAAAAACGGGATAAAAGTGGTTTGTGTTGAATATGGTAAGGAAAACTTAGTTTTTTTCTTTGTATTGGTAAAGTGGACTCCTTTGTTTTTTGTACAAATTAAAGAAAATCCTTTTTTGTATATGATAAAGAAAACTCCTTCGTTTTTTGTACATGGTAAAGAAAACTCCTTCGTTTTTTTGTACATGGTAAAGAAAACTCCTTCGTTTTTTGTACATGGTAAAGAAAACTCCTTCGTTTTTTACATGTAAAGAAAACTCCTTCGTTTTTTGTACATGGTAAAGAAAACTCCTTCCTATTTTACATATAGTAAAGAAAAACTCCTTCCTATTTTACATATAATAAAGAAAACTCCTTCCTTTTTTGTGCATGTTAAAGAAAACTATTTTCTATTATATATATATTTCTTTTTATATATAGTATAGAAAACTCCCTCTTGTTTGTGTTTGGTAAAGAAAACTTCTTAGTCTTTTATATATGGTAATAAAAACTCCCTCTTTTTGTATTGGGTAAAGAAACCTCATTTTTAAAGCTTTTAAAAATGCTATGGCATTTATAGTGTTAACAGAACAGGACAAACTATACTAATAGTTTATTTGTTATTTTTCACAAAAGTACACACACACACACACACACACACACACACACACAATATATATATATATATATATATATATATATATATATATATATATATATATATTACTTCATATATTCTTTCTATTTGGTATCCTTGGCAGCATATTTAAAAGTAAGAGAAAACAATAGAATTTCCCACGTTTACTGTCTTTTGTCAGAGCATCTCAACTGAAACTAAAAAAGAACACTGTGTGGTTTCTCAAATAAAACAAAAACAAAAAGGTTTATGTGTTAGCCTATTCATAGAAAAATAATTTAATATCATCTGTGGGAAAATAATCTGCATTATATCCCTAAAAGATTGTTTTATTTCATAACGCTTCAAACAGAAACCGCAACAGTACATTTCGGAAGTTCATTTTGAATATTTTTTTAATTCAAATACTCAAGAAATCAGGAATTAGAAGATGGTTCTATGATACCATTATCATTATTTCACTCCTGAAGAGTTTTTCTTCTTCTTTTTTTTTTTTTTTTTACACCAGCATAAGCTGATGGTCTTTCACTGGAGTCTAAGTGACAGCAAGTCTTTTTAGGTCTCTTAGACGATTTTGAGTATTTTTGCTGATCTTAACAATGGTGTTGTCTGGATAGTCTAAATTTTTCCTCTGATTTCCAATTCATCTAGTCTGTTCTCTGAACTCTTGGAGACTGTTCCAAGGACCCCTAGAGACTGTTCCAAGGACCCCAACTACAATTTGTATTGCTTTCAACCTCATATTCTACAGTTTTTGCAATTCTCTGGCAAGTTCAGATATTTGTCTATCTTTGCATTTTCTTTCATCTTCACCCTGTGATCTGCTGGGACTGTAAAATCTACCAGCTGACAGGTTCTCTTTTTCTTGTTATTCAATACTAGGTCCACTCTTCTGGCTGGGATTATTATTATCATTATTATTATCATAATTATTATTATCATTATTATTTACTCCTTTTGAGTTTTCACATCAGCATCAGCTGATGGTCTTTCACTGGAGTCTGAGTGACAACAAGTCTCCTCAGGTCTCCAGGACTCTTCTGAGTATTCTGGCAGATTGCAGCAGTGCAGTGTTCTGAATGGTTTCAATTCTTCCTCTGATTTCCAAACTTTCCAATTATTATTATTATTATTATTATTATTATTATTATTATTATTATTATTATTATTATTATTATTATCAGAAACTTCTATGGAATTCTGATGTTTGTAATTTACAAAAAACAATCAGTTATTTCTGAATTTTGATTTCATCATCATCATCATCATCATCATCATCATCATCATCATCTACTGTATTCTGTCACTGTATTAGTTCAGAACATCCTACAACAGCATTCAGCCCTTCTTTATTTGAAGCCACTCTGTCCTTTTCCTTTGCAAGGGTCCCTAGCTCTGTCAGTTGCTTGCCAGATCTTAGGGCTCCCAGTCCTGCATTTTTTTACTGTATTCTGCTGCTGTATTATTTTGGAACACCCTACAGCAGTAATCAGTCCTTTTTCTATTGAACCCACTCTATCCTTTCCTTTTGTGAGGGTCCTTAGCTCTCTCAGTCACTTGCCAGATCTTAGGGCTGAATTATGTTGATTTACTGTATTCTGCCACTGTAGTAGTTTT
The DNA here is from genome assembly GCA_023376005.1 of Doryteuthis pealeii. Lineage (NCBI taxonomy): Eukaryota > Metazoa > Mollusca > Cephalopoda > Myopsida > Loliginidae > Doryteuthis > Doryteuthis pealeii. The sequence goes on from CM042167.1 coordinate 70,781,182, forward strand.
GAACTGCATTCAGTCCTTTTTCATTTGAATCCACTGTCCTTTCTTTTGTGAGGGTCCTTAGCCTCACCCCTCACAAATCTAAATTTTGATTTATCCTATAAAAAACCAAACCATGTTGTTGAAATAGAAACCTCCGGAACTTAAAACCTTGAAATATACATTGGTGCAAAAGAAAAATGGTGGTTGGATGTTTCAACTTCTGATTTTGATTTAACACATCTTATATTATAACAAATATTGGATTTTATTCACTCCCACCAAAAGAAACAACAAAAAAACAAACATCTCTTTGCAATGTTTATGATATACAAAAAAACATGTTCATGACTTAAAAAAAAAAAGGAGAAGAATTATGGCACGGATGCTGTTTATTTGTGTTGTCTATGCCTCAGTCCTTAAATTTATGGCTATGGCTATTTCTACCACTGTGGCTCCAGGGATGTCGAGGCCACAATCATTATCAGTTAACTATTCAGAGATAAATACAAATTCAATGGATTCATCTTTATTGGTAAGTTATTTTATTTTTTATGATTGTTTAAAAGAAATTTTCTAACTTTAAAAATGAATTTTTGCCAAAAAAATCTATATTCTCATGTTATTTAATTTTTAACTTTTGAAAATAATTTTTGTTAAAGAAATCCATATTCTTATGATTTATTCAATTTTTTGCTTTTAAAATAATTTTTGTCATAAAGAAAAACCAATATTCTCATAAGTTATTCAATTTTTAACTTTTAAAAATTATTTTTGTCAAAAATATCTATATTCTCATAAGATATGCAATTTTTAAAAAAATAATTTTTGTAAAAAAAAAATTCTTATAAGTTATTCAATTTTTAGCTTTAAAATAATTTTTGTAAAAAAAACCCTATTCTTATAAGTTATTCAATTTTTAGCTTTAAAAATAATTTTTGTAAAAAAAAAAACCCTATTCTTATAAGTTATTCAATTTTTAGCTTTAAAAATAATTTTTGTAAAAAAAACCCTATTCTTATAAGTTATTCAATTTTTAGCTTTAAAAATAATTTTTGTCAAAAAAAATCTATTCTCATAAGTTATTCAATTATTAGGTTTTAAAATGATTTTTATTAAAAAAATCTATATTTTCAAAAGTTATTCAATTCTAGCTTTTGAAATTAATTCTTGTTAAGTTATTCAATTTTAACTTTTAAAATAATTTTTCTTTAAAAATCTATATTCTTATTAGTCATTCAATTTTTAGCTTTAGAAATTTTGTTAAAGAAAATCTATATTCTCATAACTTATTACATTTTAAGCTTTAAAAATTAATTTTTGTTAAAGAAATTCTATATTTCATAAGTTATTCAATTTTTAACTTTTAAAATATTTTTTCTTTAAAAAATCTATATTCTTATTAGTTATTCAGGTTTTATCTTTAAAAATATTTTTTGTTAAAAATACTATTTTTTTAAGTTATTCAATTTTTAGCTCTAAAAATTAATTTTTGCCAAAAAAATCTATATTCTCATTAGGTACCACCAATTTGACCCTGTGAAATTTACCCCTCTATATTTAACACACAATGAAACTTATGATTGAAATTTTTGCATCATTTTTGCACTGTTAAATCAACTGAAATTTAACGTAGCTAAAAACAAGTTACGATAAGAGGATTTTAAAAAAATTCTATGAAAAATCAATTAATAATCTGATTTTCACAAAAAATTCCCATAAATGTTTACCATTGGATGTAAATACATCTGAAATAGTTTTTTTCTAAAATATATTAGGGAAATATTTTTTTACGAGGTCTATTCCCCCCCGCTATTTTATTTTATGAGATAAAAAAAAATGACGCGTCAGAAAAAAATTTTTTCTTTTTTTTTTATAAAGATAAGAGTCTGAATAACTATATCAATGAAATTGTATGAATGTACGAGGTCTAGTTTTTTGAGGAAAAATTAATGAAATCGGAAATAAAAAGTGCAAAAAAAATGTCATAATATTAATATTTGAAAACTTTTTTTTGCTTTTATAATTGGTATGTACTATATTCTATTAAATTGTCAACAAAAAAAATTTTTTTTAAGAAATTAATTTTTAAGAGATTTTCAATCTTTTGTGTGATTAAATATTTTTATTTTCTGCGTGAAATAAATTAAATTTTTTTTTTTTCCTGTGTCAAAAAATCGAATTTTTCATGGATATTTAAAAATATGAATTTTATAATTCAGGTGCACTAACATTGGTCCGATACGAGCTCGATTAATATTTTTAAAAGAATTTGTAATTTTTATTGTTGAATAGTAATGTGTGATCCTTAGAATGTATGGAAGAGCATTGCTGACATATTTGTTTTACAAAGAGACGAGACGCTTCTAAGTAACCGAAGTTTGTTCCTGTTAGGCTGACAGTATTAGCGTGAAAAAAATTATTTTATTTAACTTTTTTCAATAATTAAAATAAAAAGTAAGTATAATAGATTATTTTATCAGTTTTTATCTTAGAAAAATATTCAAATTTTCATTCCATACTTTTACGGGTTAATCGTAAAAGGGAAATAATTAGTAACTTTTCTGTCTATATTACGGTCTGAAAATTACCCTTTCGCATGTAATACGGGCAGGTTTGTTTATTTTTTAAGATAACGATGTAATTTTTTCCCAATCGGATAATTTGATCTTTGAATTAACTATTTTTCTTGTAACAACCCTGTACGATCTTTTTTTTACGAGATTTTTGATAACAAAGTTCGGAAATATCTATTTCCTTTTTATTCAAGATGGCCTAAACGGTTTGGTGGTACATAATTCTCATGTTATTTAATTCTTAACTTTTGAAAATAATTTTTGTTAAAAAAATCTATATTTTTATGATTAGGCTTCGTGGGAGACAGACGGGGACTTTTCAGGTTCCCTCGTATGGGTTTTGCATAGTAGTACTGAACATGATTTATGATAGAATAATTTGACCTTACTCTCTCTCTCTCTCTCTCTCTCTCTCTCTCTCCTTCTTCCTGTAAAAGAACCCATGAGCCTAGAAAGAAATAAACAGCCACCTTGTGATTATATGACTTGCGTATATTGTTTTTGTACTAACGACGACTACTACTACTAAATGACTACTACTAAAACTCGAACTTGGCCCTATGCAACATTTTCAGACCATTGTTAGTGAGTTTAATTCTCACTGGGTGCCCGATACTTCTGGCCTTGTGCCCCATCTAAGCTAAGCTTAGTAAATAACTATATATTAATACTTTTATTTTTAAATCTTCCAACCGTTATCATCTTGCAATGCCTCTGGTTAAAATGATGAAATGCAAAAATGTAAATCCTGATTATCTGATTTGTATTATTTGTATTCTAATAAAATAATACAAATTATCAAGCCTCATTTAGATAATTCAGAGAAATATTGATTATCTGGTGTTGCTTATCCACCAAAGTCTTATTTCTTATTAATGTTGTCACCTCAGCTAAATAATGGACCATTCTGTTTTTATTATAAAGAAAGGGAAGGAAAGGGACATGCTACACAGAAAAAATATAAAAAGAAAAAACGTAAGAAATAAAGAGAGTAAGGGAAAGATAGAGAGAGGGGTTGATTGCATGGAAGTGATAACGCTAATCTGTTTCAATTGAACATAATGAAAAGAAGGAAAGAAAGAAAAAAAATTGAGACATAGTTAAATCACGATTATTGTACTTTTTACATGTTGAAGTATTTTGCAATAGCTCTTAAGTAATCATATCAAACTTTGTAATAATTAGATTATTATACTGTGGTATATCCACAGATCCTGCTAGTATATTTAAACTCTTAACATCCTGTTGAGAATTTCCTAAGTCCAGAGCCCCATTCCTATAAGGATTTATCAATAAATGGCTAAAAATGGCCTTTTCATTTAAAGTTACCTGTTATTTTCCTTAAATCAAAGACTTCTAATATGTTTGATATTACATTTAACAAAGGCTATCAATTTGGGGTGAATTAGGAAAACAAATGTGACTTCTGGCCGGGTGGAATGAAGTGGTATAGGACGTTAAGAGTTTTAAAACTTTTATCTGAGACAGATTAAAGTTTAGGATACATAAGTAGCATTTACTTGGAAATATTTTTATTTTAAATATTTCATGCTATTAGAATCTTTTATCAAGACTTTTAACTTCCTAACATCCTGTTGAGAATTTTGAGAAGTCCAGAGCCCCATTCCTATAAGGATTTATCAATAAATGGCTAAAAATGGCCTTTTCATTTAAAGTTACCTGTTATTTTCCTTAAATCAAAGACTTTAAATGTTTAATATTACATTTAAACAAAGTCTATCATTTAGAGTAAATTAGGAAAATGAATGTGACTTCTGGCTAGGTGGAATGAAGTAGTATAGGACATTAAGAGTTAATATGATAATACACTGAAAATCAGTGTTATAGAGCCATCTCTTTACATAGACATTATATTTAGTATATATATATTTACCAACCCTCCGCACGAGCAGGATGTGACACAAGGTCAATTTCTTAAGTGGAGTTTAACAGGTTTGAATTCAGAGTGTTCCTTCTCCTAGACTGGTTTCCTAGCCAAGGTTAAAGAGCCCAGTCTGGCCTACTATTTACCCATAGCTGGAGGGAGAGTAGGATTCATACCTTTCCGGGTATTTAGTGCTAAGTGAAATGCAACTACCACATCCAGGATCTGAACTCAGGGCAACGAGTCCATTTCCCATGACTTTAACCTACAACCAGGCGCTTCCTATTTAGTATATATATATTTACCAACCCCTCCACAGAAGCAGGATGTGACACAAGGTCAAATTTTAAGCAGAGTTTTAACAGGTTTGAATTCAGAGTGTTCCTTCTCCTAGACTGGTTTCCTAGCCAAGGTTAAAGAGCCCAGTCTGCCGATTATTTACCCATAGCTGGAGGGAGAGTAGTGGATGCATACCTTTCCCAAGGTATTAGCGCTATGTGAAATGCAAACAGTCTTGTCTAGGATTTGAATTTGAGTCTATGAGTCCCTTTCTTATGACTATAACCATTACACCATGCACCTCTAAATTTATATTTAGTATATCGATGGTTGTAATCTTGTAGCGTACTTATCAATTTCTTAAGTTGTGTTTATCTTGTCTTGTAGCTCGGGCTGGTATCATCTGTCAAACGTCGATCCTCTGCTCTCGACTCGTCTGTCCTCTTGTACTAATAATCTTCATACAAATGATGCTACCATTATTCAACATTCTGCCTGTCACTTTCCCTCTCTATGTATATCTGATTACCTCCTCGTTATATATATTAGTTTCTGTGTGTGTGTAGAGAGAGAGAAAGTGACAGGCAGAATGTTAATAATGGTAGCAGTCATTGTATGAAGATTATTATTACAAAGCCGACCGAGTCAGAGAGCCAGAGGATCGACCGTTGACAGATTGATACCAGCCCGAGTCAAGACCAAGATAACACAATTAAGAATTGCTAAGTACGCTACAAGATTACACCACGAGTATACTATATATTTAGAGGTGCATGGTGTAATGGTTATGTCATAAAAAGGGACTCATTAGACTCAATTCAAATCCTGACAAGACTGTTTGCAATTTCACTAGCGCTAATACCCTTGGGAAAGTATAGCATCCACGTACTTCTCCCTCCCACTATGGGTAAATAATCGGCAGACTGGGCCTCTTTACTTGGCTAGGAAACCAGTCTCGGGAAGAACACTCTGATTCAAACCTGTTTACCTGCTTAAAATTTGACCTTGTGTCACATACCTGCTTCTGTGGAGGGGTTGGAAATATATATACTAAATAGGAAGCGCCTGGTGTAGGTTAAAGTCAGGGAATGGACTCGTTGCCCGAGTTTCAGATCCTGGATGTGGTAGTTGCATTTACTTAGCACTAATACCCTTGGGAAGGTATGAATCCTACCTTCCCTCCAGCTATGGTAAATAGTAGGGAGACTGGGCTCTTTAACCTTGCTAGGAAACCAAGTCTAGGAGAAGGAACACTCTGATTCAAACTGTTAAACTCCACTTAAGAAATTGACCTTGGTGTCACATCCTGCTCGTGCGAGGGGTTGGTAATATATTATTACTAATTAATGTCTATGTATAAAGATGGCTCTATACACACTGATTTTCAGTGTATATCATATTAACTCTTAATGTCCTTATACTCTTCATTCCACCTAGCAGAAGTCCACATTCATTTCCTAATTTACTTCTAAATGATAGACTTTGTTTTTAATGTAATATTAAACATTTAGAAGTCTTTGATTTAAGGAAAATAACAGGTAACTTTAAATGAAAAGGCCATTTTAGCTTTTGATAAATCCTTATAGGATGGGGCTCTGGACTTCTCAAAATTCTCAACAGGATGTTAGAAGTTAAAAAGTCTTGATAAAAGATTCTAATAGCATGGAAATATTTAAATAAAAATATTTCCAAGTAAATGCTACTTATGTATCCTAAAATTTAATCTGTCTCAGATAAAAGAGTTTTAAAACTCTTAACGTCCTATACCACTTCATTCCACCCGGCCAGAAGTCACATTTGTTTTCCTAATTCACCTCCAAAATTGATAGCCTTTGTTTAAATGTAATATCAAACATATTTAGAAGTCTTTGATTTAAGAAAATAACAGGTAACTTTAAATGAAAAAGGCCATTTTTAGCCATTTATTGATAATCCTTATAGGAATGGGCTCTGGACTTAGAAATTCTCAACAGATGTTAAGAGTTTAAATATACTAGCAGGATCTGTGATATACCACAGTATAATAATCTAATTATTACAAGTTTGATATGAATAACTTAAGAGCTATTGCAAAATACTTCAACATGTAAAAAGTACAATAATCGTGATTTAACTATGTCTCAATTTTTTTTTTCTTCTTTCCTTCTTTCATTATGTTCAATTGAACAGATTAGCGTTATCACTTCCATGCAATCAACCCCTCTCTCTATCTTTCCCTTATCTCTTTATTCTTACGTTTTTTCCTTTTTATATTTTTCTGTGTAGCGTCCCTTTCCTCCCTTTCTTTATAATAAAAACAGAATGGTCCATTATTTAGCTGAGGTGACAACATTAATAAGAAATAAGACTTTGGTGGATAAGCAACACCAGATAATCAATATTTCTCTGAATTATCTAAATGAGGCTTGATAATTTGTATTATTTTTATTAGAATCAAATAATACAAATCAGATAATCAGGATTTACATTTTGCATTTCTCATTTTTAACCAGAGGATTGCAAGATGATAACGGTTGGAAGATTTAAAATAAAAGTTAATATTAAGTTATTTACTAAGCTTAGCTTAGATGGGGCACAAGGCCAGAAGTATCGGGCACCCAGTGAGAATTAAACTCACTAACAATGGTCTGAAAATGTTGCATAGGCCAAGTTCGAGTTTTAGTAGTAGTCATTTGTAGTAGTAGTCGTCGTAGTACAAAACAATATACGCAAGTCATATAATCTAAGGTGGCTGTTTATTTCTTCTAGGCTCATGGGTTCTTTTTACAGGAAGAAGGAGAGAGAGAGAGAGAGAGAGAGAGGAGAGGAGAGTAAGGTCAAATTATTCTATCATAAATCATGTTCAGTACTACTATGCAAAACCCATACGAGGGACCTGAAAAGTCCCCGTCTGTCTCCCACGAAGCTAATCATAAAAATATAGATTTTTTTAACAAAAATTTTCAAAAGTTAAGAATTAATACATGAGAATTATGTACCACAAACGTTTTAGGCCATTTGAATAAAAAGGAAATAGATATTTCCGACTTGTTTATCAAAAATCTCGTAAAAAAGATCGTACAGGGTTGTTACAAAGAAAAATAGTTAAATTCAAAGATAAATTATCCGATTGGGAAAATTACATCGTTATCTTAAAAAATAAACAAACCTGCCGTATTACATGCGAAAGGGTAATTTTTCAGACCGTAATATAGACAGAAAAGTTACTAATTATTTCCCTTTTACGATTAACCCGTAAAAGTAATGGAATGAAAATTTTGCAAATTTTTTCTAAGATAAAAACTGATAAAATAATCTATTTACTTACTTTTTATTTTAATTATTGAAAAAAGTTAAATAAAAATAATTTTTTTCACGCTAATACCTGTAGCCTAACAGGAACAACTTCGGTTACTTAGAAGCGTCCCGTCTCTTTGTAAACAAATATGTCAGCAATGCTCTTCCATACATTCTAAGGATCAACACAATTACTATTCACAATAAAATTACAATTCTTTTAAAAATATTAATCGAGCTCGTATCGGACCAATGTTTGTGCACCTGAATTATAAAATTCATATTTTTAAATATCCATGAAAATTCGATTTTTGACACAGGAAAAAAAAAATTTAATTTATTTCACGCAGAAAATAAAAATATTTAATCACACAAAAGTTGAAAATCTCTTAAAAATTAATTTCTTAAAAAAGATTTTTTTTTGACAATTTAATAGAATATAGTAACATACCAATTATAAAAGCAAAAAAAGTTTTCACTATTAATATTATGACATTTTTTTTTGCACTTTTTATTTCCGATTTCATTAATTTTTCCTCAAAAAACTAGACCTCCGTACATTCATACAATTTCATTGATATAGTTATTCAGACTCTTATCTTTATAAAAAAAAAAAGAAAAAATTTTTTTCTGACGCGTCATTTTTTTTTATCTCATAAAATAAAATAGCGGGGGGGAATAGACCTCGTAAAAAATTTTCCCTAATATATTTAGAAAAAAACTATTTCAGATGTATTTACATCAATGGTAAACATTTATGGAAATTTTTTTGAAAATCAGATTATTAATTGTTTTTCATAGAATTTTTTAAAATCCTCTTTGAACTTGTTTTAGCTACGTTAAATTTCCCAGTTGATTTAACAGTGCAAAATGATGCAAAAATTTCAATCATAAGTTTTATTGTGTTAATATAAGGGGTAATTTTCACAGGGTCAAATTGGTGGTACCTAATGAGAATATAGATTTTTTTGGCAAAAAATTAATTTTTAGAGCTAAAAATTGAATAACTTAAAATAGTATTTTTAAACAAAAATTCATTTTTAAAGATAAAACCTGAATAACTAATAAGAATTAGATTTTTTAAAGAAAAAATATTTTAAAAGTTAAAAATTGAATAACTTATGAAATATAGAATTCTTTAACAAAAATTAATTTTAAAGCTTAAAATGTAATAAGTTATGAGAATATAGATTTTCTTTAACAAAATTCTAAAGCTAAAAATTGAATGACTAATAAGAATAAGATTTTTAACAGAAAAATTATTTTAAAGTTAAATTTGTGAATACCTTAACAAGAATTTAATTTCAAAAGCTAGAATTGAATAACTTTTGAAAATATAGATTTTTTTAATAAAATCATTTTAAACCTAATATGTGAATAACTTATGAGAATAGATTTTTTTTTGACAAAAAATTATTTTTAAGGCTAAAAATTTGAATAACTTATAAGATAGGGTTTTTTTTACAAAAATTATTTTTAAAGCTAAAAATTGAATAACTTATATAGAATAGGGTTTTTTTTTTTACAAAAATTATTTTTAAGCTAAAAATTGAATAACTTATAAGAATAGGCGGTTTTTTTTTTACAAAATTATTTTTAAAGCTAAAATTGAATAACTTATAAGAATAGGTTTTTTTTTTTACAAAATTATTTTTTAAATTTAAAATTGCATATCTTATGAGAATATAGAATTTTTTTTGACAAAAAATAATTTTTAAAAAGTTAAAAATTGAATAACTTATGAGAATATTGGTTTTTCTTTATGACAAATTATTTTAAAAGCAAAAAATTGAATAAATCATAAGAATATGGATTTCTTTAACAAAATTATTTTCAAAAGTTAAAAATTAAATAACATGAGAATATAGATTTTTGAAAAATTCATTTTTAAAGTTAGAAAATTTCTTTTAAACAATCATAAAAAAATAAAATAACTTACCAATAAAGATGAATCCATTGAATTTGTATTTATCTCTGAATAGTTAACTGATAATGATTGTGGCCTCGACATCCTGGAGCCACAGTGGTAGAATAGCCATAGCCATAAATTTAAGACTGAGGCCCTAGACACACAAATAAACAGCATCCGTGCCATAATCTTCTCCTTTTTTTTTTTTTAAGTCATGAACATGTTTTTTTGTATATCATAAACATTGCAAGAGATGTTTGTTTTTTGTTGTTTTCTTTTTGGTGGGAGTGAATAAAATCCATATTTGTTATAATATAAGATGTGTTAAATCAAAATCAAGAAGTTGAAAATCCAACCCATTTTTCTTTTGCACCAATGTATATTTCAAGGTTTTAAGTTCCGGAGTTTCTATTTCAACAACATGGTTTGGTTTTTTTATAGAACAAATTTAGATTTGTGAGGGGTGAGGCTAAGGACCCTCACAAAAGAAAGGACAGTGGATTCAAATGAAAAAGGACTGAATGCAGTTCAAAAACTACTACAGTGGCAGAATACAGTAAATCAACATAATTCAGCCCTAAGATCTGGGCAAGTGACTGGAGAGCTAAGGACCCTCACAAAAGGAAAGGATAGAGTGGTTCAATAGAAAAAGGACTGATTACTGCTGTAGGGTGTTCCAAAATAATACAGCAGCAGAATACAGTAAAAAAATGCAGGACTGGGAGCCCTAAGATCTGGCAAGCAACTGACAGAGCTAGGGACCCTTGCAAAGGAAAAGGACCAGAGTGGCTTCAAATAAGAAGGGCTGAATGCTGTTGTAGGATGTTCTGAACTAATACAGTGACAGAATACAGAGAATGATGATGATATGATGATGTGATGATGATGATGATGATGAAATCAAATTCAGAAATAAATGATTGTTTTTTGTAAATTACAAACATCAGAATTCCATAGAAGTTTCTAAATATTAAATAATAATAATAATAATAATATATAATAATAATATAATAATAATAATAATAATTGGAAAGTTTGGAAATCAGAGGAAGAATTGAAACCATTCAGAACACTGCACTGCTGCAATCTGCAGAATACTCAGAAGAGTCCTGGAGACCTGAGGAGACTTGTTGTCACTCAGACTCCAGTGAAAGACCATCAGCTGATGCTGATGTGAAAACTCAAAAGGAGTAAATAATAATGATATAATATTATGATAATAATAATGATAATAATAATCCAGCCAGAAGAGTGACCTAGTATTGAATAACAAGAAAAAGAGAACCTGTCAGCTGGTAGATTTTACGTCCCAGCAGATCACAGGTGAAGATGAAAGAAAATGCAAAGATAGACAAATATCTGAACTTGCCAGAGAATTGCAAAAACTGTAGAAATATGAGGTTGAAAGCAATCAAATTGTAGTTGGGGTCCTTGAACAGTTCTAGGGGTCCTTGGAACAGTTCCCAAGAGTTCAGAAACAGACTAGATGAATTGGAAATCAGAGGAAAAATTTAGACTATCCAGACACACCATTGTTAAGATCAGCAAAATACTCAAAATCGTCTAAGAGACCTAAAAAGACTTGCTGTCACTTAGGACTCCAGTGAAAGACCATCAGCTTATGATGGTGTAAAAAAAAAAAAAAAGAAGAGAAAAAACCTTCAGGAGTGAAATAATGATAATGGTATCAATAGAACCATCTTCAATTCCTGATTTCTTGAGTATTTGAATTAAAAAAATATTCAAAATGAACTTCCGAAATGTACTGTTGCGGTTTCTGTTTGAAGCGTTATGAAATAAAACATTTTTGGGAATATAATGCAGATTATTTTCCCACAGATGATATTAAATTATTTTTTCTATGATAGGCTAACAACATAACCTTTTTGTTTTTGTTTTATTTGAGAAACCACACAGTGTTTTTTTTAGTTTCAGTTGAGATGCTCTGACAAAAGACAGTAAACGTGGGAAATTCCTATTGTTTTCTCTTACTTTTTAAATATGCTGCCAAGGATACCAAATAGAAAGAATATATGAAGTAATATTATATATATATATATATATATATATATAATATATATATATATTATTGTGTGTGGTGTGTGTGTGTGTGTGTGTGTGTGTGTACTTTTGTGAAAATAACAAATAAACTATTAGTATAGTTTGTCTGTTCTGTTAACACTATAAATGCACATGCATTTTTAAAAGCTTTAAAATGAGGTTTCTTTACCCAATACAAAAGAGGGAGTTTTTATTACCATATATAAAAGACTAAGAAGTTTTCTTTACCAACACAAACAAGAGGGGTTTTCTATACTATATATAAAAAGAAATATATATAATAGAAAAAGTTTTCTTTAACATGCACAAAAAAGGAAGGAGTTTTTTTTATATGTAAATAGGAAGGGTTTTTTTTACTATATGTAAAATGGAAGGAGTTTTCTTTACCATGTACAAAAACGAAGGAGTTTCTTTACCATGTACAAAAAACGAAGGAGTTTTCTTTACCATGTACAAAAGACGAAGGAGTTTTCTTTACCATGTTACAAAAAACGAAGGTAGTTTTCTTTACCATGTACAAAAACGAAGGAGTTTTCTTTATCATATACAAAAAAGGATTTTCTTTAATTGTTACAAAACAAAGGAGTCCACTTACCAATACAAAGAAAAAAACTAAGTTTCCTTACCATATTCAACACAACCACTTTTATCCGTTTTTTTTTGGGGGGGGGGTTCTAAAAAAATAAAATTGTCATAACTATTGATAAATGCAGTTAGTAAAAAAATTATAAAATCTGTTTTCTTTTTTTTTCTTTTTTTTTTAGTTAAGTTTTTGTAACTGTAACTTTAGTACATCACTTCTTGTTCAAGTGCTTGTTAGAAGAAAGACTAGTGACAGCCACATATACCTCCTTCTTCTCACAACACCTCCCATCATCTAAAACTCGGCATAAATATCTGGTTCCCAGCCCCAGTTAATGGTAATATCCAGTGAAGTTAGATCCCAGGTTTTCAGTAGCCAAAGAGAACAGAAATCTGTAATCAGTGGCTGGCTAATTTGCCTGGAGGTGGAGCTATAGGAACATTTGCATATCATTAACTGTCAATCATTTTTATTCCAGCAAATTCCATTGGCTCACCTTTAACCACCTAAAATCTGACGATTTTACTGTAAATTCACCTGAACAATGATTTTTTTAGGAAATAATTTAATCTATGAAATGTATTAAGAAAACTTTTATGATAAAAATTATTAAAATAATTTAACCTATAAAATGTGTTTAAAATTATTTTACTATAAGAATAAAAGAAATGATTTTTTATAAGAATACATGAAATATTTTATCTATAAAAATACCATGCAAATTATTTTCTATAAAATTGTAATTAGAATGAATTTATACTATAAAAGCAATGGAGATGATTTTACAAATAAAATGTAGTAAACTGTCTTGAAATAAAATACATGGAAATATTTTACTATAAAATGTATTAGAATAATCTCATGATGAAATATGATTAAGAATAATTTTACTATAAAAAGCCATTGGACATGAAAAGTATTTTTATCATAGACAATCTGTTTTTGAGTTTGTTTTTGTTTTCTTAGTTTTTTGTTTTGCTTTTCCAGATTTTAAGGGGGGATTTTTTCTAAGTTGACCCACTGGCCAACTTAATTCAATGTTATATATGCAACTGCCCATGTGGAGGCGTTGATGTAATGGTTATCATGGTAGGAATGAGACTTGGTGACCATAAGTTATAATCCTGGATGAGACTGTTTGCTTTCACATAGTATAAAGAAATGAGGACATAGCGCGCAGTACTACCGAGGTTTGTAATTCAGAGTTAACAACAGTGTGGGCAGACAGGTAAGAGTTAAGAAATAAACGAACACAGAAATATGAATGAAAAGACTGTATTACATATAGAATTGCAACTTTAGTTTCGTTCGCGCAAAAATAATATTCTGTCACTTACTGGTATAATCCTGGGATAGGGTATTAACGGAGCCTTTGCTACGGCCTCTGTTTCCGTTTAGCATGATGGCTTCTGCTTGGTCGACTCGTTCTGGTTGTCCTGTTTTTGAAAATAGGAGCAACCCTTTTAGGTCTGTCCCCGTGCTGCTGGATTCAGAAGAGGCATGAGTTTAGCTTATTCGCTTTGCGCCAAGTATGCAGCTCTGATTGGTTGGTTTGAAACAGAGGCTCGCAGACAAAGGCACGATAACCCCTATACCCGATTCTAATAATAGCACTAAATACCCTCTAAAATTGTCAAGAGGCTGATGGTGTCTGGCGTCGCTCAGCAAGACCTTTGTCAAACCGCTCCCAGTTATCTACTTTAAGCTGATAAATCTATAGTGTGGCCAACTTGGGAATTTGCATCACCAGTCTGGAACGCTATTCACTCAGAACATAACCTCCTAGAACTGTCAGAGATGTGGGTCATTTATGAGGAATGCGTCCTGGTCTCCTGCCTCAGAAATTCTGCTACTCAGTGCTATTAAAAATAACGTCCCCAGCTATTTCGGTGTTACTTTGAAGAAAACAACCAACTTAAGGCGTTAATGATTTTAGAGGGGGGGGGCTTCTTTTTTTTGGCTGTAATTCTTATTTATTTATCGTAAATTGTCGTAATTTTTGTTCATTTATAGAAATTTTGTTGTAATTCTTGTTTCATTTTGAAATTTTGTCGAATTCTTCTTGTTGTTAGATATGTAAGATTTGGATATTTAGTTTGGAATATTTGCTGAGAAGAATAATAACACATAATATAGCTACGGATATGAACAAATGGAGATAGATAGATAGATATTTTCTACAGTAAAGTATTTGTGGGGTGTCGCGCTTCTTTTTTGTAATTCTTTTTTTTTAAACTAAAAAAAACATTAACAAACATGAATAAAAGAAAATCTGAGACGACATAGCTGGGGACGTTATTCATAGTCACCGGAAGCAATTTCTGAGACAGGAGACCGGGGACGCACATTCTCATAAATTACCGAGATGTGCAACCAAACGATACCTCCATCAGGCAATCTGCTATTCTGAATGTCTTACTACCCCTAAGGAATGGATTCGTTGAACTCTGGTGTCTGGCAACTGAACCGTGGTAAACGCTCATAAGGTCATTAATCATCTTAACAACAGCAACCTTGAGCCCTTTTTGATCTCCTCTCTCTCTAATACACGTTTTTTATCGACAGGTAATGTAAGTATTTTACACCCCCTTTAATCTCTCTTTCTTTTTTGTTGCTATTTTCAAAATAACTGTTATGCGGGGGAAAACGCCTTCAACACAGCTTTGGGAGTTTCTAGCACGGGGCGGATTTTCAGCTGGCATCGTTTAGCGTTTTCTAGGCAGAGGCCAGACGCATTTATATGATATGCAGCTAGGATTGCTTTATATGTGTGTGAATATTAATATTGGTAATAAAAAAATAAATAAAAAAGGTTAAAAATAGCATTTGATATTATTTAGAATTAAATTATTATGTTTTATTAAGACAGAGGGGTAAATCAAAGATAAAACAGCTTGGATGCTAGCTATTCATCACTCAGCTTTACTTGATAAATTTTTCTAATTTTAAATATTCAACTAAATTAGACAGGAAACAATAGAATTACAGTTATTTCTTTTTGTTAATGGATTTTTTAGTAAAATTACTAAAATTATTAGAAAGACTAAAAAAAAAACCCAAACAACCTAAAAACAACACAATTAGCTTTCACTTATTTGTTGATTTTGATTTCTATATAATTATTCATTGTTAATTATTATATTAAACTTTTTCAACAGAGGTGGGTATAACTAACCTGGTAAATGCTCATAGGTCATTAATCATCTTAACAACAGCAATTTGTGCACCTTTTTTGATCTCCATGTTTCTAACATGTGGGCATGCTTACAAAGTCAGAAAAAAGCATAGCTCACATGAATTTCAGAAACATTTTTTATGCTCAGAGTTGCGAGGCATGGAATAAGCTGCCAGTATCAATTATGGGCTGCCAAACACTGCATCTTTGAAAACCTCCATGCTTCCTGTAATCAACACTATACCTGATACCCCTATCCACACACATATAACTCACACACTACATGTCATATATTACTGTATTCTATTCATGTTCCTGACACTAATACATTATTCTATGATACTAGACATGAGAACTTTGATAAGTTGTGGTGCACCTGAGCACTGGTACACATACATGTATATTATTACTGTATTCATTCATCTTCCTGACACTAATACATTATTCTATGTAATAGACATGAGACTTTGATGAGTTGTGGTCACCTGAGCACTGCACATACATGTATATTATTACTGTATTCTATTCATCTTCCTGACACTAAATACATTATTCTATGTAATAGACATGAGACTTTGATAAGTTGTGGTGCACCTGAGCACTGTACACATACAGGTATATTATACTGTATTCTATTATGTTCCTGCACTACTACCTTATTCTATGTACTAGACATGAGACTTTGATATTGTGGTGCACCTGAGCACTGTACAATAAAATTTCATTATATTAAAATTACTAAATTAAAAGAGAAAAATTGCTTTTGAAATTTGATGGTGTATGAAATGTCAATCTGATTTTTCAAACTGTCTTTGGTTTCTCATTGAATAATTTTTGGCCCTCAGAGATGAAATTTCATGAGTTCAATTCCAGAAGAAGGAGATAAATATTGACAGTTTCATTCAAGACAAAGTTCCAATCCATGCCCCCTCCATACACACACACACACACACACACACACACACCATAAACACATATGCATCCTGACTATACACGGTTCATTTTCCTGACATTTGTATATCATTCTAGCTTATGGTAATACGAACATAGCTACATAAATGAGAGTAACCTCCCCTTGTTTTTTCACTTTGAGGAAGCCATCGGTTTTGGTAGGCCATTTTCATTTCACCATAAATCTACACTGAAAATATGTTGAATCAATACAGCTAAATGTTTTACACAAAAATATAATAAAAATGTGTTCTTAATTGTGCTTTGCATTATTTGAAATGAACTTAATTGTTATTAAGAACACATTTTATGATATTTTCGTGTTAAAACATGCAGTTGTATTGGTTTACAGTGAAATGAAAATGGCCGACCAAAACAGGTAGCTTCACTCAAAGTGAAAGAAACAAGGGAGGTTACTCTCCTTATGTAGCTAATGGTTCAGATTACCCTAGGTACTATTCATTAGGGAAGGTTCATTTCTGAACGTGCTAATGTGTTTGTCTTATTTTTTGTTTGATTTTTTTAATAAACAAAAATGTGAAAGAAAAAAAATGAAAAAAAAAAATGCGAGAACTTTATTTGTTCATTTGAAATAATTTGCCGGAAAGCAAGAACGAACTCACAAGTGATGTTCTCCATGATACCTATGCAAATTGATTGTGCCAATTCATCTGTGACATAATCAATTTCAAATGTTTTTCTGTATTACTCGATTTAAAAAAAAAACATCACGTTAATATACGTTAAAACGAAATGATCGAAAAACGTATTAACTAATAACAGCATAGATTTTTCTTAACCAAAGCATATTATTTTACTTCTAATATTTTCTCAATATATATATATATATAATATATATATATATATATATATGTGTAAATGAAATTGAGAAGTGAATCCAACGGTATGTTTGAAAGAATGAATAAGGAAAGAAATTATAGAATTGATAATATAGGATCTTTTAATAATATTACTTACACGTGTTTTGGTCAGGAGTTTATCATGTGTACATTATTCAACTTTATTATTTTTAAAATAATCAAAAGAAATGAAATAATTATTTCTATTATTTCATTTCTTTTGATATTTAAAAATAATAATAGTGTTGAATATGTTCACATGGATAAACTCCTGACTGAAACGCGTGTAAGTAAAATTGATTAAAATATCCTATATTATCCATTCTATACTTTCTTTCCTTTATTCATTCTTTTCACATATATATATATTAGGGTTACCCTTTTTGTCGTCTGCTAAGAGTTCTTAAAAATGAGTTAAACATAATTAAATCTATTATCTAAGGTCAAACTTTGTCTAAATCGATAAGTAGTAACATCTGGCCCATCATTAAAAAAAGAAAATATCATTACATATGCAGTTATATTTTTAAAAGACTTTAAAACATTCTGTTTTGGTCAATTTCGAACGATATCAGCCATTTTGGCTGTTTTTTCATTTGGTTTTTAGGCACTTGTTTCAATTTTAACGTAACATTTGGGATGAAAAAAAATTTATCAAATCAGGTATTATCCGATTTTAATGAAATTTTCAGAATTGATTTATCAATTATGAATTTATAATGCATCAGTTATTTTATTTCAAAATTTAATTTAGTATTTTTCTATGAAAATTAATTATAATTTCATTTAAAATACTTAAGCTGATGTTAAGTTAAATGTTAATTTTTTAGATTCTAAAATAAATATCTACTTAATGCAGACCTTAATTTTTCCACAAAAAGTCTACTATTTGAAAAAAGCTCGATTGAAAATGTACCCCCTTCCCTTTTTAAGCAGAAAAGCATTTGATGTATAATTTTTTCTTTATAAAATAATAGCCAATTAATAATTATCGAAATGAATAAAAAGAAATCTCCAAAAAATTAATTATTTATTATTTTTTTACTTTTACTTTTTCGATTTTTTGGAACTTATTTCTCATAAAACAACAACCATAAAATTTTTTTTGTTTCTATTCATAACTTCGGTCTTTTATCTCATTATTTATACTGTATTAGTATAAAAAGACCACTTGCAAAACATTTTACGCACCAACATAAGGGGGGGGGGTCAAAATTAGGTTGACGTGAAAAAAATGAAAAAGGTTTTGAAATAAATAATAATGCATTATAAAGATCATTTATTGATACATAAACACTGAAAATTTCATTAAAATCCGATACATTCCTGAATTTTGGTAAATTATTTTTCTAGGGGAGGATAAGATTTTTTGTCAAAAATGCTTTTTAAGGCCCTTTTGGATATCCCTAATATATATATATATACATTAATATTGATAATATAGTAAGTTGGACGAGTGGCCTATTATCACTATCAGCCAGACAGCAAGGAAGTCTGTCCTCTTTTCCGCTAGCACTAGACAGGGATATTGATTTTGCAATCTGAGGTGGAGTGACACATCTATCAGCTCCTCACTTTACCACACAGCTCCCAGTGTTAAGCCCGACGCTGAGTTGGCGTAGCCGGTATTGAACCAGAACCTTGTGGTTCCGACGCCGATGCTCTACTCCTGAGCTAAGCCAGCCCTAAGTATGTTTATATTTATAAGTAAAGAGTGCTCAATTCATTGATAGAGATGTAAATAATGTTAGGGTAATGTTAATGATTTCAAAAGTGTATATACTTTTATTATTATCATCATCATTAATTATTATGTGTTAGTTTTTCACACTGGTGTTAGCTTATGGTCTTTCACTGGAGTTTGTGTGACAACAAGTCTCTCAGCTCTCCAGGACGTCTTTGGTATTTCTAGCCATCTTAACATGCTGTTATCGGGAGGGTTTTAATTCTTCCCTCTGATATCCAGTTTCTCAAGTCTTTTTCTAAGCTTTTGAGGACTGTTCCTAGTGCCCAACTACTATTGGTATAACTTTCACCTCATATTCCACAGCTTTTTCAATTCTCTGACAAGATCCAGATATTTTGTCTATCTTTTCACTTCCTTCACTTCACCCTGTGATCTGCTGGAAGCTCAGAACTATCAGTTCTCTTTTTTTTAATAATACAGTCTGATCTCCTGGCTGTGATAAGGTGATCCGTCTTTATCTCAAAGTTCAAGAATAGATTCCTGGTTTATGCCATATACTATTTTGTTGTATGATCCAAATTTAGTTTTTTGCATAAAATTCGTGGTCACCTCCCACACAGTCATGCCTAGCTTTTATTCTCATTTGTGTAGTTTTGTTACATTCATTAATGTGGTTAATGTCTCATTTTCTGTCATACACACTCTACCAATTTGGCTGTTTGTTGTGTCTTATCACTTTTTGCTTTGATATATATATTCATTCTTATGGCAATTATTTTGAGCAAGCAATTTTAGTGATTCGTTCTCTCTGAGGTTTCCTTTTCGTTAACCAAAGTCAAGTTTCATTGCCAACCTCTTCAATTTGAATGTTTAAGCATGCATTAATTGTTTTTCTTCCCATCTTTTTTTTTTTTGTTATTTTTTTCTGTTTGTCCAATATGTTTGCAGCTGCTGTTTAAGGCAGCATAATAATCTTTCTTTGCTCTTTTTGTGTTCTTCAAGTCTTGGATTGTGGCATTCTACACAATCTTAAAGTTATCAGACTCTTCCACCTCACCTTTCTTGATTACATAACACTATCTCTATATCTCTAAGGGTGTAATGCCTTGTTGCATACAATTAATTTCTGGTCCTTTGGTATCTGCTGAGTTCTCTTTTGTCCATTTTAAGAATGGTGCAGAGTATCTTATAATGGGATGACTCGGGTATTTATTCTTTGNTCACACTGCCTTAGGGACTTCAGCTCCTGATTTGTTTTTGGGGTTTACTCCCTTAGCATTTCCTTGAAAGGCAACAGAAGTTTTTGAGTCTGACTTTTCCTTGACTTTGATGGATTGCCGACCAAGGCTAAGGAGCCCCTTTTAACCCATTTGGGGATTTATGCGAGTAGCAAGTATCACAATCCTACTACTATTGGTGTTCCTGAGAATGAAATGAGATTAAGGATATAGTATATTTTGCATTTGTGTATCAGATAAGCAATGGTACCAAGGTCATTTTTTTTCGGGGGGGGGTGGTAGGGATAAGTCCACAAGAGGTGTCAAGATGGTTTTAATATTCACTGTGTTTATACACACAATTGCACATGGATACATGAAACATGCTCATTCATGTACACGTGTGGTTATACCAGCATTGTTGAATTATCTAAGTTACGACTTATTATAAGTCCATAAGTGCCATTTAATATTAAAATCTAGCTTGCCTATGTCTTAATGCTACAAGACTGTATTTATCTTTAAGTTCGTCAGGGCAGAAGTCATTGGGGGTGGGAGAGAAAGTATATTAGCACGTGGGGGGACATGAAAATGAAATAAATAAAAGAGTTAACAAAATGGAGAAGGTAAGAATTAATAAACAATAATTTTAAATATTGAGCTATTTTGCAATAGCTCTTAAGTAAACAAATCACAGGTCCTACTAGTTATAATTGCTTGATGATGAAATAAATTCACATACATGCATTCTCACAAACTAATCAATATATAATGATTCAATCACTTTTTGTCTGTAACCAAAACCATGTCACTGCTTACACCAAAAGTCATTTTAGGAATTATGGAAGATTATCAATGAGTATTTAATTTAAAGTCAATATCACTACCACATTAAAATATAGGGCAGTGTTGATTTATATATATGCTCAGAATAGAGACGCAAACATTTTCTGGTCTACTGTCGTTTTTAAAGAAGTTTTAAATAAATACATGTACTGTAGTATTGATTTATACATCGTTTTATTTTAATTGATTTCCGAATTTCAAATGCTATCAAAGCACTTGGTCGGCTTAAGGGTGAGTCTGGTTCAACAGAGACATCTCTTCAAAACCAAATGTGCAGTATACTGTGCCATAGTCTCTTCAACCCTCCTGTATGGTGGGAAGCCTGGACGATACACAAAGTGATGTCCATAGACTACATGTCTACTACATGCTCATTTGTGCAGTAATATTAAATGTCAAGTGGTGGCAACATGTTTCAAACAGGACCACCCTGAAGAGAACTGGCCTCCCTGGCATGCATGAAATACTTGTCAAACGCAACCTGAGATGGGCTGGCCACTTGAACAGACTTGGGATGACAGACATAACGAGCAGATTATGTACTCTGAACTGAGAGAGGGATCACATGGAATCGGTAAACCAAAGCTCAGGTACAAAGACAACATCAAGAGAAACCAGAAGGACTTGAACATCCCCACAAGCAGTTGGCAAGACACAACAAGAGACCGATTAAATTCGAGGAAAATGATTTGCGTAGTGTCATTATCGGATACAATGGACAGTAAATAGTAGTAGTAGTAGTATTGTAATATATATTTAAAGTTATCTAACGTATGGATTTTTAAGAAAATGTTATCTAGAAACAAAATATTATCATGAAATTGTTTTTATAAGAAAAAAAAAAAAAAACACTTACATCTAATTCATTTTCATAAATGTTTTTTTGCACTCCAGCAATGGTTGCAAATAATGTAACAACGATGAAGAGAACTGAAATTAAACAGAAGTATTTTTAGGTATTATTAATATAAAATCACAAAAAGAGTACACTTATTTTTCATGCATAGGTTTCTTGGTCACATAATTAATAATTTTTTAAATGAGTGAAATACATATAAAATAACCTAAAAATATGTATAAAAACTAAGTAGCAACAAAATTGAAATTAGCCAATGAGATTACTGATTTTATTTGCAATTTTCAGGTCAACCAATGAAAACCGTGTTTACGAAATAAAACAACACAAGTAAAGGTAAAGCGCGACTTTTCCAATGCGGCGTGACTCTCGCGATCTACTGGTGAAGACGCCCAGCCTTCCGTAATAACTGGTCGAAAATAGAAGGCAACAACAAGCTGTAGAAAACACAGTATCATCCCTCAAGATGAAAGAAATAATTGGAACTATGGCAAAGGGAAGATCAGGGTTAGGTCTTCACCCACAGCGTTGGTGGTCAAAAGAATCCACGTTAAATAAAAGGATGATGATTTCGGAGGAAATCCACCAACTTGAGGAAGTCAAGCGTATTGCTACAGCTGTGGGACAAAGTAAACAGGGCGCATGGACCAGGTGGGAGAGTGCAAAAGAGAGAGCTGTAACATGGAGCGACATCAGACTAATGGAGCCTAAAAAATTAAGTTTCCTGATAAAGGCAGTCTACGACATTTATACCAACACCAGTCAATCTTCATGTTTGGGGTTAGCTATGTCAGACCTATGCAAAGCATGTGGGAAAACTTCTAGCCTGAAACATATTCTCACGGGATGCGAGTATGCTCTAAGAAACTAACACGTGGAGACACAATGAAGTCCTCAAGATTGTTGCGGAGACGTCAAAGATAGGTTGTGAGACTGCAAATAAAGCTGATAATAACATCAACAAAGCAATACATTTTGTTAAAGAAGGAAACATTTCGAAATTTTTGCGTAAAAATAAACACGTGTCATCTATATTTGATGGTCCATCGTCAGAAATGGATGGATAACAGATCTATTTCCCATTGAAGTCAGATGTTGGAGATTTATTACCAACTCAACCTCGCCATTTTTGTCTAAACTTGGACTTTCTCCACCAGACAAGAGGAAATACTTAAAAAAGATTCAGGAGAAAGCTCTAACCGCATCAGCGTGGATATGGCAAGTCCTATATTGTGACATTAAACCGACAAAGTCTGATGGTATCGTGAGATACTGCTGGGGCGCTCTGGGTTAGTGGTAATGATGCTTTGGCCCCGAAACCATGCTTGAACCCAGAGTCATCATCTGATGAAGGCTTTGTTGGTTGCAATGCTACTGTGTAAATAGCAGTCATTGTATGAAGATTATTGATTACATACATATGTATGTAATAATCTTCATACAATGACTGCTATTTTTTATCTAATTTAGTATCAATTTTAGTATTAATTTTAAATTAATTGAATTAATTTTATAGTATTAATTTTAAATTAATTAAATTAATTTATTGTATTAATTTTAAATTAATTAAATTAATTTTATTAATTGATTTTAGATTAATTAAACTAATTTTATCAATTAATTTTAGTATTATTTTTAATTAGTTAATTTTAGTATTAATTTTAGTATTAAGTGTAAAAAGAAAAGTTAATTTTTTGCTGAACTAAAAAATAAATCATGAAAATGTTTCAAAAATGTTTTGTTCACTTTCATATTATTTAAATGTAAACAAATAGGTACAAGAAATTGTGCACTGATTTTCATTTTAAAAACGAATTAATTAAAATTGAATTAATTAAATCGATTATTTAAGGTGAATTTTTGTTTTAGTCAAAAAGTTTGTTTTTGTGTTTTGTTTTACAGCATATCAACCACAGTGGGTAATTTAATGCCGGCAAAGTTTTGAAAGATTCACAGCGATAGTTTGGAAGAAAATGTTTTAAACTTTTATTTTGTAAACAAATTTTCTATTTAACCCATAGATGGGACCCTAACATATACTACCACTCTGGGATGAAGGGGTGCTTTACATTCCCCGACCTCCAGAACTGGAACCTCACCATCAGTTAGAGTTTTGAAAGATTCACAGCAATAGTTTGGAAGAAAATGTTTTAAACTTTTATTTTGTAAACAATTTTTCTATTTAACCCATAGATGGGACCCTAACATATACTACCACTCTAGGGATGAGGGGTGCTTTACATTCCCCAGACTCCAGAACTGGAACCTCACATCAGTTAGAGTTTTGAAAGATTCACAGCAATAGTTTGGAAGAAAATGTTTTAAACTTTTATTTTGTAAACAAATTTTCTATTTAACAATAGATGGGACCCTAACATATACTACCACTCTAGGGATGAAGGGGTGCTTTACATTCCCCAGACCTCCAGAACTGGAACCTTACCATCAGTTAGAGTTTAATGTCATACCCAGGATATGAAGACCCTCAAGCACTGCCTTCTAGCACCCATATGATAAAAAGGATTGGGGTTTGCTATAAGAGCAATAGGGTTGTGACAATCGGTGCTAGTGTTGAGAAATTTTGTATATAGTTATTTACTAAGCTTAGCTTAGATATGGCACAAGGCCAGAAGTATGGGGCGCCCAATGAGAATTGAACTCACTAACAATGGTCTGCTAATCTAGCTTGCTAACCATTACACCACGAGAGGTGCCCAGAAATTTTGTATATAGTTATTTACTAAGCTTAGCTTAGATATGGCACAAGGCCAGAAGTATGGGGCTCCCAATGAGAATCGAACTCACTAACAATGGTTTGCGAAGCGAGCTTGCTAACCATTACACCACGAGAGGTGCCCAGAAATTTTGTATATAGTTATTTACTAAGCTTAGCTTAGATATGGCACAAGGCCAGAAGTATGGGGCTCCCAATGAGAATCGAACTCACTAACAATGGTTTGCGAAGCGAGCTTGCTAACCATTACACCACGAGAGGTGCCCAGAAATTTTGTATAGTTATTTACTAAGCTTTGCTTAGATATAGCACAAGGCCAGAAGTATGGGGTCCCATGAAATCGAACTCACTAACAATGGTTTGCGAAGCGGCTTGCTACCATTACCACGAGAGGTGCCAGAATTTTGTATATAGTTATTACTAAGCTCGCTAGATATGGCACAAGGCCAAATGTAGGCACCAGTGAGATCGAACTCACTAACAATGGTCTGCTAATCTAGCTTGCTAACCATTACACCACGAGAGTGCCCAAAATTTTGTATATAAGGTGTGTGCTAGATGCACACTTTTATTATAGACTCGCGATAACCAGTGATCTCTCTTGGCCAATACTGGCAGTACTCTGCTGCTGATATAATATTTATACCGGATGTACTGGTCATAACTTATCATAACTGCTTTGAACCTTCATGGACGATGGACATAGGATTGTATCACTGGACCTTCAACTATCCTTCGCTGGATAGTACTATTCAAGGATAGGACAACACTTACCAAAGGATTCCATAACTCAGGACTTACTTACTTAAGCCCTTTTCAACTGGCCAAGGATGGTATTTAAAAACTTAACAGCTAGGGCTTGATGTGACTAGCCGATTGATCAGAGGGGGTCTCTCCGACCACTCATAGAGCAAATAGACCTTTTTAGGAAGGTCTAGATAAAGGTAATAGATAATAAGGTATTTCCTAGTTGAATACACATGATCAAAGGGAAACCACTCTCGACTGATAAATTATTTATCTATTTTCCATTAACTAACCCTAAACCCCAACCCTACCATAAGCTAAGCCTAAACCTTAAGCCTAAAACCTAAGCCTAAACATAACCCTAAACCCGTCTTCTTTTTTCCTAATAGATCAATAATAAATGAATAATTCATCAGTCAAGATTGGTTCCCCTTTGATCATGTTAGTCAACTAGGAAATAACCATATAATAAGTAAACAGAAAAATCGTTGGGTCGCACAGCCAGATCTCTCCACCAAAAAAGACGTTCTCTCATGCTGCCAAAGTCCCTGACAAAGTCCTTGCCGCTGCAATAATCTTTCCTAGCAGTTCTCCGAGAAAGCTGACTTGCCTCTTCTTCTTCGTCATACATGAGTGCCCTCATAGCAAAACCAGAACAAACTGTCTCAGTGTGTCAAGGCAGGCCTTAATAATTATTCACTGCCTGACTAAGATCTTACATCCAGGTCAATCGCGCAGTGTAGGAATTTGCATATGCACCAATGAGGTAGTCCAACATAAAGCCATGACTCACTAGCAGTAGGATCCGAGTTCATTCTCCCTAATCACCTGCTACACTCTCCCCTGATCTCATTTTGCACGCCAGATATGTTCATGCTTATTTTGAGCTACCACATGCGTAATGTTGATTTATCAATGAATGAATTTTTAATACATTAGTTATTTTATTTCAAAATTTTCTGATTTTTTTCAGGTCACTTAACTTTGACCCGCACTTATTTTTGGAGTGCAAAATATCGGTGGGGTTATATATGATTGATACTAATTTCTGCCTAAATAAAAGACAAAAGACCGAAGGTGTGAATGAAGGAAAAAAAAAAATTCAGGATACTACTCTGATAGAAAATAAGTACCAAAAATCGAAAAATAAAGAAATAAAAAATTTTAAAATAACTTTTGGAGATTTTTTTTTTAGTCATTTCGATAATTTATTTAATTGGCTATTATCTTATAAAAGAAAAATTTATGCATCAATATTTTTTCCGTTTAAAAGGGGGGGGGGCGCTAATATAGAGCTTCAATAGAGTTTGACAAAAAAATATAAGAGATTGATCTAAAGTAAATTAATCAAATTTGACCAGTTTGATCAAAATTGACCGAAAAAATAGTTTTAAATGTATTAAAAATAAATTACATGTGTAATATTATTTTGCTTTTTTACTGATGCTGATTATATTACTAATTTTTGACTTAGACAAAAATTTTACCTTAAATATCGATTATATAATTTTAATTCGTTTTAAAAATGAAAAAAAAAAAAAAAAAGGATCTCATTTAACTTAAAGGAAAGAAAAAAAAGAAAAGAAAAGAAAAGATTGGCTTACCTTTACACATTTCAACATGATTAATAAACTAAAAATAAAAAATAAAAATCCAATACAAATTTATACATAAAAAACAAAAAAAAAACAGCTGTGAAATTATACAAAAATATTCTTATTAATTTCTAAGTAGTAGTTACCACCAATTTTCCCTGTGAAATTTACTCCTCCCCTATATTTAACACAATGAAACTTGCATTAATTAATATTATCTTGAAAATCTTTTGTTGTCCATTTGAAAAAAGAAACATTAAAAACTCATGATGGTTTAAAAAAACTTTTTCAGCTTAAGGAAATAATGAAAATTATGATTGAAAAACGATGTTTAAATTTTTGCACTGTTAAATCAATTGAAATTTAACATAGCAAAACAAGTTATGACTAGAGGCTTTTTAAAAAAATTCTATGAAAATCAATTAATGGTGATTTTCATGAGAATTTCTATAATTACTTCCTTTGGATGAAAATATACCTGAAATAGGTTTTTTCAAAATATGTGTGAGGAAATATTTTTTTACGAGGTCCCCTCTATCTTATTTCATGAAATATGAAAAGGAAGTGACAAAAAACGATTTTATTTTTTCAATAAAGATTGAAATAATTATTAAGTACCACCAATTTTCCCTGTGAAATTACCCCCCCCCACCGCACCACCAATATTTAACCACATGAAATTTGCATAAAAGTTATAACTTGAAAAAAAATGTTTCATTTGAAAGAAGAAATATTAAACAAACTCCTGATGAATTTTTACAAAAATGTTCAGCTTACGGAAATAATGAAAATTTATGATTGTTCAATATCACTCATTTTATTTGAACTTTTTTTTTTCAAATTTCTCCCTATATAATATATATTATATATATATTATATATATATAATTTATATACCAAGGTGTTGTAATCCTCGCCGTGAGAAAAAACCCAGCAAATAGTTTGATTGTAAAAATATACTACCAAACATCAACCGTGGAGAAAAAATTTTGAAAAAATAAAAGACCAAGATAGTTGTACCAACAAAAAAATAATCTATTGGTACAGTATTTGGCCAAAAGAAAAAACAATTTATATGTATATATATGTATAATAAGATTATATATATATATTCTATATAACCGCTAGGAGAATAGCTAATAAGTAAACAAGTGCTTAATACCTAAGTAGAGCAAATAATAAAGTAAATCTTAATGAGTCCCAAAAACGAATACTATTAGTTTCGCTTAATGCTCTTCAGGGCTAAGATCTGACTATAGCTAAGATCTTAGCCCTGAAGAGCATTAAGCAAAATTAATAGTAGGTTCGTCTGACTCATTAGATTTATCCTTATAATATATATATATATATATATATATATATATATATATATATAATATAATGAAACTGGAAGTGAATCCGATGGTATGTTGAAAAATAAATAAAGGAAAGAAAGAATAGAATGGATAAAATAGGATATTTAAATCAATTTTACTTACACGTGTTTCGGTCAAGAGTTTATCCAGGTGTCATTATTCAAACTATTATTATTTTTTAAATAACCAAATGAAATGAAATAATAATAATAATAGAAATGTAGAAATGTTCCGCAC
Organism: Doryteuthis pealeii; assembly: GCA_023376005.1. NCBI lineage: Eukaryota > Metazoa > Mollusca > Cephalopoda > Myopsida > Loliginidae > Doryteuthis > Doryteuthis pealeii. The sequence continues at coordinate 70,809,986 of CM042167.1, forward strand.
ACAAAGAAAATTCAGACTCTCAGAGTAATCCTTATATGAAATGAAATCGTTGAAAAAGCGGAGAATTTTTTTAAATGTTTCGAAAAATGAACTTTTTTAAACATCACGATCAGTACGCGGTCGAGAAAGTTATGAACTAGAGGTTTTTTTAAAAATTCTATGAAAAATCAATTAATGGTTCCAATTTTCACGAGAATTTCCTATAATTACTTACCTTTTGATGTAAATATATCTGAAATAGGTTTTTCCAAAATATGTATGGGGAAATATTTTTTACGAGGTCTACCCTCCTATCTTATTTCATGAAATATGAAAAAATGAACCGACAAAACACGATTTTTACTTTTTTCAATAAAGATAAGAGTCTGAAATAATTATTAAGTACCACCAATTTTCCCTGTGAAATTTACCCCCCCCACCACCACCACCATATTTAACACAATGAAAAAAGTATTAAAGTTATTATCTTGAAAATTTTTTTCTCATTTGAAAGAAGAAATATTAGACAAACTCCTGATGATTTAAAAAAAAAATTTTTCAGCTTACGGAAATAATGAAAATTATGATTGAAAAAACAATGTTTCATTTTTGCACCGTTAAATCAACTGAAATTTAACGTAGCCAAAACAAGTTACGACAAGAGGATTTTTAAAAATTCTATGAAAAATCAATTAATGATTCCAACTTTCATGAAAATTCCCATAACTATTTACCTTTGGATGTAAAATAGTCTGAAATAAGATTTTTCCTAAAATATATTAGGAGAAATATTTTTTATTTTTTTATTTTTTAATAAAGTCTACTATTTTATTTTATGAGATATTAAAAAAATGAACCGTCAAAAACGGTTTTAACTTTTTTTTCTATAAAGATAAGAGTCTGAATAACTATATCAAAAAATTTGTATAATATTCAACGCAGTAGATTTTGTTGAAAAAATCCTGAATTCTGAACTAAAAAGTGCTAACAAATGTATACTATTATTTGAAAACTTTTTTTTTCTTTTTTTAATTGATTGTACTATATTCTATTAAATTGTCAAGAAAAAAAATTATTTTAAGACAATTAATCTTTAAGAGATTTTAAATCTTTGTGGTCTTAATAATTTCGTTTTTTTAATGTTTAAAAATCTTTTTTTTGTTGTGACAAATCGAATTTTTCACTGATATTTAAATATAACACTGAATTCTAGAATTCAGGTGAACTAAAAATTGTCCTATCTACGATATATTAAATTTTTAAGAGTATTTAAGAGTTTTTTTTATTGTTGAATAGTAATGTGTGATTTCTTAGAATACAGAAGAGCAAAACTGACATTTTTTTACCTGGGAACTACAAGAGACGCAGTTCCAGTCTACTAAATATTCTTTGTTTTCTTTTAAGTTGTAAAAAAATCATTTTCAACTAATTCTACCTATTTGAAAAAAAAATAGTAAGTAAATCTTTATTATTTTCTCAGTTTTCTCTTAATGAAAAATATTCAAATTTTCACTCATATTCATATCATTTTCCATTTTAAAATTACCCAAACCAACGGCATAATTGGAAAAAAACTTTGTTTTCAGTGTGGAATTTTAATAATGAATTTTAATAATAAATTTTCAATAGTAAATTTTATAGTAATTAAATTTTCATACATTTAATTTCTTTTTCATATTTAGTAATTTGAACGGGCGCAAATGTACATAATGGTTGGGCCTTACTTGGGAACACCATATTTGTGGCCTTGTGTCAAACAGAAAGATAGATGTAGTATGATCCTCAGATCTTACCAGGTGGTCTCTTTGAAGAATCCCGGCCCGAAATGAAAATAAAACATAAACAAGATTTTGGCGACGTGGAGGTCTACCTTTAATGAAAATCCTGATTTTTGACGGCTAATTGTTCTTTGATCCGAAGCGCGCGTGAACTCACAGTGACCGTAGAAGGAATCAAATGATTAGAACGAATCGAACATCTTTCCTTCTAGGAAGAGATGGATTATTCGAGAAAAAGATCCTTCTAGATTGTTCTGTTGAGATAATATATAAGGACTGGCTAGGGAGATCAGTCGGTTGGATGAGGAGTTGGTCTGGGAGTTGTTGGGCAGTGGAGTTGGAGTTGAGATCGGGGAAAGATCTGTTGTCTGCTGAAAACGAAAAGGGCTGTCCTGATATTTGCCAACTAGGAAAAGTTTTTGTCACCAAAATTTCTTCAAAGTACTGAAACTCTAAGGACCATATAAAGACGATATTTACTAAAATAAGCTGACTCCTCTCTCCTCTCTCTCAAAGTTAAGAAGCTGAAATTGAATTTATTCTAATAAACTCCTGAAAAATAAACCTAGTACTCATGGTCATCCATTTACTACGAAGAAATACTACGGACAAGTATTATGAATGGAAACAAACAACAATATTCACTGACCACTAGACACCCGTGGAGATAAAGTCAATTGGCCGTAACGAAGAACCACTTGACTTATAAGGTGATACCTTTCCCTGACCACGTGAAGAAGTGTGGAAGAATCTTTTTGGGGTCGGCTGCACTAGCGAGCAAAACACTGCTAGATCTCTGTGTGTGACCAACAAGCCAACGTACCGCACCTCTGTTATATACGACCCGGTGTGAGCCCTGATTGAGTGTTTTGAAACACGGTTGTGAAAAGAGACCGCTACGTTAACACAAATTCGACTGGCATAATTTTTTTAAAGTCAATTTCACTGTGAAATTTTATTAGTAAATTTTAAATATTGAAGTTTTCAAAATTCTTATTCATTTCATTTCTTTTCGATTTTAATTTTGAAAGGGCGCAAATTCTATCGACATTATTTGAAAAAAAGTTCATTTCACTGTGAAATTTAAAAGTAAATTTTAATAATTATTTTCTTTTGTGTGGTACCCTATAAATTACAATTAGTAAAGTACTTATAGTCTTTGCTTCAGTTAACACTATAAGTCTCATACTAAAAAAAATATTCCAGAGTTATTCTGAAACTACAAAAAAAAAAAAAAAAAAAAAAAAAAAAATCTTTCAAAAATCGTTGAAAACCAATAATCACAGGTTACTGAATATGCACAAGAAAACAATTATGTATTATTGTCAAAGAGATAATATGTTAAATTTTACGTCCAGATTTATACATAAAAATTGCCTGTTGCATGTAAAACGGACAGGTTTATTTTATTTTTTAAGATAGCGGTGTAATTTTCCCAATCGGATAATTTGAAATCTTTGAATAAACTGTTTTTCTTTTGTAACAACTCTGTATGATTGGTAATTTTGTTTGTTGCGAGATTTAAAAAACTAAGTTTAAAAATATTTACTTTCGTTTAATTATATCGCCTAAACTGATCACATGACCCAATTATGTTCTACCCTAATAATTATAACAGAAGATTTTTAAATTTTCATGCCAGAGTTTTGGTTCTTTTTTAGTAAAAAAAAGTCACAGGGGGAGATAATTTGATCTTTTGGGCTTTCATATGTTAAATTGACAATTTAAAAAAATCGTTTTAATTCTTTTAAAATATCTTTCCAGGGTTTCGCATTTTTTAACTATAGATTTTTTCAAAAGATAAAATTCGGGGCTATCTTTGGTTATTGCTAATTAGGCCGTTCTGCGTTTGGACATATTAATTGACCTTGAATTTTTAAGGTAGTCCAAATGAGTGTCGTTTAAGGTGTATCGGTGTCAAGGCTGGTGTGCTGAAATCCAGTGCTACCCATCAACTCCTGCGACACTACCGTTGCCAAACAGCATTGGTACCTTACCTTTCCTTAGGATCACAGTGGCAGTGTGAAGTGGGAGGGTTTGCTGCATGGGCAACAGCTTATCCTCCATATGAACCCGTCCAGGCTATGTAGTTCAAAGAAGAAGAAAAAAAAAATTTGACACTATTCCATTGTTTCTTGCAGACGGAAGGCTGCTAACCAACCCTACCACAGTATGATAATTTAATTATTACAACGTTTGATATGTTTACTTAAGAGCTATTGCCAAATAGTTCAATATTTAAAAAGTATAATCTTGATTTAACCCTCTCTTGCCTATTTTTTCTTTTTTTCTTTTTATCTTTTCACTATGTTTGATTGAAACAGTTTTCTGTTATCGCTTCTGCATGCTCACCTCCTCTCTCTTTATTTCTTGTTATATTTTTTCTGTATAGCATGTCCTTTCCCTTCCAATTCTTTCTTTAAAATAAAAACGGAATGTTCCATTAAATAGCTGAGGTGACGACATTCATAAGAAATAAGAAATTGGTGTATAAACGACACCAGATAATTAAAATTTAGATTTTTGCATTTTATCTCAGGTGATTTGGACTGTCCCATTTTTAACCAGGGGATGTTGCAAGATGATAATGGTCAGAAGATTAAGGAACAAGCGTATTAATATTTAGATTATGTGTATGTGTTCATTAGGGATGTATAAATTAATACACCTATCACCCTAGTTCTCTCGTTCTGCTCACAGTTAACTCTTTCTCATTCTAGTCTCATCTTTCTCATCAACCTTTCTACTGTACCTTGCATACATGGGTCATTTCCCCTACCCAGCTGATAAACACGGACCACACATCAGATACTTAAATGGCTAACCTATTTTATCTACTTTCCCCCAACAGCATTTAGCACCACTCTGTATAAATTCTGAGTTTTCCTTCTCCTTGGCTAGTTGCCATACTAAGGTTAAAGGGCCAAGTCTGCCCTACTATTTACTCATAGCATCAAGAATGCCAGTTTATACAGAAGATGAAAAAAAAACATACTTTTCATCTACAAACATTCTCACCAAATTCTGACTAGCCATACTGAAAGCACCAGTCCCCACTAGATCACTGAAGTTAAGCAGCGATGAGCCTGTTCAATATTTAATTGGGTGACCACTTAAGCAATAGCAGATACTGTAAGCAATCTGAGTCCTATATTAAAATGAATTGATTTGGCATTAAATGACCCAAAAAGAGTTGATATGCCATAAAGCAAAACAACCAAATCATCAGATCACTGAAGTTAAGCAGCGATGAGAACTAGTATAATGCCCCTAACAAAAATAAATAGCATCTCTAGTAACCATCCCAATCCTAACAAAAGTTCCCTTAGCAACCGTAAATATTGTCCCTAGTAACAATGCCTATCTTACATTTATTCTGTGGTACGAGTATAATGCCCCTAACAAAAATAAATAGCATCTCTAGTAACCATCCCAATCCTAACAAAAGTTCCCTTAGCAACCGTAAATATTGTCCCTAGCAACAATGCCTATCTTACATTTATTCTGTGGTACGAGTATAATGCCCCTAACAAAAATAAATAGCATCTCTACTAACCATCCCAATCCTAACAAAAGTTCCCTTAGCAACCGTAAATATTGTCCCTAGCAACAATGCCTATCTTACATTTATTCTGTGGTACGAGTATAATGCCCCTAACAAAAATAAATAGCATCTCTAGTAACCATCCCAATCCTAACAAAAATTCCCTTAGCAACCGTAAATATTGTCCCTAGCAACAATGCCTATCTTACATTTATTCTGTGGTACGAGTATAATGCCCCTAACAAAAATAAATAGCATCTCTAGTAACCATCCCAATCCTAACAAAATTCCCTTAGCAACCGTAAATATTGTCCCTAGCAACAATGCCTATCTTACATTTATTCTGTGGTACGAGTATAATGCCCCTAACAAAAATAAATAGCATCTCTAGTAACCATCCCAATCCTAACAAAAGTTCCCTTAGCAACCGTAAATATTGTCCCTAGCAACAATGCCTATCTTACATTTATTCTGTGGTACGAGTATAATGCCCCTAACAAAAATAAATAGCATCTCTAGTAACCATCCCAATCCTAACAAAAGTTCCCTTAGCAACCGTAAATATTGTCCCTAGCAACAATGCCTATCTTACATTTATTCTGTGGTACGAGTATAATGCCCCTAACAAAAATAAATAGCATCTCTAGTAACCATCCCAATCCTAACAAAAGTTCCCTTAGCAACCGTAAATATTGTCCCTAGCAACAATGCCTATCTTACATTTATTCTGTGGTACGAGTATAATGCCCTAACAAAATAAATAGCATCTCTAGTAACCATCCCAATCCTAACAAAAGTTCCCTTAGCAACCGTAAATATTGTCCCTAGCAACAATGCCTATCTTACATTTATTCTGTGGTACGAGTATAATGCCCCTAACAAAAATAAATAGCATCTCTAGTAACCATCCCAATCCTAACAAAAGTTCCCTTAGCAACCGTAAATATTGTCCCTAGCAACAATGCCTATCTTACATTTATTCTGTGGTACGAGTATAATGCCCCTAACAAAAATAAATAGCATCTCTAGTAACCATCCCAATCCTAACAAAAGTTCCCTTAGCAACCGTAAATATTGTCCCTAGCAACAATGCCTATCTTACATTTATTCTGTGGTACGAGTATAATGCCCCTAACAAAAAAATAGCATCTCTAGTAACCATCCCAATCCTAACAAAAGTTCCCTTAGCAACCGTAAATATTGTCCCTAGCAACAATGCCTATCTTACATTTATTCTGTGGTACGAGTATAATGCCCCTAACAAAAATAAATAGCATCTCTAGTAACCATCCCAATCCTAACAAAAGTTCCCTTAGCAACCGTAAATATTGTCCCTAGCAACAATGCCTATCTTACATTATTCTGTGGTACGAGTATAATGCCCCTAACAAAAATAATAGCATCTCTAGTAACCATCCCAATCCTAACAAAATTCCCTTAGCAACCGTAAATATTGTCCCTAGCAACAATGCCTATCTTACATTTATTCTGTGGTACGAGTATAATGCCCCTAACAAAAATAAATAGCATCTCTAGTAACCATCCCAATCCTAACAAAAGTTCCCTTAGCAACCGTAAATATTGTCCCTAGCAACAATGCCTATCTTACATTTATTCTGTGGTACGAGTATAATGCCCTAACAAAAATAAATAGCATCTCTAGTAACCATCCCAATCCTAACAAAAATTCCCTTAGCAACCGTAAATATTGTCCCTAGCAACAATGCCTATCTTACATTTATTCTGTGGTACGAGTATAATGCCCTAACAAAAATAAATAGCATCTCTAGTAACCATCCCAATCCTAACAAAAGTTCCCTTAGCAACCGTAAATATTGTCCCTAGCAACAATGCCTATCTTACATTTATTCTGTGGTACGAGTATAATGCCCCTAACAAAAATAAATAGCATCTCTAGTAACCATCCCAATCCTAACAAAATTCCCTTAGCAACCGTAAATATTGTCCCTAGCAACAATGCCTATCTTACATTTATTCTGTGGTACGAGTATAATGCCCCTAACAAAAATAAATAGCATCTCTAGTAACCATCCCAATCCTAACAAAAATTCCCTTAGCAACCGTAAATATTGTCCCTAGCAACAATGCCTATCTTACATTTATTCTGTGGTACGAGTATAATGCCCCTAACAAAAATAAATAGCATCTCTAGTAACCATCCCAATCCTAACAAAAGTTCCCTTAGCAACCGTAAATATTGTCCCTAGCAACAATGCCTATCTTACATTTATTCTGTGGTACGAGTATAATGCCCTAACAAAAATAAATAGCATCTCTAGTAACCATCCCAATCCTAACAAAATTCCCTTAGCAACCGTAAATATTGTCCCTAGCAACAATGCCTATCTTACATTTATTCTGTGGTACGAGTATAATGCCCCTAACAAAATAAATAGCATCTCTAGTAACCATCCCAATCCTAACAAAAGTTCCCTTAGCAACCGTAAATATTGTCCCTAGCAACAATGCCTATCTTACATTTATTCTGTGGTACGAGTATAATGCCCTAACAAAATAAATAGCATCTCTAGTAACCATCCCAATCCTAACAAAAGTTCCCTTAGCAACCGTAAATATTGTCCCTAGCAACAATGCCTATCTTACATTTATTCTGTGGTACGAGTATAATGCCCTAACAAAATAAATAGCATCTCTAGTAACCATCCCAATCCTAACAAAAATTCCCTTAGCAACCGTAAATATTGTCCCTAGCAACAATGCCTATCTTACATTTATTCTGTGGTACGAGTATAATGCCCCTAACAAAAATAAATAGCATCTCTAGTAACCATCCCAATCCTAACAAAAGTTCCCTTAGCAACCGTAAATATTGTCCCTAGCAACAATGCCTATCTTACATTTATTCTGTGGTACGAGTATAATGCCCCTAACAAAAATAAATAGCATCTCTAGTAACCATCCCAATCCTAACAAAAGTTCCCTTAGCAACCGTAAATATTGTCCCTAGCAACAATGCCTATCTTACATTTATTCTGTGGTACGAGTATAATGCCCTAACAAAAATAAATAGCATCTCTAGCAACCATCCCAATCCTAACAAAAGTTCCCTTAGCAACCGTAAATATTGTCCCTAGCAACAATGCCTATCTTACATTTATTCTGTGGTACGAGTATAATGCCCCTAACAAAAATAAATAGCATCTCTAGTAACCATCCCAATCCTAACAAAAGTTCCCTTAGCAACCGTAAATATTGTCCCTAGCAACAATGCCTATCTTACATTTATTCTGTGGTACGAGTATAATGCCCCTAACAAAAATAAATAGCATCTCTAGTAACCATCCCAATCCTAACAAAAGTTCCCTTAGCAACCGTAAATATTGTCCCTAGCAACAATGCCTATCTTACATTTATTCTGTGGTACGAGTATAATGCCCCTAACAAAAATAATAGCATCTCTAGTAACCATCCCAATCCTAACAAAAGTTCCCTTAGCAACCGTAAATATTGTCCCTAGCAACAATGCCTATCTTACATTTATTCTGTGGTACGAGTATAATGCCCCTAACAAAAATAAATAGCATCTCTAGTAACCATCCCAATCCTAACAAAAGTTCCCTTAGCAACCGTAAATATTGTCCCTAGCAACAATGCCTATCTTACATTTATTCTGTGGTACGAGTATAATGCCCCTAACAAAAATAAATAGCATCTCTAGTAACCATCCCAATCCTAACAAAAGTTCCCTTAGCAACCGTAAATATTGTCCCTAGCAACAATGCCTATCTTACATTTATTCTGTGGTACGAGTATAATGCCCCTAACAAAAATAAATAGCATCTCTAGTAACCATCCCAATCCTAACAAAAGTTCCCTTAGCAACCGTAAATATTGTCCCTAGCAACAATGCCTATCTTACATTTATTCTGTGGTACGAGTATAATGCCCCTAACAAAAATAAATAGCATCTCTAGTAACCATCCCAATCCTAACAAAAGTTCCCTTAGCAACCGTAAATATTGTCCCTAGCAACAATGCCTATCTTACATTTATTCTGTGGTACGAGTATAATGCCCCTAACAAAAATAAATAGCATCTCTAGTAACCATCCCAATCCTAACAAAAGTTCCCTTAGCAACCGTAAATATTGTCCCTAGCAACAATGCCTATCTTACATTTATTCTGTGGTACGAGTATAATGCCCCTAACAAAAATAAATAGCATCTCTAGTAACCATCCCAATCCTAACAAAAATTCCCTTAGCAACCGTAAATATTGTCCCTAGCAACAATGCCTATCTTACATTTATTCTGTGGTACGAGTATAATGCCCCTAACAAAATAAATAGCATCTCTAGTAACCATCCCAATCCTAACAAAAATTCCCTTAGCAACCGTAAATATTGTCCCTAGCAACAATGCCTATCTTACATTTATTCTGTGGTACGAGTATAATGCCCCTAACAAAAATAAATAGCATCTCTAGTAACCATCCCAATCCTAACAAAAGTTCCCTTAGCAACCGTAAATATTGTCCCTAGCAACAATGCCTATCTTACATTTATTCTGTGGTACGAGTATAATGCCCCTAACAAAAATAAATAGCATCTCTAGTAACCATCCCAATCCTAACAAAAGTTCCCTTAGCAACCGTAAATATTGTCCCTAGCAACAATGCCTATCTTACATTTATTCTGTGGTACGAGTATAATGCCCCTAACAAAAATAAATAGCATCTCTAGCAACCATCCCAATCCTAACAAAAGTTCCCTTAGCAACCGTAAATATTGTCCCTAGCAACAATGCCTATCTTACATTTATTCTGTGGTACGAGTATAATGCCCCTAACAAAATAAATAGCATCTCTAGCAACCATCCCAATCCTAACAAAAGTTCCCTTAGCAACCGTAAATATTGTCCCTAGCAACAATGCCTATCTTACATTTATTCTGTGGTACGAGTATAATGCCCCTAACAAAAATAAATAGCATCTCTAGTAACCATCCCAATCCTAACAAAAGTTCCCTTAGCAACCGTAAATATTGTCCCTAGCAACAATGCCTATCTTACATTTATTCTGTGGTACGAGTATAATGCCCCTAACAAAAATAAATAGCATCTCTAGTAACCATCCCAATCCTAACAAAAGTTCCCTTAGCAACCGTAAATATTGTCCCTAGCAACAATGCCTATCTTACATTTATTCTGTGGTACGAGTATAATGCCCCTAACAAAAATAAATAGCATCTCTAGTAACCATCCCAATCCTAACAAAAGTTCCCTTAGCAACCGTAAATATTGTCCCTAGCAACAATGCCTATCTTACATTTATTCTGTGGTACGAGTATAATGCCCCTAACAAAAATAAATAGCATCTCTAGCAACCATCCCAATCCTAACAAAAATTCCCTTAGCAACCGTAAATATTGTCCCTAGCAACAATGCCTATCTTACATTTATTCTGTGGTACGAGTATAATGCCCCTAACAAAAATAAATAGCATCTCTAGTAACCATCCCAATCCTAACAAAAGTTCCCTTAGCAACCGTAAATATTGTCCCTAGCAACAATGCCTATCTTACATTTATTCTGTGGTACGAGTATAATGCCCCTAACAAAAATAAATAGCATCTCTAGCAACCATCCCAATCCTAACAAAAGTTCCCTTAGCAACCGTAAATATTGTCCCTAGCAACAATGCCTATCTTACATTTATTCTGTGGTACGAGTATAATGCCCCTAACAAAAATAAATAGCATCTCTAGTAACCATCCCAATCCTAACAAAAGTTCCCTTAGCAACCGTAAATATTGTCCCTAGCAACAATGCCTATCTTACATTTATTCTGTGGTACGAGTATAATGCCCCTAACAAAAATAAATAGCATCTCTAGTAACCATCCCAATCCTAACAAAAGTTCCCTTAGCAACCGTAAATATTGTCCCTAGCAACAATGCCTATCTTACATTTATTCTGTGGTACGAGTATAATGCCCTAACAAAATAAATAGCATCTCTAGTAACCATCCCAATCCTAACAAAAATTCCCTTAGCAACCGTAAATATTGTCCCTAGCAACAATGCCTATCTTACATTTATTCTGTGGTACGAGTATAATGCCCCTAACAAAAATAAATAGCATCTCTAGTAACCATCCCAATCCTAACAAAAGTTCCCTTAGCAACCGTAAATATTGTCCCTAGCAACAATGCCTATCTTACATTTATTCTGTGGTACGAGTATAATGCCCTAACAAAAATAAATAGCATCTCTAGTAACCATCCCAATCCTAACAAAAGTTCCCTTAGCAACCGTAAATATTGTCCCTAGCAACAATGCCTATCTTACATTTATTCTGTGGTACGAGTATAATGCCCCTAACAAAAATAAATAGCATCTCTAGTAACCATCCCAATCCTAACAAAAGTTCCCTTAGCAACCGTAAATATTGTCCCTAGCAACAATGCCTATCTTACATTTATTCTGTGGTACGAGTATAATGCCCCTAACAAAAATAAATAGCATCTCTAGTAACCATCCCAATCCTAACAAAAGTTCCCTTAGCAACCGTAAATATTGTCCCTAGCAACAATGCCTATCTTACATTTATTCTGTGGTACGAGTATAATGCCCCTAACAAAAATAAATAGCATCTCTAGCAACCATCCCAATCCTAACAAAAGTTCCCTTAGCAACCGTAAATATTGTCCCTAGCAACAATGCCTATCTTACATTTATTCTGTGGTACGAGTATAATGCCCCTAACAAAAATAAATAGCATCTCTAGTAACCATCCCAATCCTAACAAAAGTTCCCTTAGCAACCGTAAATATTGTCCCTAGCAACAATGCCTATCTTACATTTATTCTGTGGTACGAGTATAATGCCCCTAACAAAAATAAATAGCATCTCTAGCAACCATCCCAATCCTAACAAAAGTTCCCTTAGCAACCGTAAATATTGTCCCTAGCAACAATGCCTATCTTACATTTATTCTGTGGTACGAGTATAATGCCCCTAACAAAAATAAATAGCATCTCTAGTAACCATCCCAATCCTAACAAAAGTTCCCTTAGCAACCGTAAATATTGTCCCTAGCAACAATGCCTATCTTACATTTATTCTGTGGTACGAGTATAATGCCCCTAACAAAAATAAATAGCATCTCTAGCAACCATCCCAATCCTAACAAAAGTTCCCTTAGCAACCGTAAATATTGTCCCTAGCAACAATGCCTATCTTACATTTATTCTGTGGTACGAGTATAATGCCCCTAACAAAAATAAATAGCATCTCTAGTAACCATCCCAATCCTAACAAAAGTTCCCTTAGCAACCGTAAATATTGTCCCTAGCAACAATGCCTATCTTACATTTATTCTGTGGTACGAGTATAATGCCCCTAACAAAAATAAATAGCATCTCTAGCAACCATCCCAATCCTAACAAAAGTTCCCTTAGCAACCGTAAATATTGTCCCTAGCAACAATGCCTATCTTACATTTATTCTGTGGTACGAGTATAATGCCCCTAACAAAAATAAATAGCATCTCTAGTAACCATCCCAATCCTAACAAAATTCCCTTAGCAACCGTAAATATTGTCCCTAGCAACAATGCCTATCTTACATTTATTCTGTGGTACGAGTATAATGCCCCTAACAAAAATAAATAGCATCTCTAGTAACCATCCCAATCCTAACAAAAGTTCCCTTAGCAACCGTAAATATTGTCCCTAGCAACAATGCCTATCTTACATTTATTCTGTGGTACGAGTATAATGCCCCTAACAAAAATAAATAGCATCTCTAGTAACCATCCCAATCCTAACAAAAGTTCCCTTAGCAACCGTAAATATTGTCCCTAGCAACAATGCCTATCTTACATTTATTCTGTGGTACGAGTATAATGCCCCTAACAAAAATAAATAGCATCTCTAGCAACCATCCCAATCCTAACAAAAGTTCCCTTAGCAACCGTAAATATTGTCCCTAGCAACAATGCCTATCTTACATTTATTCTGTGGTACGAGTATAATGCCCCTAACAAAAATAAATAGCATCTCTAGCAACCATCCCAATCCTAACAAAAGTTCCCTTAGCAACCGTAAATATTGTCCCTAGCAACAATGCCTATCTTACATTTATTCTGTGGTACGAGTATAATGCCCCTAACAAAAATAAATAGCATCTCTAGCAACCATCCCAATCCTAACAAAAGTTCCCTTAGCAACCGTAAATATTGTCCCTAGCAACAATGCCTATCTTACATTTATTCTGTGGTACGAGTATAATGCCCCTAACAAAAATAAATAGTCTCCCAATCCTAACAAAAGTTCCCTTAGCAACCGTAAATATTGTCCCTAGCAACAATGCCTATCTTACATTTATTCTGTGGTACGAGTATAATGCCCCTAACAAAAATAAATAGCATCTCTAGCAACCATCCCAATCCTAACAAAAATTCCCTTAGCAACCGTAAATATTGTCCCTAGCAACAATGCCTATCTTACATTTATTCTGTGGTACGAGTATAATGCCCCTAACAAAAATAAATAGCATCTCTAGTAACCATCCCAATCCTAACAAAAGTTCCCTTAGCAACCGTAAATATTGTCCCTAGCAACAATGCCTATCTTACATTTATTCTGTGGTACGAGTATAATGCCCCTAACAAAAATAAATAGCATCTCTAGCAACCATCCCAATCCTAACAAAAGTTCCCTTAGCAACCGTAAATATTGTCCCTAGCAACAATGCCTATCTTACATTTATTCTGTGGTACGAGTATAATGCCCCTAACAAAAATAAATAGCATCTCTAGCAACCATCCCAATCCTAACAAAAGTTCCCTTAGCAACCGTAAATATTGTCCCTAGCAACAATGCCTATCTTACATTTATTCTGTGGTACAAGTATAATGCCCCTAACAAAAATAAATAGCATCTCTAGTAATCATCCCAATCCTAAAAAATAGTTCCCTTAGCAACCATATATCTTTAGGTTTAAAGAGAAAATGCTGGGTTTTAAATGAAAATGTGTCTTGAAATAGTTAATGGTCTGAAAATTGGGTACACTGATAAAAAAGTAATGGCTATAGTTTTAGGAGAAATCACAGATAAAAAGACGTTCCAGTTCAGGAGTCCTGGGCAATGTTGAGCCCACCTTCATCATCATTGCTCCCTGGTCCACTCTGACCTGGAGTGGTAGTACCTGTTAGGGTCCCATCTATGGGCTAAGTAGAAAAATGTGTTTATAAAAAAACATTAAGTATCCATTAAGAATAAATTTATTTCCAAACTTTGTCGGCATTAAATGACCCACCTTAGGTTGATATGCCATAACACAAAACAAACAAAACAAGAATGGCTTTAGGATTAAATAACTCACAAAGGTTGATATGCCATTAAACAAAGTAATGTGCAGTATTATTTTCAACTATTTAAGATTTTCTCTTGTTTTATAGACAAATTTGCAAAGTCAACAAAACGAATCTGGATATGAGGTAAAGACCCAGCTGCTTCGGAAGGTTTGTATTCAGTTATATTTACTCTTGATTTTATTATTTTAAGAGTCTTCTGCTTTTATTGAAAGCTCTCCTTCTCCTCCGCACACATCTCTTCTCTGTTCAGCCCCATCTCCGTAGAACCAACGCCATGATCTCTGACTCATACATCGAAACCCCCCATTGCAACAGGCATACATACTAAGACAATCCTTAACTCTTAATATCCTGTTGAGAATTTTACAAGTCCAGAGCCCCATTCCTATAAGGATTCATCAATAAATAGCTAAAAATGGCCTTTTCATATAAAGTTACCTGTTATTTCCCTTTAATATAAGACTTCTAAATATGTTTAATATTACACTTAAACAAAGGCTATCGTTTGGGGTGGATTAGAAAAACAAATATGACTTCCGGCCGGGTGGAATGAGGCGGTATAGGATGTTAAGAGTTAAACCATCAATTGACCAACTATGTCATCTGACTTAGACTGTTAATTCAAGACCTTCTTCAGTTCCTCCGAGTTTGTCACTAGATCCTGATGCCTGTAGTGTTACACTTTGGCCCTTAATTGGTCGAGATGGACAGTTGGAGAAGTATTGGGATTAGCACCGGGAAGCACCAATTCCAACATGGGGGTATCTTCTAACTCCAGAGTACGGGTAATTCACTTTGTAATATACCGGGGAAAATAAATCCTAAGTTCCAATATATAAGTGAATATACCTTTTCAAGTACAATGGGAAGACAATTTCAAAGGGGCGAGAAATATGCAATTTTCAAATTCGGATACTGAATGAAAGAAAAACATAATAACAAATACTAAGTTTCAACAATTTTAATAACAATATAATAAAGGCTGGAAGAAGAATATGTAAATGTCAATTTGATAGAGGGTGGCGAATAGAAACCTTATTAGAGTTCGTTAGAGATAGAGAGAGGGAGATAGATAGTGAGAATGGTTTGCAAAAGATGATGTTTTGCGAGGACTTAGCTTTGAGTCTGGAGTTAACCAGTGTAGAGTTCTTTAAATAATTGTCGTTTGTGTTGTTTGAATTTCGCAGAGTTCTTTGGTTGAAGATTTCGTAGAGTTCTTGTGACAATAAGGTAGCTATGCTACAAATTCCTTATTGTAGAAGTATTTAATTTAGTTCTTGGTTGTTGAGTTTTGAGTGAGTGCTGGCTTATTTTATTTCCAGTCTTTGAAGGGGATGCCCTAATTTCCTCAAAGACGAAGTTGAATTTCACCACTTGTGTGGTAGCATAGCTACAAGGATCCACACAGGTTGCCATCCACCATTTCACTAAGAATCCAAAGTAATAATGGGCAGTTAGAGAGGCCCCATATGATCAATCGGCTGGTCAACCATATTCCTCAATTTTTTTATAACAAACCCTCAACCCTTATTTATCATATATGTGCTAGAAGACAGTGACTGAGTGTCTTAGTGTTCCAGGTATGAGATTATACCGCATCTAGTGGTGAGGTTCCAGTTCTGAAGCTCTGGGGTGTGGAGTATCACTTCACTGCCATTACTCCCAGGTCCACTCTGACCCAGAATGGTAGTACCTGTTATGTTAAAAAGAAGGACAAATAATTCAATCTTCATCTATAGGTTAAGTAGATAAAAAAAAAGAATGAATAAAACAAATGTCTTTGGCATAAAATAACCCAACAAGGGTTGACATGCCATAAAATCCAACCAACCAACTCTTTCAGTCTCTTTCGGTCTCTTTCACTGTGTTATATACACAAATAAATGTGGTGCTGATATTGACATTTGTATATTGTCAGAATTTTGAAGGCAATATGATTAATACATGGGAAATATATTGTTTGTATATTATTTTAAATATATCCAACCACCAACATAATCCTGATAATTTCTATCAAACTCTGACAGTTATTTTGCTCCATATGGTGCTTATTCGATGGCTGTACGTAAAAGTGCCAAATCTTAATTGATGTTGTAACTTCGCTTGTGAGCAAAAACCAAACTCCATTTTTGGTACAAATAATGTTCAATATATGTAGAATAATAATTTAAAGGAAAAAGAAAATTATATGTAGTGCCACATTGTGATTTTTTCACTTATTGATCTTGCATTGAAAAAATCAGAAATCATTAATAACGTGAAAGGTTTTATGCCTATTTTGATAACATTTTTGGATTCCTCAGGCCTAAAAACTTCTATAAACCAATTTTTAGTAGTAGGGGAGCTATAGAACACATTTTATAGACAAAATAGAATTTTTACAACCTGTCGCCATTATTTTCGAGTGTTAAAATTTCGACATTAGATCTTGCGCGTGCCATCACTATGTTCAAATTGCGTAAAAGCTCCATAATGTGTGGCGATCCAGTTCGATCTCTTTCAGTACACCTATGTCTCTAACATCTGCTACACCAATATTGAAAAAACGGGCAGTGCCGGTCTTAAGGCTATCGCCTACGGTGACAATTTTTATGTGTCTTTTCCTGATTTGTACTTAATTTCCCTATTGGAATTGCCCCTCCACCCCAACCCAACCGTCTCTCTGAACCTACTTCTTTATGAGCTTTTGGCAATTGATGGAGATACTCTAGGCCATTTGACCATGTGTGGTTGACACAGTACCTGTGCTCCCCCCATGTATATAGTCTATATCTACTCTCTT
>CM042167.1:70827527-70865027 GCA_023376005.1 Doryteuthis pealeii
AAAAAAAGAGAGAGCCGAGGTTGAAATTGACAAAAGTAAATTCTTAGAAAGGCATCCTCAAGAAATAGGAGAGATTGATGGCAGTGGAAATCCAATTGAGGTTGAAATTGACAAAAGTAAATTTTTAGAAAGCATCCTCAAGAAATAGGAGAGATTGATGGCAGTGGAAATCCAATTGAGGTTGAAATTGACAAAAAGTAAATTCTTAGAAAGGCATCCTCAAGAAATAGGAGAGATTGATGGCAGTGGAAATCCAATTGAGGTTGAAATTGACAAAAGTAAATTCTTAGAAAGGCATCCTCAAGAAATAGGAGAGATTGATGGCAGTGGAAATCCAATTGAGGTTGAAATTGACAAAAGTAAATTCTTAGAAAGGCATCCTCAAGGAAATAGGAGAGATTGATGGCAGTGGAAATCCAATTGAGGTTGAAATTGACAAAAGTAAATTCTTAGAAAGGCATCCTCAAGAAATAGGAGAGATTGATGGCAGTGGAAATCCAATTGAGGTTGAAATTGACAAAAGTAAATTCTTAGAAAGGCATCCTCAAGAAATAGGAGAGATTGATGGCAGTGGAAATCCAATTGAGGTTGAAATTGACAAAAATTCTTAGAAAGGCATCCTCAAAAATAGGAGAGATTGATGGCAGTGAAATCCAATTGAGGTTGAAATTGACAAAAGTAAATTCTTAGAAAGGCATCCTCAAGAAAGGAGAGATTGATGGCAGTGAAATCCAATTGAGGTTGAAATTGACAAAAGTAAATTCTTAGAAAGGCATCCTCAAGAAATAGGAGAGATTGATGGCAGTGGAAATCCAATTGAGGTTGAAATTGACAAAAGTAAATTCTTAGAAAGGCATCCTCAAGAAATAGGAGAGATTGATGGCAGTGGAAATCCAATTGAGGTTGAAATTGACAAAAGTAAATTCTTAGAAAGGCATCCTCAAGAAATAGGAGAGATTGATGGCAGTGGAAATCCAATTGAGGTTGAGGAATTCTTGAAATAAGAAATAAAACTTCTTTCGTAGGAAATACCACCGTAGCCGCTTTCGTCATGAACACTGGGTTTTTGGCGGCACCGAAAGAGGGTCTGGCAAATCTTTCCTGGTAATGGTACCCAACAGGAAACGTGAAACCTTGGAGCCGATCATATGGCAATACATATGACTAGGAAGCTACATAATTTCAGATGGCTGGTCGGCATACTCCAATATTGGAGAAATTGGGGATGGGATTTATAGCCACGAAGTAGTTATCCATAAAAGCAATTTTGTGGACCCAAATGACCCTAACATCAACACCCAGCTCATTGAAAACTTGTGAATGAGGTTGAAAAAAAAATCTGTCGACAGTGTGGGACAACTGATGAACTTGTTTCATTTACTTCCAAGGATTGTACATTAAAATTAAAAATTTACATTCTACACACAAAGAACATAATGACACAAGAACTTTATTCAACAAACATACACACAGAATTTGTTACATTAAAATAAAATTACACACTACACGAAAATTGATAAAAGGTATTTTTGTAATTTTGTCAATCATTTTTATGTTATTTCCCTGATTGCAGCAATACAGTATTCTGGTCAAAATTTAATTTTTTTGCATAAATCCCATTTGATCACCTTCCCAACCAATTACATTCGCCCAATAATCCTCATTCTCTTGTTCCCCTAGAATCAACTGTTTATTAGAAAATAAGTTGTTTAGAATTAAATTGTCAGCTACGACATAATTTATTTACTAAAAGAATAGGTAAATGAAATTTTTTCTGACGCGTCATTTTTATTATCTCATAAAATAAAATAGGGGGGGGGGAATAGACCTCGTAAAAAAATATTTCCCCTAATATATTTTAGAAAAAAACTATTTCAGATGTATTTACATCCAATGGTAAACATTTATGGAAAATTTCGTGAAAATCAGATTATTAATTGATTTTTCATAAAATTTTTTAAAAATCCTCTTATCGTAACTTGTATTTAGCTACGTTAAATTTCAGTTGATTTAACAGTGCAAAAATGAAAACATTGTTTTTCAATCATAATTTTCATTATTTCCGTATGCTGAAAATTTTTTTAAAAAATCGACAGGAGTTTATTTTATGTTTTTTCTTTAGAATGGAAAAAAAAATTTCAAGAAAATATTAAATATACTGTAAGTGTCATTGTGTTAAATATGAGGGGGGGGGGCTAAATTTCACAGGGTCAAATTGGTGGTACCTACTGTATTGCCACAAATTTTTAAACAAATACAACCGAGTTTGGCTTTAACTTTTCGGAAAAACGCCTTAAATCAGCTATAGAATAATATAAGAAATATGGCCAGATAATTTTTAAAATGCAAATGAATTTAAGTAGAATTAAATGTAAATGGCAATTAAAGTAAAGGAAAATAATTTATTTACTAAAGGAATAGGTATGAAATTATTAGTGAGACCTATATGGTCTTACTAATAATTTCATTTACTAAAAGAATAGGTACATTCCCACTCTTTGTTGACAGTTATCGCATCTTGACGTGTGCACCTTATCTTAGTATGAAAGGCTAAACGTATAAAGAATTATTTTATGAAGCAAAACAAATTACTAATTTAGCATTTCCTTGATGCCTCACGATTTAACTCTTAATATTATTGAAAAAGAAAGTTGGGAAAATTAGAATTACAATTTTAGAAATTATTTATAATAAAATTTTAACTGAACAGTAGTATCTGCTTTCTGGATATAAACGGGAGAATTATTTGTTTCCAAATAAAATAATAAATTTCTTCAAACACTGTTTGTTTGAGTTTTATTTTACAGAGTATAATTATACATGCGTCATGGATTCGAACCTATTAACTTATGGACCCAGAACACAAGCAAGATATTTTTTATGCAATATTTTCTTTGATTAAATAAATACGATTTTGCTGTACATTAAAGAAAAGTATTTATTTTACATTTTATAAATTTTTAAAAATCCCTGAAAAATAAAATAAAAATGTAGACAATAGGAACTTTTAATATAAAATTCTTTTGAAAATAATCTAACAATTAAAAAACAACAACACAAAAAAAGAAAAAGATATTCCCAAAACCGATTTATTAGTGAATTATCGTTTTTTTACATATGTTCCATCATTAAATTGTCTTTCGAAAAATGTAAAATTGATTTATGTACAAAAAAAAAAAAATCTTGGTACGGGGGATCAACACGCGAAACATATTGGTGCATATCGCATTAATGCGTTCTGGCCCATTGCCCTAAAAAACGCTACATGATGCCTTCTGAAAATTCGAACCGTGCTATTTATGAACTTCCTACCTGGGTAAAGAAGAACAATTTCCTCATAAATTCCTAAAATAAAATAAATTGAACCCTCATTTTATGTCTGTGTTTTTGCAATAAATGTTTTATTTTTCTTGCACCCATTATTTTACAATACTAAATATATTTTCTTGGAGATATGTTAGCACCATATATATTTATAATATGCCTAGACTACATAAGTAAACATCATTAGATGTTATAAATAATTATCTTTTAAAAGGCAAGAAGCAGGCAATATTCTGCACCGAATGCAGCATGGAACATCAGCCTCTATGTGAACTCCGATAAAACCAAGTTCATGTGTTTTTAAAATTAAGAAGGCATCTCCACGTTCGATGATAAACCCTGGAAATTGGTGTTACAATTAACGTAGCTAGGTAGTAATATCTTATCTAAAGAAAGCCATGTTAATCAATGCATAGTGAAAGGCATGGACTATCAGTCATATAGAAATCTGATCTCATTGACAAGTTAAAGCAACAATTCTTCACAACCATAGCTGTATCATTGCTACTGTACAACTGCACCACTTGGACACTAACATAGCACCTAGAGAATAAGCTACATGGTATAACCCGTCGGTCGCTACCGAGCTAAAGGGCTTACAGAATCTCCGAAATTGGCCGTCAAGATCGGATTTTCTGCATCAACCAAGGATTGCAGGGTCTCTATATTTGCAGGAAGTCTAGCCGAATGCCCCACGTTGTGCTAAGATCTCAAACGACTAGAAATCTGCTATAGAAACATTTCCGAGGTTAATGGCGGCCTATTGGTCACACACAAAAAAATAACGACTCTTTTTCTTCTTCAAAAATCAACAACATTTATATTCAAAAATACAAGAATACAAATAATTACTTCTCAAGACGGGGGAGTGATGGACCTCAATTCAATGTGTTCTGGTCGGAATAATATTACGCGGCAATGTTGGCTGAAGTCAGTTTATCTGTCGGCTACAGGATCTTTACGTTCACACTTCAAGCTTTCTTAGCTACCGTTCTCAAGCACGCCCGGCTTCATTCTACCTTCATGTCAAGATCGTCTCAGTTTAAATAATTTTTCAATCGGAAATTCTTATTTCCGGTCAGCGTGAAGATATTAGTAACCTCCTCTTTACCTTCCATTTTATCAAGGGCGCCACCTCTCCTTTTGTCCTAATCAGCCAATCAAATTTACTTCCGCATCACAATCTAAGTGCCATCTCTTCCGGCCACTTCAAACGAAAGAGCTTACCGGAGAAACTAAGCTTGACCTTTATCTTTTGACTGTCAAACTATCCAGACACTTTTAGTCCCAACCAAAAGGACAGGTTTTCTTTCTAACCGCCGGGCTGATTCTTATCTAAGAAAAAATCTTTTCATTAAGTTTTGACAGGTAATCGTGTCAAGCCCCCTGGGCGCCTTTAGCACATCTAAACAAAAGGATAGGTCTCTTATCTACCTTCGCTATTTATCTTTTCTGGATGGAGAAAAACCTTTGTTCCGGCCTTGCACTAGATACACTAGCGGTCAATATTATTGCTGATTATTATCTTTACCGTTTTCAGTGAAAAAATCACTTTTATTCTTTTTTTCTTTCCATAGATTCTGATCGCCGACAAAAAAATATTTTCTAAGTATTTCCGTTTTTCTTTCTTTTTCTAATTTCCAAACCTGAATCAGGTCACACATGGGAACTGCACAAGAATGCAGTATGTAATTTCAAAAAAGTTGTGGAAGCAACACCCCATGAGAAAGCAGCTGTATGGCCAATTGCCACTTATCACACAAACAATCTGAGTAAAATGCTGGACACTGCTGGAGAATCAAGGACAAACTCATGATGTTTTTGTATGGAAACCAGCAGACAGGCACGCCAGTGTGGACCGTTGAGCAAAGATGTACATTGACCAATTCTGTGCAGATATTGGATGCTGTGAAGAGGACCTCTTGAGAACAATGATTGATAGGGTA
Source organism: Doryteuthis pealeii (assembly GCA_023376005.1). NCBI lineage: Eukaryota > Metazoa > Mollusca > Cephalopoda > Myopsida > Loliginidae > Doryteuthis > Doryteuthis pealeii. The sequence continues at coordinate 70,832,798 of CM042167.1, forward strand.
GGGTTGGCTAGAGATTGTCATGGATATCCATGATTAAAATCCTACTTACCTTTAATTACAAATTAACTAACCAAGTGACCCTTCTCTTGTTCTTCCTTTGGTCATTTGAAAATGTTTACTCCAGTTTAAATAACTTATTTGGACAGTTTGGGAAAACTTTAAATTAGTGAAATAATATTATCATGTGATTTTTTCCAACAATCTAAACCGAGCACAATGGGTGACCCAATGGGTCACGTCTTTTCTAGTATATATATATATATATATATATATATATTTGTCGGATTTTAACCCCAGCTTTCGGTAGTCCTAAAATTTCGGGCTTACAGGTAACAAAACAGTGTAGGTGTTATTTTTCGGATTTGCCTGGGGAGTTGTCTGCCCGTTTAGTTTCGCTGGTTCCCACTAGGGGCCTTTGATATTTAAGCGGCTGATTTGAACGTCTCTCTCTCTCTCTCTCTTTCCTGTTGCTCGACCTACGAGACACTATGGGTTAGACTTAGGTCTACTCCCTTCTCGTTGGGGCTTCGGCCCTTAACACTGGCCACTCACTGCTAGTAAGTCTCTTGTACGATATATGACTATTCTTTAATCATGTATCCGTAAGTACGTTTTTATGTACATTTAGGTATCTCTTTGATCCTAAATATCTTGTATTTTACCATTCATGAATGTGTCATTATCTCTACTTTTGTATGTATGTTTATGTACACCTCTATGTATTATGTACCCTGTTTATTCTGTGCTGTATATAAAATTGTATATATTTGTCTATCAACCTTTGTCGGGTTTTATCTTCAAGTATTATCACTTTGAATCTTACAACTGGTGATACCCCGACGTGATGAAAACGTTTTGTGAAGGCTTTGTTTCACATTTGGAACTTTAATCCTACAACTGGTGACCCCGACGTGATGGAAACGTTTTGTGAAGGCTTTGTTTTACATTTGGAACTTTAATCCTTACATATATATATATATATAATATATATATATTTGTCGATTTTCCCCAGCTTTCGGTAGTCCCAAAATTTCGGGCTTACAGGTAACAAAACAGTAATATTTAAGAGTAAAGCACTTCAAACACAAACAAATTCAAAAGTCGAACACCTTACTAAATATAGATAACACACACTTTATTTACAATATATTAAAAGAAAATAAATACACAAACAAAGAGGAACTCACAAATTACGTGCATAAACTTCCTTATGCAAAGTAAATGTTACTTGTTACAAATATTTGTTAATACAGAAAATTATTATTATTATTATTATTATTATTATTATTATTATGTACCATCTTTAAATCGTAAATGATTATAATTATTATTATTATTAAACATAAAATTAAAAACGTTAAAAAACGTAATTAATTGATTTAATTAGCTATATTTAGAATTTTTCAAGAAATAAGGCTATTAGAGTAATGTTGTATTTCGCTAATTATAGCCGTAAATTATGAAAGTTGATAATTTCAATAAAACTGCATGTTTTAACACAAAAATAACATAATTCATATCCTTAGTAATTTATAGAATACAATTCTATATTTAAGAATAAACATGCGTACACGTTTCTTTTCCCAAACTTAAGGAAAAGAAATTAAAACAAATGCACAACACAATCCTTTTCCCAAACTTAAGGAACAGAGATTAAAACAAACACACGAACACAAATCCTTTTCCTAAACTTAAGGAAAAGTGATTAAAACAAATGTTTACATAAAAATCAGAATTGATTGGCTAGGTTAGCATTGTTCTCTAATACGTCTGCACATTCACGCTCAAAAAAATTAATTATTTTTTGATCCACCTAGTGATTATAAAAGACAGAAGAAATCAACCATTACACAGAGGTCGTCTTCCTATCAGACAGTTACTATCTCCACACCGGATAGATCACACAGAATTCATCTCGCCGTCAGATAGAACACGACCAAGAAACAGATGTCTGAACGAACAATTTCACTGCCTCAACACAACAACAATTTTACTACTAATATTCATTCATACCACTTCATTCAACATCAGAAATCCATTTCAGCAGGTCGTATATACAAACTTAATTCTCATTTCTAGCACACGTCTATTCAGATTTTTGACTACATAAACATTTTACATTTTACTTTACACATTTCTTAGCAAACCTTTCCACATATCTACACTATTTCTTTTGAACATTCAATTTTGTTGATGAAAATTGTAAGTTTTAAATAAAACTGAAACTTGTCTACCAGCTTGTCTTTCTCTTTCTCTTTCTCTTCTTTTTTAAGCTCACAGAATGTAATGACGAAAGGGAAAGCACGTGTACTTTTAACCTTATTTATTAACATGAAATAACCACAGTCGATACAACAAGTACTTAGAGACAGTACTTACAGTTCAGTTGTTACTCTCTCACTGAGGGAAGAGTTCCTTCAGTCACAAGGGACTGAGACAAGAGCTCGTTTCTATGAGGCTTGCACGTTCATATCAAATCCGAGACAACATTTTTCATTTCTCACTCACCACGTCACAAGGGACACTGACTCTTTCTCCTTCCTGTCCCCAAAACGCACAGGAGAGTTCAGGTCCCTACAGCACTATCGGAAGTCACCCACAACCCCCTGCAAAAAGTCCATTCTAACCCTCCAACCTCTCGTCACCTCTTACTCAGAGTGGGCATAATAGCGTACCACATTCCTTTGCCTGCCAGGGACAATTTAGCAGGCCAGGCATCTAAAACGCTTTGAGTCAGATAAGTTCGACTCGTTACTACAGTTGATTATTGCAAATTTATTCTCTGAATAAATTTATTTGTTACCATCTAATCATATGCATTTGTTTTATCATTTCTCTGTATTTTCTACCTAAACTGTGTCATATTATTTTTTTGTCATTTAAACATTATTTGTGGAGTAGTTTCACGCAACCTTGACTCTCTCTTGGAACTTTCACATTGTTGTTAAATACATACAAATTTATTCTCCGTCATTAACAATAATATTGGTCGCCTCTACAAATTTCTAAATTCCTTAAATTCTATGCCCACACCAAACTTTCCGACCTATTTCAGCACTCAGCCGTCGGACACGATTTATGTTATTTTTGTGTTAAAACATGCAGTTGTATTAGATTGGATAACTTTTCAATCTTTTGTTTACCATTAGCGATCTAATACAAAATGGTTGACATTATTGTTCAGAAATTCGCAGGGGAAGTTACTCTAAATGCCTTATTTCTTATAATCTCTTATAAATTACGTTTTTATTTTAGTTTTTTTGTTATTGATTCTAAGACATCTCTTTCCTTTTTAAGATGTAAAGATACTACATAATAATAATAATAATAATGAAAAAATGGACAAATATCTGGACCTTGCCAGAGAACTGAAAAAGTTATGGAATATGAAAGTGAAAGTGATACCAATTGCAGTTGGTGCACTTGGAACAGTCCCAAAAGGATTAGAAAAGGGCTTGGAAAGTTTGGATATCAGAGGAAGGATTGAAACCATTCAGAATACTGCACTGCTGCAATCTGCCAGAATACTCAGAAGAGTCCTGGAGACCTGAGGAGACTTGCTGTCACTCAGACTCCAGTGAAAGACCATCAGCTAACGCTGATGTGAAAACTCAAAATGAGTGAATATTATTATTATTATTATTATGTAGTATCTTAAAAGACTGGAAAATCTGGAAATCAGAGGAAGAATTGAGACCATCCAGACAACTGCACTGTTGCAATCTGCCAAAATACTCTGAAGAGTCCTGGAGACCTGAGGAGACTTGCTGTCACTGAGACTCCATTGAAATAACATACATAAACCAGAATTTGTTCTTGAGAACGAAACACATAAAATTCTCTGGGACTTTGAAATAAAAACAGATCACCTTATCCCAGCAAGAAGACCAAACCTAGTGTTGATTAACAAAAAATAAAGAACTTGTCAACTAGTGGATTTTGCAGTTACAGCAGATCACAGGGTGAAGCTGAAGGAAAATGAAAAAATGGACAAATACCTGGACCTTGCCAGAGAACTGAAAAAGTTATGGAATATGAAAGTCAAAGTGATACCAATTGTAGTTGGTGCACAATTTGTTGTATGATCAAAATTTGCATAATTCCCAGTGAATCACCTTCCCAACCCAGTCATGTCTAGTTTTGTACTCCCGTTGTGCTAGTTTGCTACATTCGCATAGTACATGGTTTACAGTCTCATCTCTATTACCGCATAGTCTACATTTACTATTTTGTTGTCAATTTTTGCTTTGAGATAGTTTGTCCTTATGGCATTATTCTGTGCAGCAATTACTAGTGATTATTATTATTATTGATCAGCACAAGGAAGTTATAATAGGCGCACAAAAAGGCCTATGACGTGGTCCCACCTACCTGGATTATTGGGCGAATGTAATTGGTTGGGAAGGTGATCAAATGAGATTTATGCAAAAAAATTAAATTTTGACCAGAATACTGTATTGCTGCAATCAGGGAAATAACATAAAAATGATTGACAAAATTACAAAAATACCTTTTATCAATTTTCGTGTAGTGTGTAATTTTTATTTTAATGTAATAAATTCTGTGTGTATGTTTGTTGAATAAAGTTCTTGTGTCATTATGTTCTTTGTGTGTAGAATGTAAATTTTAAAATGTTTTGTTTTGTTCATTTGGGTCCACAAAATTGCTTTTATGGATAACTACTTCGTGGCTATAAATCCCATCCCCAATTTCTCCAATATTGGAGTATGCCGACCAGCCATCTGAAATTATGTAGCTTCCTAGTCATATGTATTGCCATATGATCGGCTCCAAGGTTTCACGTTTCCTGTTGGGTACCATTACCAGGAAAGATTTGCCAGACCCTCTTTCGGTGCCGCCAAAAACCCAGTGTTCTTGACGAAAGCGGCTACGGTGGTATTTCCTACGAAAGAATTTACTTTCGTCAATTTCAACCTTAATTGGATTTCTACTGCCATCAATCTCTCCTATTTCTTGAGGATGCCTTTCTAAGAATTTACTTTTGTCAATTTCAACCTCAATTGGATTTCCACTGCCATCAATCTCTCCTATTTCTTGAGGATGCCTTTCTAAGAATTTACTTTTGTCAATTTCAACCTCAATGGGCCCCTTTTCTCTCTTTTCCTTTCAAAAACCTTGTTTCCAATCTTTAGTTGCACCAATTATCAGCAGTGCTGGCGTTTATATCTTGCTCGAAAAGGATAATTCTTTGAGGATACTCAGAGCACCAGATAAAAGTAATTTCGATGATTTTGTTCAAAGATAATTTGCAGTTCCAAAAAATGGAATCTCTTCGAACTGAACATTGCCAAGTGTGTAGATAGCAGTACCATACCCAGCCATCTTTTTTGGACACTCACTTGTTGAGAGTGCATGGTTCATTGCACTCTTCACAATTCCTCTTCACAATTCATTGAAAATATAATCAATGTTTTAAATTGCATTGTTTATTGAACATTGTACTAAAGGCTCCTACACTATATAAATTGTGTAACAACAGAACTGAATTGTTCTGTGTATTTTTCTTTTGAGGAAAATGCAAGTCTGATCTGGTGGCACAATGATTTCATCGTACCCTGCCAACACGATACTACAACTACTATTCACTGGTTCATCTGCCCACATCACTATCCACTACAACTGTCTCGGCCACAGAGCCCTTCCTGACTTATTACCCACGCCATACTATACCCACACCCCACCGCACCTCACGTCCCGCAGAGCCAGAACTGACTTTCAACCACACGCCTACCCTCATTTCACCAAGCAGCGAAAGGGAATTACCATCACGACAATTCCAGCTTTTGTTTATTTTAAATAAACGATATTAATCCAAACCTTCTCGTCTATTTTTTCTTTTGCAAATCATACGCATTTGGAGATATTTCATTATATATCATAGATCTTTACAAAAATTTAATTATTAAACTCAGACAATTTCAGATTTTGTAAAAATTAAAATAAAACACAGAACAAAACAAAAAACAATAAAAATGATTTACAAATTAATCTCAAAGGCGAATTATATGTATTTAAAAAAAAAAAAAAAAAATGGAACGAATTTAAAAGATATATGTCCATCTTTTTACGTCCCATTGAAAAATAAATGTTAATTGCAGCAAACTAAAAATTGATAAGACAATAAAAGGAAATTTATAAAGGAGACAATATTGTAAAAGTTTATTTTATGAACAAAAAAAGTAAAGAAAATTATTACAAACTATAAAAAAGGTTGTTACGGCGATTTCTACTCACAATTACAAAAGTAGGAACCGTGACAGTAAATAAATGTGTATCTTTTCTTTCTCTTCCTTCGCTGTTGGTCAATAAAGGGCGAACTTTTCAGTCGGGTAAGAAACAGGGTCGTCAGTCAGTCTACAAACCTTCCACTCTGGGTGTTGATGCTTCTCTCCTCTGAGTTTCCGCTACTATGTTTACGGTCAGGAGTTGAGTCTCAAAAATGTTTAAGGCTAAAATGCGGTAATACTTTTTTGGTACGGTCAACTGCCTGACGCTCGAGTCCAGCCATTTCATGTTTATTTATTTATTTATTTGTTTTAAGAACATCTTTGAGTTAAAACTTTATTAAAAAACAAAACAAAAAATAAATAAATTACGGAAATTCTGAAATTTATGAATTGAAAATAATTTTTGAAGTAAAAATGGTACATAATTTGGAATTGTTTTGTTTTGGTGTTTTAATATTAAACGTAAATAGCAGCAGGTGTCAGCCTCGTAACGTTTTGATTTGCTTTGGGGGATGGGGACAAACTTGTTTTTCATTTAAATCATTAAATAATTTTGTTTAACTTTGTAAAACTTTAAAATTTTATGTTATTCGATGTTTTCTGGTTTTAAATTAGTAAAAAAAAATTGCGTGAGGGGAAATATGAAATGATTGTTTGATTTGTAAAAAAAGAAAAGGAATGTAAAGATTCGTGCATATTCAAATAACTAAAGAAAAAATGTTTGTAGAACCCTAAATTTACATGATTCAAACTTGTTTTAATTAAAAACTTTCAATTTTCTAAGCTAAAAAATTATTACATTTTAAAAGTAAAATAAGTGTAATAGGTAACTGAGTTACCTCCCCCTCCCCTTCTAAGTTACTATATAAACTGGTCAAAAATCCACCACTGTATTCTATGTAGAATAAAGCTTCTGCAAGTCCGACCGTGTTTGTTTGCTTACTACCACAATAAGATTTTCGTCCTGGTCGTATTTTTGTTCGTATCAAGATTTGTGGGCGTTTGTATTTTTTGTTTTCATAAAAATCTGTGGGCGGGGCTAATTGGCTGGACTCGAGCGTCAGGCAGTTGACCGTACCAAAAAAGTATTACCCTGATTTTTGATGAAAAAATTTTTTGTTCATAACTTTGAAGCCTTACAACGTTTGTTTTTTAAAAAAAACTTAGACTTTTCAGTGTTTTCAAAAATGTTATAAAAAACTTTTAAATGAACATTAATTTTACTAGCATAACAAAAACAAAAAATAAAATTTTGAAAAATATAGCCTGAGCCGAGTGGGATTTAAAATTCAATGTCAAAGTAAAATTAATAAATGAATTAAGTAATAAAAACAAAATGCCAAAATATGCCAAAAACTTTAAAAGGACTAGCAAATATAGGCACAAGTATTTAAGTTTTGATATAATAAAATATCATATTAAATTAGAAAGGCTAAGAAACTGACTAAGAATACAGATAAAAAGATCTCTGCTATCGAAAAATAGAACAACTTTGAAACTAACTATTCCATCATTTTCCATTACTCCCCTTTTCATTGGTAAATTTCCTAATTTAACTATTTAGTTAAATAGGAAAGTAAAGGATAATATTGCAGTTATTTCTTTCTTGTAAATAAATTTCTTTTAAGATTTTCCACAATTTTTGTTTTATATTTCTTAAGATAAAACCAAATAATTATAAATCAATAATACCAAGCACATATTTATTAAATAAAATTTTAAATATCAATATGCAGATTAGCCTTCTCGTTCAAACTGTAAACCGCTATTTTGTTGTTATAATAAATACAATTGCATGTTATTAGTACGTAGATATGGTCAACAGTATTAATAATGTAAAACAATTTTTATTAATAACTGAAGGTTTAAAAGAATGAAATCATGGAGAATTTGACGTAAATAATTAAGGGAATTGTGATTTGAGTAGTAATATAGTTTCGGTTACAGACAGAAAAACACACAATCTCCATTATAATAAGATATTCAACATTTAATGATTTTAGTAATTAAAATCATCAAATTCATTAAAGGAGTAAAAATAAACAATTTGAAATAGAAATTAGGAAAGTTAACTTTCTACACCAAAGTTTATCCTGAAATAATATTCAATAATAAAATTGAATTTGGTTTATCAATGAATAAAACAATCAACTATACAAAATGATTTTTTATTGTTTTGATTATTTCTAAAATCTTTGAAATAAAACAATAAATATTCACCTTATTTATTTTACATTTAACAAACATTTAGTTTTAGTGTAAATAAATTAGTATTACCTTACTGCGTATTGTTTTTTTTTTTTTTGCTTTGTTTTTTTTTTTTTTAATTTTCAGTAAAAATTTTGCGTGCGCGCTATTCTATACAAGTACAAAACATTCTTTGATTTTCAATCACTATTTTACATGAGTGATATTCTCGGAAAAAATGATTTTAGCTGCTCACTTCTTCAAATAAACATTATCTGAGCATTTTACTCAAAATTTCTTCTAAATAATGGTATTTGTAACGATAAAATTAAAATTATGTCAATTCAATTGTGGAGATGTTTTTATGTCGAATTTCTGTGAAAATTATTTGACTGACTTACAGACAAAATATTTTTTCAAAACAAATTTTACGTCTTGCTAAGATATTTACTTTTTTCTAAAAATTAAATCATTTCATTCAATTAAACACTGTGGAACATGATTATCAAGAAAATGTTAAATTTACATGTTCTGAATTTTGTGAAATTTCATGTCTTGTAAAACGGAATTTATTTTTTAAACCTTTAACAATCTTTAAAGTAGTCTGATTAATTTTTGTCTTGTTTCATGTTTGTTTAGTGTCACGTAAAAATAAATCAAAATATCGCTACATGATAGAAAAACTTCATTGAATGAAATCAACAAGTACACTCCCAACCAGAAGCATTTTTACTGTTTAATGAATATTCATGAATAATTTGGGAAATCTTGCGTATATTCAGCGAGCGTTAAAAATTTAAAAAAAAAAAAAAAAATCACCGTCCTTGTTATTTTACTAGTTACATTTGTTTACTGTAATAATAACATTAATTTTGTCTCAGATAATTCAAATTTTCCAGGACAAATTTAACAAATTTAACCCCCTATATTTAACACAATGAAACTTGCAGAAAAATTAATATTTTCTTGAAAAGATTTTTCCATTCGAAAGAAAAAACATTAAACAAACTCCTGATGATTTTTTAAATTTTTTATCAGCTTACGAAAATAATGAAAATTATGATTGAAAAACAATGTTTTAATTTTTGCACTGTTAAATCAACTGAAATTTAACGTAGCTAAAAACAAGTTACGATAAGAGGATTTTTTAAAAATTCTATGAAAAATCAATTAATAATCTGATTTTCCGAAAATTTCCATAAATGTTTACCATTGGATGTAAATACATCTGAAATAGTTTTTTTCTAAAATATATTAGGGGAAATATTTTTTACGAGGTCTATTTTATTTTATGAGATAAAAAAAAATGACGCGTCAGAAAAATTTTTTTTATTTTTTTCTATAAAGATAAGAGTCTGAATAACTATATCAATGAAATTGTATGAATGTACGAGGTCTAGTTTTTTGAGGAAAAATTAATGAAATCGGAAATAAAAAGTGCAAAAAAATGTCATATTAATATTTGAAAACTTTTTTTTGCTTTTAGAATTGGTATGTACTATATTCTATTAAATTGTCAACAAAAAAAAAATTTTTTTTAAGAAATTAATTTTTAAGAGATTTTCAATCTTTTGTGTGATTAAATATTTTTATTTTCTGCGTGAAATAAATTACATTTTTTTTTTCCTGCGTCAAAAAATCGAATTTTTAAAAATATGAATTTTATAATTCAGGTGCACTAAACATTGGTCCGATACGAGCTCGATTAATATTTTTAAAAGAATTTGTAATTTTTGTTGTTGAATAGTAATGTGTGATTCTTAGAATGTACGGAAGAGCATTGCTGACATTTGTTTTACAAAGAGACGAGACGCTTCTAAGTAACCAAAGTTTGTTCCTGTTAGGCTGACAGTGTTAGCGTAAAAAATTTTATTTTATTTAACTTTTTTCAATAATTAAAATAAAAAGTAAGTATAATAGATTATTTTATCAGTTTTTCTCTTAGAAAAAAATATTCAAATTTTCATTCCATACTTTTACTGGTTAATCGTAAAAGGGAAATAATTAGTAACTTTTCTGTCTATATTACGGTCTGAAAATTACCCTTTCGCATGTAATACGGGCGGGTTTGTTTATTTTTTAAGATAACGATGTAATTTTTCCCAATCGATAATTTGATATTGAATTAACTATCTTTCTTTGTAACAACCCTGTACGATCTTTTTTTTACGAGATTTTTGATAAACAAAGTTCGGAAATATCTATTTCCGTTTTATTCAAGATGGCCTAAACGGTCCTAAATCAGGACTTGCTGAGTCTGAAGTCGTCAAAGACTCAAGTTTCTTCATTCTTTTGCTTTCTCCTTCCATTTCCTTTAAGAGAAAAAAAAAGTTAAAAAGAAATCCCAATTGATATGAAGCTATTAGATAAAACATTATACTTTGTTTTTCTATCCTATAGCCCATAGGTCACATGGTTTTACTTGATAATAAACACTAAACAATTTTAGGTTCAGAAAATATTGATCTCTCTATTCATGTACTTTGTATAATAAATATTATTATATTATTATTATATTATATTATTATACTATATTATTATATTTCAATATTATACAAAGTACATGAATAGAAAGATAAATATTTTCTGGACCTATAATTGTTTAGTGTTTATTATCAAGTAAAACCATATATATAAAACCAATAAAGGAAACAAAATAAATACTGATACTGATTCTAAAAATAAAATGTTTTTATAAAAAGAAAAAAGAAATAGTAAAATTTATACATTTGTTTTGAATTTGAAATGAAAAAAAAAAAAGAATATCTTTAACTCTTAAAGTCCTATACCACCTCATTCCACCCGGCCGGAAATTTCATTTGTTTTCCTAATCTACCCCAAACGATAGCCTTTGTTTAAATGTAATATTAAACATATTTAGAAGTCTTTGATTTAAGGGAAATAACAGGTAACTTTAAATGCAAAGGTCATTTTTAGCCATTTTTTTATATATCCTTATAGGAATGCTCTGGACTATAAATATTGTCAACAGGATGTTAAGAGTTAAACCCTATTGGAAAAATTATAGTTGAATTATCTCCCCCTGCAAAAGGTGAATCGCCAATATACAATATTAGTGCCGAAATTAAATCCCTTGAAGTCACTTATCGTTTGGGAACTCGACCAGCGTGTCACTTTATCAAGCACCCCCTTCATCCTCAGCTCTTATCGGGTTGACAGTCAACCAGCGAGTGGAAATATTCCATCATGCACCTTTACCTTATCATGGGACCCTTCTACCAACGAGACGCGATTTTCAAGCACTCCTTTTACCTTGTTAAACAGAGAATGGTTTCATCCAGCACCCTTCACCTTGTCAACCAGCGAGTGGAATAATACAAGGATTTTACAACATGTCAATCCTTGTAACTCATATTTTCTATCTGACCAATAATTCGGACCCTAACAGATACTACCAATCTGGGTCAGGGTGGACCAAGGAGTAATGGCGATCAAGGGGGATTCCACACTCCCCGGAACTCAAAAATTGGAACATCACCGTTATATACCTTCAGCTACTGCCTTCTAGCACATGATAAAAAGTGGTGGGTTTGCCACAAGGGCAATATGGTTGGGATAATTATAGGCTTGATGTGGCCAGCTGATTGATTGGAGGAGAACTCTTAAGAAACACTTAAAAGTAATAAATAACATTCTGACTGTTGTTTATAGCAAGACTATAAAGTGTTGCATCATCTATACATATACAAAGGGCAGTTGTGTAATAAAACAATTAGCCACAAAGTAAATATTCACTATCACCAGATCTTGCTTTTTGTGAAAAAATAATGAAGATTTGATTTATATTCAGGAAGGTAATTAAAAAAATGAGATTTTTTTTTTTGCATTTAATACCTTAAGTAGACATTAATTTTTTTTCTTTTGGATCAACGCAAGGTCTTTTTTAAGTAGGATTTTAATGGAGCATCCTGCAAGGTTTTTTTAAGTAGGGATTTTAATGGAGCATCCAGCAAGGTCTTTTTTTAAGTAGGGATTTTAATAGAGCATCCTGCAAGGTCTTTTTTTAAGTAGGGATTTAATAGAGCATCCTGCAAGGTCTTTTTTAAGTAGGGATTTTAATAGAGCATCCTGCAAGGTCTTTTTTTAAGTAGGGATTTTAATGGAGCATCCTGCAAGGATCCAACTCACGATTCAGTAATAATAGATCTGTGAGACTAACTTTTAAAAAAATCCCCATCTACCAAGGTGATCCCGGGTAGCCACTTCTAGTATCTAATAAAATAAACATTTCTTAGTTTGGCTAAGAACATTGATTTACCTCCATACAAGAAGGTGTATACTTATTTTTTGACTGCTACATATTTCTGGTTAAAAACTTTCAATGATGAGGAATTATGTAACAAATAATACCTAATAACATCTGTTTTCATTGTATAATGTTCCACTACAAGTTATAAGAATTATTAAGTCCTGGTATCTTAGTCATAAGAATTATTAAGTCCTGGTATCTTAATCATAAGAATTATTAAGTCATAGTATCTTTGGTTTAGAAAATTAAGTTTCAACCATCAATTTAAATTTGTTGCACTTCAGATTTTTCGGTAAATTTGATATTTTATGAGAGAATCTATTAATAGCTGTTTAAGTCACAAATGCTTCTTCAATTGAGCTTTCTTCATTCAGAGTATATAAGCCAGGAGAAGTTTGAGCTCAAAGAGTAACAAACTTATTCAATAAACTTTTAGGGAAGTGCGTCTGGTTAGAGTCGTAGGAAATGAACTCGTCGGCCAGAGTTCAATTCCTGGATGAAGCCACAGTTCACATAGTGTTAATACCCTTGGGAAAGATATGAATCCAACTATTCTCCCTCCAGCTATGGGTAAATTGGATAATTATAGGCTTGATGTGGCCAGCTGATTGATTGGAGGAGAACTCTTAAGAAACACTTAAAAGTAATAAATAACATTCTGACTGTTGTTTATAGCAAGACTATAAAGTGTTGCATCATCTATACATATACAAAGGGCAGTTGTGTAATAAAACAATTAGCCACAAAGTAAATATTCACTATCACCAGATCTTGCTTTTTGTGAAAAAATAATGAAGATTTGATTTATATTCAGGAAGGTAATCAAAAAAAATGTGTTTTTTTTTTTGAAAAAATAATGAAGATTTGATTTATATTCAGGAAGGTAATTAAAAAAAAATGTGTTTTTTTTTGTGAAAAAATAATGAGGATTTGATTTATATTCAGGAAGGTAATTAAAAAAAATTAGATTTTTTTTTGCATTTAATACCTTAAATAGACATTAAATACCTTAAATAGACATTAAATACCTTAAATAGACAGTAGGGCAGATTGAGCTAAAGTAAACTAGGTTAGGCAACAAGTCAAGAAGAAAAATACTGAATTCAAACCTGGTCACTACTATAATAGACTCAGGCCTACTTAGTGATCTATTTCACTGGGCTCTTTAACCATGGTTAGGCAACCAGTCTAGGAGAAGGAAAACTCTGAATTCAAACCTGGTCACTACTAGAATAGACTCAGGCCTACTTAGTGATCTATTTCACTGGGCTCTTTAACCATGGTTAGGCAACCAGTCCAGGAGAAGGAAAACTCTGAATTCAAACCTGGTCACTACTAGAATAGACTCAGGCCTACTTAGTGATCTATTTCACTGGGCTCTTTAACCTGGTTAGGCAACCAGTCTAGGAGAAGGAAAACTCTGAATTCAAACCTGGTCACTACTAGAATAGACTCAGGCCTACTTAGTGATCTATTTCACTGGGCTCTTTAACCATGGTTAGGCAACCAGTCTAGGAGAAGGAAAACTCTGAATTCAAACCTGGTCACTACTAGAATAGACTCAGGCCTACTTAGTGATCTATTTCACTGGCTCTTTAACCTTGGTTAGGCAACCAGTCTAGGAGAAGGAAAACTCTGAATTCAAACTGGTCACTACTAGAATAGACTCAGGCCTACTTAGTGATCTATTTCACTGGGCTCTTTAACCATGGTTAGGCAACCAGTCTAGGAGAAGGAAAACTCTGAATTCAAACCTGGTCACTACTAGAATAGACTCAGGCCTACTTAGTGATCTATTTCACTGGGCTCTTTAACCATGGTTAGGCAACCAGTCTAGGAGAAGGAAAACTCTGAATTCAAACCTGGTCACTACTAGAATAGACTCAGGCCTACTTAGTGATCTATTTCACTGGCTCTTTAACCTTGGTTAGGCAACCAGTCTAGGAGAAGGAAAACTCTGAATTCAAACCTGGTCACTACTAGAATAGACTCAGGCCTACTTAGTGATCTATTTCACTAGGCTCTTTAACCTTGGTTAGGCAACCAGTCTAGGAGAAGGAAAACTCTGAATTCAAATCTGGTCACTACTAGAATAGACTCAGGCCTACTTAGTGATCTATTTCACTAGGCTCTTTAACCTTGGTTAGGCAACCAGTCTAGGAGAAGGAAAACTCTGAATTCAAACCTGGTCACTACTAGAATAGACTCAGGCCTACTTAGTGATCTATTTCACTGGGCTCTTTAACCTTGGTTAGGCAACCAGTCTAGGAGAAGAAAAACACTGAATTCAAACCTGGTCACTACTAGAATAGACTCAGGCCTACTTAGTGATCTATTTCACTGGGCTCTTTAACCTTGGTTAGGCAACCAGTCTAGGAGAAGAAAAACACTGAATTCAAACCTGGTCACTACTAGAATAGACTCAGGCCTACTTAGTGATCTATTTCACTGGGCTCTTTAACCTGGGTTAGGCAACCAGTCTAGGAGAAGAAAAACTCTGAATTCAAACCTGGTCACTACTAGAATAGACTCAGGCCTACTTAGTGATCTATTTCACTGGGCTCTTTAACCTTGGTTAGGCAACAAGTCAAGAAGAAAAAACACTGAATTCAAACCTGGTCACTACTAGAATAGACTCAGGCCTACTTAGTGATCTATTTCACTGGGCTCTTTAACCTTGGTTAGGCAACCAGTCTAGGAGAAGAAAAACTCTGAATTCAAACCTGGTCACTACTAGAATAGACTCAGGCCTACTTAGTGATCTATTTCACTGGGCTCTTTAACCTTGGTTAGGCAACCAGTCTAGGAGAAGAAAAACACTGAATTCAAACCTGGTCACTACTAGAATAGACTCAGGCCTACTTAGTGATCTATTTCACTGGGCTCTTTAACCTTGGTTAGGCAACCAGTCTAGGAGAAGGAAAACTCTGAATTCAAACCTGGTCACTACTATAATAGACTCAGGCCTACTTAGTGATCTATTTCACTGGGCTCTTTAACCTTGGTTAGGCAACCAGTCTAGAAGGAAAACTCTGAATTCAAACCTGGTCACTACTATAATAGACTCAGGCCTACTTAGTGATCTATTTCAATTTTTTTTTTAAATTAATTTAATTTATTTAACAAACGTGTAAGAATAGGAATGGATTTGCAGGTAACAGTAGTAGTAGTAGTAGAGGCATGTGGTGAAATGGTTAGAGTTGTAGAAAATGGACTCATCAAGTTCAAATCTTAGACAAGGCTGTTTGCATTTCACATAGCATTAATACCCTTGGGAAAGGTATGAATCCATATATTCCCACTCCAGCTAAGGGTAAAATAGTAGGGTATACTGGGATCTTTAACCTTTAATAGGTAACCAGTCGAGGAGAAGGAAAACTCTGAATTTGAAAAACCTGAGGTCATTCATTGATTGGGTTTGTGGCATTCCTTGTTAACCAATTCTTTCTTATTGAATGTGCCAAAAAGTGTGGATGGTCCAACACAAGCCTTCACAAATATCAAATATCTTTCTGGTACAAATGATGTTCAATATATGTGAAATAATAATGGGAAAAATTTTGTCATAGATGCAGTGCCACATCGGGATATTGATCTTGCTATAAAAAATAAAAATAAATAAATAACTTAAAATTGGCCGATTAAAAAAAAAATTGATAGCATTTTTAGATTCCTTGGGTAAAAAAGCTTTTATAAACCAATCTTTAGGAATAGGGAAGCTCTAGAACATATTTTACAGACAAAAATAGATTACAACTCTGAATTCAAACCTCTTAAATCTCCACTTGGGTGGTCACAACTAGAATAGGCTCAGATATATTTAGTGATCTATTTCAATTTTTTTTTAAATATAAAAGACACTCATGAACGATTGCAACATCTTATCTCAAAATATTTGTAAAAAAAAGAACTTTATGGAATTTATTTTGGGATTAAAAAGAAGAGATTCAACAGTACTTACCTTTTATATGGGATTATCACTTTTTTATAAAACCATATTAAGATAATGAATAAAAAAAATTATCAAACAGGGAACAGCAAATATACACCAGGCAATTGGAGAATATTTTGTATTTGACTGCATTGAAATGGAATTCTCAGCTGGGACTGTAAAAGAAATTTTTTGAAATTTTAAAAATGAAATATTAACAGAAACTCTTTAAGTCTATAACAGCAATGCAATCATATACAAAAATTAAAAAACAAAAATATATTAACACAAAATCAATATCCACACGTATCAAAAATACAGGGTGACTCTCCCTCCCCCCAGCAAAAAAAAAAAAAAAGAACCCACAAACAAATTTTCTAATAAAACTGTTAATTTTAATTTTTCTTCTTTTTGTTTTTCTTTCAGAAAATACAGTCAACTTGGTGCTTGAAATATTGTAAAACCAAGGAAAAAACATTTTGTTTGGATTGTTGGAATTGTGGAGACCTATTTCACCAAAAAATCATATACTGTCGTGCAACCAATTTTTGAAGAAAGTTTTGATGTCACCGGTGCTCCATCAAAAGCAGGATTTTTGACTGATTCAGAAATTCTGATATATATATATATATATATTTATATACATATATATGATTTTTTTATCGTCCAGGCCTCCTGCCTAATTTACGCTGTTTTTGTTCGGCAGCCTCAGGCGAATATCTGGTCCATGTTAGCTATTTTCCAATTCATGTTTTTGTGAGGCCACATAGTTGAGCACCTGGTGAGGATCAAACTCACTGCAGTGACAATGATCTGCACATTTAAGCATTTGCTTAAACGATCAAATAGACATGACCAGTCGAATGATTGGATGGGGCCTGTTCGACCACCCATCTAGCCAAATAAGGGCTAAAGTGAAAGTGTTAATTTTTATGGGCTGCTCAGACACCAGGTTGAGAGAGATCGGGTCTGGTAGCATTTTTTTTTTCAATAATATTTTATGGCTGGTTTGTTATTTTTGTTTGGCATATCAACCTGTAAGGTTATTCAACCAAAAAAAATATTTTGTATATATAATTTGTAAGCAATAGGTAAACATTGCTGTTTGGCTTTATAAATTGGTAGAAATAATATTCATTAAGTTCATGTGTATTAATTGGTAGAAATAATATTCATTAAGTTCATGTGTATCAATAAATTGGTAGAAATAATATTCATTAACTTCATGTGTATCAATAAATTGGTAGATATATTCATTACTTCATGTGTATCAATAAATTGGTAGAATAATATTCATTAACTTCATGTGTATCTATAATTGGTAGAAATAATATTCATTAACTTCATGTGTATCTAATTGGTAGAAATAATATTCATTAACTTCAATGTTATTATTGGTAGATAATATTCATTATTCATGTGTATACTAATTGGTAGAAATAATATTCTTCATTCATGTCTATTAATAAATTGGTAGAAATAATATTATAATTCATGTGTAATAATAAATTGGTAGATAATATTCATATTCATGTCTATTTAAATTGGTAGAAATAATATTCATTAACTTCATGTGTATTAATAAATTGGTAGAAATAATTTAATTAACTTCATGTGTATCAATAAATTGGTAGAAATAATATTCATTAACTTCATGTGCATTAATAAATTGGTAGAATAATATTCATACTTTCATGTCTATTTATGGTAATATTCATTAACTTCATGTGTATTAATAAATTGGTAGAAATAATATTCATTAACTTCATGTGTATCAATAAATTGGTAGAAATAATATTCATTAACTTCATGTGTATATAAAATTGGTAGAATAATTTTCATTAACTTCATGTGTATCAATAAATTGGTAGAAAATAATATTCATTAACTTCATGTGTATATAATATTGGTAGAAATAATTTTCATTAACTTCATGTGTATCAATAAATTGGTAGATAATATTCATTAACTTCATGTGCATTAATAAATTGGTAGAAATAATATTCATTTCATGTTATTATTTGTGATATTTCATTCTTCATGTGTATTAATATTGGTAGAAATAATTTCATTAACTCATGTGTATCAATAAATTGGTAGAATAATATTCATTAACTTCATGTGTATTAATAAATTGGTAGAAATAATATTCATTAACTTCATGTGTATTAATAAATTGGTAGAAATAATTTTCATTAACTTCATGTGTATCAATAAATTGATAGAAATAATTTTCATTAACTTCATGTGTATTAATAAATTGGTAGAAATAATATTCATTAACTTCATGTGTATTAATAATTTGGTAGAAATAATATTCATTAACTTCATGTGTATCAATAAATTGGTAGAAATAATATTCATTAACTTCATGTCTATTACTAAATTGGTAGAAATAAATTCATTAACTTCATGTCTATTAATAAATTGGTAGAAATAATATTCATTAACTTCATGTGTATCAATAAATTGTAGAAATAATTTCATATATATTAATAAACTGGTGGTTTGTGGGATTAAAAAAATACAAAAATAAGAATAAAAAGAACAAACTCCTCATGGGTCCTTGACCGGAAGGACACGATCTATGCATGTCCGACAAAAAGGCCTAACTCCTTTCCCAAAAAGAATCCTCTGTCATTCCATTGAAGGCCGCAACTGAGTGTAACTCGTCTCTTAACTAGGGCCATGGCCCTCGTTACCAACGACTATACCCATTGAATAAAGCCTGAGTTATGAACCACCTTCTGCCTTTATCTATTTCCTTTCTTGTTCTTTGAATGCCTTCATTTCGCATGCCACCAAAAGATATGGGGTTAAAAAGAAACTAAGGACAGCACCAAGAATATCCAGCAACTTTCAAACCAAAAAACACACCTTATCTAGCCCCATAAATGTTGACCGCACTTGCAGACACGCAGAAAAAACAAAAGAGAGAAATTAATTGCAAGAATTATTTTCAAAACCAACCAATGTGTGTGACGGAAATGGACGTCGGAGAAAGAAAGAAAAAGGGACAGGAGATGAATTTTCACTTGTTGCGATCCTTGGAAAACACAGGTAATTTTCTAACTACTGCTCCATGGCAATGCAGACATGTAATAAAAAAAGAAATTGCTATACATACCAATTGTGGTTATAAAATTTGCTGTAGTTCCAGGAGTAGTTTCTGGGTCTTTGTGGCAGGTTTTACAAACGTCTTTCCGGTAATTGAGATCATCGCATTTTTTAACAGAACATCCTTCTTTGATCACCAAACTCACAACCTAAAATGGACAAAATAAAAAATTTAAAAAACCTAAACAAATTATAAAATCAAAGCACATGCTGTATTATTTTGATTTTTGGACTGTTGTCCTCATCTTTATTGTGAAATATATATATATATAATGTTTCAGTCATTGTATCCTCCAGTCTTCTACAGCTGATAGCTGACTTGTGTACTTATACTAAATAACTTAGATATTTAACAAGCAACTGAACTGGCACTCTCAACAGGTACATCTCAGTTGACTGGTGAGGAGGGTGAGTAAACACCAACATCACACAAAAAAAACAGGAGCTAGGAAAGAGCAGACAAGCTCTAGGGGAATATAATATATATATATATATATATATTTTATATATTTATATATCATCACAAAGTTACTACTACGTTTTCATTGCAGTAGTATAAGTAGTTATCCATAAGGGCTCAATATATTTCATAAAATATAGAGCATTTATAGTTGCAGAAAAAAAGTGTTTTCTCTCTACCACAGTTTTGGTGTTCAAGGTACACCTTCCTCAGAACTAAAATTATAGGTAGCTAATCTAAATATATAAAGGAGAGATTTTGGTATGTACGTGTCGTGTATAACTTCAAACGGAGAGGTCACTCAAATTTTAAACCTTGCATACACATTAATATTCTTGTAACTAAGAACACGCCAAATTTGATTATTGATTTTTACTGTTGAAGGGTGTAATTAATTAATTAAGCCAAAATCACCCAATTTGCGGGACTGTCCGTATACCAGCCCCTGCTGATAATAAAATATTGTCTCTGCCTGCTTTTGTTACAGCGATATTAGCAGCAAAGTTTTGATTTTAATGAATTAATTTTGCAGTCTAAGCTGTTCAGCTCGGAATTTATCACCTATATATGGTCCAATCTTTAACAATTTTTATATCGTTAGAAGGAAAAGAAATTAATCTTTCTAAATATGTAATTTGTATGAGTTTTTATCAATTGAATCATTTTTTATAGCGAGTTAAAAAATAAAAGAAATGGCTTCGGATAGCCACGTTGCTTTTTATTGTCGCGATACAAGCAGTGCAGTCTATGCCAGTCAGCTCGGAATCTCTCGCCTATTTATGGCCCAATCTTTAAAAATATTTATATCTTTAGAAATAAGATGAAATAGTCTCTCTGGATATGTAATTTGTATGTGTTTTTATAGATTGAATAATTTTTTACAGGCGAGTTAAAAAAAAAAAAAATGCTACGCATAGCCGATAATACAAATAAGGTTTTTTTTCCAGACTTATGTATACAAAATATTTTTGTCCATATTCTTAAATCGTACATTACACTCATTTTAATTTTAATTTTTGTAATGCATAAAAATTGTAGAAAATCAAAATTTACGCTTACGGTTACATTATTAAAAAATATTTTAATTGTAAATAAAAATATCATGAAAATCAGTTTACGGTTACATATTTGTATAAATTAAACTAACATTTTCATTCGAATAAATGACTTTTAATTCTTTATTTATTTATTATTTTTATTGTTAGAAGTTTTAAAGGGTAGAATAACTAAAATTGACGAATGTCCTTAGAAACTGTTTTTTCTTTGGGGAGGGGGGAGGTTCATTAACTAATTATTTTCTAAAACACGATAAAAAAAAATCACGGTTTACTAATATGTACAAACCCGGTGTTTTTATTTTTAGTCGAAGGATTTAATAGTAATATTTATTTCAAGTATTTCTGACAATATCCAGTTATAGGAACATTTTAAGAAAATTTTTGATATGTAAGTACAAAAAATTGGAAACACCTTGAGTGCTTTGTTTATCAAAATGACATGATTCGGTAGTAAATGACCCAAAAGTTGATATCCCATAAAACAAAGCACAACCAACATTTAAATTATTATTTCAAATACAATTTAAAATATTCCTCAGAATTTGTCTCACAATTAAATTTTAAGTTTTATGATTTACTCTTTATTGTGACAATAATCATAATCTCACAAATATTTATTTGGTAAGCGAAAACATTTAATAAGTTATTATTAAATGTTTTCGCTCACCAAATAAATATTTGTAAGTTGAGTTATTAAATAACTCAACTTTGTTTTAATCAGTATTTAATTTTTTCGTATAACCAGTGTTTGAAATGTTAACCCTGTTCTTTTCGTGTTTTGTTTATTAAACATACTAAACAAACATAAAATAAAAATGATTCTAATGTACGTAACTTGAATAAGAAAATTTGTTATTTAATTTATCATAATTCTAATGATAAATAAATAGCAGATTTTTTTAAAATTCATTCACCACTTCCTTTTTTTTCTCTTTCTTTTTTTACTAAAAACTGTCAAAAATTGTCTTTTGAACTTATCTCGGCTGAACTTGAAAAACGGTCGGAAAATTAGCGTGACCCAGAAAAAACAGAACGCTCAAATTTTGTAATAAAACTGTCAATTTTAACTAGGGGTGTTTAGGGTTAGTTTAATGGGAAAATAAATAATAATTTGGGTTCTGTTTTTTTCTGGGTCACTGTAACAGGGTGACCCCCCAAAAAAACAGAACCCACAAATTTTGTAATAAAACTGTTAATTTTAACTAGGGGTTAGGGGTAGGATAGGGTTAGGGGTTAGGGTTGGGGTTTAGGGTTAGTTTAATGAGAAAGTAATAGATAATTTGGGTTCTGTTTTTTTTTGGGGGGGGGGGGCCACTAATTTTTCCGACCGTTTTTCAAGTTCAGCCCTTATCTCGATCTTTCTTTTAATCATTTGTTAACATTTTTTAAAAACTTTAGAAGTTACTTTATTCATTCATATTAGGTGTCGTCTCGAATATAACATTCATTTCGACCATTTATTCATTAGACAATATTCAGCGATTTTTTTTTTAAATTTGATAAATAACTATCTCTTATTAGTTACCACAATTTTCCCTGTGAATTTACCCCCCCCCCTATATTTAACACAATGAAACTTGCTTAGAAATTAATATTATCTTGAAAAAAAAAAAGTTTTCCATTTGAAAGAAGGAATATTAAACAAACTCCTGATGATTTAAAAAAAAAATATGATTAAAAACAATATTTTCATTTTTGCACCGTTAAATCCACTGAAATTTAATGTAGCCAAAAACAAGAGGATTTTAAAAATATACCAAGAAAAATCAATTAATGCTCCGTTTTCATGAAAATATTAGGGGAAACATTTTTTTATAAGGTCTACACCCCATCCCCTATTCTATTTCATGAGATGTTAAAAAAAAACCGAAATTGGGTATACCTATCTCTTATTTTCTCCGCACTCACTCTTTGGTGTTCCTATTTTTTAGTCGCGGTCATGGACCGGGTACTTAGGCTAGTATTATATATAGCTGTCTGGTTTGGAATTATTTTTTTTTCTTCTCCTAATATAATTTAGTCTTCAAATCTAAACTGTTTCCCTTTTAAATTAAACATTATTTTTCCATATACTTATCAGGCAAATTAATTTGTAATTATCTATCAGCTTTTTTTACTCCTATCCTCTTTTTTATTATTCAACTTGTATATATTGTATTATTGAAATTCAAGTCTTCTGATAATCTATTAAGACCTGGAAGTAATGGCACTGCAGGAGTTAACCACACTTCTGAAAGCTCCAGAATGGAAACCTCACCACTAGATGCAGTTTAACGTCATACCCAAGACATAAGACTCAACAAACGCCTTTTAGCATATATATGATAAAAACACAGTATGTGTGGTTGAACACACACATATATAAATATATTATTATATAATACATACATATATAAATATGATACCCAAAACTGTATTTTTGATCATGTAAGTTGTATGTTTATGCATATATAAAATAAACTTACCTGGCATGTCATCATTTTGGAGTTTCTTACATGTTTCACAACAGGATTGGTATATCTCTGGATTGTAGCAGTCAATTTGTATTCCAGCACAATTACTGTGCTGGTCTTTCCCTCTACATCTGCTAATGACAAAAAGATAAAAAATTTATATATATATATATATATATATATATATATAATATATATATATATATATATATATATCATAGTTTATATTATACCATATCTTATCACTGAATTTATTATATAGCATATATAATAAACCTTCCTGGCATGTTTTAATTTCTGAGTTTTTTTTACACGTTTCACAGCAGAGATTTAAAATCTCTGAGAGGTAGCATATATTGACTGTCTTTGTTACGTGGATTGTGGCATTGATTTGCCATTCTAACAGAATTACCAGACTGGTCTTTCCCTTCACAATCTGCTGATAAAAAAATAAGTCGTCGGGATGCCTAAAGTCATCATTATCAACCAATCAGTGAGGGAGTCTATCCCCTTTTCACTAGCGCTAGACCAAGGAGATTGGTTTATTTCGCAGCTTCAATTTATTTTAATTTTTCAGAAAAGGGAAACAAATACAATTTATCTACTTATCAAATAAGTTTGATTTATTCTGATTTAGTAATGAAAACATGGACCGTTTTAGATTTGAAATAGAATAAATTACCAAAAATCATGAAATTATCCAATTTGAATGAGATTTTTAGCAGCAATGAATTTTATTAGCAATGAATTCTTTTATGAATTTTATTCTTTTATATTGAATAGTTTGTTTAAGTTAAAAGCCTGAAGAAAACTTTCACTTAAACAGTGGGGTAGTCAACACTTGCTCATTTGAATAAAATTCCATAATATTTAAATATGTAACTACTTTTTTTACCCAACATGAAATATTTTTAAAGTAAGTTTAATAATCATGTTAAATCAGACATGTATTCCAAATTTGACTCTATAAATTAATAATTAAAGTAATCTATTTTAAAGCATGATTTCAATTTTAGTTGAGAATAAAAAGAACTTTTGTTTTGTTTTATTAAACAAAACAAAAGTTATTCTCTGTAGCCTGTAAAAGGGAAAGGGGCGATTCTACGAGAGTTAGAGGGTGTAGGATAGGGAAAAATATCCATCTTGGCTGCTGATTTTTTAGTTGATAAATTATTACATATTGTGATCTCTTTTCTTCATGTGCATATAGAGGGGGAAAAGAGAGTAATGTATAATGTAAAGACAAGGATGGGTCAGTTTTTGACTTCATTGCAAATTACGACTAATCAGAACCAATTAAAGTGGAATTTTTTTCAAACATTTAGTAATACTAAAACTAAGGTATAATATAGTATAAATTTCGTTTCAGTAAGCTCACCAGTAAAAAAGCCTTTAGGGATGAAAAGTTGAAAATCTCAGCTTTAGTATAATAATAGAATATATATATAATATATATATATAATATATATATATATAAACTGTTGTTTTTGGGACAGTTAGTGTATTTAGATTTTGAATTAAAATTTGTTGAAATTCAAAATCAGAGAGAGTTAGATTATTGATAGTAAGACCTGTAGAAGATCCCTAATCTTCCACAACTGGGAAACGTGAGTACAGACATTAAGTTTAGTGAAAGACACCATGATGTAGTCATCGTCTTTGCTTCACTTCGGTCACGGTTGAAAAGTCTGGTTGTAAATAAAAAGATGTAATCCTCAAACTATAAGCCTTATGTCATCTTTGTGAATAATTGTCTCATAAGAACCTCTCTCTTGCTTTTTATATACCAGAAAAAGGGGTATCCAACATTTATTTATTTATATATATATGTNAAAATATGAATTTTATATATTAATTTTTCATAGCCAAAATACTAAATTAAGTTTTGAAATAAAATAACTAATGCATTAAAAATTCATCATTGATAAATCAATACTGAAAATTTTCATTAAAATCGGATAATTACCTGATTTTTGGTAAAATATTTTTGCAATCGCGAATGTTACATTAAATTTGTAAACAAGCGTGTAAAAAAACCATAGAAAAAGAGACAAAATGGCAGATCACATTGAAATTGACCAAAACAAATCGTTTTAAATGTATTAAAATAAACTGCATATGTAATGATATTTCTTTTTTTAATGATGGTCATTGTTACTACTTATCGATTTAGACAAAGTTTGACCTTAAATAATAGATTTAATTAATTTTTAATTCGTTTTTTAAAATTTGTAGCAGACAACAAAAGGGTATACCTAATATAGAAATATCTACAAACCTCATTTACACATATAGATATATCTACACACATTATTTATGAATACTAGCAAAAAGAAAAGAAAAAAAAAAATCCTCTGAGCAGTGTAAAATTAATTTTTGGAAAGGGGTGAGTTAAAAATTCAATGTCAGAGAGTTTTTACCACAAGGAAGTAAAATCATCAAATTTATTAAAGGAAAAAAAAATAAAACAATTTGAAATGGAAACTTACTTCTGATAACTTTAAATATATATTAATATAAAACAAATATATAATACCAAGCAAGTATTTATTAAAACTTGTTTTAAAAAACAATGAGGATCATCTAAGGTTGCATGCTCAAATTTTGAGTGTATTTATTCTATGTTATGATGATTTGGAGTAATGGGATATAAGCAGCGATATAGTTTCTGTTATAGACAAATAGAGACCAAATCCCCATTATTAATAGATTATAAAAATATCAACAAACATTATTTATTAACATACAACAAAATCTACAAACATTATTTACAACCAATAATAATATTCATATATAAGAAAGTATGTTGAGATATTTAATAAAATCTTATATGTACTTAATGCATAAAGTAGTTAATGTTGGACCAAAGTCTCAAGAGCTCTCCACAGGAGCTAGCTTAATTGCCACCCAATAAGGCAGCATTTAAGCTAGTTCAAAATAAAGACTAAACCACATTTAAAAAAAATAAAATGATAGCAGGAAGCGTGGTGGTGTACTGGTTAGAATTGCAGGAAATGGACTCATTGACCCGGGTTCAATTCCTGGACGAAGCCAGTTCACATAGCACTAATACTCTTGGGAAAGATATGAATCCAACTATTCTCCCTCCAGCTATGGGTAAATAGTAAAGCAGACTGGGGTCTTTAACCAGTCTAGGAGAAGAAAAACTCTGAATTCAAACCTGGTCACGATTAGGATAGACTCAGGCCTACTTAGTGATCTATTTCAATTTCATTTATTTTTATTTAAAAAATCTGTAAAACCTTATTTAACCTTGGTTAGGCAACCAGTCTAGGAGAAGAAAAACTCTGAATTCAAACCTGGTCACTACTAGGATAGACTCAGGCCTACTTAATGATCTATTTAAAAAAAAAAAGATTGGAAGAAAGACAAAGAAATCACAGGTGGGAGAGGGGGTTTGCTTTTTCTTACCTTATTGCGTACTTCATCTTTCTGGCTCTGGAAGTTAAGTTTTGCTTCATTTTCTCTCTCTATAAAGTTCTGTTCCATAGCAAACAAAATGTCTGCCAGTTCATTTGTATCTGCACTGTGCTTATCCAACATCTGTTTACGCTCTAGCTCAAATTCATGTTTAATAATTTCAAGTTCCTTATTGTATTCAACCTGTAAAGTAGCCAAACGCTCTTTCTGCAACTCTATTAAGAAAAAAAAGAAAAAAAAACAGAAAAAAAACCAGATGAAATTCATTAAATTTTTTTAATTCCCCATTCCAAGAATAAAATTAATGGATGTTTAAAATTCTTCAGAGTCATACATAAGTATTACATATGAAAGAAAATTCTAAAATTAGAAAATCATTCAATCATAATAATAATAAGAAGAAGAATGACAATGAAGAAGAAGAAGAAGAAGAAGAAGAAGAATGACAGAAGAAGAAGAAGAAGAAGAAGAAGAATGACAATGAAGAAGAAGAAGAAGAAGAAGAAGAAGAAGAATGACAATGAAGAAGAAGAAGAAGAATGACAATGAAGAAGAAGAAGAAGAAAGAAATGACAATGAAGAAGAAGAATGACAATGAAGAAGATGAAGAAGAAGAATGACAAGAAGAAGAAGAAGAAGAAGAAGAATGACAAGAAGAAGAAGAATGACAATGAAGAAGAAGAAGAAGAAGAATGACAATGAAGAAGAAGAAGAAGAAGAATGACAATGAAGAAGAAGAATGACAAGAAGAAGAATAATGACAATGACAAGAAGAAGAAGAATGACAAAAAGAAAAAGAATGACAAGAAGAATGACAATGAAGAAGAAGAAAAAGAAGAATGACAATGAAGAAAAGACGATAGAGAAAGAAGAAGAAGAAAAAGAAAAAGAAAAAGAATGACAATAAATAATAAGAAGATTAGTACTACTACTACTACTAATAATAATATAATTGTAATAATAATGATAATAATAAGAAGAATTTACAGTAAAATAGTGTTGTATACCCAACATTGACATCGTACGTCGAACATTGGGTATATACATGAGAGAGTGACTTCAGGTGATAGAGAGAGACAGACAGAGATTTGAGACTTACTTGTTCTTCATTCTTCTTGCTATCTTGTATGGTTGTTTTCTTTACTTCTTTGGCCGTCATATTGTCGTCCTACTGTCTTCTTACTAAAGGCTTCTTTTAAGGGCTAGTTTTTAGTCATGCAATTAATTAACTCACAAGACTTTTTCCTTGATCAAGATTTATTTAACCCATTCTTATTCGTTGTGCGGGAGAAATGACCTCACAGTGGCATGTCTGCTCTGCATCCATCTCAGGTTGAAACTAAAATCTAAACTAACTAAATCATGTGACGCACAATATTCGCACCTCTAGGGTCAAGGTTACCAACGGTCCTGGTATTTTTCCACTTGGCCCCCCTTAATTCTCACTACAGGGTCTTGTCAACAACCCATTACACCACATAATATGTAACAATAGCACTCTATTCAAAATATTGGGCATACAGTGTATAGTAAAATAGCACTCTATTCAAAATATTGGGCATACAGTGTATAGTAAAATAGCACTCTATTCAAAAATATTGGCATAGTGTATAGTAAAATAGCACTCTATTAAAATATTGGGCATACAGTGTATAGTAAAACAAGACCTGTAAAAGGATGGAGGAAGCTCTTTAATCAACGGCCATCTAACACATTATTTCTAAAGTCCAACCCCTCCACATCGCAACAGGGATGTATAAACTTGGTAGCATCAGAGCCATTCCATTGGGAATTTTGTTCTGTTAGGGTCGCCCAAGGCAAACAGGTCTGGACCGCAGTGTTATTAGGGCCACAACCTGGCCAAAGGGGCTTTGGTTTAGGGACCACTTGTGAATTTCCTATTCTCTTGTTACTTCTTTCTTGAATTCACTACAGGTGAATTCATTGGATGGAGCCAGCTTAACTGGCCAGAGTGAATGCCACCACGGAAACAGAAACAGAAAAAATAGAAATGTATAAATTTGTTGTTCTTTTTAAATTTATACATTACTACTAAATATAAGGGCCAGTTTAGTTTAGTTGGTAGAGCATCTGCCTAGAAACCACAAGATTCCTGGTTCAATACCAGCTGATGGTGCTCCACCACAGACACCAAAACAATCTCTTTGGTTTAGAACTAGTGAAAAGAGGATAGATTCCTTTGATGTCTGGCTGATACCGACTTTAGGCCACTGTGGCAATGACTTTTTCTTGTTTTACTTATCTTCTGAGTTGGGTCTGTTGTTGAGCTGGCATTTTCTCTGTTCTTCGGTCTGCAAATACTTGCTTGTTGGATATCTTGTGTCATTACTTAGTTTTTAATTAACTAACACAAGACTTGATGTTTTTTTTTAGAGCTCTTTATGTTATATACCATATATACCCTTCTGACATACTCGGATATATAATAGAGAGAGACAGACAGAGAGATATATTAGGGCAGGGATGGTAGATCTTACTTGATTCATTTCTGCTTACTGCTTACTTTGCTTGGGTCACCATTTTGTCTGGGCTTGACTTCTATCTGCTGAGGGTTGATTTTCTTCCTTGCTAATTCTTCTTTGGGCTGGGCTAAGCTGGTCATTGTCTTACTTATTTAACAAACACAACAAGACCTTGTTTGTTCTTGATCAAGTTTTATTAGCCCATATTGATTATTCCGCCATGGGGAGAGATGGATTCTGTCAGAGCCGACAATTACATCTATACTCTCTGAAAGCTGGCTCACATTTGACCCTAAACTATATCACATGTCTGTCATGGTGCCCAAATCGCGCATGTCTAAGGAGTCATGGGTTATTAACAGTCACTGGTAATTTTCCATGGAGACTCCTTGATTCTAAATCAACAGACCTCAATTTAAATATTCTTAGCTACAGGTATGTTCACAATTTATGACATCTCATGAATTGTAACTTTTATTTTCCAGTATCAAGTTAACCCCCCTTGACAACACCATGTGTGTCTGTATATGTGGATATTGGAAATGTGGGAAATAGACTCCACGGCCCAAGTTCAAATCCTGGACAAGGCTGTTTGCATTTCCATAGTGCTAATACCCTTGGAAAAGGTGTGCATCCAACTATTCTCCCTCCAATTTGGGTAGATAGTAGGATAGACTGAGCTCTTTAACTTTGGTTAAGCAACCAGTTTAGGAGAAGGAAAACCTGTTAAACTCTGCTTAAGAAAATACCCCTTCTGGGTCGCCCAGCCTTTACTCATTTTAGACTGAAGGGCAGGTGATGACTGAGGGGAAGGACCCCCTGGAACTAAGCCATTATGGTGAAGAGAAAAAAGGCTTCTTTAAGAAAACCTGAATTTTCAAAAATATTGGTCGGTTGTGTATACATACATACTTATTAACTCCATCTGTATGAGTAGGATGTGACACAAGGTTAATTTTTAAGCAGAGTTTAACAGGTTTGAATTCAAAGTTACCTTATGAAGCTTAAAGAGCCCAGTTTGTCCTACTCTATACGTATAGAATTTTTACTACTTGTAATAATTTTACAGAGTTCTATATTAACAAAATACAATAAAGAAAGAAATACAAGAAAGACAAAAAGCTCTGAAACTGTAAGGAGTGTGGTCACGCCTTTGTGGACATTGCTCCTAGGATCATTCTGACCTGTAGTGTTTAGTAAGTGATAGGCTCTCAATTATAGATCAAAGAAACCTGTTTTAAAATGATTCATTTTAGATAATAATACCAAACATATTCTGTTTTTACCAACCCTTCCTCAGCATATTTGGGTAAGGATGACCAAAGTAAGTTATATCTATAATCTAAACTGATGAAATATCTGTTTGTTTATTCGAAGGCGCTTGATGTGACAGAATCATAGAAAATGTGTTGCATAGACATCTGGGCAAAACTTGCAAATTGGTTGGAAAATTAAAACAGAGAGTTTTTTGGTGGTCTACAGTCTATGAATGAACTTTTTGCGAATTGGGTTACAGTTTAGGGGTTTGGGGATTAAGGTTGTTTTTTATTACGTATTGCTTAAAAAAATCAAACAACAAAAAAACCCAAATTACTATACATTTAATGTTGAAAAATATTTTTTTTAAACCAAGTTTAATTGAAATTATACATTGCAATACTAACACAAACAACTGAGACTAATGTGTCTACCTTTGGGTTCAATAATTAATTTCAATGGTTAATTAAATGTATAGTAATTTTTTTTTTGTTTGTTTGTTTTTTTAAGCAATATGTAATTAAAAACAACCATAACCCAATTCGTCAAAAGTTCATTCATAGACTGTAGTTAAACTGTCATGGGGGACCACCTAAAAACTTTCCGTTTTAATTTTCCAATCAACTTGCAAGTTTAGCCGACATCTGTACACATATAAGGAATAGTTGTGTGCATGTATGTATATAGAAACTGTTATATTGTAAATGACCAGTTATACCAAGTGGTCAATCATGGAAGTATTATGAGGAGAGTCCTTCACATGAGTCCCACATAGAGTGATCTGTGTGTACTTAAATAGTGGCTAGCACTACCACCACGTCTAAGGTATGGGGAAGATGGATCATTCCATTTTATCAAAGCTAAATTCTTCCGTTGGAATTTAAATTCAAATTTCTTCTTCTTTGGATTTAGATGTAGCCGTTTTACAGCTTTCTTTTCTCTCAAACTTTTTCTCCTGCTCGTGGAATTTGTGGAGAATAAGAAGTATTAAGAAATCTGAGGTAGGGGTTATCGTCCTTGTTTACGAGTTTCAATATCGAACCAACCAGTCACAGACTAGAATACTTTGGCGGCAAAGCCAAAGTGGGAAATTCTTGCTTTTCTGCTCCACGAGCATCGAAGATGAATCACAAAATTAAACATCTCTCATATCCAGCATTACGACCAGATAAAGCCGTAGCAGGGGATTCCGATAACTCACCCTACCTCAGGATTTCAGTTAAGTAGACAAATTGTAAACATTTGTGCAGATAAACAAAAGTTTGCAACCTTATTGTTATATGTCTGTAATACATGTCTTTTATTTCTATTTCAAGTTGTTCGTT
>CM042167.1:70875027-70940027 GCA_023376005.1 Doryteuthis pealeii
AGAGATGTTAAAAGCAAAGAACTTAAAGCAGAAATCACCGTCCTAAAGAACACATTTGACCGTGTGATTGACCAGAAGGATGAGGTCATTAAGGCTCTCATACTGGACATCGAAGAGGCTGAAGAACAATATATGATGGCACTGAGAAGTCATCTTCAAAATGTTGATCAGTTTTTAGGTAAGTTGCAACCCCCTCCCCCTTTTTCTTTTTTGAGAACATCAATATAGTGAACATTGAGGGGTTCTGTGCTGCGGCACATTGTTCAGCTAGAAACTAATGCAGACTTTCAACCTTCGTTTCTGATATAATGGAATGACCCATCTTCCATTAACCAAAAAGTACTTGTGGATGTGCCACCTGCACCATCAACTTCTATAAAGTTTTAACCACGAGTGGTGACAGACAGGTCAAGAGTTAAGAATAAAACGAACAACTTGAAATAGAAATAAAAGACATGTATTACAGACATATAACAATAAGGTTGCAAACTTTTGTTTATCTGCACAAATGTTTACAATTTGTCTACTTAACTGAAATCCTGAGGTAGGGTGAGTTATCGGAATCCCCTGCTACGGCTTTATCTGGTCGTAATGCTGGATATGAGAGATGTTTAATTTTGTGATTCATCTTCGATGCTCGTGGAGCAGAAAAGCAAGAATTTCCCACTTTGGCTTTGCCGCCAAAGTATTCTAGTCTGTGACTGGTTGGTTCGATATTGAAACTCGTAAACAAGGACGATAACCCCTACCTCAGATTTCTTAATACTTCTTATTCTCCACAAATTCCACGAGCAGGAGAAAAAGTTTGAGAGAAAAGAAAGCTGTAAAACGGCTACATCTAAATCCAAAGAAGAAGAAATTTGAATTTAAATTCCAACGGAAGAATTTAGCTTTGATAAAATGGAATGATCCATCTTCCCCATACCTTAGACGTGGTGGTAGTGCTAGCCACTATTTAAGTACACACAGATCACTCTATGTGGGACTCATGTGAAGGACTCTCCTCATAATACTTCCATGATTGACCACTTGGTATAACTGGTCATTTACAATATAACAGTTTCTATATACATACATGCACACAACTATTCCTTATATGTGTACAGATGTCGGCTAAACTTGCAAGTTGATTGGAAAATTAAAACGGAAAGTTTTTAGGTGGTCCCCCATGACAGTTTAACTACAGTCTATGAATGAACTTTTGACGAATTGGGTTATGGTTGTTTTTAATTACATATTGCTTAAAAAAACAAACAAACAAAAAAAAAATTACTATACATTTAATTAACCATTGAAATTAATTATTGAACCCAAAGGTAGACACATTAGTCTCAGTTGTTTGTGTTAGTATTGCAATGTATAATTTCAATTAAACTTGGTTTAAAAAAAAATTTTTTTCAACATTAAATGTATAGTAATTTGGGTTTTTTTGTTGTTTGATTTTTTTAAGCAATACGTAATAAAAAACAACCTTAATCCCCAAACCCTAAACTGTAACCCAATTCGCAAAAAGTTCATTCATAGACTGTAGACCACCAAAAAACTCTCTGTTTTAATTTTCCAACCAATTTGCAAGTTTTGCCCAGATGTCTATGCAACACATTTTCTATGATTCTGTCACATCAAGCGCCTTCGAATAAACAAACAGATATTTCATCAGTTTAGATTATAGATATAACTTACTTTGGTCATCCTTACCCAAATATGCTGAGGAAGGGTTGGTAAAAACAGAATATGTTTGGTATTATTATCTAAAATGAATCATTTTAAAACAGGTTTCTTTGATCTATAATTGAGAGCCTATCACTTACTAAACACTACAGGTCAGAATGATCCTAGGAGCAATGTCCACAAAGGCGTGACCACACTCCTTACAGTTTCAGAGCTTTTTGTCTTTCTTGTATTTCTTTCTTTATTGTATTTTGTTAATATAGAACTCTGTAAAATTATTACAAGTAGTAAAAATTCTATACGTATAGAGTAGGACAAACTGGGCTCTTTAAGCTTCATAAGGTAACTTTGAATTCAAACCTGTTAAACTCTGCTTAAAAATTAACCTTGTGTCACATCCTACTCATACAGATGGAGTTAATAAGTATGTATGTATACACAACCGACCAATATTTTTGAAAATTCAGGTTTTCTTAAAGAAGCCTTTTTCTCTTCACCATAATGGCTTAGTTCCAGGGGGTCCTTCCCCTCAGTCATCACCTGCCCTTCAGTCTAAAAATGAGTAAAGGCTGGGCGACCCAGAAGGGGTATTTTCTTAAGCAGAGTTTAACAGGTTTTCCTTCTCCTAAACTGGTTGCTTAACCAAAGTTAAAGAGCTCAGTCTATCCTACTATCTACCCAAATTGGAGGAGAATAGTTGGATGCACACCTTTTCCAAGGGTATTAGCACTATGGAAATGCAAACAGCCTTGTCCAGGATTTGAACTTGGGCCGTGGAGTCTATTTCCCACATTTCCAATATCCACATATACAGACACACATGTGTTGTCAAGGGGGTTAACTTGATACTGGAAAATAAAAGTTACAATTCATGAGATGTCATAAATTGTGAACATACCTGTAGCTAAGAATATTTAAATTGAGGTCTGTTGATTTAGAATCAAGGAGTCTCCATGGAAAATTACCAGTGACTGTTAATAACCCAT
The DNA here is from genome assembly GCA_023376005.1 of Doryteuthis pealeii. Taxonomy (NCBI): domain Eukaryota; kingdom Metazoa; phylum Mollusca; class Cephalopoda; order Myopsida; family Loliginidae; genus Doryteuthis; species Doryteuthis pealeii. The sequence continues at coordinate 70,877,685 of CM042167.1, forward strand.
GACTCCTTAGACATGCGCGATTTGGGCACCATGACAGACATGTGATATAGTTTAGGGTCAAATGTGAGCCAGCTTTCAGAGAGTATAGATGTAATTGTCGCTCTGACAGAATCCATCTCTCCCCATGGCGAATAATCAATATGGGCTAATAAAACTTGATCAAGAACAAACAAGGTCTTGTTGTGTTTGTTAAATAAGTAAGACAATGACCAGCTTAGCCCAGCCCAAAGAAGAATTAGCAAGGAAGAAAATCAACCCTCAGCAGATAGAAGTCAAGCCCAGACAAAATGGTGACCCAAGCAAAGTAAGCAGTAAGCAGAAATGAATCAAGTAAGATCTACCATCCCTGCCCTAATATATCTCTCTGTCTGTCTCTCTCTATTATATATCCGAGTATGTCAGAAGGGTATATATGGTATATAACATAAAGAGCTCTAAAAAAAAACATCAAGTCTTGTGTTAGTTAATTAAAAACTAAGTAATGACACAAGATATCCCAACAAGCAAGTATTTGCAGACCGAAGAACAGAGAAAATGCCAGCTCAACAACAGACCCAACTCAGAAGATAAGTAAAACAAGAAAAAGTCATTGCCACAGTGGCCTAAAGTCGGTATCAGCCAGACATCAAAGGAATCTATCCTCTTTTCACTAGTTCTAAACCAAAGAGATTGTTTTGGTGTCTGTGGTGGAGCACCATCAGCTGGTATTGAACCAGGAATCTTGTGGTTTCTAGGCAGATGCTCTACCAACTAAACTAAACTGGCCCTTATATTTAGTAGTAATGTATAAATTTAAAAAGAACAACAAATTTATACATTTCTATTTTTTCTGTTTCTGTTTCCGTGGTGGCATTCACTCTGGGCCAGTTAAGCTGGCTCCATCCAATGAATTCACCTGTAGTGAATTCAAGAAAGAAGTAACAAGAGAATAGGAAATTCACAAGTGGTCCCTAAACCAAAGCCCCTTTGGCCAGGTTGTGGCCCTAATAACACTGCGGTCCAGACCTGTTTGCCTTGGGCGACCCTAACAGGAACAAAATTCCCAATGGAATGGCTCTGATGCTACCAAGTTTATACATCCCTGTTGCGATGTGGAGGGGTTGGACTTTAGAAATAATGTGTTAGATGGCCGTTGATTAAAGAGCTTCCTCCATCCTTTTACAGGTCTTGTTTTACTATACACTGTTTGCCCAATATTTTTAATAGAGTGCTATTTTACTATACACTATGCCCAATATTTTGAATAGAGTGCTATTTTACTATACACTGTATGCCCAATATTTTGAATAGAGTGCTATTTTACTATACACTGTATGCCCAATATTTTGAATAGAGTGCTATTGTTACATATTATGTGGTGTAATGGGTTGTTGACAAGACCCTGTAGTGAGAATTTAAGGGGGGCCAAGTGGAAAAATACCAGGACCGTTGGTAACCTTGACCCTAGAGGTGCGAATATTGTGCGTCACATGATTTAGTTAGTTTAGATTTTAGTTTCAACCTGAGATGGATGCAGAGCAGACATGCCACTGTGAGGTCATTTCTCCCGCACAACGAATAAGAATGGGTTAAATAAATCTTGATCAAGGAAAAAGTCTTGTGAGTTAATTAATTGCATGACTAAAAACTAGCCCTTAAAAGAAGCCTTTAGTAAGAAGACAGTAGGACGACAATATGACGGCCAAAGAAGTAAAGAAAACAACCATACAAGATAGCAAGAAGAAATGAAGAACAAGTAAGTCTCAAATCTCTGTCTCTGTCTCTCTCTATCACCTGAAGTCACTCTCTCATGTATATACCCAATGTTCGACGTACGATGTCAATGTTGGGTATACAACACTATTTTACTGTAAATTCTTCTTATTATTATCATTATTATTACAATTATATTATTATTAGTAGTAGTAGTAGTACTAATCTTCTTATTATTTATTGTCATTCTTTTTCTTTTTCTTTTTCTTCTTCTTCTTTCTCTATCGTCTTTTCTTCATTGTCATTCTTCTTTTTCTTCTTCTTCATTGTCATTCTTCTTGTCATTCTTTTTCTTTTTGTCATTCTTCTTCTTCTTGTCATTGTCATTATTCTTCTTCTTGTCATTCTTCTTCTTCATTGTCATTCTTCTTCTTCTTCTTCATTGTCATTCTTCTTCTTCTTGTCATTCTTCTTCTTCTTCTTCTTCATTCATTCTTCTTCTTCATCTTCTTCATTGTCATTCTTCTTCTTCATTCATTCTTCTTCATTCTTTCTTCTTCTTCTTCTTCATTGTCATTCTTCTTCTTCTTCTTCATTGTCATTCTTCTCTTCTTCTTCTTCTTCTTCTTCTTCTTCTTCATTGTCATTCTTCTTCTTCTTCTTCTTCTTCTTCTTCTTCTTCTTCTTCTTCTTCTTCTTCTTCTTCATTGTCATTCTTCTTATTATTATTATTATGATTGAATGATTTTCTAATTTTAGAATTTTCTTTCATATGTAATACTTATGTATGACTCTGAAGAATTTTAAACATCCATTAATTTTATTCTTGGAATGGGGAATTAAAAAAATTTAATGAATTTCATCTGGTTTTTTTTTCTGTTTTTTTTCTTTTTTTCTTAATAGAGTTGCAGAAAGAGCGTTTGGCTACTTTACAGGTTGAATACAATAAGGAACTTGAAATTATTAAACATGAATTTGAGCTAGAGCGTAAACAGATGTTGGATAAGCACAGTGCAGATACAAATGAACTGGCAGACATTTTGTTTGCTATGGAACAGAACTTTATAGAGAGAGAAAATGAAGCAAAACTTAACTTCCAGAGCCAGAAAGATGAAGTACGCAATAAGGTAAGAAAAAGCAAACCCCCTCTCCCACCTGTGATTTCTTTGTCTTTCTTCCAATCTTTTTTTTTTAAATAGATCATTAAGTAGGCCTGAGTCTATCCTAGTAGTGACCAGGTTTGAATTCAGAGTTTTTCTTCTCCTAGACTGGTTGCCTAACCAAGGTTAAATAAGGTTTTACAGATTTTTTAAATAAAAATAAATGAAATTGAAATAGATCACTAAGTAGGCCTGAGTCTATCCTAATCGTGACCAGGTTTGAATTCAGAGTTTTTCTTCTCCTAGACTGGTTAAAGACCCCAGTCTGCTTTACTATTTACCCATAGCTGGAGGAGAATAGTTGGATTCATATCTTTCCCAAGAGTATTAGTGCTATGTGAACTGGCTTCGTCCAGGAATTGAACCCGGGTCAATGAGTCCATTTCCTGCAATTCTAACCAGTACACCACCACGCTTCCTGCTATCATTTTATTTTTTTAAATGTGGTTTAGTCTTTATTTTGAACTAGCTTAAATGCTGCCTTATTGGGTGGCAATTAAGCTAGCTCCTGTGGAGAGCTCTTGAGACTTTGGTCCAACATTAACTACTTTATGCATTAAGTACATATAAGATTTTATTAAATATCTCAACATACTTTCTTATATATGAATATTATTATTGGTTGTAAATAATGTTTGTAGATTTTGTTGTATGTTAATAAATAATGTTTGTTGATATTTTTATAATCTATTAATAATGGGGATTTGGTCTCTATTTGTCTATAACAGAAACTATATCGCTGCTTATATCCCATTACTCCAAATCATCATAACATAGAATAAATACACTCAAAATTTGAGCATGCAACCTTAGATGATCCTCATTGTTTTTTAAAACAAGTTTTAATAAATACTTGCTTGGTATTATATATTTGTTTTATATTAATATATATTTAAAGTTATCAGAAGTAAGTTTCCATTTCAAATTGTTTTATTTTTTTTATTCCTTTAATAAATTTGATGATTTTACTTCCTTGTGGTAAAAACTCTCTGACATTGAATTTTTAACTCACCCCTTTCCAAAATTAATTTTACACTGCTCAGAGGATTTTTTTTTTCTTTTCTTTTTTGCTAGTATTCATAAATAATGTGTGTAGATATATCTATATGTGTAAATGAGGTTTGTAGATATTTCTATATTAGGTATACCCTTTTTGTTGTCTGCTACAAATTTTAAAAACGAATTAAAATTAATTAAATCTATTATTTAAGGTCAAACTTTGTCTAAATCGATAAGTAGTAACAATGACCATCATTAAAAAAAGAAAAATATCATTACATATGCAGTTTATTTTTAATACATTTAAAACGATTTGTTTTGGTCAATTTCAATGTGATCTGCCATTTTGTCTCTTTTTCTATGGTTTTTTTACACGCTTGTTTACAATTTTAATGTAACATTCGCGATTGCAAAAATATTTTACCAAAAATCAGGTAATTATCCGATTTTAATGAAATTTTCAGTATTGATTTATCAATTGATGAATTTTATAATGCATTAGTTATTTTATTTCAAAACTTTAATTTAGTATTTTGGCTATGAAAAATTAATATATAAAATTCATTTAAAATAGGAAAAGCCTGATGTTAAGTTTAAAATGTTATATTTTTAGATTCTAGAAATAAATATCTATTTAATGCAAACCTTATTTTATTACATTAAAGTATACTTTTTGAAGAAAAACTTGATTGAAAATGTGCCTCCCCCCCTTTTAAGCAGTAAAAATATCGAGTAAAAAAGAAATCTCCAAAAAATTAATTATTTATTATTTTTTTACATTTTATTTTTTTGATTTTTGCTACTTATTTTCTCATAGAAAAGCCACCATAAATTTTTTTTTATTTTCTATTCATAACTTTGGTCTTTTATCTCTTTATTTATACTGTAATTAGAAAACTATAAGACCAAATCGAAAAAATGTCACACCCCAACATAAGGGGGGTCAAAATTAAGTGACCTGAAAAAAAATGAGAAAGTTTTGAAATAAAATAAATAATGCATTATAAAGATCATTCATTGATAAATAAACACTGAAAATATCATTAAAATCCAATAATTCCCTGATTTTTGGTAAATTATTTTTCGGGGGGGGGGGCTAAAATCATTTTGTCAAAAACGCATTTTAGGCTCATTTTATGTATAGCTATTCTATACGTATATGTAATGTTTGGAGATATTTAAATATGGGTAAATAATGTTTGTAGATATTTTTATATTTGTAAATAATATTTGTAGAAAATTTTATATGTGTAAATAGTGTTTGTAGATTTTATTGTATATTTGTAAATTCAGTTTGTAAATTATATTATTTGAAATAAATGAAAAGAATAAAAACAGTTGAATAAATCTTTTTTTTTTTTTCATTTTCAAAAATATCAACAGAATTTGGAAGAGAAGCATTCCCTTCGTGTTTCTTTGGAATCAAAAGTTGATTATTTATGGCAACAGTTCAATCAAGCCAAATCAAATTATCATGAAACAACAGGAGAAAGAAAAGAAGCTTTTGAAAAACTTAAAAGTAAAGATACAAAAAGTTCAGAGGAGATTGATAAACAAATGCGAAAAGTACAGAGACTTACTGTAAGTTATTTCTATCTTGAACCTGATTTTGAAAGTTATTTTTTATCTTAAGCCTGATTTTGAAGGTTATTTTTATATTGAACCTGATTTTGAAGATTATTTTTTTCTTGAACCTTATTTTAAAGGTAATATTTTTTTTTTTTGAACCTGAAATTGAAGGTAATATTTTTTTTCTTGAACCTGATTTTAAAGGTAATTTTTTTTCTTGAACCTTATTTTAAAGGTAATATTTTTTTCTTGAACCTTATTTTAAAGGTAATATTTTTTTCTTGAACCTTATTTTAAAGGTTATTTTAAAGGTTATTTTTTTTCTTGAACCTGAAATTGAAGGTAATATTTTTTTTTCTTGAACCTGAAATTGAAGGTAATATTTTTTTTTCTTGAACCTGATTTTGAAGGTAATTTTTTTTCTTGAACCTGATTTTTAGGAACAGATAACATCCATGAAAGGAAAGATTGTATTGAATGGACGAGAGAATGAAGAAAAGAACAAAATACTAAGAGAGGTAAGTTAAAGATCATCATCATGTTGCACTAGTAGCACAGATCCCCAAGACAATCTTTTGCCAACCATCCCTATCATTCATTGTCTTCGGGGCGTCCTCTGTGCAACATCCAGTATCTGCACAGAGCTGGTCAAAAAGATTATAATACTAGTGTTCTTAAATCTTCCAACAATTATCATCTTGCAACATCCTCTGGTTAAAAATGAGACTGTCCAAATCCTCCAAGATGAAATGCAAAAATGTAAATCCTGATTAGCTGGTGTCAAATTCTTCACCTCAGCTAAATAATGGACAACTCCGTTTTTATTAGAAAGAAAGAAAGGAAGGATATGCTACACAGAAAAAATATAAGAAAGAAAGAGAGTAGAAGAAAGATAGGGAGAGGGGGTTAGAATGTGAAAACAATAACACTAATCTGTTTCAATCAATGATGAAAAGAAGGATAGAAAGAAATAAAGAGTGAGTGAGAGTTCAATCAAGATTATTATAACTTTTTACATATTGAACTATTTTGCATTAGCTCTTAAGTAAACAGATCAAATGTTGTAATAATTAAATCATCATACTGTGGTATTTCCACAGGTCCTGCAAGTAAAAGATTATAGCTACAGAGCCAGTCTACCGTATTATGAAGGAGAGTCAAAAATTATCCGCACTGCGTTCTGTACATGCATTGTAATTGGCTCCGTTGTGGTCATGTGATCAAAATTTGAGCCTGATCCCGCCATTTTGCTTGCATGTTTTTTCAGTGTAAACATCGCCACTCCACTAGCAGTATGTACCAAGAAAGTGACCTGATTTCTCTGGCTGGAAGGAGTGTCATTCATTAAAGGCTTTTAATACAATACGAGAACAATGCACTACCACATAGGAGTATGTATGAGTGGATAAAGAAGTTTAAAAGTGTCTACACAAGCTTGACGCATGAATGAAGAAAAGAAGCACTGCATGAATGGTTACATAACCAATAGAGTAGGTCAATTTTGGAACTGTAACGTATCCCATGTGGCAAAAGTTGCAGATTTATCTAAAGAATTATCACACAAAATATTTTTCTTCAAAACTTTGTCTTCATTTGAGGAAATAGATTTCAATCTTTTAAAATGTTTTATATATATATATATATATATATATATATATAATTTACATTTACATATTGAGCACTTTTTACATATATAAATTAGCAAACTCCTTCAGTGTTTTTTCTTTTGGTCACTTTTTGATTATTTTCAGAAAATGTGGAAGCGCTGGTCTTTTCTCATTTTTAAATTTTTTTTCCGCAGATATCAGTTTCAGAAAAATTGTTATTATTAAAAAAGTGAAAAATCAACCTACCCTAACAACCAACCAAAAGCCTTCTTCTTGCAGGGAATATGTGAGCTTTTGGATTGCTGGACCAAGTGCACTGAAAAAGAAGGAGACTATGTACAAAAATGACATACTTGTTTGTCCCTTGCTTTTGTGTAAATACATTGAAAAAACAATCAACCTCAGTGGGTCATTTAATGCCGATAAAGTTTTGAAATAAATCAATTCTTAATGGATAATACAATTTTTTTATAAATACATTTTTCTATTTAACCCATAGATGGGACCCTAACAGGTACTACCACTCCGGGTCAGAGTGGACCAGGGAGCAATGGTGATGAAGGGGTGCTCCACATTTCCTAAACCTCTAAAACTGGAATCTCACCATCAGATAGAGTTTAACATCATTCCCAGGACATGTAGACCTGCAGCCACTGCCTTCTAGCACCCATATGATAAAAAGGGGTTGGGGCTTGCCATAAGGGCAATAGGGTTGGGAAAATCATATAGGTGCTAGGGCTTGACGTGACCAGCCGATTGATCGGAGGGGGCCTCTCCGACCGCCCGTCTAGCCTAAGTAAGGGCCAAAGTGGAGTGTTGCATGTCATGGACTGCTCAGCCACCAGGATTCCGTTGTTAAGCATCACGGGTTGCCACCCACGTCTTACCCCCTCTGCAGAGATGCAGTCGGTGTATTCTAAAGCCCCAGGCAACATGTCTGAGTGCAGGAAGGAAAAGAGAATACTGAATATAGGAAGAGGGGGGGGAGGAAGAAAATAATATGGTATGTAATAAAGTAAATGCTAAAAGGAAAAGGATCTGTTGTACATGGAATGTTAGAATAAATAAACGAATGAATAAATGACGTAAGGTATGAAGGCAGGAAAAAAACGAAGAAAAGAATATAGTTCATAATTTTGTTAGACTCCAAATAGTCCAGCCGTATATTAGCACTGGCACGGCTACAGCTTGGTAGAAGATAGGGCCAAAGTGGAGTGTTGCATGTTATTGACTGCATTTATCATTGAGTATTTGATTTATAGTAACTATCATTACTACATAAAAATATCAAAATTCTATGAAAAATCAATTTAGAGTCAAATTTTCATGAAAATTTTGATACTTATTCACCTTTAGATGAATTTATGTTTATTTATCTATTAATAATGGAGATTTGCTTCCAGTTTTTGTCTGTAACAAAAACTACATCACTGCTTACATCACACTGCCTAAAATCGTCATAAATAGAATACACTCAAAATTTGAGCATTCAATGTTAGACAGTCCTCATTGTTGTTTTTTTTAAACAAGTTTTAATAAATGCATACCTGGTATTATCTATCTATAAACAGCTTTTTTTTATTTTAATATATATTTAAAGTTATCTGAACTAAGTTTCCATTTCAAATTTTTTTAATTTTTTACTTCTTTAATAAATTTATTTTATTTTTTACTCATTTAATAAATTTGATGATTTTACTTTACTTATGATACAAACTCTCTGATATTAAATTTTCAACTCCCATCCCCTCAGGCAATATTTATTTTACATCGCCCAGAGGGCGTTTTTTATTTTGCTAGTTTTCTTAAAATATATTAGGGGAATTTTTTTTTTTTCTTGGTCGACCCCCCCTATTTCATTTTAAGAAATCTGAACAAAATATATTTTACTCATACAATTTTTAGATTTTTCTCTAAAGATATGAGTCTGAATAATTAAATCAGAAATTATTAGAAACGTTTTGGAGGTCCCTACTGTTGTAAAACAAAACAAATATCTCAGTGGAGCAGAGTGAATGCTTTTTAAGTAATTAATTAAATTTTTTTTTTAAATTAAAAGTTTTATTTTATTTGGTTTTCTCAACCCCCCTAAGGTAATATCTTTCAAAAATTTACTTTTACACCGCCCGGAGGGTGTTTTTTCTTGCTAATTGAAACAATGGAGGTGTGTGGTGTAATTTTTAGAGTCGTAGGAAATGTACTGGTATTATCCCTATGTGAAATGCAAACAGCCTCGTTCAGGATTTGAACTTGGGTCGATGAGTCCATTTCCTAAATGAGGCTGTTTGCATTTCACATAGGGATAATACCCTTGGGAAAGGTATGAATCCAGCTATGGGTAAATAGTAGAACACACTGGGCTCTTTAATCTTGGTTAGGCAACCAGTGTAGGAGAAGAAAACCTCTGAATTCTACTAGAATAGGCTCAAGCCTACTTAGTGATCTATTTTTATTTTTTTTTTTTTTTTTTTTTTTTTTTTTTTTTTTAATTTTTACTTTTAAAATTTACTTTCTCTGCAAACAATTATTCTGATTTCATGAGTGACTTTTGCTTGATTTCTCAATAAATCTTTATCATTCCCAAATTTATTTTGAAATTATGAAAATTGTTATCTTGCAAAAAAAAATTTTGTAAAAAATCACATGAAAAATACATAAAAACAATCATAGTGATTGAAAATTGGAATTCCAAAATTTCAGGATTTTTGGTCAGGATTCAGCCCGGAATGTTTTTAATTTGCTTATAGATTAAGCCTGATTTCAAAATAGTATGATATGTTGGGCTACAGCCTCTAGAAGTAAAGTTGAAAAAATGTGACACAGTGACAGTAATCGAAACTTTAGAATTCAAAATTTCCAAAATGTGGGTCCAGATTTGCCCGGAATGTTTTTGATTTGCTCACTGAGTCAGCCTGATTCCAAAATGGTATGATATGTTGGGCTACGGCCTCTAGAAGTAAAGTTGAAAAAATGTGACACACTGACATTTGCATTTTATTGTTAGAGATCATTAATGATTGTATGATTTTGTTTGTTTAGGAGAAAGAGAAGATGACTTCAGTGCTTCAAGGGATGAAGAATGAAATGAATAAACTTCGGATTGCCGAACATGAGAAGTTGACCAAACTGACCCTAGAAAGTTCGGCAGCGATCAAAGAACTAAAAAGGCAAAAAGAAAAGGTAAGTTTGACCTTTGAACTTTGAACTTTGAACACTGCAAATCAATTTTGTCAACTTTTCATAAGAAAAGTTGAACGTTTTGTTTTTTGTTTTGTATTTTTTGGGAGGGGGGCACACATTTCTAGTTTCACAGTATTTAATTAATGAACCAAACTTGATTTTGTTACTCGATATTATATATATATATCTATTATTATACTAAAGCTGAGTTTATCAACCTTCTCCAGCTAAAGGATTTTTTTCTATTTATGTTATGGACACAATATTTATACTTAGATATTCCTTGGTGTTAGCACTACAAAGTGTATGAAAAAAATTCAGTTTAATTGGCTTTAATTAGGCGTAATTAGCAATTAAGTCAACGACCGACCAATCCCTGTTTCACAGACTAACTATCTCTCTTCTCATCTCGCTTTGTCATTTAAGTTAACTCTCCTCCCACTCTCTATTTGTTAGTTATTGAGAGTGAGCCTGTAATAACTGAAAAATCAGCAGTCAGCCCCTATCCCATCACCCACGGTACTCCGTAGATTCACCCCCCTTTCATTTCTCCAGGCTAAAGAGATTTTTTTTTTTTTTTTAATAAAGTGGCGTAAATCAGACTTTAAAATAGATTTTTTTGAATTACTTTAATTATTAATTTATAGAGTCAAATTTAACATGATTATTAAACTTACTTTAAAATATTTCATGTTGGGTAAAAAAAAAGTAGTTATATATTTAAATGTGATGGGATCTTATTCAAATGAGCAAACGTTGACTCCCCCCATCGTTTAACTAAAACAAACTAAAAGAATACATTGCTGACTAACTCTTTGATTTTTGGTAATTTATCTATCTTAAATTAGTGAATCAATCAACTTATTTGGTAAGTATATAAATTGTCTTTGTTTCTCTTTTCTGAAAAATTAAAATAAATTTAGCTGCGAAATAATTCAAATCAGCTTATTTTGTTTTAAAATCAAGATTTGTGGGTTAAACTTCGCAAATTTTTTATAAGAAGTATATATTAACATTACCAACAAAAAATTAGTTACCTTAACCCCTAAACCGTAACAGAATTCGCAAAAAAAGTTAATTCACAGCTGTCATATATCCCCAAATAAGTTTCCGTTTTAATTTTGACAACGATTTGCAAGTTTAACCGATTTAAGATTGTTTTGAGATTAAAAAATGTATGAGATAAATAATACACACACACAAACAAACCAATGCCTTTTTATTGTAACTAAGTTTTTGTCGGTAATGTTAATATATACTTATAAAAAATTTATTATGTTTCCTACAGTTTTTAATACAAAACAAATCAAGAGTTTATTAGAAAATAAGTTGTTTAGAATTAAATTGTCAGCTACGACATAATTTATTTACTAAAAGAATAGGTAAATGCCTCACGATTTAACTCTTAATATTATTGAAAAAGAAAGTTGGGAAAATCAGAATTACAATGTTAGAAATTATTTATAATAAAATTTTAACTGAATGGTAATATCTGCTTTCTGGATATAAACGGGAGAATTATTTGTTTCCAAATAAAATAATAAATTTCTTCAAACACTGTTTGTTTGAGTTTTCTTTTACAGAGAATAAATATACATACGTCACGGATTCGAACCTATTAACTTATGGACCCAGAACACAAGCAAGATATTTTTTATACAATATTTTCTTTGATTAAATAAATACGATTTTGCTGTACATTAAAGAAAAGTATTTATTTTACATATTATAAATTTTTAAAAATCCCTGAAAAATAAAATAAAAATGTAGACAATAGGAACTTTTAATATAAAATTCTTTTGAAAATAATCTAACAATTAAAAACAACAATAAAAAAGAAAAAGATACATATTTTTTCTTATTTACGAGATTTAAGTTTCAATGTTTAAGATGCCCTAATTCCAAAACCGATTTATTAGTGAATTATCTTTTTTTACATATGTTTCATCATTAAATTGTCTTTCGAAAAATGTAAAATTGATTTATGTACAAAAAAAAAAAAAAAAATCTTGGTACGGGGGATCAACGCGCGAAACATTAATGCGTTCTGACCCCTTGCCCTAAAAAATGCTACATGATGCCTTCTGAAAATTCGAACCGTGCTATTTATGAACTTCCTACCTGGGTAAAGAAGAACAATTTCCTCATAAATTCCTACAATAAAATAAATTGAACCCTCATTTTATGTCTGTGTTTTTGCAATAAATGTTTTATTTTTCTTGCACCCATTATTTGACACTACTAAATATATTTTCTTGGAGATATGTTAGCACCATATATATTTATAATATGCCTAGACTACATAAGTAAACATCATTAGATGTTATAAATAATTTTTTTTTAAAAAGGCAAGAAGCAGGCAATATTCTGCACCGAATGCAGCATGGAACATCACCCTCTATGTGAACTCCAATAAAACCAAGTTCATGTGTTTTTAAAATTAAGGAGGCATCTCCACGTTCGATGATAAACCCTGGAAATTGGTGTTACAATTAACGTAGCTAGGTAGTAATATCTTATCTAAAGAAAGCCATGTTAATCAATGCATAGAGAAAGGCATGGTCTTCTATGGACTATCAGTCATATAGAAATCTGATCTCATTGACAAGTTAAAGCAACAATTCTTCACAACCATAGCTGTATCATTGCTACTGTACAACTGTACCACTTGGACACTAACATACCACCTAGAGAATAAGCTACATGGGAACTGCACAAGAATGCAGTATACAATTTCAAAAAAGTTGTGGAAGCAACACCCCATGAGAAAGCAGCTGTATGGCCACTTGCCACTTATCACACAAATAATCTGAGTAAAATGCTGGACACTGCTGGAGAATCAAGGACAAACTCATGATGTTTTTGTATGGAAACCAGCAGACAGGCACGCCAGTGTGGACCGTTGAGCAAAGATGTACATTGACCAACTCTGTGCAGATATTGGATGCTGTGAAGAGGACCTCTTGAGAACAATGATTGATTGATAGGGTAGGGTTGGCTAGAGATTGTCATGGATATCCATGATTAAAATCCTACTTACCTTTAATTACAAATTAACTAACCAAGTGACCCTTCTCTTGTTCTTCCTTTCGTCATTTGAAAATGTTTACTCCAGTTTAAATAACTTATTTGGACAGTTTGGGAAAACTTTAAATTAGTGAAATAATATTATCATGTGATTTTTTCCAACAATCTAAACCGAGCACAATGGGTGACCCAACGGGTCACGTCTTTTCTAGTATATATATATATATATATATATATATATATTATATATAGATATATTGGTAATTTTTCCGAGATGAAATAAAGGAAAATAGAGTGCTCAATTATAAATGTAAGAGCTTTATTTATTAAATATAACTGTTTATACAAAGGTTTTAGTAGGCATCTACCTAAGGTTTCAGGCTTTTGCCCTCTTTTTGTTTTGTTTACAAATACATAACCGTTAAGTGTGTGCTTACAGACACATCAGAGGGATGAAATAGTATCCCGAAGGGGGCAAAAGCCTGAAACCTTAGGTAGATGCTCACTAAAACCTCTGTATAAACAGTTATATTTAATAAATATATTATATATATATAGTATATATATTGGGTAATTAAAAAATATTCACCAGTTCCTGCTAGATCACCAAAATTAAGCTGCAATGAGCCTGTTCAATACTTAGATGGGTGACCATTTAAGTAACAGCAGGTATTGGAGATGTCTCCTTTAATTCAAGTACCTAGGTAGTAATATCTCATCCACAGAAAGCGATGTTAATGCATGCATAGGAAAGGCATGGTCGTCAATAAATAGATTATCAGTCATATGGAAATCCAAACTCACAGACAAGCTAAAGAGACAATTCTACCAGGCCATTGTCGTGTCAGTGCTGCTGTACGGCTGCACCACTTGGACCCTAGAGAATAAACTAGATAGGAGCTGCACAGGAATTTAATTTTAATTTGATGTGAATTGATATTTATTTTGACCTACTACTGTTTCTGATCACACCTCGTGCTACTTTTTTTTATCTGATTTCAGTGCGTTCAAATTTTGAAGTTATTCGAAAGATGTCGGAAATTTGAGACGGAAGAAGAGAAAATCTTACCATTCTGTGTGAACTCTTTGACAGCTGAAGAAAAGGAAGAATTACAGAGAAATGACATGGAGCCACCAACGGAACCTTTAGCAAAAGTAAGGTTTATGTGAAGTGAGATTTCCATGAGATTAATATGTGTTGTCTCCCCTTGAACTCATTTTAAATTATTTCATATAATTGTAAGATTCATGGTTAATATACGAAACATACAACTCCAACACGCTTGTTAGACAAAACATTCTATATAACAAACAGCACAGAAATAGTACATATAAATACAAATACAATGAAATACAAAAGTAGGCACAATAAAACATACAATAAAACATACATTAAGGTATACGGGTACAATAAGAATGTACAACAGTAGAGATAAAAGGACTGGAGAGTCTGTACATTCAAAATCACTTATTAGTGATGGGGGGGGGGGCGAAGCCCCCAGGAGAGTTGCATAGCGTTGGGGGCAAAAGCCCCCACCAAGAAGAGTGTGACAATGTGTCTAACCCATGTTATCAGTTCAAGAAGCAGCACACAAGAGAGAGGGAGTTTCAAAACCGGCACTGGTGGTCGGTTCAGAAACCCAGCCGGGAGGTAACTTTTCCAGTCAAAAGGGAAGATAATCCCAACATAATAAGGTCTGCGGTGTGACCTGTTTTCGGTATCAGCTGAACACCAAGGGAATCTATCTCATTTTCGCTAGAGCTAGACCAGGGAGATTATTTTGCTGAGGTAGAGCACCACACCTATTCCCAGATCAGATTAACTAAGTTGATGGGGACCTGTATCAAACCTAAAACCTTGTGATTCATAGGCAAATGCTCTACCAACTGAGCTAGACTGGCCCCCTTGAGTCTATCCTATTTTCAGTAGCGTTAGACAAAGGAAATAAATTTTTTCTTTTTTTTCTGAGGTCGAGCACCACACCTACAGTCAGTTATTTTATTTTAAAACTTTTACATTTTTTCAGGTCTGTTAACTTTGAACCACATATCTTTGAGAATCTGTGTTACACCTCAAAGATATGTGATATGCAAGTTAACTAACCTGAAAAAATATAAAAGTTTTTAAATAAAATAACTGGTGCATTATATCTTTTATTCATTAATATATCAACACTGAAAATTTCATTAAATTCGGTTAATTCCCTGATTTTTGGTATTATTTTTCTTTCGACGGGTGACATACGATGGTGGAATTTAGGTCTGTTAAATTTGATTTAACCCGTATTCTTTTAGCGGTCAATAGTCTTAGAATGGTGACAAATATATATATAGAAAACACTTATCTTTGAGGTAGTTAATTTATCTTGTTCTGATTTTCATCTATGCTATGCTTTAGGGTTCTTCACTTAACGACTTCCTTCCTACTCTTCTGTTGCATGGAGAGGCCCAAAATGTCTGTCTGCTTGCCTCTATTGCTTTTGGCTGCTAATTTTATCTATGAGGTGCTTAATTTATCTTGTTCAGACTTTTGAGTATACTTCATTTCAGTTTAGAGTTCTTGACTTAGTAACTTTCCTCTATGCTCCAGTTAGGAGGTTTCCAATAATCCCCATATGTCTTCCTCTGTTACTTTGGCTTATCCCAGAGAGGCTCAGTATTGCTGCCTCCTACTCCTCTCAGGGGTCATCCCGTTTCTCAGGGTTACTGGGTTTGCAATCCCTTTCAAACCCCCACCATCCTAAAAGTCCTTCCTAACCTGGGCCACATCCATCTTCACACAAGTTGGAATCATCCATAATGCTAGCGAGAGGCAACTAGGTGTAAGCCTGTTCTTGGTCAGGTGACTTGTTTGTGTGTAGTGTGATAATTCAGTCTGGGTTGATAGGCTGTCAGCAGTTTTTGATCATTCCAGGACTGTGAAATTATTTAAGAAGAAACAAGGATTTATGTGAATAAAAGATGGTGGGTGCTTTGTATTCATTGAATTTGGAAAATGGATAGAAAAGGTTTGTTAGAGTTCATTGATTGGCATTTATAGTTGAATGTTGATGACGTGGTTGCTGCATGCGAAAGCGAAAATCAATAATAGGAACACGTGAAGTCAAAAAGCCAAAACGTGATTGGCCCACGAGATGTTGAAAAGGTGTGATGTATTCCATATGAATATCAATGTATGTAAATGAGAGAAGAATTAATTGTTAAACTATTTAATACACACACACACACATATATATATATACGCGATATTATGAAAAATTAAAAGCATTTCGATCTGTTTCAAAATATCTTCATCAGGGCTTTCATTAATTTGAGGAAAAATAAAAGTATCACAGAAAATAAGAAATCTGCGAGACTTGTTTGTTTTGTCAGTCAGTCTATTTTCAAATTAACGAAAGCCCTGATAAAGACCTATTGAAACAGATCAAAACACTGCAGTGTAGGTGAAATAAACATTACTTTATTTATGAACTTGTTTTTTCAATTTTTCATTCTGTCGGATTCACTTCCACTTTATCTTCACACACACACACACACACACATATATATATATATATATTATTTATATTTTTTTGCTTGAAGGTAGTTACAATGCGTATATCATATAAAATTCGATAATTAATGAAAATAATCATGACAAGCGAACTCGGCAAATATCACCCCCTACGTAGAACATTCTACAGCAGCTGTTTCAACATTATTAAGTCTCATCAGCGATGTATACTTACAATTTCCTTCCGCCAGAAATCGAAACTGGGAACTCAACGCAGAGTCAGAGACTTTACCACTGGGCCACCGATACCGACATTGAGAAGATCACAACTTTTTTAGGCCTATGCTCCGGCATGAGGAAATGAGATTAAGATAATTTGCTTTAGAAGCATTGTTGAGTAAAGTATACTATTATTTATATTTTTTTGCTTGAAGGCAATTACAATGCATATATCATATAAAATTCAATAATTAATGAAAATAATATATATATATATATATATATTATGTTGTGTTGTTATTGCTATGCCCGGTATTTGTAGGTTTGTAGCTGTTAATGATTGATTTACCTAGATGTGAAGATATGTTAATTTAGATTTAATGATATATAATTTTGATTAAATTTAATGATATATAATTTTGATTAAATTCTAAATATTTAATTCAATATTTATTTTTGATTTTGTAAAAATGCTGAACATTATTTTTTATAATTTACACCAATTTTTATTTCTAAAACAGTTGATGATGGAATATCGGCCATTGGAGAATTTTTGGCAACGTTACAACAAGGTTTTGTTGGACAAAGTTGTCTTGCAGAAGGAACAATATCTCCTGGGTCAAGAGAATCAGAAACTGCGCTATCTGCTAAAGCAATACCTGGATGGTATATCAGTGACCAATGAGGTTTTGTCAGAAGTAAACCCACTTCTGATGATTCAGAGCACAGAAAACTCAAGGTAAGAAAAATATCAACATCATCATCATCATCATAATGATTATGATGATGATGATCATCATCATCATCAGTAGCGTAAGGCGATGGATGACTGTACTTATTTGTATGGATTGGTCGGCGAGTGAGACTAGCTAAGACAGAACTAAAAGATATAGAAGCATGACCAGTTTTGTACCCGGTTCCCCCCAAAATAAAAATTTTGTGCATTGTGCCCAGGTGTGTGTCCAGTTGCATTTTCTGTACCGATTTTCATATAAATAAATGTATCTGTTGCGGAGTCAGATGCAGAGATATAGCCGGCACACATCAAATACAATCATCATTATTATCATTATAGTCATTATTATATATGGTCAACATTTTAACTAAGTTAATTTAAGGAGAGGCCCCTTCCGATCAATCAGCTGGTGACGTCAAGCCCTAGCACCTATATGATTTTCCCAACCCTATTGCCCTTATGGCAAGCCCCACCCCTTTTTATCATATGGATGCTAGAAGGCGGTGGCTGCGGGTCTACATGTCCTGGGAATGACATTAAAATCTATCTGATGGTGAGGTTCCAGTTTTGGAGGTTTGGGGAATGTGGAGCACCCCTTCATCACCATTGCTCCCTGGTCCACTCTGACCCGGAGTGGTAGTACCTGTTAGGGTCCCATCTATGGGTTAAATAGAAAAATGTATTTAAAAAAAAAAATGTATTATCCATTAAGAATTGATTTATTTCAAAACTTTATCGGCATTAAATGACCCACTGAGGTTGATATGCTGTAAAACAAAACAAAACAAGTTGATTTAAAAATATAGAGGGCTACATCACACTCTCACAATATATAAAAATGTTTATGAATTATAGAAACACAGGGTAAGAAAAACATCATCATCATAATCATTATCATTATCATAATCATTATCATAATCATTATCATTATTATTATTATTACTAGCACCCCTCCAATCAATCGGCTGGTCACGTCAAGCCCTAGCACCTATATGATTGCCCCAAACCTATTGCCCTTATGGCAACCCCCAACCCTTTTTATCATAAGGGTGCTAGAATGCGCTGGCTGTGGGTCCTCATGTCCTGGGAATGACGTTAAAATCTATCTGATGGTGAGGTTCCAGATTTGGAGGTTTGGGAAATGTGGAGCACCCTTCCATCACCATTGCTTCCAGGTCCACTCTGACCCGGAGTGGTAGTACCTATTAGCATCCCATCTATGGGTTAAATAGAAAAATTTGTCTATAAGAATATCATTTCTCTGAATGTTTGAGATGAGGCTTGATGATTTGTATTATCTGCGTTATTCAGACTATTGTCCCCATCTCCATTGTTATTTGTACAACGTTTCGGCCGATATGTCCCCCGGCCTTCTTCAGGTATTTCTTGTCGGACTCGGTAACCTTCTTTTCAAACTCGAGAACTTTCTTGTCGTAATCGGGAGCCATCATGGAACTTTGAACCTAACCCTTTATTTAGTCCACGGGGGTATCCTGTTCTCATTCCTGAGTTCGAAAAGAAGGTTCCCTAGTCCAAGAAGGTTCCGAGTCTGACAAGAAATACCTGAAGAAGGCCGGAGGGCATATTGGCCAAAACGTTGTACAAATAACAATGAAGATGGGGACAATAGTCCGAATAACGCAGATAATACTATAAAAATATCCATTAAAAATTAATTTATTTCAAAACTTTATCGACATTAAATGATCCACTGAGCTTGATATGCCGTAAAACAAACCAAACCAAACCATTACTAGCACAAAAAAAAAAACCCCACCTCCGGACAGTTTAAAAATTAATTTTTTTAAGATATTGTCTGGGGGGGGGGGTTAAAAATTCAAAGTCACTGGGTTTGTATCATAAGTAAGCAAAATAATCAAATTTATTAAAGGAATAAAAAAAAATAAAACAATTTAAAATGGAAACTCAGTCCTGTCTCCCTTCAAATAATATGTTGCAGGCAACTATTAATTATTAATTAAATAATTATTTTGAATATTTTGCACATAAATTTTACACAAAATTGTTGGTATTCATTTGTTTGTAAACTTTTTAGTTAACTTTTTGTTACTAAAAAAAAAGTGTTGGGTGGAGGGCAAGAGTAAAAAAAAACAAATTTTAAAATTGCTTACTCAAATTTTGACTTTATATAACACAGGCGTGTTTTTATTCCAAGCATTTATGATTTTGACAATAAATTAGATATTCATGAACTATTATGAATAGAGAATATTGTAATGTAAGCTATGATGTAATTTTGGTTAAAGAGAGAAAACATCCTATCTCCATTATTAATAGATTATCACCATTATTATATATGGTCAACATTTTAACTAAGTTGATTTAAAAATATAGAGGGCTACATCATACTTTCACAATATATAAAAATGTTTTATAAAAATTAACGTAAAGGAGGGCGCAGTGAGAAAAGGAGGGAATATAATGTCAAGGAACAAGCGTACAAGGATAGTGAATGCAATGATTTTAATAACATATATAAAAGCGTACAACAGGTAATGTCTAGAGAATGTTCATAATTCAGGTAAGACAAGCGACCAGGAAGTTTAGTTAAGAGTTCAAGTTCGAGTTAACAGCACCATTCGAGTTATAGCCGTATTCAAGTAGTGAGGTTTGGTTTGGTAAGGTTTGGTAATATGACCGTTTGAGGTATACCCATGATTAATTTAGTTTCACAGCACCGTAAAAGGTCTAGCCATAGTTAGATATCTCGTTAGTTAGTTTGGTTTGGTTGTGAGGTGGGTGAGATTTGGTGATTTGGTGAAAGTTAATCCTACTACAGCCTTACGACTGAAGGTATCACGGGGGAAGCTTGTCCGAAGTTGCATATATCGTTGGCTCCTTTGTTAATTTATCCTGGGTAAAAAGAAGGTAACTACTATCAGCCTTCAAGGGTTAAAAGATAGTAGTCTCTCAAGGCCCTGAAGCAGGGTATGGCAAGAATCCTTCGAGGTTTATATTCTGTCCGTAGTCCTAGTTCATAGTAAGAGAGAGTGCTTAAAGGCACTTGCCTTATAAATGACCACAAGGGGTGTTGCTGATAGCCAGTAGTCACCCTAAAGGGATACTGTTAGAAGAGGTGTTAACCCCTTAAGGGTTACAACTAAAAGAGAAAGAGTAGGCAATGGGAGGGCCTTTTATAAAGGACATCACGTGACTAAAAGGTTAGGGCAGGCTGCTGCTGATGTGTGCCAGTGAAACCCGACGCCTGTTCGCTAAGGGCTCAGGTACCGATGTAGGCCAAAGATAATCACACAATAAAATTCCAATAGTTTATGAATTATAGAAACACAGGGTAAGAAAAACATCATCATCATAATCATAATCATTATCATTATTATTATTATGAAGATTTTTCATTCCCGCCTAAGCTGGTGGTTCACTAGACTGAGTGACAGCAAGTCTCCTCAGGTCTCCAAGACTCTTCTGAGTATTCTAGCTGATCTTAACAGTGCTGTTTGGATGATCTCAATTCTTCTCCGGATTTCCAATTCTTCCAAACTCTTTTCCAAACCCTTGCGGACTATTCCAAGGACTTCAATTACAATTGGCACAACCTTTACCTTTTACTATGTTACCATCTAATATATAAAACAGAGATTTTGGTATGTACGTGTCGACGTATAACTCAAAAACGGGAGGTCACTGAGATTTAAAATCTTTCATACACATTGATATCGTTCTAACTAAGAAACACTCCAAATTTGGTTATTGATTTTTACTGATTAAGGGATATAATTAATTAATCAAACAAAAATCAAACGATTTTTCGAAAGCCATAGCATAGCTGCTGCTGCTAATGCTTGGTGTATCAGTAGGGGCTCGCCTGACTGTTTTACCAGCAGAAAGAAAGAAAGAAAGAAAAAAAGAAACAACGAAAATGTTAGCGACTCGCCTGGCTGTTTTAGCAGCAGAAAGAAAGAAAGAAAGAAAGAAAGAAAGAAACAATGAAAATGTTAGCGACAAACTTGAACTATGACTAAATTTTAACGTAAAATAAATTCGTTTTTTTTTATAATCTTTCTAAATATTTATTTATATTTATCGTATGTTTTTGAAACTAACTTTTATTGTACAATGTACACTCACTTAAATTAAATTGTTGTCATGCACAAAAAATTGTAGAAAAATGAAAATTGTTTCAAAACACAAGTTTACGGTTACATTTTTAAAAAATAAGATTTTAAATGTCAATAAAAATCAGTCACCAGTATAGGGTTGTATAAATGTAAATAAAAAAAAATGATAAAACGAGTTGTTTTGTAATTAATACTAATGGTTTAAAAAAAGTCTTAATAGTTTAGAGAACTAATGAAAACGTTTTAAAATGTAAGCAAAAATAGATATTGCATTCTTTTTATCGTTAAGAACTAGATTTGAATTGTCATGTAGAAAAAATTCAAAGAAATAAATTACAATGTATTTCTAACTTATCAAGCAATTAAAAACTGAATTTAAAATTGTCCCCAAATACTATTATTATTTTCAAACTGGAGTTTCAGTGAAACTTTTCGTGAAAAGAAGAGAAAATAATCTTGCTCAATATATAATTTGTACGAGTCTTTATCAATTGAATTATTTTTTATAGCGAGTTAGAAAAAAAATTATTTTGCTTCGGACAGCAAAAGTATGTTTTAACGAAAAATCAAATCTTATTCATATCGCAAACTTTTTATTCCTGTCTTTAAAATATTAATTTAGTTAGAAATGAAATGAAATAATCTATCTTGCAAATATTTATTTGGTAAGAAAGAGCGAAGTAAAAAAACAATAATAAGCGCTTATTGTTTATTCCGTTTATTTGATAAATATAATCTAACTCAACATTGTATATATACGAAAAAATTAAAAACAAAATAATTTTTTTAGAAAGAAAAGCCTTTTACAAAAATAGGTAGTTAAATTATAACTACTTATTTCGTAACTAAGTAAACAAAAACATAGTTGTATTCGTATTGTAATAAAAACAAAAACAAATTTATAATAAAAATACGATGTCGTTAACATTTCGTATATAAACAAAACAGTGTATGATATGTTCTTACCTTAAACATAAAATAAAAATGATTTTAATGTACGTAACTTGAATGAGAAAATTTGTTCTTTAATTTATCATAATTCTAATGATAAATACATAGGCAGATTTCTTTTTTAAATTAAGGGCGGACCTGAACTTTTGGATCCCCCCTCTAAAATTTTTGTTTTTAATTTTTTTTGTTTCTTCTTTCAATCGATTATTATCGATTGCACACCAATCTATCAGACTGTAAAAAAAAAAAAAAATCAAAAAAGTTATTTATTTTTCGAGTTTTCAGGGGTGCTCATTTCCCCGTATAAGTTTATCGTAAACCGAACCCCCATATCGTAACCGCTCGAAAGGAAACTGGCGCAAATGTGTCAAAGTTAGGGTGGCCCAGAAAAAAACAGAACCCACATTATTTATTTATTTTCCCATTAAACTAACCTTAAACCCCAACCCCAACACCAACGCCTGACCCTAACCCCAAGCCCTAACCTAAACCCCAAACCCTAACCCCCCTACTTGAAATTAACAGTTTTATTACAAAATTTGTGGGTTCTGTTTTTTATGGGTCCCCTTAATTTTGACACCTTAGTGCAAATTCAGCCCAACTGTTAAGATAGAGCGGGTCCGATATGGGGGTTTGATTTACTATAAACTTATACGGGGAATTGAGCACCACAGGAAACTCGAAAAATAAATAACTTTTTAATTTTTTTTTTTTTTTTTTTTTTTTTTACAATCTGATAGATTGGTGTGTAAACGATAATAATCCATTGAAGAAAAAGAAAAGAAATTACAAAGAAAAATTTTTTTTCAGCGGTTCCGATATGGGGGATCGGTTTACGATAAACTCATACGGTGAAATGAGCACCCCTGAAAACTCGAAAAATAAATAACTTTTTAATTTTTTTAAAAAATTTTTTACAATCGGATAGATTGGTGTGCAATCGATAATAATCCGTTGAAAAAAAAAAATTAAAAACGAAAATTTTAGAGGGGGGGGGGGGGTTCCAAATGTTCAGGTCCGCCAAATTAAGTCACCACTTTTTTCTCTCTCTTTCTTTTTTTTACTAATAACCGCCAGAAATGGTCTTTCGAATTTATTTCTGCTGAACTTGAAAACGGTCGGAAAATTAGGGTGACCCAGAAAAACAGAACCCACAAAATTTGTAATAAAACTGTTAATTTTAACTAGGGGGGTTTAGGTTAAGGTTGGGGTTTAGGGTTAGTTTAATGGGAAAATAAATAATTTGGGTTCTGTTTTTTCTGGGTCACCTATATACAGGGTGACCCAGAAAAAAAAAGAACCCACACATTTTGTAATAAAACTTAATTTTAACTAAGGGGGTTAGGGTTGGAGTTTAGAGTTAGTTTAATGGGAAAATAAATAATTTGGGTTCTGTTTTTTTTTTTTTTTTTTTTTTGGTCACCCTAATTTTCCCGACCGTTTTTCAAGTTCAGCCCTTATCTCAAGATTTCTTTTAATCACTTATTAACATTTTTTAAAAACTTTAGGAATCACTTTAATTCATTCATATTAGTGTCATCTCGAATATAACATTTATTTCGACCGTTTATTCATTAGACAATTCTCGGCGATTTTTTTTAAAAATTTGATAAATAATTATCTCTTATTAGTTACCACCAATTTTCCCTGTGAAATTTACCCCACCCCTATATTTAATACAATGAAACTTGCATAAAAATTAATATTATCTTGAAAAAAAATTTTCAGTTCGAAAGAAGATACATTAAACAATTTTACGTAGCCAAAAACAACTTACGACAAGAGGATTTTTAAAATATACTATGAAAAATCAATTAATGGTCCGATTTTCACGAAAATATATTAGGGAAATATTTTTATGAGGTCTACCCCCATCCCCTATTCTATTTTATGAGATATTAAAAAAATGAACCGAAATTGGATATACCTATCTCTTATTTTTTTCGCCACTCACTCTTTGGTGTTCCTATTTTTTTTTAGTCCAGTCATGGACCGGGTACTTTAGCTAGTCTTATATATAAATCAATCTCCTTGGTCTAGCACTTGTGAAATGTGGATAGACTCCCTTGTTAGACTTGTAATTCTGTCTCAACTTTAGGCTTTCCCCCACGGTTGTTTATTGTTACATAATTATTGGATCCCTAATAGTTTTTTAAGGTAGTGTAGAATCATAATGGCGATTAGTGCAGGTGATGGCCTTGAGAGTGAGTGACAGCGCTTGACCTCAATCTCACCTTGCCTTGCGGGGATGGTTCCTGAGAACCGGAACCCCAATGGAAGAACCTCTTCTGGTTTAAGGATATAGTAAGTTTAAGTCAGTTAGAAGTTAGAAGCCGAGCTTGTAAGATGTGAGTCTCACTGCTCAGAATGTCTGGTTGGGGATTTACAAATAAAGTAACATCAACGTAAATCGAAGTCTTGTGTTTATTACCTAAAAACTAACAATAACACAGGGCTTCTGATAATGAGAAATCCCAACAGAAACCAGACCCGAAGTCCTCAATAGAAGACCAGACCTTAGAAGATATACCAGACCAAGATGTTAGAAAATAGAGCCAAAGCCGGCCAGAAGAAAATATGACCAGAGTAAGAAGTAAGAAGGGTATACAACGTTATATGATTTGGTACTGTGAAAACCCCAGTATGCAACATTATTACCCATTTTGATAAGACTTCCCTCCTTCAGGTTTTGTATTTTCTCGCATTTATTTCTTCACATTCATTTCATAAAAGTGTTTCATTTCACCTTCAGTTGTTTATTTTTTGTGAGTAAGTTACTATTCTGTTTGATTCTATTATTTTATATTATTATTTTACTAGCAAGAATATGCACCCTCCGGTTGCAAGTATTTAAGTTTTAATGTTATGAAATATATTAAATTAGAAAGACTAACAAAATCAAATAAGAACACATTAAAAGATTACTTATGTGGAGTGGGGGAATCTGCAGCTTGGGCAACAGCACATCCTCCATATCAACCCGCCTAGGCTACATAGTTTAAAAAAAACAATTTTTTTAGACACTACTCCGTCATCCTTCGTAGATGTAAGGATGCGAACAAGATTACTTTTTATTTTAAAGAAAAGAGAAAAAAATAAATATTAAAAAAAAGCACACTTCTGTATCTCCCAAAATGAGGTGTCTAAGGTATGGCACCTAACTGCATAGGCTGGTGAGGATCCAGTTCTGAAGCTCTGGGGTGTATGGATTGCTCCTTCATTACCATTACTCCGAGAATGATAGTACCTGTTAGGTTTCCTTCTCTGAGTCACAAATTGATCTGTTTACAAATTATTTGTACTAGCAAGAATATCCATTTTCCAGGTATATGTAACAAGATGGCTTCTTTTGTTGGCGTCAACTAATTTTTAACGAAAAAGGAAAAGTGTAGAATACTTTTTTTGTGTTAGTGTCATTGGTTTGTTTAGGTGCAAAATGCAAAAATCCAAAATATCAAGTACATTTTTGGCTTTGCATATTGTTTATATATACAGGAAAGATTGCAGTGTTAATATTAAAAGATTTGACATGGCTGTCAGATCAAAAGGGTGACTT
This sequence comes from Doryteuthis pealeii, assembly GCA_023376005.1. Taxonomy (NCBI): domain Eukaryota; kingdom Metazoa; phylum Mollusca; class Cephalopoda; order Myopsida; family Loliginidae; genus Doryteuthis; species Doryteuthis pealeii. The sequence continues at coordinate 70,903,971 of CM042167.1, forward strand.
TGGGGTTCACACTTAGTTCACCTCAGTCAAATGACACAGATATAGATACAATCATACAATTGTTTATATCAAAATAATTCTCGTTTTTAAAAAGGCGAGCAGAGAGACTGAACGTAGAGACCGACGCGTACAGATGGATACAAACAGTCAGGCCCGAGGATGGTCAAGTTTGGATCGAAAAACGAAATTTGTCACTGGAAATTTGTTACGGGAAATTCTTAATTAAGAGGGTTGCAACTAGAAAAACTGACTTTTGCTGCTAAAATCGATTCCAGAATTTCGCATAAAACAAAAACGCCAACCGAAGCTCATCGTGTTTTTATTTATCCAAACAAGTGTGCAAAACATATTCATATATTATTCCTATTCATTATATATGAATAAAAACAGTTGCTATTGTTAATGGTGTGTTGACTGATTTTTTTAGAGTTGCCAGCTAACCCGGCAGTTTATATTTACTAATTTCTCAACCCGTCACAAAGACACTCCGACCGAATTGCGTCGATCCCAGTTTTACAGAGGGTATTGAAAGAGCAGCTGACCGGAGGCTCATCTGGTAGTCAAGGAAATAATTCATACCCAAATGGTTACCACAGCATACTATACAGTGTGATATTTGGGTACCGTGCCAGGGTAAAATGTTATGATATTTGGTACCGTGACACAGGATCCTGTATGTTATATATAAGTATTTAAGTTTTAATGTTATGAAATATATTAAATTAGAAAGACTACTGAAACCAAACAAGAATGCAAATAAAATGATTTTGAAACAAATGGGGTATGATCGAAAGAAAAAACAACTTTGAAACTAACTCTTCCATAATTTTCCATCACTCCCGTCTTTCATTGCTTTTTTCTAATTTAACTATTTAGTTAAATTAGAAAGTAAGTATTAGAATTATGGTTATTTCTTCTTGTTAATGGATTTTTTAAAGATTTATCCCCGAGACTTTTACTCATATTTATTAAAATAAAACCAAACAATTAGAAATAAATAATACCAAGCACATATTTATTGAAATCATTTTTATTTTTTTGTAGGTTGAAGATTGAAATGAATGACCCACGAGTGAAGAAACGTCCAGCAGATAAACAAGTCAAATTAGAAGCTTCCTTGATTGTAAAAAATATGTTGTGTTAATGAGTTTCTCTCTGATTTATTTCACTCCAGTAATAAATTTGTTGTTACATTAAACACCTTGTGTTTTTTTATAAAAAAAATAAAAAAACCTATATATTTTTTAAGAAAAAAAATGAAGTGTCAGAAAAGTGCAGTATTTTAAAAAAAAAAGAAAAAAAAAAAAAAGTGAAGTGTCAGAAAAGTGCAGTATTTAAAAAAAAGAAAAAAAAAAAAAGAAAGGTGAAGTGTCAGAAAAGTGCAGTATTTAAAAAAAAAAAAAAAAAAAAGAAAAAAAAAGAAAGTGAAGTGTCAGAAAAGTGCAGTATTTAAAAAAAAAGAAAAAAAAAAAAAAAGAAAAAAAAAGAAAGGTGAAGTGTCAGAAAAGTGCAGTATTTAAAAAAAAAAAGAAAAAAAAAGAAAGTGAAGTGTCAGAAAAGTGCAGTATCTAAAAAAAAAAAGAAAAAAAAAGAAAGGTGAAGTGTCAGAAAAGTACAGCATTTAACAAAAAAAAAGAAAAAAAAGACATTTTATTGAATAAGACCCACCCCCTCACTTCCTTCATGTTTCAGCTTTAGCAAAGCAATAAATTCCAAAAGGACATAGTATCAAAAATAACAAGTATATTTGAAGTTGGAAAAGAAGCAACAAGTCCATTCAAATATATTGGATTGAATCTGAGTCAAGAAAATATGTGTATAAAGTTAACACAGAAGTATTATATTACAATATGATATACTTTTTGAATAATGGAGAGATGATTTACTTTTGAATAGAAAAGGAATTAGATTGTTAATTCATTATTATTCTATGTTACTCTCACCCTTGACCAGGATTGAACCTGCAGCCTAGAAATGACTGTCATTTAGAACTGTCTTAGATTGTTAACTATTTATATATATCCCTATCTCTCTGTTTCACTCACTCTCTCTCTCTCTCTCTCTCTCTCTCTATTTATATATATCCCTCTCTCTCTCTCTCTCTCTCTCTCTCTCTCTCTCTCTCTCTCTCTCTCTCTCCACAAAATATTCTTTAAAATGATTGTGCTTACAGGAGTTTTAAAACTTAGAATTTAAACTGATATTAATGTTTGGATTATTTGGATTAATCGGACTATTATCCTCATCTATATTGTTATCTGTACAATGTTTCGGCCAATGTGACCTTCAGCCTTCTTCAGGTATTTCTTGTTGGACTCTAGAGCATTCTTGAACTCAGGAACCTTCTATTCAAACTCAGAAACTCTCTTTTCAAACTCGGGAACCCTCTTGTCATAATCAAGAGCCATCAGAGAACTTTGAACCCAACCCTTTATTCAACCCACAGGGGTATACTGTTCTCATTCTGTTAAACATGGGTACAAGAGTTAAGCTGTGTTAATTATTATTCTATGTTACTCTCACCCTTGACCAGGATTGAACCTGCAGCCTAGAAATGACTGTCATTTAGAACTGTCTTAGATTGCTAACTATTGGTTAGTGGAACAGGCAAACACCACCTCAAATTAGTGGACTGTTCCTGGCAACAAGTATTTAATCTGTTTGAGTTTGTTCATTGAATTTGTAAATGACTGGAGAGGCTATAACAGTGAACACTTTTATTAATATCCAAATAAGGAAAAACATAAAAGTCGCACCAAACACGATTCTTTTTCCAAACTTAAGGAAAATAGATTAAAAAAATAATTATACAACTGTCAGAATTCGATTGGACAAAGCTAATCACAAGTTCTAATCACATACAATGTTGTTTTACCGCAAAAAAAAAATATCGAAATCGGAGCCACCCGAGAGATATCTAAGCGACAGAACAAATCAACAAAGATTCAGATTCCATTTCGCTCAGAGATGACGCTACGACTTGCAGTCATCAACCTGTCATTGAAGAAACAGATGTCCAAGACTTAACTTTGAGCAAACAATTCGACTTGCTGATTAGAAAAACAAACTTCGACCTTCTAAAGTCAACACAAGTTTCATGTTTACTATAGAAAAATAGTTTGGTTTGTTTGGTTTGTTTTGTTTTATGGCATATCAACCTCAGTGGGTCATTTAATGTCGATAAAGTTTTGAAATAAATCAATTCTTAATGGATAATACAATTTTTTTTTTTAAATACATTTTTCTATTTAACCCATAGATGGGACCCTAACAGGTACTACCACTCCGGGTCAGAGTGGACCAGGGAGCAATGGTGATGAAGGGGTGCTCCACATTCCCCAAACCTCCAAAACTGGAACCTCACCATCAGATAGAGTTTAACGTCATTCCCAGGACATGTAGACCCGCAGCCACCGCCTTCTAGCACCCATATGATAAAAAGGCTTTGGGGCTTGCCATAAGGGCAATAGGGTTGGGAAAATCATATAGGTGCTAGGGCTTGACGTGACCAGCCGATTGATCGGAGGGGGCCTCTCCGGTCACCCGTCTAGCCCAAGATAGGGCCAAAGTGGACAGCTCATCCACCTGAGCTCTATCCTTAAACATCACGGGTCGCCACCCACAGCCAACAGATGGCCCCATTGGGGGAGTCTTACCTCTCTGCAGAGGTGCAGTCGGTGCATTCTAACGCCCCAGCCGACAGGGTGGAGAAAAAGAGTGCTAATTATCAAGACAGGATAAAGGTAAAGATAACAGGTAACGAACACAACAAAGCTTATAATAAAACAAAAATACATTTATCAGACAACAAGAACATGTAACATACAATATACAATACAATATGTAACTTGTGATACAAATGTGTGTGTTTACAAATGTGCTATAATTGAATAGTGTAGGGTGTAAGGGTATGGTTTGGGTTGCAAAATAATGCTTGCATGACTTATCTGTCTCAGGTAGGAATGTCTCTTGCTAGTTTGAGTAGTTTATTTTCCAAACTTAAGGAAAATAGATTAAAAAATAATTATACAACTGTCAGAATTCGATTGGACAAAGCTAATCACAAGTTCTAATTACATACAATGGTGTTTTACCGCAAAAATAAAAATATCGAAATCGGAGCCACCCGAGAGATATTTAAGGGACAGAACAAATCAACAAAGATTCAGATTCCATTTCTCTCAGAGATGACGCTACGACTTGCAGTCATCAACCTGTCATTGAAGAAACAGATGTCCAAGACTTAACTTTGAGCAAACAATTCGACTTGCTGATTAGAAAAACAAACTTCGACCTTCTAAAGTCAACACAAGTTTCATGTTTACTATAGAAAAATAGTGTTAATTATCAAGACAAGATAAAGGCAAAGATAACAGGTAACGAACACAACAAAGCTTATAATAAACAAAAATACATTTATCACACAACAAGAACATGTAACATACAATATACAATTGTTACATAATCTATGCGGTTGTATAAGATTATTGTCAATCCCCTGTAATTCTGAGGGGATGACCCCTTTCATACCATGGCCGGGTCCTTCTATGGAAAATTACAGAAGCCCGCCAAATATGTGAAGTCACGTGGGACCTTTTTCAGAGTCCCCAGTTTGCAGTTGGACGTCAGGCAGAGCAGTCGGCCATTTTGTGCTCTGCCTAAGGCTGGAACTCACGCGCGCTATGTTAGTAAGATATTTAGTTATGTGAAATGTATAGTTAAGGAAATAAAAGTTTATATAAGTAATATGTTCTTGTGGTTGATGAATGTCTTGGTAACAAGACTAAGAAATGAATCCAGGACAACCAGCCAGCAGGAACATAGCAACAGAAGACCATAGAAGACCAGACCTTAGAAGATATACCAAGTCAACACCAGGCGCTAGACCAGACCAAGATATAGAAGAAGTAAAGAAAGGTATATAACATAATATCGATTTGGTACGGTGAAAACGTCAGTATGCAACACAATACAATATGTAACTTGTGATGCAAATGTGTGTGTTTACAAATGTTTTACAATTGAATAGTGTAGGGTGTAAGGGTATGGTTTGGGTTGCAAAATAATGCTTGCGTGACTTATCTGTCTCAGGTAGGAATGTCTCTTGCTAGTTTGAGTAGTTTGTTTGATGATATGCGGCACCGGCCCTTCCGTAAGCTGGCTTAAAAAAAGCACGTCGTTCTTCGATGGCCGTCGCAGAGAAAGAGAGAAATTGGTGGTATCAACCCTCGAAAATTGGCGGCCATACTAAGCCTAGTAACATGTGCTCTAATTAATCGCTGACAAAGGCCCCTAGCCAATCGCACGAGGTTTCTCATCAGGTGATGGCTAAGAGGCCCATGGTCCCTGTGTTTGGCAATGGTCAAAGGGAGGTAACTGTTTAGGTAATATTATTTCTTAAATTACTACTGTGTACTATCTATACTTTTGAATGTTGACAGAGCCATGGCTTTTGGCTAAATGAAAAAACGAATCTTGAAAACAATGTATCAAGATAAAATCAGAATTTGCATTTTTTTGGCCAATCTGTGACCTTCACGGCAAAAATAAAAAATAGTTAAAGTTGATCCTATCCTTCAAACCGAAAATGTATTTAAACCCCTGTTGAAATGAGACAGTGTACTGTTGGTTTGAACAACAGCAACTAGCTAAGCACAACTGAACCAGTGCCAAGAGAGTTGGCACTTATTGAAATCAAGAATAGTCCATTCTTGCATTTGGGCAATTCCATTCCCTGAGTCCTGATTGGCTGCTTGGTTTCTATGATGTAATGAGGCTTCATAAATAACCTGGCATTTTGCAGTGGTATTTCAGCAAGATAGGTTCGTATTCAGTTACGACTACTTGCTGCCTTGTCTTACCAATTCGACGGTAATTGGAATTAGTATGATTATTCTACAACTCCGACTTTGAAAGACAGACACTCAGAGTCAACAGGGACACCGAGTCGAGAACACAGGAAGTGACCGCCCAAAAGCTAACCACTACACCCAGACAGCCGAGAACACCACTACATCCAGGACAGCTGATATCGCTACAGCCCCTCCACCCTCTTTCATCCTGAGTGGTGACAACCGACAAAGCTTTAAAGGGGCAAACTACTACCAGTTAACTACCGTCAACAGCCTTCAACCACCAACTTCCTACCAACAAAACACCAGACTTTCTGCCTTCAGCACTACGAACACCACAACCGACTTGACCACCAAACATCAGATTTTCTGCCCACATTACTACCTACATCTCGACCTCCAAACATCAGACTTTCTGCTTACATCATTTCTAACATACAACCTTTTTCGTTTTTAATACAATTTGTTGAAATTTAAAACCTGTGTTTTTCCTTCGCCACCATACGCTTGCTACAAACCCCTTGATTATAACATAGGCTACCATAAATAGCATATCATAAGGTTATAATGATACTGCTAACCCTAAACCTAACCCTAACCCTATTTCAGAATTAAATAGATCTCTGATTAATGTAAATTAAATTCATACTATAATGGCACTACTTTTCATACCTTGCCTATTGATAAACAATATTTGAAAACAAAGAAAAGATTAAAAAGAATAAAATGTGGGTGCGGAACTAAAGAAACAGAAACAAAGATAGGGTTATAACGATACGCATTGGTGCAGAATGCAAATCTGATGCAAGCAAGTGTGTGTATATATATATATATATATATATATATATATATATATATATATATATATATAATTCTAGCTAGTTATATAGATACATAGTAGTAAGACCGCTCACACATGAGTATGTGTATGTGTATTCAGTGTGGATCATGTGTGTGTATATTAGCTACTGGCAAACTGAGCCTAAAATGCGTTATTGACAAAATGACTTTAGCCCCCCTACAGAAAATAATCTACCAAAAATCAGGGAATTATCGGATTTAATTTTCAGTGTTTATTTATCAATGAACGATCTTTATAATGCATTATTTATTTTATTTCAAAACTTTCTCATTTTTTCAGGTCACTTAATTTTGCCCCCCCTTATGTTGGGGGCGTAAAATGTTTTGCAAGTTGATCATTTTCGATACTAATTACAGTATAAATAAAGAGATAAAAGTCCGAAGTTATGAATAGAAACAAAACAAATTTTTTTTACGGTTGTTGTTTTATGAGAAAATAAATACCGAAAATCGAAAAATAGAATGTAAAAAAATAATAAATAATCTAATTTTTGGAGATTTCTTTTTTACTCATTTCGATAATTATTTAATAGACTATTATTTTATAAAAGAAAAAATTATACATCAATGTTTTTTCTGCTTAAAAAGGGGAGGGGTACATTTTCAATAGAGTTTTTCTTCAAAACTTATTATTTTATGGATCTAAAATAAGGTTTGCATTAAATAGATATTTATTTCTAGAATCTAAAAATATAACATTTTAAACTTAACATCAGGATTTTCATATTTTAAATGAATTCTATATATTGATTTTTCATAGCAAAAATACTAAATTAAAGTTTTGAAATAAAATAACTGATGCATTATAAAATTCATTAATTGTTAAATCAATACTGAAAATTTCATTAAAATCGGATAATTACCTGCTTTTGGTAATTTTTTTTTTCTTTTTTTTTTTTTGCAATCGCGAATGTTACAGTAAAATTGTAAACAAGCGATAAAACCTTTGAAAAAGAGGCTGAATGGCGGATCGCGTCGAAATTGACCAAAACAAATAGTTTTAAATCTATCAAAAATAAACTGCATATGTAATGATATTTTTCTTTTTTTAATGATGGTTATTATGTTATTTAGACAAAGTTTGACCTTAAATAATAGATTTAATTATTTTTAATTCGCTTTTAAAATTCCTAGCAGACGACAAAAAGGCCAATTCCTAGTGTTAATCAACAAAATAATGTTACATAAACAATAATAGATATCTCCCGATTCACTAATTACCAATTCAATTCGCGCACACATCGCAATAAAAAGATACACACATCCTGAACAAGAAACAAAACATAAGTTGTGACACCAACCGGAAGTTTACTCCATGGTAGCCTAAAAAGAAATGACCAATATAACATATCTTTGCGCATCGGCTCCGATTGAAGTTCCGGTTGGAAAACAAGAATGCCCAAAAAATAAAAGAAAATAATTTTGTAAATAAACTCACATTTTCAGCCAATCTAAAGCTCTCCCCCAAAAAACAAAAAGGCTTCAGTTGATCCGATTTTGGGTCGCGACATTCTATATAAAGTCGGATTTGAAAAGCCGACAGAACAGAGAGATCCAGGCGTCAAGTTGCACACACATCAACGGAGCCGATACCAGCAACGAAATCTACATCACAGGCGGCCGATTCATCTACACCACCTACCTACCTAAACCCAAATCCGACATCACCGGCAGTCAACAAACGAACATTTCCACGTCGTTCAGCGATACCAAAAATATGCCAACTATCATACACGATACAACCAGCTATCGACTTCAGAATAACCGAAACACAAAATTCTGCCTACAACAACAACAATAAATATGCCGACTGATACAAGGAACACAACCGCTAACGACGACCAAAAAACGCAAGACTCTGCTCACCTAATCAACACCTAACCACTACAACTGGTTCTTCAGCCCACCTCTCCACCTGCACTACAACTGATTCGGCCACCGGACACTCACTGACTTTTTATTCAAGACACAACTATCACCAAAATTGTCCTTTAATTTTCATTTCTATCTTTTCATCGTACTCATGTTATTTTTCAATACAATTTTGAAACTCAAAATCCGTGTCTGTTCTTTTCCTCGTCACCATACGCTTGCATGCTAACCCTGTTTATTACAATAACAACCCTTTAAAAATATATATTCTCTCACACAGGAGAGGTAAAAAATAGTTCAACAAACAAAAGGTCCTTTCGATATCTCTTGTTCCTTTTCGCCAAAGAACAAGACTCCTGGTTGAAAATTACTTTAAGTGAAAGATAAACCTTCTTTCGATATTTCTTGTACCTTCTCGTCAAAGATCAAGGCCCTTATGATTGAGAATAACGAATGGTTGAAAATAACGAAAGGTCTCCTCTGCGCTCCTCTTTTTTCCACGCGTTGTTGTCCGTTTTCGTCTTAAAGGTGGACACTAACAACAATGTTTCTATCTTCGTCGTCTGAAGAATAAGAAAAAGGAGCAGTGACCTTTTTCGCCAAAGGAAATGAAGAAACTTCGTGTCTGCTTTTCTAGGGATATTACTGGCGTCTGCAAGCTAAAATGTCACCCTTCTCAATTAGGGTTTTGTGGAAGCGGCTAAAGTCAGTATTGTAGCTGCTAGGAACTTGTCTGTCAGCGCTATAAAATGGAAAATCTGCTGGTTGCTTACTAGAATCAAAAATGCATCCTCACGCTTCGCTTCCCCGAACAAAAGAGGGAGATTTTAGGGGACACGTAACCGATCCCAGTTCCCGGAGCTAGCCACAGGGGCCCTTTTTTTTTCATTTGTTTTCGTAGAAAGATACGAAACAAGAGACACAGAAAGGCGGATAAAAAAATTGGCATTTAAATGCCATACAAAAAATTTCTTTGGATAAAATACCTCCAACAATAGGAGTAATAAAAAGAAACCCTATAGAGAAAAGATTAAGAGTTGTGATAACTCCCCAAAATAGAGACCAGAAGTCTGGGCTTTTGACCACTTTGAAAGGTAACGGGAGGTCACATCAGTAATAAAAGGCAGATAAGGGAAAATTGAGGGTGGTCTTTAAACACAAAGAAAACTGAAATCACACAGGGTGGGTGGAAATCTCGTGTGGATGAGAGTTGATAGTGAGAATTGAGAATTCTAGAAGATTTGAAAGTTAGTTAGTTTAGAGCTGGACGCCGAAGAAGAAGGTTCCCCTTGGAGACTTAAGTAGCAAGCTCTCTGCCATTTTATATGTTCACCTGATTTTGTCTTTGTCGTTTGTTCCTCTCCTTCTCTCTTTGTAATATTGATGGTTTGTGCACCTTTTGAACTTTGGTGGACTTATCCATGAATTCCACCCAAATATTAAAAAGTTGGCCAGAAAACTCGAAAAGATCAAAAATAAAATTGATAAACAGGAGATGTTGTTGCATAGCCCTTCTTTACCGGCACTAAATAGGTATATGTTATATACCTTTCTTACTACTTTTTACTCTGGTCGTCTATTCTTCTGTCCGGCTTCTGATCGTCTATCATCTATCTTGGTCTGGTATATCTTCTAAGGTCTCGTCTGGTCTTCTATTGAGGATTCCGTGTCTGGTTTCTGTTGGGGATCATTCCTTATCAGAAGCCCTAAGTCATTGTTGGTTTTTAGTAATAAACACAAGACTTCGATTTACGTTGATGTTACTTTATTCATAAATCCCCAGACCAGACAATGCGCGCGGATCCTTACATCTTGCTAGCTCGGCTTCTAAGTTCTAACTCTAACTAACTGAGTTGCTTACTCCTTAAACCGGAAGGGGCTTCTATCGGGGTTCCCGGTTCTCACGGTTTATCCCGCAAGGCAAGGTCAGAGTAAGGTCAAGCATTGTCACTCACTCTCAAGGCCATCAGCTGTACTGATCGCCATAATGATTTCTACACTACCTTAAAAATGTATTAGGAATCCAATTATTATGTAACAATGTGTCTTTTGTTTAATTCTACATTATATATATAATCACTAAATTTGAAGAGGATTTAAGCAACATGACAGCCGCCCTTAAAGTTGTAAAACCTACCGAACCAACCTTGTACGAGATTGCACACAAAATAGCATTGACAACAAAGGATGCAACAACAACCTGCGCAGCGATCAAAATAACCGCAAAGTCTATGGCCTATAAAAGCTATTCATAGAAATATTTATTGTATTAAAGATCTTGTGACCGAAAACCTCAAATATTATTTCATTGTCATATAAAATCACAAGACTTCATAATATCTTTTTCAGCTAGTAGCAGTTTGAAAACTAACAAAATAATTTCAAATATTATTAAAAGGGTAGAATGTGAATTCAGAGGTGTAAATTTTTACCATAGTCTACCGGACAGATGTTAGTGGAATATGAAATGTATATATTTTTAATTTCTGAACTGAGGTTAATACTTTTAATAAAAATGAAACCCTAATAAAAACTTGATATGTTACTTCATTTATAATTTTTTTTAAATAATTAAACGACATTAATTTAAAGTTGTTGGATTAAAGTTGTTTTTTAAAAACTTATAAATGAATTAATGTTATATATATATATATATATATATATATATATATATATATATATATATAGCCATGTGCAAATTCTCGCCTACTATATAAAAGGGTGATCACAGGAAATTCTTCTAAAAATCATATAAAATAAACTAACGATCCGATTCTAATAAAACTTTCTGTTTATGAAGTAATAAAAGATGAACTTTATTGTAAATAAATTTTTACTAAATTGAAAAGACTAATAATTTTTTTCGTTAGTTTTTGTTTCGCGTATTGATCCCCCCAACAAATATCTTTTTTTTTGGGGGGATATAAATAAATTTTACATTTTTATAAAGACAATGTAATGACATAACATATATAAAAAAAGATAATTCGCTAATAAATCGGTTTTGGAAATAGGGCATCTTAAATAATGAAACTTAAAATCTCGTAAATAAGAAAAAATATGTATCTTTTTTTTTTTTTTTTTTTTTTAATTGTTAGATTATTTGCAAAAGAATTTTATATTAAAAGTTCGTATTGTGTACATTTTTATTTTATTTTTCAGAGATTTTCAGAGATTTTTAAAAATTTTATGAAATGTAAAATAAATACTTTTGTTTAATGTATAACAAAATCGTATTCATTAATCAAAGAAAATATTGTATAAAACATATCTCGCTAAAAATAATGACATAATATATGTCCATTCTTATTTTTATGAATTTTTGAAAATAATGTTTGAATTAAAAGTTGTTGTGAAAATGATTACGGAAGCCTGTAATGGAAAAAAAACGTATTTGTCATTTTCACTGATGTGTTATGGGTAAACAAGTTCAAATACGTGACGCGTACATATTTATACTCTGTGAGTGAAAGAGAAACCAAACAGTGTTTGAAGAAATTTATTATTTTATTTGGAAACAAATAATTCTCCCGTGTATATACAGAAAGCAGATATTACCGTTCAGTCAAAATTCTGAAGGTAAATTAACTTTTTATTTTATTTTATTTGTTTCTTTATTTTGTGTATTGTATTTTACCAAAAAAAAAAGTTTCGCCGAAGAAGTAGACTCTAAGAATCTTTTTCAATAATATTAAGAGTTAAATCGAGAGGCATCAAGGAAATGCTAAATTAGTAATTTGTTTTTGCTTCAGAAAATTTTTTTTATTCGTGTGCCCATCCATACGAAGAAAAAGTGCACACGTCAAGATCCGATAACTTGTCAACAAATGCGCGTTCTTGCGCGGACTTGAGCCGATTTACTTTAAAATGCAAAAATTTAGGTTTTATGTGAGAGAAATTTGTTTTTTCTTTTTTATAACCCATAAACTTGGAATTGTTCTTTATATTAAACGTAAAAGAAAACAGTAAAAAGTTAATTTTCCAATTTTTATTGACGTTTTAAGATATTTTTTACAAGTAAACAGACTTTCAAAATGGCTACTGGTTGCACATGCCTATATATATATATATATATATATATATATATATATATATAAACAATAAGTCCGGGCCAGCAACCCGGCTTAGGATTAACCAACGCTACTGAAACTTCAATAGAACCATACCCCCAGGGGATCCCGAGAGGGGGGGGGCATGAGATCCCCTAATTGATTGACATTATGGAAGCGAACACAGCTTTGAACTTTGAATGATAACGAAAGTGACATGCCCATACGGAAAAATATGCAAGAATGAACGCGGACTAAAAATCCATCAGACCAGAACAAAATGTCAAGTCAAAATACCCGATCTGCAGCGCACAGGAGTTACTCCTGGTGAGACGAAGGAGATGCAGGACCGGGAAGCATACCACAGTGCCCAGTCACTCCAAGCCGAAGGAATTTTGACCAATACATTTAGAAAGATCAAATGGCCAAGAGCCACTGACATAGACACTTGGCTGGAGTTCGACACTAAGATTGGCGAATTAACAAAAATTACATTAAGGGGTACAGTTGAAACGCGCCTTATGATGCTGTCTAAGATTATAATAAGTTATGCTGAGGCGCAATTTGGATATGTAGAGGCAAAGGAAAGACCCAAAAGAAAGGAAAATACAAGAGAAGAAAAAATCAAGCAATTCAGCTATTATGAAAAACAAAACAATTTGGATATGTAGAGGCAAAGGAAAGACCCAAAAGAAAGGAAAATAGAAGAGAAGAAAAAATCAAGCAATTCAGCTATTATGAAAAACAAAACAATTTGGATATGTAGAAGCAAAGGAAAGACACAAAAGAAAGGAAAATAGAAGAGAAGAAAAAATCAAGCAATTCAGCTATTATGAAAAACAAAACAATTTGGATATGTAGAGGCAAAGGAAAGACCCAAAAGAAAGGAAAATAGAAGAGAAGAAAAAATCAAGCAATTCAGCTATTATGAAAAACAAAACAATTTGGATATGTAGAGGCAAAGGAAAGACCCAAAAGAAAGGAAAATAGAAGAGAAGAAAAAATCAAGCAATTCAGCTATTATGAAAAAAAAAACAATTTGGATATGTAGAGGCAAAGGAAAGACCCAAAAGAAAGGAAAATAGAAGAAAAGAAAAAATCAAGCAATTCAGCTATTATGAAAAACAAAACAATTTGGATATGTAGAGGCAAAGGAAAGACCCAAAAGAAAGGAAAATACAAGAGAAGAAAAAATCAAGCAATTCAGCTATTATGAAAAACAAAACAAAACACACAAAAAAAAAAAATTCTAAATGGTTACGACTTACATTCCTTTCTGCCTCACGTATCCAATGCGTTTTTCTTTCATAGTAACATCCCAGCTAAGCCAATGCATTTATTAAAAAGAAAATGTCTGAGTCGCGCGATCCTGTTTATAACAACTTCCCTTATTGATGATTGGCTGGGGAAGTGGCCGATCGGATATAAAGAGGCCGAGGATCGCGACGTATATTTCAGTTTTCTGCTAGCGTTGCACAAGGGTGGCGTGTTGGAGTTTGATCGTCTCCAACGGGGTCTGGTTGGCTGAGGGGGTATTATGTTGGAAGACCCGAAACCCCCCTATGAAGCCAGCCAATAACATAACTGACGAAGCCACCCTGCGCTAAGTCTGGCGTATTTCAAACATATATATATATATATATATATATATATATATATATATATATATATATATATAGGAAAGGTAAAATGGATATGAATCCGACAATATGTGTAGAAAGTTTGAAGAAAAAACAAGATGTTAAATGTTTTGCAGACAGAAATCTGTTTCGACCATATGAAGCAACATTGTAAACAGAAAGACGAAATAAATATATCGTTAATCACGAGGCACAGAACGCCCTCGATCAGGACCGGAAATTGTCTCGTGATTAACGATATATTTATTTCGTCTTTCTGTTTACAATGTTGCTTCATATGGTCGAAACAGATTTCTGTCTGCAAAACATTTAACATCTTGTTTTTTCTTCAAACTTTCTACACATATTGTCGGATTCATATCCATTTTACCTTTCATATATATATATATATATATATATATATATATATATATATTGTGATTATATAAAAATGCCTGCACGTGTGAGGGAAATTATATATTTGTGAAAGCATGTGTAGGTAGATTATACACACACACACACACACATTTATATCTTGTTTTTCTACAAACTTTCTATACACACACACACACACACACACACACACACACATATATATATATATATATATATATATATATATATATATATATATTTACCAACCTCTCTGCACGAGCAGGATGCGACACAAGGTCAATTTATTAAGCGGAGTTCAGCAGGTTTGAATTCAGAGTTTTCCTTCTCCTAGACCGGTTGCCTAACCAAGGTTAAAGAGTCCAGTCTGCCCTACTATTTACCCATAGCTGGAGGGAGAGTAGGATTCATACCTTTCCCAATGGTATTAGCGCTAAGTGAAATGCAATTACCACGTCCAGGATTTGAACTCGGGGCGACGAGTCCATTTCCCATGATTTTAACCATTACACCACGCGCTATATATATATATATATATAATATATATATATATATATATATATATATATATATGTAAGTAAAGTAAAGTCGTCGGGGCGGCCTAATGTCGGTATCAGCCAATCAGCGAGGGAGTCTATCCCCTTTTTACTAGCGCTAGACCAAGGAGATTGTTTTTGCATCTGAGGTGGAGCGCCACACCTACCATCAGCTCCTTACTTTACTGCACTGATCTCTGTGCTGCTCATAACGCTGAGTTGGCGAGGGCCGGTATCGAACTAGGAACCTTGTGGTTTCTAGCTGAACGCTCTACCGACTGAGCTACGTGTTTGTACACACTTATCCACATATGTAGATACGCATTTACGTACATAAAGCAAAACACGTTTAAATTTCATATGCACTTGTAATGTACCTACCCACCCACACACACATTTAACAAAAGTTCTGTCTGTCTGTCTGTCTGTCCGCCCGCCCGCCTGTCTGTCTGTTTGTCTCTGATAAGCCATTCAAACACTTATTACTGACAACGGTTGTATCTGTTCCGTATCCGGCTTTGCAGCCTCCAACGGACCAACAAAAAATAATGCCGAGAAAAGTTGGTATCATCGGTTATGGGAAATTAGGTAAGTAATAAATGCATATATTAAATTAATTTTGTTCCTCAATCTTTCGACCGTTAGTTATCCTTTTCCAACACCCTCTGGTTAAAAAATGAGATCGTCCAAATCATCCAAGAAGCAAAAATGTAAATTCTCATTATCTGGTGTCGCTTATCTGCTGAATTCTCATTTCTTATGAGTGTCGTCATCTCAGCTAAATAATGGAACATTCCGTTTTTAATATAAAGATAGAAAGGGAAGGAAAAGGACATGCGATATAGAAAAATATAATAAGAAAGAAAAAAAGAAAGAAAGAAAAAGAGTAGAGGAAAGATATAGAGGGGGTGAGAGCATGCGTAATTGATAACGCTAATCTGTTTTAATCGAACAAAATGGAAAGGTGAAAAGAAGGAAAGAAAGAAACAAAATAGAGAGAGAGAGAGAGAGAGAGAGAGAGAGAGAGAGAGAGAGAGAGAGAGAGAGAGAGAGAGTTAAATCAAAATTATTATATTTTTTACATATCGAACTATTTGGCAATAGCTCTTAAGTAAACATATAAAACATTGTAATAATTAAATTATCATACTGTGACATACATTTTAAAGATTGAACTATTTGCAATAGCTCTTAAGTAAACATATCAAACGTTGTAATAATTAAATTATCATACTGTGACATACATTTTAAAGATTGAACTATTTGGCAATAGCTCTTAAGTAAAGATATCAAACTTGTAATAATTAAATTATCATACTGTGACATACATTTTAAATATTGAACTATTTGGCAATAGCTCTTAAGTAAAGATATCAAACTTTGTAATAATTAAATTATCATACTGTGGCATACATTTTAAAGATTGACCTATTTGGCAATAGCTCTTAAGTAACATATCAAACGTTGTAAGTGAGTAGCTCTTAAGTAAAGATATCAAACTCATACTGTGACATACATTTTAAAGATTGAACTATTTGGCAATAGCTCTTAAGTAAAGATATCAAACTTTGTAATAAATTATCATACTGTGACATACATTTTAAATATTGAACTATTTGGCAATAGCTCTTAAGTAAAGATATCAAACTTTGTAATAATTAAATTATCATACTGTGGCATACATTTTAAAGATTGACCTATTTGGCAATAGCTCTTAAGTAAACATATCAAACGTTGTAATAATTAAATTATCATACTGTGACATACATTTTAAAGATTGAACTATTTGGCAATAGCTCTTAAGTAAAGATATCAAACTTTGTAATAATTAAATTATCATACTGTGACATACATTTTAAAGATTGAACTATTTGGCAATAGCTCTTAAGTAAAATATCAAACGTTTTAATAATTAAATTATCATGCTGTGACATACATTTTAAAGATTGAACTATTTGGCAATAGCTCTTAAGTAAAGATATCAAACTTTGTAATAATTAAATTATCATACTGTGACATACATTTTAAATATTGAACTATTTGGCAATAGCTCTTAAGTAAAGATATCAAACGTTGTAATAATTAAATTATCATACTGTGACATACATTTTAAATATTGAACTATTTGACAATAGCCCTTAAGTAAACATATGAGGCTTGTCATTTTAAACAAAACGAATAAAATATTATAACTAGAATTCAAATTGAAAATATGCCCCCAATCACCACCGACACCTCTGATATCCTGCTTTTTACCTAATAAGTAAGCTGTAACTGATAATATTTTAAAAGATTGAAATCTATTTCCTCAAACGAAGGCAAAGTTTTGAAGAAAAATATTTTGTGTGGTAATTCTTTATGTTAATTTGCAACTTTTGCCCCAGGGAAGACGTTACAGTTCTAAAGTCGAACGATCCTATTGCACAGCTCTGTCAGCTGGGCTGTAGAATATGTTGACTGCACCTCTGCAGCCCCACCAGTGTAGCCACCTGTTGATGCTTAAGGACGGATTCCTGGTGGCTGAGCAGTCCATGTCATGCAACACTCTACTTAGGTCCGTTTTAGAGCTAGGCATTTGGTCAGAGTTGCCCCCTTCCAATCAATCAGCTGGTCATGTCAAGTCCTAGCATCTATATGATTGTCCCAACTGTATTGCACTTATAGCAACCCCCAACCATTTTTATCATAGATGTACTAGATACAGTGCTAAATCGATGCATTATTATTATTATTATTATTATTATTTCATTTCATTCGAGTTTCTCACACCTGCTGCAGCCGGTGGTTCACTGGAGGCTGAGTGACAGCAAGTTTCCTCAGTCTCCAGGACTCTTCTGAATATTCCCGCCGATCTCAACAATGTTGTAGTCTGGATGGTCTCGATTCTTCCTCTGATTTCCAATTCATCCATACTCTTTTCCAGACCCCTGGGGATTGCTCCAAGGACCCCAATTACAAGTGGTACAACTTTCTCCCTCATGTTCCACAGTTTTCTCAGTTCTCTGGCAAGGTCCAAGCATTTGTCAATCTTTTCACATTCATTTTCACTCTGTAGTCGGCCGGGACGGCAAAATCCACGAGATGACAAATCATCCTCTTCTTGTCAATCAAAACTAGGTCTGGTCTCCTGGCCTGGATTAGGTGACCCGTCTGTACCTCAAAGTCCCAGAGAATTTTGTGCATCTCATTCTCCAGGACAGCTTCAGGCTTGTACATTTAGTTGAATGGTGAAAATTGAATTTTTTGCACAGTTCCCAGTGGATCAACTTTCCCACCCAGTTGTGTCTAGTCTTGAATTCTCTTTCTGAGAGTTTACTGCATTCACTTATTATGTGATTAACAATCATTATTATTATTATTATTATTATTATTATTATTATTTCCCATCTTACAAGTTTTTCACACCAGCATTTGCTGATGGTCTTTCACTGGAGTTTGAGTGGCAATAAGTCTCTTCAGGTCTCCTGGACTCTTCTGAGTATTCAAGCCAATCTCAACAATGCTGTTATCTGGATGGATTTGTGCTACAATTATGAGCAACTCAGTTTCTCTTTTGAGGTTTCCTTTTCTTAACCATGTCTATGTCTTTTCATGTGCAACCTCCCTAATTTGTCGTTTGAAGTTTCTATATAATTGTTTTCTTCCCATTTTTGTGTGAAGACTCTGTGTGTGTGTGTGTGTGTGTGTGAGAGAGAGAGAGAGAGAGAGAGAGAGAGAGAGAGAGAGAGAGCAAGTGAGAGAGATAGAGAGAGACAGAGAAATGGGGAAAAATGTCTTTGTGGGATGAGGACAAAGCTAGCAGAGCTTGGGGAGTACTGCCGTTCCTCGGACCCTTTGTCCAGTAGCTCCGGCTATGGATCAGTTAAGTAATTAATCACGTTGATCCCAGGGGGCTATCCACCCCCAGGCCATACCTTCCCCCTTGATTTAAAGGGGCACGGCTGAGTTTATTCCCCAGTGCCCGAGGCACCCCCTTGAGCTGGAATACCAACAACATCAAACACATTTGAGTCTCGGCTCGCGGGTGGTCCCACATTAAAATGACATTGTGTCATACCTGCATATGTGGGATGTGCGGTAAATGACAACTGATAGCTAAATATACAAAGTGTTAATTAAAACCAGGTCAGATTGGTTATTGTAAGCATGGTGGGGGAAATGAGTATGTGTAACTGGTTTGTTCAGTCATGTTTGCTATATCAGCTATAATGGCTGAGAGGATTTATGTCCTGAAGTTAAAAGCTCTCTCTCTCTCTCTCTCTCTCTCTCTCTCTCTCTCTCTCTCTCTCTCTCTCTCTCTCTTGCTCAGCTTGAGAGCTTGATAACTAAGGACTAAATTTGCACAGTATTCATCATCAGCAAATCCTTCCTCTATCTATCTATCTAGGTATTTATTGACAAACCCTTGTCTGGTCCAAGGCCATGTTAAAATGAGTGAGTGAGAAACTAAATTTCAAACTCATTGCAATATTCAAGATCTTTTACAAGATATGCTTGCTGATGATTATTCCCCCCCTCTCTCTCTCTCTCTCTCTCTCTCTCTCTCTCTCTCTCTCTCTCTCTCGCTAAGTATTTATTAAATTTAGGTCACACAGTAAGGCTCAACCTCATTATTCTAGTAAGCATTTATTTGGAGACAATCATAATACAAAATGTCCAGAGAAGATTGGTACAGGCATCACTCTCATGTTCCACAGTTTTTTTCAGCTCTCTGGCCAGGTACAATATTATTATTATTATTATTATTATTATTATTATTATTATTATTTACTCCTTTTGAGTTTTCACATCAGCATTAGCTGATGGTCTTTCACTGGAGTCTGAGTGACAGCAAGTCTCCTCAGGTCTCCAGGACTCTTCTGAGTATTCTGGCAGATTGCAGCAGTACAGTGTTCTGAATGGTTTCAATCCTTCCTCTGATTTCCAAACTTTCCAAACCCTTTTCTAATCCTTTTGGGACTGTTCCAAGTGCACCAACTACAATTGGTATCACTTTCATTTTCATGTTCCATAACTTTTTCAGTTCTCTAGCAAGGTCCAGATATTTGTCCATTTTTTCATTTTCCTTTAGCTTCATCCTGTGATGTGTTGGAACTGCAAAATCCACCAGTTGACAAGTTCTTTCTTTTTTGTTAATCAACAGTAGGTCTGGTCTTCTTGCTGGGATAAGGTGATCCATTTTTATTTTAAAGTCCCAGAGAATTTTATGCGTTTCGTTCTCAAGAACAGATTCTGGTTTATGTATATACCATTTTGTTGTATGTTCAAAATTAAATTTTTGCATAATTCCCAGTGGATCACCTTCCCAACCCAGACGTGTCTAGTTTTGTACTCCCGTTGTGCTAATTTGCTACATTCGCAGAGTACATATTATCATTATTATTATTATTATTATTATTATTATTATTATTATTATTATTATTATTTCACTCCAGTGAGTTTTCCACACCAGCCGAAGGTGATGATCTTTCACTGGAGTTTGAGTGATAGTAAATCTCGCCGGGTCTCCAGGACTTTACTGAGTATTCTAGCCAATCTCAACAATACTGTTGTATGGATGGTCTCAATTCTTCCTCTGATTTCCAGTTCCTCTAGTTTGTTTTCTAAACTTTTTAGGACCATTCCAAGTGCACCAACTTCAATTGATATCACTTTCACCCTCAATTTTCTGGTAAGGTTCAGGTATTTGTCTATCTTTTTTTTATTTCATCTTCACCCTGTGGTCTGCTGGGACTGCAAAATCTACCAGTTGACAAGTTCTCTTTTTCTTGTTGATCATTACTAGGTCCAGTCTTCTGGTTAGGATTATTATTATTATTATTATTATTTCACTCCTTGTGATTTTTTTCACACATGCATTAGGGGATGGTCTTTCACTCAAGTTTGTGTAACAACAAGTCTCCTCAGGTTTCCAGGACTCTTCTGAGTATTAAAGACAATTTCAACCTCAAAGCTGCAGAAAATTTTGTGTTTCATTCTCAAGAACAGATTCTGGTTTATCCATATACCATTTTGTTGTATGGTCAAAATTGAGATTTTTGCACAATTCCCAGTGGATCATCTACCCAACCCAGTTGTGCCTAGCCTTGTATTCTCATTGTGCTAGTTTGCTGCATAACTACAATTGGTATCACTTTGACCCTCAATTTCTATTCATTTATCTTTTATTTTTTATTTGTTTATCTATCTTATTTTCATTTTGAACTATTCTTTGATTTATATATTTTATCTTATCATTGTATTACTCTGTAGTATTTTGAATTGATATTAAAATGTAATTCTATCTTTATTGTCATTTCAGGAAGATACCTTGTTGATTATATTCTTGGACATATCACCTTTGAATTATCATTTGTTTGGTGTCCAAATTCCTCAGTTCTCATTGGTCAAATTGATGACAAATTCATTCTCAAAGACCTCAGCCAAATACATTCAAGGTAAGTCATATTGTTGCAGATTAACTATTGTTTCAATTCTTTTGGCGCGAAAAGAAATTCAAAAAGACAAAGGAATTGAGAAACAAAGGATGTTCCAGACAGAAGTCTGGATAGAAGAAAGAAGAAGAGTGATAAACATCTAAGGCTTGCTGCTGACCGGGTCAAACAAACTTTCCGGAAAAACAACAATAGCAGGATAACAAAAGACTTCCTATTGACTGGTGACACATCTAGGATTGCAGGTCACGCCCTACAGTTCAGGTGTAAATTGAATAGACCAGAGCATGCTGGGTAAAAATTGAAAAAGTGACGGTTAGACCAAGAGTTCAGCAGTTAAGATTTGGTAGCCGCTAAGTTCAGTCACTCCCGTCGACTCTCCGAAGAAGAGACTTGTTATAACTACAGTTCATTTCACCACTCATTCAAGCCGGCGCTATCACGACTCACACCTCCTTTCATCCACGTCAACCAAGGAAAGAAAATAAAGTCCAGCTTTCTTTTGTATACCTGTGTTGGTTTTTAATCCAGTGTACTACACACCAGCGCTGTCAATTGATACAGTATAAGATACATCTTTTCTCAGAATTTTTGAGATGAGGCTTGATAATTTGGATTATTTGGATTATTTGGACTATTGTTTTCATCTATATTGTTATCTGTACAACATTTCAGCCAATGTGCCAGTTATATCTAGGCTGCAAGTTCAATCCTGGTCAAGGGTGAGAGTAACATAGAATAATAATTAACACAGCTTAACTCTTGTACCCATGTTTAACAGAATGAGAACAGTATACCCCTGTGGGTTGAATAAAGGGTTGGGTTCAAAGTTCTCTGATGGCTCTTGATTATGACAAGAGGGTTCCCGAGTTTGAAAAGAGAGTTTCTGAGTTTGAATAGAAGGTTCCTGAGTTCAAGAATGCTCTAGAGTCCAACAAAAAATACCTGAAGAAGGCTGAAGGTCACATTGGCCGAAACATTGTACAGATAACAATATAGATGAGGATAATAGTCTGATTAATCCAAATAATCCAAACATTAATATCAGTTTAAATTCTAAGTTTTAAAACTCCTGTAAGCACAATCATTTTAAAGAATATTTTGTGGAGAGAGAGAGAAAGAGAGACAGAGACAGAGACAGAGAGATAGGGATATATATATATATAGAGAGAGAGTGAGTGAAACAGAGAGATAGGGATATATATAAATAGAGGAAGGGAGAGAGAGAGAAAGAGAGAGAGAGTGTGTGAAACAGAAAGATAGGGATATATATAAATAGAGGGAGAGAGAGAGAGAGAGAGAGAGTGTGTGTGTGTGTGTGTGTGTGTGTGTGAAACAGAGAGATAAGGATATATAAAGAAGAGAGAGAGAGAGAGAGAGAGAGAGAGAGTGTGTGTGTGTGTGTGTGTGTGTGTGTGAAACAGAAAGATAGGGATATATATAAATAGAGAGAGAGAGTGTGTGTGAAACAGAGAGATAGGGATATATATAAATAGAGAGAGAGAGAGAGAGAGAGAGAGAGTGTGTGAAACAGAGAGATAGGATATATATAAATAGAGGGAGGGAGAGAGAGAGAGAGAGAGTGTGTGTGAAACAGAAAGATAGGGATATATATAATAGAGGGAGAGAGAGAGAGAGAGAGTGTGTGTGTGTGTGTGTGAAACAGAAAGATAAGGATATATATAAATAGAGAGAGAGAGAGAGAGAGAGAGAGAGAGAGAGAGAGAGTGAGTGAAACAGAGAGATAGGTATATATATAAATAGAGGGAGGGAGAGAGAGAGAGAGAGTGTGTGTGAAACAGAAAGATAGGGATATATATAAATAGAGGGAGAGAGAGAGAGAGAGTGTGTGTGTGCGTGAAACAGAGAGATAGGGATATATATAAATAGAGGGAGAGGGAGAGAGATATATATATATAAATAGAGGGAGATATATATATATATATAAATAGAGAGAGAGAGAGAGAGAGAGAGAGAGACCCGTGATAGTTACTGGCAAATTACAGTTGGTATCTCCTGTGTTTGGTTATTGATTGTTTAGGTTTTACGGCATGTCAACCCTTCTTGGCTTATTTTATGCCGAAGACGTTTTGTTTTATTCATTCCTGATGAGTACTCAATTTTTTTTTTTAACTAAAATTTTCTAAACTCATTTTTTTCAATTTAACCTATAGATGGGACCCTAACAGGTACTACCATTCTGATTCAGAGTAGACCTGGGAGTAATGGTGATGAAAGGGTGCTCCAAATTCCCCAGAGCTCCAGAATTAGAATTTCACCATTAGATCCAGTTTAACGTCATACCCAAGTCATTACAACCCTCAGCCACTGCCTTCTAGTACATATATGATAAAAAGGATTAGAAGCTTTCTATAAGGTCCATAGGGTTGGGACAATCCTATAGGTGCTAGGACTTGACATGGCCATCCAATTGATCAGAAAGGGCCTCTCCGACCAACTGTCTATCCCAAGTAAGGGCCAAAGAGGAGTGTTGCAGGTCATGGACTGCTCAGCCACAAGGATTCCATCCTTAGGCATCACAGGTCACCACCCACGGCCAACAGGTGGCACCATTGAGGAGAGGTCTTACTCCTCTGCAGAGATGCAGTCGGTGTATTTAGTGCTGGTAGTCGTTTGGAACACCCTACTACTCAGTCCTTCTTCATTTGAGGCTACTCTCTCCTTTTCCCCACCCTATCGGCTGGGGCTTTAGAATGCACGACTACACCTCTGCAGAGAGATAAGACTCCCCAATGGGGCCACCAGTTGGTCGTGGGTGGCGACCTGTGATGCTTAAGGATGGAATCCAGGTGGCTGAGCAGTCCATGACATGCAATACTCCACTTGGCCCTTTCTTGGGCTAGATGGGCGGTTGGAGAGGCCCCTTCCAATCAATCGGCTGGTCATGTCAAGCCCTAGCACATATATGACTGCCTCTGCCCTATAGCCCTTATGGCAAGCCCCAACCCTTTTTTATCATATGGGTGCTAGAAGGCGGTGGGTGAGGTTCCAGTTTTGAAGGTTTGTGTAATGTGGAGCACCCCTTCATCACCATTATTCCCTGGTCCACTCTGACCCTGAGAGTTAGTACCTATTAGGGTCCCATCTATGGGTTAAATAGAAAAAAATTTATAAAAAAAATTGAGTATCCATTAAGAATGAATTTATTTCAAAACTTTATCGACATTAAATGACCCACTGAGGTTGATATGCCGTAAAACAAACCAAACCAAACCAAATCTCTCCTTTTTCTTTGTGTGGGTACTTAGCTCCCTCAGTTGCATACCAGATCTTAGGGCTTCCAGTCCTACATTTTGGAGGTCTGCCCGCAGCCTACCAAGTAAGATTGTGCAGTGGCAACCCCTTCGTGCCCAGTAGATGTTTGATAATTCTAGGGATTTTTGTGCAGGTGCTTCTTCGGTAATCTACAGCACATACTCAAATATGGACCACTGTAATTGCGCCACTCTTGTTAATAATGGAATAGTATTGCACATCTTGTACAGATTAATATCATGACTATTGATTAGGTAACATTTGCAAGAAGTGCTAGAACATACTCAAATATGGACCACTGTAATTGCGCCACCCTTGTTAATAATGGAATAGTATTGCACATCTTGTACAATGATATTATGACTATTGATTAGGTAACATTTGCAAGAAGTGCTAGAACATACTCAAATATGGACCACTGTAATTGCACCACCCTTGTTGATAATGGAATAGTATTGCACATCTTGTACAGATTAATATTATGACTATTGATTAGGTACATTTGCAAGAAGTGCTAGAACATACTCAAATATAGACCACTGTAATTGCGCCACCTTGTTGAAATGGAATAGTATTGCACATCTTGTACAGATATAGGAGTATTGCGCCAAATAATGGAATAGTATTGCACATCTTGTACAGATTAATATTATGACTATTGATTAGGTAACATTTGCAAGAAGTGCTAGAACATACTCAAATATAGACCACTGTAATTGCGCCACACTTTTAATAATGGAATAGTATTGCACATCTTGTACAGATTAATATTATGACTATTGATTAGGTAACATTTGCAAGAAGTGCTAGAACATACTCAAATATAGACCACTGTAATTGCGCCACCCTTGTTAATAATGGAATAGTATTGCACATCTTGTACAGATTAATATTATGACTATTGATTAGGTAACATTTGCAAGAAGTGCTAGAACATACTCAAATATAGACCACTGTAATTGCGCCACTTTATAATGGAATAGTATTGCACATCTTGTACAGATTAATATTATGACTATTGATTAGGTAACATTTGCAAGAAGTGCTAGAACATACTCAAATATAGACCACTGTAATTGCGCCACACTATTTAATAATGGAATAGTATTGCACATCTCAGATTAATATTATGACTATTGATTAGCCAGGATGGCGGTCATGGTACCCACTCAAAATAGACCACTGTAATTGCGCCACGGAATAGTATTGCACATCTTGTACAGATTAATATTATGACTATTGATTAGGTAACATTTGCAAGAAGTGCTAGAACATACTCAAATATAGACCACTGTAATTGCGCCACACTTGTAATAATGGAATAGTATTGCACATCTTGTACAGATTAATATTATGACTATTGATTAGGTAACATTTGCAAGAAGTGCTAGAACATACTCAAATATAGACCACTGTAATTGCGCCACCCTTGTTAATAATGGAATAGTATTGCACATCTTGTACAGATTAATATTATGACTATTGATTAGGTAACATTTGCAAGAAGTGCTAGAACATACTCAAATATAGACCACTGTAATTGCGCCACCCTTGTTAATAATGGAATAGTATTGCACATCTTGTACAGATTAATATTATGACTATTGATTAGGTAACATTTGCAAGAAGTGCTAGAACATACTCAAATATGGACCACTGTAATTGCACCACCCTTGTTGATAATGGAATAGTATTGCACATCTTGTACAGATTAATATTATGACTATTGATTAGGTACCATTTGCAAGAAGTGCTAGAACATACTCAAATATAGACCACTGTAATTGCGCCACCCTTGTTAATAATGGAATAGTATTGCACATCTTGTACAGATTAATATTATGACTATTGATTAGGTAACATTTGCAAGAAGTGCTAGAACATACTCAAATATGGACCACTGTAATTGCGCCACCCTTGTTAATAATGGAATAGTATTGCACATCTTGTACAGATTAATATTATGACTATTGATTAGGTACCATTTGCAAGAAGTGCTAGAACATACTCAAATATAGACCACTGTAATTGCGCCACCTTTTAATAATGGAATAGTATTGCACATCTTGTACAGATTAATATTATGACTATTGATTAGGTAACATTTGCAAGAAGTGCTAGAACATACTCAAATATAGACCACTGTAATTGCGCCACCTTGTTAATAATGGAATAGTATTGCACATCTTGTACAGATTAATATTATGACTATTGATTAGGTAACATTTGCAAGAAGTGCTAGAACATACTCAAATATAGACCACTGTAATTGCGCCACCCTTGTTAATAATGGAATAGTATTGCACATCTTGTACAGATTAATATTATGACTATTGATTAGGTAACATTTGCAAGAAGTGCTAGAACATACTCAAATATAGACCACTGTAATTGCGCCACCCTTGTTAATAATGGAATAGTATTGCACATCTTGTACAGATTAATATTATGACTATTGATTAGGTAACATTTGCAAGAAGTGCTAGAACATACTCAAATATAGACCACTGTAATTGCGCCACTTGTTAATAATGGAATAGTATTGCACATCTTGTACAGATTAATATTATGACTATTGATTAGGTAACATTTGCAAGAAGTGCTAGAACATACTCAAATATAGACCACTGTAATTGCGCCACCCTTGTTAATAATGGAATAGTATTGCACATCTTGTACAGATTAATATTATGACTATTGATTAGGTAACATTTGCAAGAAGTGCTAGAACATACTCAAATATAGACCACTGTAATTGCGCCACCTTGTTAATAATGGAATAGTATTGCACATCTTGTACAGATTAATATTATGACTATTGATTAGGTAACATTTGCAAGAAGTGCTAGAACATACTCAAATATAGACCACTGTAATTGCGCCACCCTTGTTAATAATGGAATAGTATTGCACATCTTGTACAGATTAATATTATGACTATTGATTAGGTAACATTTGCAAGAAGTGCTAGAACATACTCAAATATAGACCACTGTAATTGCGCCACCCTTGTTAATAATGGAATAGTATTGCACATCTTGTACAGATTAATATTATGACTATTGATTAGGTAACATTTGCAAGAAGTGCTAGAACATACTCAAATATAGACCACTGTAATTGCGCCACCCTTGTTAATAATGGAATAGTATTGCACATCTTGTACAGATTAATATTATGACTATTGATTAGGTAACATTTGCAAGAAGTGCTAGAACATACTCAAATATAGACCACTGTAATTGCGCCACCTTTTAATAATGGAATAGTATTGCACATCTTGTACAGATTAATATTATGACTATTGATTAGGTAACATTTGCAAGAAGTGCTAGAACATACTCAAATATAGACCACTGTAATTGCGCCACCCTTGTTAATAATGGAATAGTATTGCACATCTTGTACAGATTAATATTATGACTATTGATTAGGTAACATTTGCAAGAAGTGCTAGAACATACTCAAATATAGACCACTGTAATTGCGCCACCTTGTTAATAATGGAATAGTATTGCACATCTTGTACAGATTAATATTATGACTATTGATTAGGTAACATTTGCAAGAAGTGCTAGAACATACTCAAATATAGACCACTGTAATTGCGCCACTCTTGTTAATAATGGAATAGTATTGCACATCTTGTACAGATTAATATTATGACTATTGATTAGGTAACATTTGCAAGACATGCTAGAACATACTCAAATATAGACCACTGTAATTGCGCCACACTTTTTAATAATGGAATAGTATTGCACATCTTGTACAGATTAATATTATGACTATTGATTAGGTAACATTTGCAAGACATGCTAGAACATACTCAAATATAGACCACTGTAATTGCGCCACACTTTTTAATAATGGAATAGTATTGCACATCTTGTACAGATTAATATTATGACTATTGATTAGGTAACATTTGCAAGATGCTAGAACATACTCAAATATAGACCACTGTAATTGCGCCACCTTTTAATAATGGAATAGTATTGCACATCTTGTACAGATTAATATTATGACTATTGATTAGGTAACATTTGCAAGAATGCTAGAACATACTCAAATATAGACCACTGTAATTGCGCCACCTTTAATAATGGAATAGTATTGCACATCTTGTACAGATTAATATTATGACTATTGATTAGGTAACATTTGCAAGAAGTGCTAGAACATACTCAAATATAGACCACTGTAATTGCGCCACCCTTGTTAATAATGGAATAGTATTGCACATCTTGTACAGATTAATATTATGACTATTGATTAGGTAACATTTGCAAGACATGCTAGAACATACTCAAATATAGACCACTGTAATTGCGCCACACTTTTTAATAATGGAATAGTATTGCACATCTTGTACAGATTAATATTATGACTATTGATTAGGTAACATTTGCAAGAATGCTAGAACATACTCAAATATAGACCACTGTAATTGCGCCACACTTTTTAATAATGGAATAGTATTGCACATCTTGTACAGATTAATATTATGACTATTGATTAGGTAACATTTGCAAGAAGTGCTAGAACATACTCAAATATAGACCACTGTAATTGCGCCACACTTTTTAATAATGGAATAGTATTGCACATCTTGTACAGATTAATATTATGACTATTGATTAGGTAACATTTGCAAGAAGTGCTAGAACATACTCAAATATAGACCACTGTAATTGCGCCACCCTTGTTAATAATGGAATAGTATTGCACATCTTGTACAGATTAATATTATGACTATTGATTAGGTAACATTTGCAAGAAGTGCTAGAACATACTCAAATATAGACCACTGTAATTGCGCCACCCTTGTTAATAATGGAATAGTATTGCACATCTTGTACAGATTAATATTATGACTATTGATTAGGTAACATTTGCAAGAAGTGCTAGAACATACTCAAATATAGACCACTGTAATTGCGCCACCTTGTTAATAATGGAATAGTATTGCACATCTTGTACAGATTAATATTATGACTATTGATTAGGTAACATTTGCAAGAATGCTAGAACATACTCAAATATAGACCACTGTAATTGCGCCACCCTTGTTAATAATGGAATAGTATTGCACATCTTGTACAGATTAATATTATGACTATTGATTAGGTAACATTTGCAAGACATGCTAGAACATACTCAAATATAGACCACTGTAATTGCGCCACACTTTTTAATAATGGAATAGTATTGCACATCTTGTACAGATTAATATTATGACTATTGATTAGGTAACATTTGCAAGACATGCTAGAACATACTCAAATATAGACCACTGTAATTGCGCCACCCTTGTTAATAATGGAATAGTATTGCACATCTTGTACAGATTAATATTATGACTATTGATTAGGTAACATTTGCAAGACATGCTAGAACATACTCAAATATAGACCACTGTAATTGCGCCACACTTTTTAATAATGGAATAGTATTGCACATCTTGTACAGATTAATATTATGACTATTGATTAGGTAACATTTGCAAGACATGCTAGAACATACTCAAATATAGACCACTGTAATTGCGCCACACTTTTTTAATAATGGAATAGTATTGCACATCTTGTACAGATTAATATTATGACTATTGATTAGGTAACATTTGCAAGACATGCTAGAACATACTCAAATATAGACCACTGTAATTGCGCCACACTTTTTAATAATGGAATAGTATTGCACATCTTGTACAGATTAATATTATGACTATTGATTAGGTAACATTTGCAAGACATGCTAGAACATACTCAAATATAGACCACTGTAATTGCGCCACACTTTTTAATAATGGAATAGTATTGCACATCTTGTACAGATTAATATTATGACTATTGATTAGGTAACATTTGCAAGACATGCTAGAACATACTCAAATATAGACCACTGTAATTGCGCCACACTTTTAATAATGGAATAGTATTGCACATCTTGTACAGATTAATATTATGACTATTGATTAGGTAACATTTGCAAGACATGCTAGAACATACTCAAATATAGACCACTGTAATTGCGCCACACTTTTTAATAATGGAATAGTATTGCACATCTTGTACAGATTAATATTATGACTATTGATTAGGTAACATTTGCAAGAAGTGCTAGAACATACTCAAATATAGACCACTGTAATTGCGCCACACTTTTTAATAATGGAATAGTATTGCACATCTTGTACAGATTAATATTATGACTATTGATTAGGTAACATTTGCAAGACATGCTAGAACATACTCAAATATAGACCACTGTAATTGCGCCACACTTTTAATAATGGAATAGTATTGCACATCTTGTACAGATTAATATTATGACTATTGATTAGGTAACATTTGCAAGAAGTGCTAGAACATACTCAAATATAGACCACTGTAATTGCGCCACCTTGTTAATAATGGAATAGTATTGCACATCTTGTACAGATTAATATTATGACTATTGATTAGGTAACATTTGCAAGAAGTGCTAGAACATACTCAAATATAGACCACTGTAATTGCGCCACCCTTGTTAATAATGGAATAGTATTGCACATCTTGTACAGATTAATATTATGACTATTGATTAGGTAACATTTGCAAGAAGTGCTAGAACATACTCAAATATAGACCACTGTAATTGCGCCACCCTTTTAATAATGGAATAGTATTGCACATCTTGTACAGATTAATATTATGACTATTGATTAGGTAACATTTGCAAGAATGCTAGAACATACTCAAATATAGACCACTGTAATTGCGCCACCCTTGTTAATAATGGAATAGTATTGCACATCTTGTACAGATTAATATTATGACTATTGATTAGGTAACATTTGCAAGAAGTGCTAGAACATACTCAAATATAGACCACTGTAATTGCGCCACACTTTTTAATAATGGAATAGTATTGCACATCTTGTACAGATTAATATTATGACTATTGATTAGGTAACATTTGCAAGAATGCTAGAACATACTCAAATATAGACCACTGTAATTGCGCCACCCTTTTAATAATGGAATAGTATTGCACATCTTGTACAGATTAATATTATGACTATTGATTAGGTAACATTTGCAAGAAGTGCTAGAACATACTCAAATATAGACCACTGTAATTGCGCCACCCTTGTTAATAATGGAATAGTATTGCACATCTTGTACAGATTAATATTATGACTATTGATTAGGTAACATTTGCAAGAAGTGCTAGAACATACTCAAATATAGACCACTGTAATTGCCCACCTTGTTAATAATGGAATAGTATTGCACATCTTGTACAGATTAATATTATGACTATTGATTAGGTAACATTTGCAAGAATGCTAGAACATACTCAAATATAGACCACTGTAATTGCGCCACCCTTTTAATAATGGAATAGTATTGCACATCTTGTACAGATTAATATTATGACTATTGATTAGGTAACATTTGCAAGAAGTGCTAGAACATACTCAAATAGACCACTGTAATTGCGCCACCCTTGTTAATAATGGAATAGTATTGCACATCTTGTACAGATTAATATTATGACTATTGATTAGGTAACATTTGCAAGACATGCTAGAACATACTCAAATATAGACCACTGTAATTGCGCCACACTTTTAATAATGGAATAGTATTGCACATCTTGTACAGATTAATATTATGACTATTGATTAGGTACATTTGCAAGAAGTGCTAGAACATACTCAAATATAGACCACTGTAATTGCGCCACACTTTTTAATAATGGAATAGTATTGCACATCTTGTACAGATTAATATTATGACTATTGATTAGGTAACATTGCAAGAATGCTAGAACATACTCAAATATAGACCACTGTAATTGCGCCACCTTGTTAATAATGGAATAGTATTGCACATCTTGTACAGATTAATATTATGACTATTGATTAGGTAACATTTGCAAGAAGTGCTAGAACATACTCAAATATGGACCACTGTAATTGCCCACCCTTTTTATAATGGAATAGTATGCACATCTTGTACAGATTAATATTATGACTATTGATTAGGTACCATTTGCAAGAAGTGCTAGAACATACTCAAAATAGACACTGTAATTGCGCCACCTTGTTAATAATGGAATAGTATTGCACATCTTGTACAGATTAATATTATGACTATTGATTAGGTAACATTTGCAAGAAGTGCTAGAACATACTCAAATATAGACCACTGTAATTGCGCCACCCTTGTTAATAATGGAATAGTATTGCACATCTTGTACAATATTATGACTATTGATTAGTAACATTTGCAAGAAGTGCTAGAACATACTCAAATATGACCACTGTAATTGCGCCACCCTTGTTAATAATGGAATAGTATTGCACATCTTGTACAGATTAATATTATGACTATTGATTAGTACCATTTGCAAGAAGTGCTAGAACATACTCAAATATAGACCACTGTAATTGCGCCACACTTTTTAATAATGAATAGTATTGCACATCTTGTACAGATTAATATTATGACTATTGATTAGGTAACATTTGCAAGAAGTGCTAGAACATACTCAAATATAGACCACTGTAATTGCGCCACCCTTGTTAATAATGGAATAGTATTGCACATCTTGTACAGATTAATATTATGACTATTGATTAGGTACATTTGCAAGAAGTGCTAGAACATACTCAAATATGGACCACTGTAATTGCACCACCCTTGTTATAATGGAATAGTATTGCACATCTTGTACAGATTAATATTATGACTATTGATTAGTACCATTTGCAAGAAGTGCTAGAACATACTCAAATATAGACCACTGTAATTGCGCCACCCTTGTTAATAATGAATAGTATTGCACATCTTGTACAGATTATATTATGACTATTATTAGGTAACATTTGCAAGAAGTGCTAGAACATACTCAAATATAGACCACTGTAATTGCGCCACCCTTGTTAATAATGGAATAGTATTGCACATCTTGTACAATGATATTATGACTATTGATTAGGTACCATTTGCAAGAAGTGCTAGAACATACTCAAATATGGACCACTGTAATTGCGCCACCCTTGTTAATAATGGAATAGTATTGCACATCTTGTACAGATTAATATTATGACTATTGATTAGGTAACATTTGCAAGAAGTGCTAGAAAATCAGCACATGTTACATAATTATTAGATCCCTAATATTTATGTACAGTAGTGTAGAAACCAAAATGGCTGTTATAAGTTCAGCCGGCAGCCTTGAAGGATTGAATGACAAGGCTTGACCTCAGTCCTGATCCTCTTCCGGTGGATACCGTGAGAATCGGTGGAGAAGACCCTCTTCCGGTTTAGATTAGAAACAGATTTTTTAGTCAGATCGGCCAAAACCACGACGATGGTAAGTCGTGTTATGCACGTGCCGACTCAATCTGCGCAGGTAGTCTGGTGGGGATTTCAGAATAAAATATGATCTAAGTTAAATCGAAGTCTTGTGTTATTATCTAAAATCTACCAATGACACAGGGCTTTTGATAAAGAGAAATCCCCAATGGAAGACCAGACACAAAGTCCCCAAGACGAAGTCCAGACGCTAGAAGAGACACTAGAAGAATAGAAGTAAGAAAGTAAGGAAAGAGAGTATGCAACACATAGTCTGCATTTGAGTATATTCATCCTCAATTAATTTTTCATTTTCTGTCATGTTTTTCTTGTTTTTTTTTTTCCAGCAATTTAGACTTGATCATTGATCTCTTACTGCTTATTCATTGTGTAACATTTGCTAGAAGCTCTAGATCATCCCTGTATTCTGCATTTTTATCTTTTTTTTCAGAAATCTGGACTTAATCATCGATCTTTCACTGCCTGAAATAGCTAAAAGATATGGCGCCCTTTTTCTTCAAGAAGCCGACTATATGGTAACATTTTTTTAAATTTTCTATGCTCCCATATATTCAATTTCAAGAAATGCAATTCAGTCATAAGCTGCATATAGTCATTAAGAATAATTAAAAAAGAATCTATCCCTAATTTACATGAATCAGAGAACTATATAATTCTAAAATATTCTAAAATTCTGATATAGGGTTAGGGTTAGCAGTTATTATTATAACTTTATAATATGCTTTTTATGGTAGGCCACATACTATAAGAGAGTTATGATTTTATTTGCCACATTCAATAGGTAGGCCACATACTATAATGATACCACAATTTTTTTCAGCATAAAATAACCGAAAGCTTGACATGCTGTAAAAATTTAACCAACCAGCCAACCAACCAACTAATCTTCTTGTGCTTCTCTCTTTATTAATTTTACTATATATATATATATATATACATATACATATATATACATATACATATATATATACATATACATATATATATATATATATATATATATATATATATATATATATATATTATATATATATATATATATATTATATTGTAACATTTTTTTAAAATTTTCTATGCTCTTTGCTTTCGAATACTTATAAAACTGGAATCTGAGTGACAACAAGTTTCCTCAGGTCTCCAGGACTCTTCTTAGGATTATTATTCTTATCTATCTATTAATACTCATATTCCATAATTGTACAGTCATTATCATTTTGCAACACCCTCTGGTTAAAAATGAGACCATCTAAATCATCCAAGATGAAATGCAAAAATGTTAACCCTGATTATCTAGTGTTGCTTATCCACCGAATTCTTGTTTATCATGAGTGTCGTCACCTCAGTTAAATAATGAACCTTTCCATTTTTAATTTGAAGAAAGAAAAGGGGAAAAATACGACATGCTAAACAGAAAAAATTTAATACGAAAGAAAGAAAGTTGGAGGCGTGTGGTCTAATGGTTAGAGTCATAGGAAATGGATGCGTCGACCCAAGTTCAAATCCTGGACAAAGCTACATTTCACATAGCACTAATACCCTTGGGAAAAGTATGAATCCAACTACTCTCCCTTCAGCTATGGGTAAATAGTAAGACAGACTGGGCTCTTTAATCTTGGTTAGGCAACCAGTCTAGGAGAAGGAAAACTTATGGGAGCGCATGGTTTAATGGTTAAAGTCATGGGAAATGGACTCGTCACCCCGAGTTCAAATCCTGGATGTGGTAATTGGATTTCACATAGCACTAATGCCCTTGGGAAAAGTATGAATCCTACTCTCCCTTCAGCTATGGGT
>CM042167.1:70942527-71085027 GCA_023376005.1 Doryteuthis pealeii
ATTAATAAAAAAGAGATCAGATGGTCCTGTTAGTAAACAAAAAAAAAACATGCTTAGAGGGCGAGCCAAATCTGGAATAATAATTTTTTTTTAAATTAAATTAGGTACACCAGAGAGTGAAAGAGAAAGAGAAAACAGAAGTAAGAGAGAGAATAAGAGGAAAATGATTTATTGAATTTTTTTAAAAATCGCTGTGAATTGGTATAGTACAATGTTTGTTTATTTTAGGATTTTTTTTTTTTTTTTACATATCACTTCATCAGTAAAAATCAAAAACTAAATTTGGTGTGTTTCTTAATTATAATAATATTAAGATGCATTCAAGATTTTAATAATAAATAACATCTCTTTTCCGAGTGATAACCCAGCACGTACGTACAAAAAACATTCTTTCATATATTTAGATATATATATACATATTTTTTTATGTTATAATGTATTAATTTGAAAGCAATTACAATGCAAGTAAAAAATAAAAACAAAAAGATGTTATTTTTTGTCTTATCGATTTCAAAGTAAAACTTTATCTTTAGAGACGATTTTTGGAAATGGACGCGTTTTTTTGTTTTTTTTTTGGTCGTTATTTTTTTTTATGTTATAAACACGCGGCTCGTGGTGTTCTTTTTTTAAACGTCACGTGCACTTTGCGTGATGGACATTTAGCCGTTCATTCAATTTCAATTCTATTATTTTCATCTATTTATATATTTATGTAATATTCATTTGATATATGTATAATGAAATGTACATACTATGTACTATATACTGTGAGGAACGTGTATTTTAATTAATTATGTATTCAGTGTTTAGCTCTAATCTATTGTTTATACTAGGACCTAATTTGGCTATTAATAAATTTTCTCTAATTCTGAGATTACCAATGTTTCGTATTACTGTCTCTATCTTAACGGAAAACCATTGTCTTTATTTTTGCATTTGATTAAATGTTTGTGGAATATTTTTATATATATATACACACACACACACACATGGTATTGGAACTTAAGAACAAATACACCGCACACACCCAACAGGACAACAGGTGATTTTGATAGACAGTAAATTTACACACCCGCACCCATAAACAATCAAACGATATCTGGAATGTTAATCTCAGACACATATTAATAAAAAAGAGATCAGATGGTCCTGTTAGTAAAGAAAAAAAACATGCTTAGATCTGGAATAATAATTAAAAAAACAAAACTGACACATAGACATAAGTGCGCACACACACACACACACACACACACACACACACACACACAACACAAGCACACACACACACACACACACACACACACACCCACACACACACGGAATTTGGAAGACATGAGACAGAACAAATGAACAGCCACTAGCAACAACTTCAGTTCTAGTAATCTTCTGTAGAAGGGATTTTTATCCCGAAATATTAAGAATTGAGAATAAATCACAGGTTAATAAACAACACCACAGTTACCTTCTTTTTTCTTTACACTTGCATTGTGATAGCCTTCAAAACCAATCAACAAACCAATATTTTTATACATTTTTCTTAGATAGCCAATCCGGATTGTTTGCTAAGTCCAGAAATTGAGAACTCTCTAAAATCTGCGGCCATCAATCATGGGATTTACATTCCAGTTGGAATGTTGAGAGGCGGAGAAGACATCAAGAAAATGGCTGACAAAGGTATTCTTCAGGTAAAGGAGGACAGAAAAAGTACTGAAAAGGCACTCTTCAGGTAAAAGGGAGAACAGAAAAAGTACTGAAAAGGTACTCTTCAGGTAAAGGAGAGTAACAGAAAAAGTACTGAAAAGGTACTATTCAGGTAAAGGAGAGTAACAGAAAAGGTACTGAAAAGGTACTCTTCAGGTAAAGGAGAGTAACAGAAAAGGTACTATTCAGGTAAAGGAGTAACAGAAAAAGTACTGAAAAGGTACTATTCAGGTAAAGGAGAGTAACAGAAAAGGTACTGAAAAGGTACTATTCAGGTAAAGGAGAGTAACAGAAAAAGTACTGAAAAGGTACTCTTCAGGTAAAGGAGAGTAACAGAAAAGGTACTCTTCAGGTAAAGGAGAGTAACAGAAAAAGTACTGAAAAGGTACTATTCAGGTAAAGGAGGTAACAGAAAAAGTACTGAAAAGGTACTCTTCAAGTAAAGGAGAGTAACAGATAAAATACATTGCACTTTGGTCCTCAATCAGCTGGTCATGTCAAGCCCTAGCACCTATATGATTGTCCCAACCCTATTTATCATACATGTGCTAGAAGGCAGTGAAGGTCTTAGTGCCATGGGTATGATGTTAAAGTTTCGAGCTCTGGGGCATGTGGAGTATTCCTTCATTACCATTTCTCCCAGGTCCACTCTGACCCGAAGTGGCAGTGCCTGTTAGGGTCACACTATGGGTTAAATAGAAAAAAATGAATTTAAAAAAAAGTATCTAAAAGAAAATTGAGTTCCCTTCAAGAATGAATCGAACAAAATGTTTTCAGCATAAAATAACCCAACAAGGGTTGACATGCCAAGCAAGCAACTGGAATGTAAATCCCATAATTGTGGTAGAGAGAAAAACTTTTCTACAACTATCAATGATCTATATTTTACGAGATATATTGAGTTCTTTTGGATTAACTACTTATGCTACTGCAATGAAAACATGGTAGTAACTTGTTGATGAATATATATATATATATATATATATATATATATATATATATATATATTTTGGATGTGTGTTTATTTAGAAACGTTGCTGAATAAAGTATATATTACATTTTTACTTGAAGGCACTTACAACGCATGTATCGCATAAAATTCGATACTTTTTCTTATAGAAAATGAACTTGACAAGTGTAATCCCAGCAAAGGATGGCTCGGTGTGTAGAATACCGTACAGACTGTTTCGACTTTATTAAGTCTCATCAGCGGTATATACTAACGATTTCCCTCCGACAGAAATCGAAACCGGGACTTCAGCAGACACAGTGAAACACTAGTGAAACACTTTATCGCCTCGGCCACAGTACACAGCTGACCATCCTAGCGAAATTAAGCTTGTCAAATGATACTACACGCCTCAACCATAATAGGCAAGGGGGCGTTATTGAGAGAATAATAACAACAAACAGACCGTATGCCCTTCGGCGAAGTGAATAAGATTTTTGGATGTGTGTTTATTTAGAAACGTTGCTGAATAAAGTGCCTTCAAGTAAAAATGTAATATATACTTAATTTGCTTGAAGCATTGTTAAGTATGTTATTATATATTAATGATTTACTACCATGTAAACATTGTAGTAGCATAAGTAGTTAATCCAAAAGAGCTCAATATATCTCGTAAAATATAGAGCATTGATAGTTGTAGAAAAGTTATTCAATGAAAACGTGGTAGTAACTTTTTGATGAAGATATATATATATAGTGAACGTTTCTGATGACGACCAATCAGCTAAAGGTGAGGCTCCGAAACCATTGGTAAAATGGACTCTTAAATGTATTGTAAACTATAATTAAATAAATACAGCTCTTACAGAAGTAATTGAGCACTCTATTATCATTTCTCCAATACGAACAAGGAATTAACTATATATATATATATATATATTAGGAAGCGCGTGGTGTAATGGAAATGGACTCGTCGCCCCGAGTTCAAATCCTGGACGTGGTAATTGCATTTCACTTAGTTCTAATACCCTTGGGAAAGGTATGAATTCTACTCTCCCTCCAGCTATGGGTAAATAGTAGGGCAGGCTGGGCTCTTTAACCATGGTTAGGCAACCGGTCTAGGAGAAGGAAAACTCTGAATTCAAACCTGTTAAATTCCGCTTAAGAAATTGACCTTGTGTCACATCCTGCTCGTGCGAAGGGGTTGGTAAATATATATATATATATATATATATATATATATATATATATACTGAGTGAATCAGTGATTGTTCCCTAGAGGGTTTTTTTTTCCTATTAGTTTAATGACACAAAATACATGCCAAAATATTCCTTAGTTCTGAGATTGAGTTATGTTTGAAAAAATTCCATTTTGATTGGTTCTAATTCATTCTAATTTGCAATTAAGTCAAAAATTGACCGATTTCTTACTACACATTCTGCCTGTTACTTTCCTCCTCTCTCTATATATATAGAGAGAGGGTGAATGAACTTCCCACTTTATTTGTATTTAATTTTCATCATCAGACAGAAGCTAAGGGCTGTCTCTTTAGTCTCACAGAGAAACTAACATATATAAGGAGTAGTTAATCAAGATATATGTAGAGAGGGAGAAAGTGACAGGTAGAATGTAAAGTTTGGAGGCAGGTGAATTTTTTACTTAATTGCAAATTTTAGGAAAATGATTTTAATGTTTTTTTGTTTTTAAATACTCTGGCCGTATTTATTTTTTGAATTTAATTCACTTTGCAAACTCACTTTTCCCCTTCTCCTGATTATCTACTCAAAAGGTCACAATTTTTCTAGCATGTATATATAT
This sequence comes from Doryteuthis pealeii, assembly GCA_023376005.1. Classification (NCBI taxonomy): domain Eukaryota; kingdom Metazoa; phylum Mollusca; class Cephalopoda; order Myopsida; family Loliginidae; genus Doryteuthis; species Doryteuthis pealeii. The sequence continues at coordinate 70,946,997 of CM042167.1, forward strand.
ATATATATATATATATATATAAAGATAAACCTAATGAGTCAGATAAACCTACTTAAAGTTTCGCTTAGTGCTCTTCAGGGCTAAGATCTGACTCTTAGAATCAGATCTTAGCCCTGAAGAGCACTAAGCGAAACTTTTAGTAGGTATATCTGACTCACTAGGTTTATCTTTATTATTTGCTCTACTTAGGTATTGAGCACTCTTTACTATATACTCTTTAGTATATCCTGGCAGTGTTTATATGAATATATATTTCTTATATATATATGCATATAAATTGTTTTTTCTTTTGGCCAAGTATTGTAGTATCAGTCAATTATTTTTGATTGGTACGATTATCTTCATCTTTTCTTTTTCAAAAATTTTTTTTCTCCCCAGGTGATGTTTGGTAGTATATTTTTACAATCAAACTATTTGCTGTTTTTTTTCTCACCGCGAGAGTTTACCAACAAGTTTGGTATATATATATATATATATATATATATATATATATATATATATATATATATATATATATTGTTTGATTGATATATATATATATATATACCAAACTTGTTTGATATATATATATATATATATATATATTATATAATATATATATATATATATATATATAATACTTACATTCAAATTTAGTAAACATTCTTTACAACAATTATATCTTCATTCGATACTTTTATTTCTGATAGATAAACTGATAGCTAGCTAGATAAATAGATATGAGTAGACTGAGATAGATAGATAGATATGAATGGACTGAGATAGATAGATAGATAGATAGATAGATATGATTCAAACTATTTTTTAAATCAATTATTTTTTAGCTAAATTCTTTTTATTAACCAAATTCTTTGTTTTAACTAATTTTCTTTTGTAAATAAAATTTTTCTTTAATTCATGTATATTTATTTTTTAACCAACTTTTCTTTTTAATGAAATTCGGTCCAGTCTTTGAAAATTTCAATAAAGAAGCAGCCATCATATCTTAACCTGTTTGGTGACCTGAACAGGAAAAACGAACAAGTTAAAAAAGAAGCAGTCAGCCTCTTTAAAGGTAATTATCTTATAATTGGAAAGTGGTTTTACTATCGGAATGTATTGGGAAAAGGTTTTATTATAGGAATGCATTTGAAAGAGTTTTACTATAGGAATGAATTGGAAAGGGTTTTACTATAGGAATGTATTGGAAAGAGTTTTACTATAGGAATGAATTGGGAAAGGGTTTTACTATAGGAATGCATTGGAAAAGGGTTTTACTATAGGAATGCATTGGAAAAGGGTTTTACTATAGGAATGCATTGGAAAAGGGTTTTACTATAGGAATACATTGGAAAGGGGTTTTACTATATGAATGCATTAGAAAAGGTTTTTACTATAGGAATGCATTAGAAAAGGTTTGTACTATAGGAATGCATTAGAAAAGGGTATTTTCTATAGGAATGCATTGGAAAAGGGTTTTTTCTATAGGAATGCATTGGAAAGGGTTTTACTATAAGAATGTATTGGAAAGGGGTTTTGCTATAGGAATGCATTGTAAAAGGTTTTTACTATAGGAATGCATTGGAAAAGGGTTTTACTATAAGAATGTATTGGAAAAAGGGTTTTACTATAGGAATGTATTGGAAAGGGGTTTTACTATAGAAATGCATTGGAAAAGGGTTTTACTATAAGAATGTATTGGAAAAGGGTTTTACTATATGAATGTATTAGAAAAGGGTTTTACTATAGGAATGCATTGGAAAAGGTTTTTACTATAGGAATGTATTACTATAGGAAGCATTGGAAAGGGGTTTTACTATAGAAATGCATTGGAAAAGGGTTTTACTATAAGAATGTATTGGGAAAGGGTTTTACTATAGGAATGTATTAGAAAAGGGTTTTACTATAGGAATGCATTGGAAAAAGGGTTTTACTATAGGAATGTATTGGAAAGGGGTTTTACTATATGAATGCATTGGAAAGGGGTTTTACTATAGAAATGCATTGGAAAAGGGTTTTACTATAAGAATGTATTGGGAAAGGGTTTTACTATAGGAATGTATTAGAAAAGGGTTTTACTATAGGAATGCATTGGAAAAGGGTTTTACTATAGGAATGTTTTACTATATGAATGCATTGGAAAGGGGTTTTACTATAGAAATGCATTGGAAAAGGGTTTTACTATAAGAATGTATTTTTTACTATATTTTACTATATGAATGTATTGGGGGTCCTTCAATAAATAAGGTAAATTTTGCCTCCTAAGGAGTTTCATATTATTATTATTACTATTATTACTATTATTATTATTATTATTATTATTATTACCTCTACTACTACCACTACAGCTGTTGCTGCTACAAATGAATTATCTATTGATTTTCTTTATTTAATCTCAGGTAGTGTTCGAAGCCTGTATTCACTTGCGCCCCATGATATACGCCCCATGTTAGTTGCAGCTACTGCAGCACATACTCTTGGATTTGAAAATGTTGAGGCTGAATTAATTTCAGACCCAAAGTAAGTACCAAAATCATTCTATTATTCTCTAACAATTCGAATGAATTTATCTTTGGCCTCAAAATACACCTCAGTTTCCAATATCAATTCTTCATTGGAGTCAAATCTACCGTTGTGTCTTTTTTCCGAGCACTAAAACGATATCTGTAACGTTGTTGTATATATGTCGTGACTTTCGGAAACATTTTTTCACGCTCAGAATTGCGGAGACATGGAATAAACTGCCTGCATCTGTTGTAGGCTGCCGGAGCACTGAATCTTTCAAAGCCTCCATGCTTCCTGTAGTCCGCCAACACTATACCTGATGCCACTCTCCACATACACATGCACACACATACATACATGCATATTACTACTGTGAACTGTTCATGTTCCTGACACAACATTATTCTGTGTACTTGACATGAGACTTTGATGAGTTGTGGTGCACCTGAGCACTGTACACAATAAATTACATTATTATTATATCTGGTCACAGTACCCAAAGGTATATAAGTAATGCGGCGGCGGTGGCGATATTTTCACCGAACTAAAAAAGGCATTCTGCACAAGGTGGTCATCTTGTTGATAAAAATTACAACGCGAGAAATATGTAGTTACAACTGCCAGCCTTTATTTCCAGGGTAGGCTCATCTCGTGGGCTGTATCGGAGAGGAGGAAAGGCAGAGAGAAAGAGAGAGAGAACTACCGTCATCCCCTACGGGACCAAGGGCAGGTCTTAACCCTACACTGTCCCAAATCAAAAAAGAGAGTCGTCTTTTTCTTCGTTGTTCCACGTCACCACGTGACTTCCGGTCAACACCCGAAACTTCCGGTTGACTCCCCATTCGGGGTCAGGCTACGGTCAACCCATCGTTCATCCTGTTTTGCTCATCACTATTTTTTAAACCTTTACTCTCTCATTTATTTATTTCTTCCTCCTTTTCTAATATAGTAGTTCTAGCTCACAATAATATCCCCATCTTGCTACACAAATCTCTTTCCCTGGAGCATTCTTTTGAGGTCTGCAAACAGCCAGTAGTCTCTAAGGGCCAGATCTGAAGAATAGGGTGGGTGTGGAAGCAATTCAAAGTGCAATTCATGTAGTTTTGCCATTGTTGCAATCAACTTGTGACACTGTGCATTGTCTTGGTGAAAGAGCACTTTTTTCTTCTTCATGTGTGGCCGGTTTTGTTTTTGGAAATCTTTTTTGTTCAAACACACTAATAATGTTATATAATATTCATATTGTTCTTTTTTTTTTACCTGGGTGGGGAGTGTTATCACCGTCAAAAGAACACTTACTTTAACTGAATTGAAATTGATATTTGATGTCCCTGAAAATTTTGTTCAAGCAACGCTTGCTTGAAAACTTGCTAGGAAGGTGTTTTCCCCAACCCAGCCGTCAACATGACTAAAGACAGTAACTCTGCCAATCCCTACATTGTTGACAGTCAATCGATCCCAACCCCTACATCCGACAAACTACCGAGACTAAAATGGTTATCAACTTGGGTCTTAGGAAATTTTTTTACTTTCCAGTGTATCCAAAAATGTTTAACAAACTTTTTTTGAATGAACATTAATTTTATTTAATTCTTAAATGTATTTATTTTTTAAATTTGTTCATTTTCAGTCAAAGTTCTGTATGTGTGCTATTCTATAAAAGTACAGAAAAATCTTTTTAAATGTTCTAATTCTTATGAGGTAGAGGGGCAGTTTTGTAAAATGTCATTTATTTTTTAACCTTTCTTTAACGAATACATTATTATCTCTAGACTGATTGCAAATTCTTATCTTGTTCAGTGTTGCATAAAAAATAAATCAAAATATTGCTACATGATGAAATGGAAACTTCAAAATAGCCAATCAGAAGAATTTTTACCGTTTAATTAATATTTATGACTAGTTTACGAAAATGAATATGGTTCTTCTTTTCTCAAGGTAATCGATGAATGCCTGCTAATGTTTGTGTCTTTGGTCGCTTTGGATGACTTTCACCTGCTGCTGTCCACTCAGCTAATTGTCAATTTGACTCCGAAGTGGAATGGTAGATCCATGTTTCATCCATTGTCATATATTTACGCAAGAACTGCTTTTCGTTGCGTTGAAACAGTTGCAAATAACGCTCTGAATCATCAAAGCATTGTTGTTTTATATCAACTGTGAACAAATGCAGCACCCACTTTGAATACAGCTTTTGTTATATTGTCCTTGCCCGGAAGATGGAACTTCCGGCTGAGGGACAAAGAGAAAGATAAAAATGCGTAGGCGTGTCGTCAATACAAAAGCGAGAGGGTTAAACAGTCAGCGGGCAGTAGGTACACCCAGTCAGGAGTCAGCAGTCAAGAGTTGATCCAGACCAGTCGGTTGAGTGAGTTCATTCGGATAGCAGTCGTGAGAGAGAGTTGACGCTCTCCCCTCCCCTGTGTGTGTCCCTTGACTTCCTCATTTAGTAGCCATCAAATTCCATGCCCTGTACACGCATCACCGAGTTAGAAGAAGAAGCAAATAAAGAAGTCCTTTTAAATATGATAGAGATGTGTGTTCACTTCATTAAACTTTACATCGGCCAGCAGCCGGGACGCTTTGATATAGTAGTGCCCCATAATTGCTAGACGAAGATTTGACGGAGTGGTCCGGCCGTATGCTGATTTAGAGTAGCGAAGAAGGTCACTACGTAACATTTTCTTATTGACAAATGTTCATGCAAAATGGTGAATACACTGCCTTCCGATACCTCCAACTGCTATGCTATCTCACGCAACTTCAATTTACAATCAGCCAAAATGATTTTTTGGGTGTTTTCTGGGACAATTTAAACCGCATTTAAAGTCAGCATATCACCTCTTAACCGTTGTTTTCGAAGGAGCAGAGTCTGATTAACACTTATCAAGCCATTTCTTTGCTTGAACAGAATTTTCCCCATCAGAAAGCAATGTTTTATCAACGCACGAAATTCAGATTTTTCTATTGTTTTGAACATTTGCAACAGTAGTTTACTTAAATAACTGTAATTTGTAAATTAATAATCCGATTGGGCTCAAATGCTGACACGTGCCATTTCAAGGTTAGTACATTATAGAAATGATATGGATTGTTTTTATTAGTCATGCCATCTACATGTCAGGCCCTGGACTTATTGAGTGATGACAAATAATGGCAATAGAATGTTGAGAATTTGATTAAAATGAATTTCATGAAATATTTAGATATGAATAAAATTTAAGCGTTAAATAACCCATGCAGAGTTGATATGCCATTAAAGAAATAAACCTAACCAAATCTTCATAAATCAAAAAAAATTCAGCATTAAATAACCCATACAAGGTTGATATGCCATTAAAGAAATAAAATAAACCAAATCTTCATAAATTAAACAAATACTAGCATTAAATAACCCATATAGGGTTGATATGCCATTAAACAAATAAACTCAACCAAATCTTTATAAATGAAACAAATTTCAGCATTAAATAACCCATACAGGGTTAATATGCCATTAAACAAATAAACCCAACCAAATCTTTATAAATGAAATAAATTTCAGCATTAAATAACCCATACAGGGTTGATATGCCATTAAACAAATAACCCAACCAAATCTTTATAAATTAAATAAATTTCAGCATTAAATAACCCATACAGGGTTAATATGCCATTAAACAAATAAACCCAACCAAATCTTTATAAATTAAATAAATTTCAGCATTAAATAACCCATACAGGGTTATATGCCATTAAACAAATAAACCCAACCAAATCTTTATAAATTAAATAAATTTCAGCATTAAATAACCCATACAGGGTTGATATGCCATTAAACAAATAAACCCAACCAAATCTTTATAAATTAAATAAATTTCAGCATTAAATAACCCATACAGGGTTAATATGCCATTAAACAAATAAACCAACCAAATCTTTATAAATGAAACAAATTTCAGCATTAAATAACCATACAGGGTTGATATGCTATTAAACAAATAAACCCAACCAAATCTTTATAAATGAAACAAATTTCAGCATTAAATAACCCATACAGGGTTGATATGCCATTAAACAAATAAACCAAACCAAATCTTTATAAATTAAATAAATTTCAGCATTAAATAACCCATACAGGGTTAATATGCCATTAAACAAATAAACCCAACCAAATCTTTATAAATGAAACAAATTTCAGCATTAAATAACCCATACAGGGTTAATATGCCATTAAACAAATAAACCCAACCAAATCTTTATAAATGAAACAAATTTCAGCATTAAATAACCCATACAGGGTTAATATGCCATTAAACAAATAAACCCAACCAAATCTTTATAAATGAAACAAATTTCAGCATTAAATAACCCATACAGGGTTAATATGCCATTAAACAAATAAACCCAACCAAATCTTTATAAATGAAATAAATTTCAGCATTAAATAACCATACAGGGTTTATATGCTATTAAACGAATAAACGAGATTGAAGCATTCTTAATGTACTTAATGTTTTTATTTGCTCAGCTTTAAGGACGGGCTTGTGATCAAGCTGGAAGTTTTCAGTCAAAAACCGGAAATAGCATTCTAAACTTGGTTCCTTTGTCCCCCTCAACGTAAAATTAACTTTATTAAAACCTTAATCATCGAGCCTTTATGATTTGTTCAAATCTAAACTCAGCAAGAATTTTCCTTCATTAAAACCACTTTAATTAAGAACGGTTACCCTGAGAACTTGGTTAATGCCACAATAAGATTACAAATGTGCGCAGCTTTCAACTCTTCCTAAACTTGGTTCCTTGTCCCCCTCAACGTAAAATTAACTTAATCAAACCTTAATTCATCGAGCCTTTATGATTGTTCCAAATCTAACTCCAGCAAGAATTTTCCTTCATTAAAAACCATTTTAATTAAGAACGGTTACCCTGAGAACTTGGTTAATGCCACAATAAGATAACAAATGTGCGCAGCTTTCAACTCTTCCTAAACTTGGTTCCTTTTGTCCCCCTCAACGTAAAATTAACTTAATTAAAACCTTAATTCATCGAGCCTTTATGATTTGTTCCAATCTAAACTCCAGCAAGAATTTTCCTTCATTAAAACCATTTAATTAAGAACGCGTTACCCTGTGAACTTGGTTAATGCCACAATAGATACAAATGTGCGCAGCTTTCAACTCTTCTAAACTTGGTTCCTTTTGTCCCCCTCAACGTAAAATTAACTTAATTAAAACCTTAATCATCGAGCCTTTATGATTTGTTCCAAATCTAAACTCCAGCAGAATTTTCCTTCATTAAAACCATTTTAATTAAAGAACGGTTACCCTGAGAACTTTGTTAATGCCACAATAAGATACAAATGTGCGCAGCTTTCAACTCTTCCTAACTTGGTTCCTTTTGTCCCCCTTAAACGTAAAATTAACTTAATCAAAACCTTAATTTCATCGAGCCTTTATGATTTGTTCCAAATCTAAACTCCAGGAAGAATTTTCCTTCATTAAAACCATTTAATTAAGAACGGTTACCCTGAGAACTTGGTTAATTCCACAATAAGATACAAATGTGCGCAGCTTTCAACTCTTCCTAAACTTGGTTCCTTTTGTCCCCCTTAACGTTAAATTAACTTAATTAAAACCTTAATTCATCGATCCTTTATGATTTTTCCCAAATCTAAACTCCAGCAAGAATTCCTTCATTAAAACCATTTTAATTAAGAACGGTTACCCTGAGAACTTGCTTAATGCCACAATAAGATACAAATGTGCGCAGCTTTCAACTTTTCCTATACTTGGTTCCTTTTGTCCCCTCAACGTAAAATTAACTTTAATCAAAACCTTAATTCATCGAGCCTTTATGATTTGTTCCAAATCTAAACTCCAGCAAGAATTTTCCTTCATTAAAACCACTTTAATTAAGAACGGTTACCCTGAGAACTTGGTTAATGCCACAATAGATACAAATGTGCGCAGCTTTCAACTCTTCCTAAACTTGGTTCCTTTGTTCCCCTCAACGTAAAATTAACTTAATCAAAACCTTTAATTCATCGAGCCTTTATGATTTGTTCCAAATCTAAACTCCAGCAAGAATTTTCCTTCATTAAAACCACTTTAATTAAGAACGGTTACCCTGAGAACTTGCTTAATGCCACAATAAGATACAAATGTGCGCAGCTTTCAACTCTTCCTAAACTTGGTCTTTTTGTCCCCCTCAACGTAAAATTAACTTAATCAAAACCTTAATTCATCGAGCCTTTATGATTTGTTCCAAATCTAAACTCCAGCAAGATTTTCCTTCATTAAAACCATTTTATTAAAACGGTTACCCTGAGAACTTGCTTAATGCCACAATAAGATACAAATGTGCGCAGCTTTCAACTCTTCCTAACTTGGTTCCTTTTCCCCCTCAACGTAAAATTAACTAATCAAACCTTAATTCATCGAGCCTTTATGATTTGTTCCAATCTAAACTCCAGCAAGAATTTTCCTTCATTAAAACCATTTTAATAAGAACGGTTACCCTGAGAACTGGTTAATGCCACAATAAGATACAAATGTGCGGCAGCTTTCAACTTTCCTAAACTTGGTCCGAAAATGCCCAGTCTACCTAAGATTCCTGGCTGGGCAAATCTTCCATTCCTTTGCTAGACAAGATCAAAAAGTCTATCCATCGTTGCTTCAATGCAGTCAATCCTCGGATTGTCCTTAAATCGAATGTGCTGTTTCCTCTTAATCTCAAGGATAGTGTAGCCCCCCCATCACAAAAGCCACCTTATCTATAAGTTTACATGCAAATGTGAGATTTGCTACATTGGCCGTACTACCTTGAGACTGGAATCTCGAATCAAGCAGCACATACCCTACAACATCCGTTCTGGCAACGTGGACTGTCCCACAGCAGCAGGCATAAATACTCCGTCCACCATTGGACAACATCTATTAAGAAATTCTGCTTTGCTGTTCGGACCATTATTGTTCATTTAGTAATTACGTGTGTGGCCTGTAGATAAGGTTGGTTAAGGCTTTTCCCTGCCAACCTGTTTGCAGGTCAGGAATTCTTTTTCTCTTCCTCCTGCTTAGTAGCAGTCTTTTTTCTTCTTAAGTATTCTGTCTTTCTTATTCTTTCGACAAGCACGTCCCTTTTACAGTAAGCAACTGATTATTTCGTTTTGTTTAACCCCCCTTTGGGGCTATTCTTTTTTTGCCCCTGTTGGGCAACTATTTATTTTTTCTACATATCCATAAAATAATGGATATTTTTGACGACCCCTTTTCTGATGATGGTTTCGACATCGACACGCTGGGAGACGACACGACCGAAGACCTAATTAAGGACTCGACATTATCCCACCCAGCGAAGAAGCAGCGGAACCTGTTCCAACGGAAACCCATTACAAAAGAAAAGGAACCAGAACAAAACGAACCAGCCGGGATTGTGACCAACCCGAAGGGGCGAACCCCGTTACAAGAAAAACGGATCCAATGAGGGACCCGTGGTGAACGAGGCCACGCTCGACAAAACCAGAAAAGACAAAGAATCTCCGAAAAAGGGTACCAATGCCAGCCCATACCGGGTGGAGGCAACACTCGTGACCCGGAGAATGCGGCCGCCCCGAAGGGAAAAAGCGAAGGAGGGGGAAAAAGCCCCTAGTGCCTCCACCAGCAATGCCTGGTACCTCAAAAGGCACCATGGAGTGGCCAGCCCTCCCAAAAGCTCTACAAGAGCTACTTCCAAAGGAAAGCCAAAGAAGCACCATCAAAAGCCCCTGAGCCGGCCAAGAAGACAAGCTGGAGACCGTCTCAGGAAAAAAATTTAAAGAACAGGATCCAGAGCTCCACAGGGCCAATTGGACCAACAAATACAAAGATCTGCTGGAGGGGAACATAATCAAGCCCCTCCCTGAAGCAGTTCAGAATTTGGAGCGAGGATCCTTTCGTTCATCAGTACGGAGGCGGTCTCAAGGAGATTGATCGGCCTCACAAAAGAAAGAATGTTTGACATCCTGCTGGCAAACAAAATCCCAGCAGAACATATAAGCAGAAGGAGGTTTGCCACGTGGAATGTCCTCTTACCAAGCGAGGCCGAAGCAGTGAGGTCTGCAACAAAAAAAGCCTCTTTCACAAAGAGGTGAATTGCAACCAGAATATAGGCAAGAAACGGACTCGCGTAACCCTGCACAACGTCCCGCAGCTGTTCGGAAGACCACTAATGGCGATACTGAGTAGTTACGGGGAGGTAGAAGCAAGCAACACCACGCTGGAGAGGGGTGCGGGTGGCGAGTCCACCTTCTTAATGAACTTAAGAAAAGAGGGATTTGATAATATCCCAGATCAGTATTCGGTCAACGACCAAATCATCACGGTTGTTGTGGAAGGGCGCAGACCTCACTGCTGGGATTGCCGGCACAAAGGGCACACTGCAAAAAACTGCCATAAAAGGGCACCTGCGAGGGAGCCAATGTAACACCAGCACCAGCAGCAGCAGAAGCAGCGGCGACAACAACAAAAAGCTGGAAGACAGGCGGAGGAAGGAAACTATTAACCTCAACTCTGAGAAAGCGGGCGAGGATGGATTGAAGTGAAGAGAAAGGGGAGGAAAGACTCCTACGCTACAATCATCACCACCTCCCCTGTTGAGAAACCAACACCAAAACCTTCTCCAGAGGTTACCCCAAAAAAGAACCCAGCAAACCGGCTCCAGTGGTGGTCATACCAATGGAGTTAATGGATGCTGGAGTTAAAAGACGAATTAGTGCTGAGGGGAGACGCTGACCGTAAAATGGCGGTCAGCCGAAAAAAGAAAAGGCCCAGACCGTAGACCCTAACACCAACACAGTGGCAGAGTCCACTACAGACACAACACTTAAAAATAACATACCTACCCAATCCCTACACCTTCATCCCAGCCCACTGATTCACACACACAAAGCCCCGAATCCACTCCCCCCAAAAAGAAAAAAGAGCAAATTCGAATTCACCGGCGAGATCAACTTCGTCGGAAAGTCAAGCCCATCCACGGAACCGGAAACGGGACCTGTTTCCTGAAACTTATGCAGGTGGGAGCCCGATCAGGTTGAAAAGTAACTGACTGTCAACAAAAAAGAGCGTGGGCCCCACTCCTGCAGTTGGATTCCGTGGATGGGAAATCAACAAATAATCCCTTAAACTTTAGGGATGCACCCTTGGTACCACTTTCGTGCGGGAGGCCTGTGGCCATGCACTGGGATATGGCGAACCATAGATGCGGCCGAAAAGGCCTTCCCGGGCGTTAAGTTGGTTAACAGGGTGCATCCCTACTTTAAAAATATGAAGCCAAAATGCAAGGGGAGGGTCCCCGTTTTTATGCACCCTTCTTTTTACAGGGCTTTAAAAATAAAGTATCCCAGGATGTCGAGGTATTGCCAGAACAGATACCGTTACCAAAAAATTGGGTACCGGGAATCTTGGACAAACCGTCGGCGTCCTTACTCGAGAGGACTTCCTGCCAGTGGTGGACACTGATTAAGGTAAGCGACAATGTCTCTTCTTCTTGCCAGTATAAATGGTAGAGGCTTGAGGGACCCTTCAAGCGCTAGTCGTTTGAGGGAAGAACTCAAGTCTCTGTCGTGGACGTCGCCGCGGTGAGGAGACACATTTCGTTTCAAGCGTAGATGGCCAGGTGCTGGGTGGTAATCATTTTTATGAGGTCTATTCAGCATTCGGTGATTCAAGCAGTCGGGGTGTGTCACTGCTAGTAAAAAGCAGTCTGGGGGCGGTGACTGACGTTGTTTATGCTGGCGCTGGTGGTAGGCTGATTGTGGCCGATATTGCCGTATCAAGCAATAAGTTCCGAGTGATCGCAGTTTATGCGCCTAATTGCGCCGCTGAGAGGAAATCCTTTTTTCGGCAGTTTGGTCGTACATGACGTATTCGGGCGGACAGTTTTAATGGGAGATTGGAATGCGATCCTTGATCCCAAGTTAGACCGGACGGGACGGGGAGCTAGAGGGTCGGCGTTGTGTGAAAGCAGCCTGCGCGATCTAATGCCGAGTTCAATCTGGTCGACAGGTTCGCGAATCACACCCAGGGCGGGAGATGTGGACATGGATGAATAGCTCGCCCTGTGCTCCAATTAAAACATACTTGGACAGAGTGTTAGTTAGAAGAGCCGAGTTTGACATTTTAGATTGTCCTGTGTTCCACTTATATGCGAAGAGTGACCATAAATTGCTTACTGTCACTCTTCGCTTAAGCGATAGGCCTAGGCTGGTCTCTTACTGGAAGTTAAATACCTCAGTGCTGGGGGTACGTGACTACCGTGAGAGGCTGGTTTTACTTATTCAGCGGGCATTAGTGGGGGTGGTTATTAATAGATGGTGGGCTGACCTTAAGTTTAGGATTAGGGACTTCACTATCAAATATTGCCAACGGCTTGCCCTAGATAAGGCAGCGAAAGTGAAGGCCATAGAAGATAAAATTTCCCGGGCGGNAATACAAACACATTGCTGAAGAGTTCATCTGTGACAGTTCGACCGATGATACCAAAAGAAATAAAAGAAACAGCTGCTCACCGATCTTTTCTTAACAGTATGTTGAGTAAGTATTATGGCAGTTTCGTATATATATATATTTGATACATAGTTATATAACAAAACCTCCATAAGATTGAACAAGTAAGAAAAGAAAGACAAATATATTCAATGATATAATATAGGGACTGGCAAACTGAGCCTAAAATGTGTTTTTGACAAAATGACTTTAGCCCCCCCCCCCCCCTACAAAAATAATTTACCAAAAATCAGAAAATTATTGGATTTTAATGAAAATTTCAGTGTTTATGTATCAATGAATGATCTTTATAATGCATTATTTATTTTATTTCAAAACTTTCTCATTTTTTTCAGCTCGCTTTATTTGACCCCCCTTATGTTGTGGGCGTAAAATGTTTTGCAACTTGATCATTTTTATATACTAATTACAGTATAAATAATGAGATAAAAGACCAAACTTATGAATAGAAACAACAAAAATTTTTACGGTTGCGCTTCTATGAGAAATAAGTACCGAAAATCAAAAAATAAAATGTAAAAAAATAATAAATAATTAATTTTTTGGAGATTTCTTTTTACTCATTTCGATAATTATTTAATTGGCTATTATTTTATAAAAGAAAAAATTATGCATCAATGTTTTTTCTGCTTAAAAAGGGAGGGGGTACATTTTCAATCAAGTTTTTCTTAAAACTTATTACTTTTGGCGCCTAAAATAAGGTTTGCATTAAGTAGATATTTATTTTTAGAATCTAAAAATAGAACATTTTAAACTTAACATCAGGATTTTCATATTTTAAATGAATTCTATATATTAATTTTTCATAGCAAAAATACTAAATTAAAGTTTTGAAATAAAATAACTGATGCATTATAAAATTCATTAATTATTAAATCAATACTGAAAATTTCATTAAATCGGATAATTACCTGATTTTTGGTAAAAAAATTTTTCCATCCCAAATGTTACATTAAAATTGTAAACAAGCACCTAAAACCATTGAAAAACAGCCAAAATGGCGGATCGCGTCGAAATTGACCAGAACAAACCCCTTTAAATGTATTAAAAATAAACTGCATATGTAATGATATTTTTCTTTTTTTAATGATGGTCATTATGCTACTACTTATCGATTTAGACAAAGTTTAACCTTAAATAATAGATTTGATTATTCTTAATTCGCTTTTAAAACTCCTAGCAGACGAAATTATTGCTAATCATATAAATGGAGATTGTGGGTTTGTCTGTCTGTAACCAAAACTATATTACTATACAAGTCACAATTCCTTTAGTTATTTACATCATATTCTCCATGATTTTATTTTATTTAAACCTCAATTATTAATAAAAATTGTTTTACATTACTTACACTGTTGACCATATCTACATGAATTTTTCCACGTACCCCACTTGTACGGGTCAGGCACAAGGCCCTATTAACGTGGGACCACCACAAACCGAAGCTCATGGGGTGGCGGGGGAAAAATTGCGTCGATCCCGTCAGCATTCCCCCTCAAGGGGGCGCCTCAGGCACTGGGCAATAAACCCAGCCCCCCTTTAAATCAAGGGGCAGGTGTTGCCTGGGGGGATGGTCCCCTGGGATCGACGCTATTAACTCGTAAAGATCCAGGGCCGAAGCCACTGGACCCCCACCCTGTTCGGGGTTTACTGTATTTACCGCGTACCCCACTTGTACGGGTCAGGCACAAAGTCCCTATTAACGTGGACCACCCACAAGCCGAAGCTCATGGAGTGGCAGGTGAAAAAATTGTGTCGATCCCGTCGGCATTCCCCCTCAAGGGGGGCGCCTCAGGCACTGGGCAATAAACCCAGCCCTGCCCCTTTAAATCGAGGGGCAGGTGTTGCCTGGGGGATGGCCCCCTGGGATCGACGCTATTAATTCGTAAAGATCCAGGCCGAAGCCACTGGACCCCCACCCTGTTGGGCGGGTTTGTATTTACCGCGTACCCCACTTGTACGGGTCAGGCACAAGGCCCTATTAACGTGGGACCACCCACAAGCCGAAGCTCATGGAGTGGCAGGTGAAAAATTGTGTCGATCCCGTCGGCATTCCCCTCAAGGGGGCGCCTCAGGCACTGGGCAATAAACCCAGCCCTGCCCCTTTAAATCGAGGGGCAGGTGTTGCCTGGGGCGATGGCCCCTGGGATCGACGCTATGAACTCGTAAAGATCCAGGGCCGAAGCCACTGGACCCCCCCCTGTTGGGCGGGTTTACATGATATTTACCGCGTACCCCACTTGTACGGGTCAGGCACAAAGTCCCTATTAACGTGGGACCACCCACAAGCCGAAGCTCATGGAGTGGCAGGTGAAAAATTTGCGTCGATCCCGTCGGCATTCCCCCTCAAGGGGGGCGCCTCAGGCACTGGCAATAAACCCAGCCCTGCCCCTTTAAATCGAGGAGGCAGGTGTTGCCTGGGGGGATAGCCCCCTGGGATCGACGCGATTAACTCGTAAAGATCCAGGGCCGAAGCCACTGGACCCCCACCCTGTTGGGCGGTTTGTATTTACCGCGTACCCCACTTGTACGGGTCAGGCACAAGGCCCTATTAACGTGGGACCACCCACAAGCCGAAGCTCATGGAGTGGCAGGTGAAAAAATTGTGTCGATCCCGTCGGCATTCCCCCTCAAGGGGGCGCCTCAGGCACTGGGCAATAAACCCAGCCCCGCCCCTTTAAATCGAGGGGCAGGTGTTGCCTGGGGCGATGGCCCCTAGGATCGACGCTATTAACTCGTAAAGATCCAGGGCCGAAGCCACTGGACCCCCACCCTGTTGGGCGGGTTTACATGATATTTACCGCATACCCCACTTGTACGGGTCAGGCACAAAGTCCCTATTAACGTGGGACCACCCACAAGCCGAAGCTCATGGAGTGGCAAGTGAAAAAATTGCGTCGATCCCGTCGGCATTCCCCCTCAAGGGGGCGCCTCAGGCGCTGGGCAATAAACCCAGCCCTGCCCCTTTAAATCAAGGGCAGGTGTTGCCTGGGGGATGGCCCCCTGGGATCGACGCTATTAACTCGTAAAGATCCAGGGCCGAAGCCACTGGACCCCCCCCCTGTTGGCGGGTTTACATAGTATTTACCGCGTACCCCACTTGTACGGGTCAGGCACAAAGTCCCTATTAACGTGGGACCACCCACAAGCCGAAGCTCATGGAGTGGCAGGTGAAAAATTGCGTCGATCCCGTCGGCATTCCCCTCAAGGGGGGCGCCTCAGGCACTGGGCAATAAACCCGCCCTGCCCCTTTAAATCGAGGGGCAGGTGTTGCCTGGGGGATGGCCCCTGGATCGACGCTATTAACTCGTAAAGATCCAGGGCCGAAGCCACTGGACCCCACCACGAGGCGGGATCTCTCTCTGGATGGGGGGGATCCCCTAGCCTTAGATCTAGCTAGAGGGGACCTTGAGCGTGAGGCTAGCGAACGCTATCAGGGTTGTATAGTTAGATCTAGGCTAAACAGAGTGTCCAACGAAGCCGTGAAATTGGACGCAGGATTGCGTCAGGAAGAGTTCAGAAGGTTTCCGGAACGATACATTGACAAGGTTGTAACCCCGGACGGGCACAGCCTTTGTGCAGGTCGTAAGATGCGGGAAGCCTTCCGTGCGCATTTCCAGGAACGATTTACCCGGTTGCCGAACCTCCCGGTGCAGGGGTTCCACAACTATTTAGCCGACTTTCCCCACCTTAGGGAGGCGAAAGCGGCTGGTTGTGAGGGGAGGATTACAGACTCTGAAGTCCGTAATGCGTTGAAGCAGGTCGGCCTCAACAAAGCTCCAGGACTGGACGGTTTACCCTACGAATTGTACTTGAGGTTGTCGCACATTTTTGTCCCTATTCTGACGGATGTGTTCAACAATTGGTTTGCCTTGGGAGCAATCCCAAAGCGTATTACCAAGGGTGTGATCACATTGCTGAAGAAAGGTGGCAGGAATGTTTGGGAGGGCTTAGATGATTACAGGCCCATAACTCTGCTAAACACAGAGTTAAAGATTTTGGCCCGGGTCTTAGCGAACCGTTTGCGGAATGTTGTCGGTGATCTGATCGGACTGGAACAGAACTACGCTGTGAAAGGAAGATCGATCCAAAACAATTTGCATCTGGTTCGCATGATCCTAGAGGGGATAAAAGATGACAAATGTGCCGCGCTGATCAATTTAGATCAGTCCAAGGCATTCGACAGGGTGGACCACCGGTTCCTGGAGTCTGTTTTGGAGACCGCCGGATTCAAACCGGAGTTCCGCAAATGGATCAAGATGCTGTACCAATCCCCTACGGCAGTGGTACAAGTTAATGGGAAGCGCTCGGCTGTCTTTCCAATTGAGCGTTCTGTGCGACAGGGTTGCCCCCTGTCTCCTCTTCTCTATGTCCTCGCTTTGGAGCCCCTTCTCCGTAGGCTTAGAGACGGGGAGGCATGTCCGGTCCTGCGCGGAATTGCTGTTCCTGGCTCCGTGAAAGCCAAGGTATCCGCGTACGCCGATGATATCACCGTGTTCGTGTCATGCGTTTCGGACATAGAAGCGGTGAAGCAGGCGCTTGCAAGGTACGAACGAATCACTGGAGCAAAGATCAATTTAGATAAGAGCGAAGGTCTGCGGTTGGGTGCATGGGCAGGATCCGATACCCTGCCCGGTCCCTTCCGCTGGAGTGACGGTCCCGTTAAAATCCTGGGCGTGTGGTTCGGGCCGGATCTCCAGATCGAGAAAAATTGGTCGGAAGTACAGACAAAGGTGGAAGCTCGGATCCGAAAATGGTTTCCAAGGAGGTTGTCCTTAAAGGGCAGGGCGAAGGTTTGTGCTACCTACATCTTTCCCCTGGCCCTTTACCGGTTGTCTGTACTTCCTCTGCCTGCGACTCGGTTATTGGCGATAGAACGGGCCCTCTTCCGCTTTTTGTGGAGAGGGCGCCGGCCAATGGTACGCAGGGAGGTTTGTTTCCAGCGGCCTTGTAATGGAGGTTTGGGGATGCCGAACTTGGCGGCTCATCAAGACGCTGAGAGGTTGGCATTTCTGAATCGATCGTTGCACACCGAAACCGCTTGGTCGTGGCGAATCCGGGTCATCTTCCCGGACTTGAAGCTGCGGCCCCGTAAAATTCGACGGAAAGAGCGGTTTCTAGTCGAGTGTCGTGACGCCCTTCGAAGACTACCTGAGTCTAGTGACGTCTCATGGCCTCGAAGGGCACTGTATCGGGCATTAGTGGAGGGGTCCGCCTCTGATCCGCTCGTGGAACGGCACAGCTCGTCGTTGGAGGAGGTCCGCTCGCAGTGGAATTGGGCGCCAGGTGCTGGGTTCCTGAACAACTCCGAGTTCTCCCTCACCTGGCGACTCGCTCGGAACGCGTTGCCGCTCGCAAGCGTGCAATACAAAGCGAACGCTGCAGATTTTAAATCATGCACCCGTTGCGACAGTGGTTTAGAAGAAACGGCTGAGCACGCCTTCTACCACTGTGACGGGGTTCGTTCGTTTTGGGAGTACGTGAACGAGGTTACGGCCCGTATCGCACCCAATCAGTGGGTGCCGCTCGACGTTGGTTACGTCGTGGATAATGTCAGTCCGCCGTTTGCCGGAGAAAAACGAAAGGTGTTTTTCGCTATACTAGCCGTAGCTAGAATGGTGATATGGTCGACGCGAAACAAGGGATTGCATGAGGACGGGGAATTCTCCTGTCAGGATCTGATCTGTTATTTCAAGCATCAGCTTAAAATAAAGATTAGGTGTGATAGGAGGATGCTCGACACCATGACATTCAACGAAAGGTGGATAAATGCCGCAAGCTTGTGTGTGAGAACGGGGGCAGGAGTGGAAACATTGTTGCCTGCCCATCATGGCCAGCACTGACGGGAATCCCGTCTCGGGACCCCATCCCTTAGATAGACAAACAAAGTCTTTAAAATAAACAAAAGATAAAAACAAAGAAAAGTAAAAACTGCATACACCATAGATCCTTTTAGTTAGGAGGCTGAATGATCATCAACCCCAGTTTGTTCTCGTAGGACAGATCCAGGACCCCAATCCCAAGTTTTTTATAAAACCACCCGAGTCACCCTAATGTTTTTTCCTGGAAAGTCAAATTTTCTAGCAACCCAACCCGCCCGGCCTATAGAACCCCAATTTTTTACCGACAACCCACTAAGGACACCCACTCCCATATTAGAGCACTGACCGGCTTGCTTTCAAACAAAATACGGAAGACAGTCGGCAGGCTGACATACTAGCTGAGGGAAAGGGGGTAACCAAAATGACCCACAATTTTGTTTTGTTTGCATGTATTTTCAGTTTCTTGGGGTTCTCTGTTTTTATTTTCCCCACCCCCTCCATCTCCAAATCATCAAACGAATATTGGGAAATTTTTAAGTAGGATAGATGCATAGAGTGAATGAGGTATTTTGGTGGAAGGGAGCTGCGCAAGGAAGAATGCAAGATTTTTTATTTTATTTTTGAATGAATCGGTCGGCGATTGAACCTAGCTAGATAGATCCGTGTAGTGTTATGACCAGTTTTATAACCCCCCCCCAAAACCAAACTTCCGGCTATATGCCGAGTCGTGTTCACACTCGATGTATCTCACTTCTAAATAAATAAAAAGTTTATTGGGAGTGGGTGCACGAGTGTGCTCACTTCAAATAAGCTATTAAGAAATTCTACTTGCGCTCGGTCCTACCACCCAGCTATGTTTTCAGTCCTTTGCAGTTCCAACAGCGAACTACAACTGCAGATTCTCGAGTCTCTTTTCATCTCCCGCACTCAACCCTTCCTGTGCGTTCAGAAGCAGTCCCAACAACTACTCCTTTTTGGCACTTCAAGTCTCAACTTATCAAACGGGGGCACTCGTAATTTTCGAACCCCCCCTCGTGAGTTGTAAGTTTCGTAATTTTACGAATTCTCTTGTCTTATTGAGAAAAAAAAAAAATTTCCCTTTTTCTCACTGCTTTCTGACTTTTCCGTTGTCTACAACAAAAAAACTAAACTATTAATTATTTCAATGAAATTTTTTCTCTGAGGAGCATTGATCGAAAAAAAGAAAATCATTTCTGATTTTAAATCTAACTAGGGTACCCTTTCTTTTCTTTTAAGAAAAAAAAAAAAACTTATTTTACAACATGCATATGCTTTTACGTGTCTTTTATATATATATATATATATATATATATATATATATTTAGGCTAAACTATTCTATACTAAGACGAAAATAATTTAGGACTCAAGAGTCCGATTCTTGCTCTGATGAGCTAGTTAGTGAAACTGTTAGTTGGTAGACCTGACTCAAGATTAATATTACTATTTGCTGATTTTAGGTATCAAAGCACTCTTTATGTTTTAGCTTCAGACAAACCTAGCGGCATATATTTTTTCTTTGGGCCTAGTGATATAGTTTTAATCAATTATTTTTAGTTGGTGCAACTCTCTTGGTCTTTTCTTTTTTCATTTTTTTCCCAAGCAATATTCTGTAGTATATTTTTACTAACAAATTATTTGCCAGGGTTTTTCCTTACCGCAAGGGCTTACTAATAGGTTTGGTTTGGTTTGTTTTACGGCATATCAACCTCAGTGGGTCATTTAATGCCGATAAAGTTTTGAAATAAATCAATTCTTAATGGATAATACAATTTTTTTATAAACTCATGTTTTTCTATTCAACCCATAGATGGGTCCCTAACAGGTACTACCACTCCGGGTCAGAGTGGACCAGGGAGCAATGGTGATGAAGGGGTGCTCCACATTCCCCAAACCTCCAAAACTGGAACCTCACCATCAGATAGAGTTTAACGTTATTCCCAGGACATGTAGACCTGCAGCCACCGCCTTCTAGCACCCATATGATAAAAAGGGGTTGGGGCTTGCCATAAGGGCAATAGGGTTGGGAAAATCATATAGGTGCTAGGGCTTGACGTGACGAGCCGATTGATCGGAGGGGCCCTCTCCGACCGCCCGTCTAGCCCAAGATAGGGCCAAAGTGGAGTATTGCATGTCATGAACTGCTCATCCACCTGGGCTCTATCCTTAAGCATCATGGGTCGCCACCCACGGCCAACAGGTGACCCCAAAGGTGCAGTCGGTGCATTCTAACGCCCCAGCCGACAGGGCGGTTACTAATAGGATTAGTATAGTATATTTTTGTATAGTGTATATATATATATATATATATATATATATATATATATTATATATATACAGGATGTTCGGGATAAATTTAACATATTTATATTTGGTTATTTTTCTCCATAGGTTGGAGGTATTAACGCACACTATGCATCATTTAAAAGCTTGAACCCTTCATTCATATACATGATGTTAGATAGTATGGATGACTGGAACTCACCTAAATCATAGAACTTGTATCATGATGATCTACGCTGGCCATCAAAATAAGTAGATTACCGTTGCTCCCCAATGCTCCCTGAGCACTGTAAAAACAATCAGGCATGAACTGGAGAATTGCAATGAAAACTACAAGGTTGCCAGAAGAAAGCAACATAACAGATGATTTGATTGTGTTCATACAGCAGAATTCCTCGAAAATCTGCAGAAAAAAGTGTTGGAGGACCCTTGCATTGGAATTCGGACTTTGTCACTTGAATTGAATGTTTCAGCCCCTACCATGAAGCTTGCACTCAATGAAGACCTTCGCTACTACTCATAAAAGCATTGCAACTGCTCCCAGAAAAGGCCCGTAAAGATCATCTGACAAAGATGAAGAAACTTCTGAGCAAAGTGAAACCTCTTGCTGAACCACAAACAATCTGGTTCTTTTCCGATGAGAAAAACTTTTGCCAAGATCAAAAGCACAACACACAGAATAACAGATGGCTTGCATACAGTCTAAAGGACACTCCTCATGTCATGCAGACTAAATTTCCACAAACTGTGATGGTTTTCAGATGTGTGTCCTCTGAGGGTGATGTGATGCCTCCGCGTTTTTTCAGACAGGGTATCAGGTTGAATTCAGATGCCTGTGTGGAGTTGCTAAACACTGTTGTCAAGCCCTGGAGAACAAGGGTAGCCAATGGTAGGCCATATGTATAGCAGCAAGGTTCGGCCCCCTGCCGCACCTCTGGGAAAAGTAAAAAATGGTTGTTGATGAATTTTTACGACTACACCAGTCCCAATGTTTGGCCTCCGAACTCCCCAGATCTTAACCCCATGGATTATTATGTATGGGACGCTGTTGAGAAAGACATCAATTGCCATGCCAGTACTACAAAATCCCAGTTAATCAACAGAATTAAGGTAGTTTTTGAGAGCCTTCCCAGGGAAACTGTAACATCAGCTTGCTTCAGGTTCCAGAGCAGGATTGAGACTGTGATTGACGCTAATGGCGGTTATTTTGAGTGGAACTTGTTGACAGTAGTCAATTTCTCTACAATCCATTAAATTTTGTAGTTACCAAGCACTTTTTCTTTTTCCTTATGAAACTGTCAAATTTATATTTTATCCCAAACAACCTATATATATATATATATATATACACAGGTTGTTTGGGATAAAATATAAATTTTGATAAACTTTTTTTTTTTGATAAACTTAATAAGTCGAAACACGTGTCTGTGGATGACCCTATATATGCTCCCCATCCCCTAGGGTTGAGCACTCTGGGGGGGATCTTGCTGACGGCTGCCAACTCAAGCGTAAACGCAACGCTCTTCTAAGGAATGGAGCACTTTGTGACGGCCTTTACACGCAAAGCGATGTGTGTATTAAAAACAGTTAAAATCCCCTTCCCATTCTGTAAGTGAACACAGCCTAATGGTTACGGTGCCGGAGTGACACCCAACCGATCGGATTTCAATTCCGGCTGTAGGTAGCTAACAAAATGTCTAGCCACACTGAGGAGACTTGATAAGTCGAAACACGTGTCTGTGGATGACCCTATATATATATATATATATATATATATTGGAAAAGGAAAACCTTATATCAACTCTAGAAGCTACAAAATGATGAACACTGCCCCACTGTATCCAAAGATTTTGATTTTAATTTTTTGTTACCTTATTCATTTATTTTCTTTCATCTTCAGCACAAATGTAATCCTCCACCTTTTCCACCAGTTTCTAAAAGAAAAAAAAAAAAAAAAAAAAAAGATGAAAAATGCATAAATATATATTGTGTTAGTATAGCATTTAATTCTAAGACTAACAGCAACAAATAAATGAATTAAAACTTAGTTTAATTCTAACGATTTATTAAAGACAAATAAAACAATGAGTAACAATATAAAGTCCTTCCTGTGTATAAAGTTGACTTTAAGGGACTTACTGGCCTGCTGGAGAAGATATCTGGTATCTTAGGGAGATTTTTGGGGAGGATTTAAAGTCACTGCCTTGTCGGATCTTGTCTGGGGTCTCTCTGTGTTTTTTGGTGTATTACGCCAAAACTTCTGGGCTCATCAGGTGATTGGTATATCCAATCACTGAAAGCCTCTCCCTCACTCATCTCCACACACAGGAATTACCATTTTACTGACTCAACAGATGGATTAGTTCAGGTAAATTATTAAATAAGAATTAATCCAGTTTAGTGGACACATCAATTGTCTCTTTTGTTTTTTAATCTCTAAAAATCATCTACTTATATATATATATATATATAAGTTAAAAGAAAGGAAATGAATCCGACAATATGAGTATGAAAAGGTGGAATGAAAACATCACACAATGCTGTTAAAGAGAAAACAATTTATAATATAATCATAGCTGATACTGATCAATATTTCGATTTTACAAAAATCATCATCAGAGCTTATTCACTCCGTGGTTGTTTGGGTCGGAGAAGAATGTCAAATCAGTTCACAAACAAAAAAAACCTAATTCTGCAAAAAAGAACGAAAGTTGTTACATTATTCACCAATGTGGGCATTCGTGCCATATATATGTTGGTCATGTCGATATGTATACCTTTTTGTCGGTAAACTATCCAAATGTAGCGGATTTTGAGATGTTGGCAACAAGATGAATTAATTTAATCGGAAGNGGGATGGGTATTAAAAATGTGACGGTTGGAATTCAAAAGATTTTAAGGAAAGGAATTTTTTACGATTAATTATTTTTTAATTTTTTAAATTTTTATTTTATGTTCTGTATTTCATAAATGATTAATTATTTATTGTATTTTGTATTTTTTATATATAAATAAAAAAGTTATGGGCGGAATTTGTTATTATTTAGATAATGTTAAGCATTTGGATCTAATGTAAGGTTATATTTCAAAACCGAATTCAAAAACAATAAAACGGAATCAGTATCAGCTATGATTATTTATTAAATTGTTTCTCTTTAACAGCATTGTTTGATGTTTTCATTCCACCTTTTCATACTCATATATATATATATATATATATATATATATATATATATATTAATTACTTATGCTAGCAAATATATGCACCCTCCTGGTGCAAGTATTTAAGTGTTAATGTAATGAAATATCATATTATAAAGGCTAATGAAGCAAAATAAGAATGCAGATAAAATGATTTGAAATAGAGGGGAGGGTATAATGAAAAAAAGAACTGAAACTTACTCTTCCATCACTTCCGTCTTTCATTGCCAATTTCCTAATTTAACTATTTAGTTAAAATAGGAAGTAAAGAATAAAATGACAATTATTTCTTCTTGTTAATGGATTTCCTCAAAGATTTATCCCAAGATTTTTTCTCATATTCATTAAAATAAAACCCAACAATTAGAAATGAATAATACTAAACACATATTTATTAAAATCAAATTTTAATATCAATATGCAAATTAGCCTTCCCATTCACACTGTAAACCGCTATTTGTTGTATATATAAATACAATTGCATGTTATAGTATGTAGCTCCGGCCAACGCTGGGGGGTCCAGTGGCTTCGGCCCTGGATCTTTACAAGTAATAGTGTCGATCCCAGGGGGCTATCCCCCAGGCAATACCTGCCCCCTCAATTTAAAGGGGTAGGGCTGGGTTTATTGCCCAGTGCCTGAGGCGCCCCCCTTGATGGGGAATGCCGACGGGATCGATGCAATTTTTCACCTGCTACCCATGAGCTTCGGTTTGTGGGTGGTCCCACGTTAATAGGGCCTTGTGCCTAACCCGTACAAGTGGGTACGCGGTAAATACAATGTAGGTATGGCCAATAGTATTAACAATGTAAACAACTTTTATAAATAACTGAAGTTTAAATAAAAAAAAATCATGGAGAATGTACATAAATAACTAAGGGAATTGTGACTGAGTAGTGATACAGTTTCAGTTAGAGACAACAATCACACAAATCTCCATTATAATAAGATAGTATACCTATAGAGTATACTTTATTTCTTCATATCTAACATACCTGAGTAAGGAAAAAATTAGAGTGTTGCATGTAATGGACTGCGAGGGAGTCTATCCCCTTTTCACTAGCGATAGACCAGTGACATTGTTTTTCTTTTGCGTCTGAGGTGGAGCCTTTTATTCTAATTTAATTATTTCATTTATTTTTTGTGGAATATGTTTTTTTTTCACTTTGAAATATTTTTTAAAGGATGGTTTAAGAATTAATAAGTTAGTTTCACTTTTGAACATCCATACATAAAAACGAATACTGTAAATTGATATGTAACTTTAAAAAGAATTCAAAACTGTTTTTAAAAGAATAAGTTTTTAAAAAATTTGCATTTAATATTTTAAATAGGAGTCATTCATTTTTCTTTTTAGAGTGGTTTCAAGTTTATGTACTTTTTATTCTAAAGTCATCATCATCATCATCATCATCATCATGTCACACCAGCAGCACAATATCCATGACAATCTCTCGCCAACTATCCCTATTATTTATTTTCCCTGATAGCTCCACTGCACAGTATCAAGTAATCCACACAGTCTTTGTAGGTCTTTGCTGGATGACCCGTGCTGGTTTCCATAGGAGGATGTCACTTATGAGTATTGAAATCAGTTAGTCTACTGTTGGTTTGAATAACAGCAACTAGCTAAGCACAACTGAAGCAGTGTCCAAGACAGTTGGTATTTATAGAAATCAAGAATGATCATTCATGCATTTGGGTGATTCCATTCCTTGAGTTCTGATTGGCTGCCTGGTTTCAATGATATTGTGAAGTTTTATAAATACCTTGTCATTCTGCAGTAGAATTGCCAACAAGACGGGTTTGTATTAAGCTACAACCGCTTGTTGACATGTCTTACCAATTCGACGGTAATTGAAACTTAGTTTGATTATTCTTCAATGAGTTCATCCTTGCTTCTTCAGCAGTGTCCAGCTTGTCTTGTCTGTCTTACTCAGATGGCTTGTGTAATATGGTGCAGGTGGCCATATAGCTGCTTTATTGTAGATGGTGTTTCCACAATTAGTTCAAGATCGCACATAGCATTCTTGTGCAGCTCCCATTTAGCCTATTCTCCTGGTGCCTTGTCAAGGTCCAAGTAGTGCAGCCATACAGTAGTACTGATACCACTATGGCTTGGAAGAATTGTCACTTTAACTTGTTGGTGGAATCTGATTTCCATATAACTGATAATCTGTTTATTTTGGTGGTACTTATTTAGGTACAACTAATTTGTGCACTGATTTTCATTCTAAAATTAATTGAAATTAATTAAATCGATTATTTGAAGTCAAATTTTTGTGAAAAAGTGGTAACATATTGAGCATCAGTAAAAAAAAGCTAAAAAATATTACATATGGGTAATTCTATATCAAATCATCCAGGCCATGTTACTGACACACTTCAATTTTTCTGAAATTTTGTATAGGTGTGGACTATGTTAAAGTTAGACAATCCCCAAAATTGAAGTGAGTAGGTGACAATTTTACTTTTTTCTGAAGATGACGTGGAATTTCCCATATGTAATTTATTTCTAATACATTTTAAACAATTAAATTCTGCTAAAAAATGGCTAAGTGAAGATTTATGATACATTCAAACAAACCCTTTTTTAACAATTTAAAACACTGTAAGCCACAGTTGACTTTCAAATGAAATTTAAAAAAATTAAATTAAATTTTAAATTGAAATAGATTACTAAGTAGGCCTGAGCCTATTCTAGTAGTGACCACTCCAAGTGGAGATATAAGAGGTTTGAATTCAGTGTTTACTTGTCCTAGACTGGTTGCCTAACCAAGGTAAAAAGCCCAATCTGCCCTACTATTTACCCATAGCTGGAGGGAGAATAGTTGGATTTATACCTTTCCTAAGTGGATTTCAAAACGGTGAAAGGGTAAAAAAAAAAAAAAATTCATATCAAAATTTCATAACTTTAATGCTAATCAGTAAAAAAAGCAAAAAATATTACATATGTAATTTATTTTAATAGATTTTAAACAATTAAATTCTGCTAAAAAAATGGCTAAAGAAGATTTATTATACATTCAAACAAACCCTTTATTAACAATTTAAAACATTTAAAAAAATTTCTTCTTAGAAATAAATAACAAAAAACATTAAATACACTATTTACCGAAAAATTACTAACGTGTTGATATTTATCAAAATGTAATATAATTTTTTTTCGTTCTAAACACGCTGAAATAAAAACGTTCAAAAACTTGTTATTTTTTGTAGGAAAGCTTTTGTAGTGAAAGAAGTTTAGCATGATAGTCCATGTCTATGTTAAATTTCCATGATTCAGGTGGGTTCCAGTCATCCTACTATCTATCATCATGTATATGAATGAAGAAGGGTCCAAGCTTTTAAATGATGCATAGTGTGCGTCAATACCTCCAACCTACGGAGAAAAAAAACCAAATATAAATATGTTAAATTTATCCCGAACATCCTATATATATAATATATATATATATATATATATATATATATATATATAAAAATATATACACTATACAAAAAATATACTATACTAATCCTATTAGTAACCGCCCTGTTGGCTGGGGTGTTAGAATGCGCCTCTGCAGAGGGTAAGACTCTCTCAATGGGGCCACCTGTTGGCCGTGGGGTGCGACCCGTGATGCTTAAGGATAGAACCCAGGTGGATGAGCAGTTCATGACATGCAATACTCCACTTTGGCCCTATCTTGGGCTAGACGGGCGGTCGGAGAGGGCCCTCCGATCAATCGGCCGGTCACGTCAAGCCCTAGCACCTATATGATTTTCCCAACCCTATTGCCCTTATAGCAAGCCCCAACCCCTTTTTATCATATGGGTGCTAGAAGGCGGTGGCTGCGGGTCTACATGTCCTGGGAATGATGGTGAGGGTACCAGTTTTGGAGGTTTGGGAATCGTATAGTCCACATCTGTGACTGTTTTGTGCGGATATCGCCTGCTTCTTGCTTTCCTTAGTGTGAGACCTTTTTCTTTTAGGGTATCTAATGATGTTCTGAGTATGTAGTCTAGGCATATTATAAATATATATGGTGCTAACGTAATCTCCCTGCAGAACCCAGCGGTGATGTCATAAAGAAGTCTGTGTCGCCATCAGGTGAGCGTACCATTGCTTTAGTGTCTTTGTAGAGCATCATTATGGCGGCAACCGTTTCTTGGAGGAGACCATATGCTAGTAGTATTTGTTCCATTTTCCCTCTGTGTATAGAGTCAAATGCCTTAGAAAAATCTACGAATAGTAGTAGCGTTGCCCTCTAGGTTTTTTGCTCGGACCCCCTCTATGATTCGTCGAATAGTCAGGATTTGAGAAGTTGTGGATCTGTTTCTACGAAATCCGTTTTGGTTTTCCTTAGATTTTCTCTATTTCGGGTCGGATTGATTAAGAAGAAGGGCATTATATATCTTAGCTGCAATAGCCAGTAAGTGTTATGCCTCTGTAGTTTTTGGCGATTCCTAGGTCTCCCTTTTTGGGAATGGGAGGATGCATCCTTTCGTCCATCTATCTATCCTATTTTGCCTATACACAGCATTGCATAGCCTAAGTAGTATGTCGTTGAATTTCCCCAACTTCCATACCTCTGGGGTATTTCGTCAAGGCTGCTGCTTTTCTGCTTTTAGTTTCTTTAATACTTCATGAGTTCTTCAGTTTGTAAAGTCCCCAGTTTTATGTCTAGTTGTCTATCTATGATCTTTTGGGTATTTCCATAATTTTAGGTGGGTTTCCTAGAAGTTTCTGGAAGTGGCTTTCCATTTCTGCAGTCTATCTTTCTGGTTGGTTGCCCTTAGCTTTGATCTAGAGGTACTTTTTCTATCACTAATTTCATTTACTATTTGCCATGCTAATCGTGACTGTCTGTCTTCCACTGATTGTCTGATGTTATTTATTTGTGTTTGTATATATTCTGTTTTGTTCTTTTTGTATGTTTTGGTTAGTTCTATCTGGGCTTTCCTAAGGTTATGTAGATTTGTGTTAGTTGGGTTTGCTTTATTACGTTGAGCTGCTTTTTTGGTAATATTTCTTTTTTCTCTAACTTCTTCTGTCTCCCAGGGAACCTGGTGCTTAGCTCTTAGTTTTGTTGGTACGCACTCTGCTGCTGCTTCTAGGGTGTGCACTAACAAAGTTTTCGTATTCCTCGTTTGGTGAGAGGCATTCAGCTGTCTCTTGGAGGATATCGAACCTGTTTCTTACTGCGACAGCGTAGCGATTGCATATATCGCTGTTGGCAAGTGTCGACCATTCGTATCGTGCAGATCTACTAGTTTGCTTTTTATTTCTACGCAAGCTTAGTCTTAGTTTTGCAGTGACTATTCTGTGGTCAGAGGATACTCCTTCAAAGGAGGAAGTATGCTTCGCAGTTCATTGCACTATTTATCCATTTCTTGTTTATTAGGATGTAGTCTATTTGTGCGTTTGTGTTATTTGGGTGTGTGTATGTCCATAGTTTGCCCTTCCGTTTTTGGAATTTGGTGTTTAGGCAAACGAGTCTGTTCTCTAGGGAGAACTCAGCTAGGAGATCGCCGTTCTGTTTTGGAGTGTTGTGTAAACTAAATCTATTGTGTTCTGTTTTTCCTATCTGTGCATTCATGTCTCCCCCAATGATCAGTACATTATGTTTGGGGGTGTGTCTGCATAGCGAGGATAGCCCATTGTAAAATGTCTCTATATCTGTTTCATCGCTGACATTTGTGGGACTGTAACACGAGACTACGGTCATGCATGGGTTGCCATTAAACGTAGCACTCATGATCCTGGGTTGGATTTTTTCTATGCTATTCAGTGACTTTAGAGCTCGAGGACTGAGAAGCATTCCTATGCCTCCTATTGAGGCATTTACGGAGTTTTTCCATGCAGATGCTGACACAAATGTCCATCCATTTCCAGATTCATGGTATTTTAATTCTATATCACCATGGTCAAATCTGTGTTCTTGCACACATATGATATCTATGTTCTTTTCGGCTGCGGACGCTGTAAGTTCGGGGAGTTGGCCTATCGTTTTTAATGTTCTAACGTTAAATGTTGCTATCTTCAGTGGTTTCTTACATCTAAGTAGGTTTGTATTGGTTTTGGGTTCTATGTCTGTCTTATTAGATATTGTGGTTAGATTTATGTCTTCTGTTGCGTATGTGCCTTGTTTTTCTGTGTTTAAAATGTTGTGGTTTAAGTGTGTGATGTATTTAGAGCTCCGTGTGTAATTTATCGGACACTGGGCCAGAGCTCGAGCCTCAGCTGATAGCGTGCTTTTGGCAGGAGGCACGACGCTTAATGATTCTCAGCTTTTTGCACTGTCATGAATAGTTTCGGTTGGGTCGAGGTCATAGATATCTATCGGTAGCTGAGGAGTTAACTCATCAATAGGCGCTGGTCTTAGAGATGAGGAGCAGTAGTTACCTGACTGAACTGGTTGATCCTGGCCGTTGACCCATTCTGGGTTCCTCCGCCCAGCATCTTGTGATATACGCCGTTGACCTATGGAGGTTCTTCCGCCGCGTTTCACATCCACCATGCTGCTACCCATGGTTTCGTTTTACAAGCCGATGTGCAGGGAGAGAGAGTCAGAAAGAGAGAGAGAGTCAGAGAGAGAGAGAGAGTCAGAGAGCAGAGAGAGAGTCAGAGAGAGAGAGCAGAGAGAGAGAGAGAGAGAGAGAGAGAGAGAGAGAGAGAGAGAGAGAGAGAGACGATAGATTTTATGATTCCATTTGAACTTAAGTTGACATTTTTAACACACAGGATAAAGAAAATATACAATTTGTACAAGTATGGCTGATTTGCAAACGTATTTAAACACAGAACAAAATTATATTTTGGACGGTTAGTCTCTTAAAAAAAATTAATTTTTAAAACAAATATAAAAAATATAGACTTATTTTGATCAGTTGTCTGCCAGAGGATCCGCCAAGTCTTTTACAAGGTTGGTATAGTATATCTCCTTTTAAAGTGAATTACACATACAGGTGGAGGGGTGCTAGTTTTAGAGGGTTAACTAGAGAAAGGTGAGAGAGAGAGAGAGAGAAGAGTGAGAGAGAGAGAGAGAGAGAGAGAGAGAGAGAGAGAGAGAGAGTGTGAGAGAGAGAGCGACCGATAGATTTTATGATTCCATTTGAACTTAAGTTGACATTTTTAACACACAGGATAAAGAAAATATACAATTTGTACAAGTATGGCTGATTTGCAAACGTATTTAAACACAGAACAAAATTATATTTTGGACGGTTAGTCTCTTAAAAAAAATTAATTTTTAAAACAAAATATAAAAATATAGACTTATTTTGATCAGTTGTCTGCCAGAGGATCCGCCAAGTCTTTTACAAGGTTGGTATAGTATATCTCCTTTTAAAGTGAATTACACATACAGGTGGAGGGGTGCTAGTTTTAGAGGGTTAACTAGAGAAGGTGAGAGAGAGAGAGAGAGAGAGAGAGGAGAGAGAGAGAGAGAGAGAGAGAGAGAGAGAGAGAGAGAGAGTGTGAGAGAGAGAGCGACCGATAGATTTTATGATTCCATTTGAACTTAAGTTGACATTTTTAACACACAGGATAAAGAAAATATACAATTTGTACAAGTATGGCTGATTTGCAAACGTATTTAAACACAGAACAAAATTATATTTTGGACGGTTAGTCTCTTAAAAAAAATTAATTTTTAAAACAAAATATAAAAATATAGACTTATTTTGATCAGTTGTCTGCCAGAGGATCCGCCAAGTCTTTTACAAGGTTGGTATAGTATATCTCCTTTTAAAGTGAATTACACATACAGGTGGAGGGGTGCTAGTTTTAGAGGGTTAACTAGAGAAGGTGAGAGAGAGAGAGAGAGAAGGTGAGAGAGAGAGAGAGAGAAGGTGAGAGAGAGAGAGAGAGAGAGAGAGAGAGAGAGAGAGCGACCGATAGATTTTATGATTCCATTTGAACTTAAGTTGACATTTTTAACACACAGGATAAAGAAAATATACAATTTGTACAAGTATGGTGATTTGCAAACGTATTTAAACACAGAACAAAATTATATTTTGGACGGTTAGTCTCTTAAAAAAATTAATTTTTAAAACAAAATATAAAAATATAGACTTATTTTGATCAGTTGTCTGCCAGAGGATCCGCCAAGTCTTTTACAAGGTTGGTATAGTATATCTCCTTTTAAAGTGAATTACACATACAGGTGGAGGGGTGCTAGTTTTAGAGGGTTAACTAGAGAAGGTGAGAGAGAGAGAGAGAGAGAAGGTGAGAGAGAGAGAGAGAGAAGGAGAGAGAGAGAGAGAGAGAGAGAGAGAGAGAGAGAGAGAGAGAGAGAGAGAGAGAGAGAGAGTGTGAGAGAGAGAGCGACCGATAGATTTTATGATTCCATTTGAACTTAAGTTGACATTTTTAACACACAGGATAAAGAAAATATACAATTTGTACAAGTATGGCTGATTTGCAAACGTATTTAAACACAGAACAAAATTATATTTTGGACGGTTAGTCTCTTAAAAAAATTAATTTTTAAAACAAAATATAAAAATATAGACTTATTTTGATCAGTTGTCTGCCAGAGGATCCGCCAAGTCTTTTACAAGGTTGGTATAGTATATCTCCTTTTAAAGTGAATTACACATACAGGTGGAGGGGTGCTAGTTTTAGAGGGTTAACTAGAGAAGGTGAGAGAGAGAGAGAGAGAGAGAGAGAGAGAGAGAGAGAGAGAGAGAGAGAGAGAGAGAGAGAGAGAGAGAGAGAGAGAGAGCGACCGATAGATTTTATGATTCCATTTGAACTTAAGTTGACATTTTTAACACACAGGATAAAGAAAATATACAATTTGTACAAGTATGGCTTGATTTGCAAACGTATTTAAACACAGAACAAAATTATATTTTGGACGGTTAGTCTCTTAAAAAAATTAATTTTTAAAACAAAATATAAAAATATAGACTTATTTTGATCAGTTGTCTGCCAGAGGATCCGCCAAGTCTTTTACAAGGTTGGTATAGTATATCTCCTTTTAAAGTGAATTACACATACAGGTGGAGGGGTGCTAGTTTTAGAGGGTTAACTAGAGAAGGTGAGAGAGAGAGAGAGAGAGAGAGAGAGAGAGAGAGAGAGAGAGAGAGAGAGAGAGAGAGAGAGAGAGAGAGAGAGAGAGAGAGAGAGAGAGAGAGAGAGAGAGAGAGAGAGAGCGACCGATAGATTTTATGATTCCATTTGAACTTAAGTTGACATTTTTAACACACAGGATAAAGAAAATATACAATTTGTACAAGTATGGTGATTTGCAAACGTATTTAAACACAGAACAAAATTATATTTTGGACGGTTAGTCTCTTAAAAAAATTAATTTTTAAAACAAAATATAAAAATATAGACTTATTTTGATCAGTTGTCTGCCAGAGGATCCGCCAAGTCTTTTACAAGGTTGGTATAGTATATCTCCTTTTAAAGTGAATTACACATACAGGTGGAGGGGTGCTAGTTTTAGAGGGTTAACTAGAGAAGGTGAGAGAGAGAGAGAGAGAAGGTGAGAGAGAGAGAGAGAGAGAGAGAGAGAGAGTGTGAGAGAGAGAGCGACCGATAGATTTTATGATTCCATTTGAACTTAAGTTGACATTTTTAACACACAGGATAAAGAAAATATACAATTTGTACAAGTATGGTTGATTTGCAAACGTATTTAAACACAGAACAAAATTATATTTTGGACGGTTAGTCTCTTAAAAAAATTAATTTTTAAAACAAAATATAAAAATATAGACTTATTTTGATCAGTTGTCTGCCAGAGGATCCGCCAAGTCTTTTACAAGGTTGGTATAGTATATCTCCTTTTAAAGTGAATTACACATACAGGTGGAGGGGTGCTAGTTTTAGAGGGTTAACTAGAGAAGGTGAGAGAGAGAGAGAGAGAAGGTGAGAGAGAGAGAGAGAGAGAGAGAGAGAGAGAGAGAGAGAGAGTGTGAGAGAGAGAGCGACCGATAGATTTTATGATTCCATTTGAACTTAAGTTGACATTTTTAACACACAGGATAAAGAAAATATACAATTTGTACAAGTATGGCTGATTTGCAAACGTATTTAAACACAGAACAAAATTATATTTTGGACGGTTAGTCTCTTAAAAAAAATTAATTTTTAAAACAAAATATAAAAATATAGACTTATTTTGATCAGTTGTCTGCCAGAGGATCCGCCAAGTCTTTTACAAGGTTGGTATAGTATATCTCCTTTTAAAGTGAATTACACATACAGGTGGAGGGGTGCTAGTTTTAGAGGGTTAACTAGAGAAGGTGAGAGAGAGAGAGAGAGAGAGAGAGAGAGAGAGAGAGAGAGAGAGAGAGTGAGAGAGAGAGAGAGAGAGAGAGAGAGAGAGAGAGAGAGTGTGAGAGAGAGAGAGCGACCGATAGATTTTATGATTCCATTTGAACTTAAGTTGACATTTTTAACACACAGGATAAAGAAAATACAATTTGTACAAGTATGGTTGATTTGCAAACGTATTTAAACACAGAACAAAATTATATTTTGGACGGTTAGTCTCTTAAAAAAATTAATTTTTAAAACAAAATATAAAAATATAGACTTATTTTGATCAGTTGTCTGCCAGAGGATCCGCCAAGTCTTTTACAAGGTTGGTATAGTATATCTCCTTTTAAAGTGAATTACACATACAGGTGGAGGGGTGCTAGTTTTAGAGGGTTAACTAGAGAAGGTGAGAGAGAGAGAGAGAGAAGGTGAGAGAGAGAGAGAGAGAGAGAGAGAGAGAGAGAGAGAGAGAGAGAGAGAGAGAGAGAGAGAGAGAGAGAGAGTGTGAGAGAGAGAGCGACCGATAGATTTTATGATTCCATTTGAACTTAAGTTGACATTTTTAACACACAGGATAAAGAAAATATACAATTTGTACAAGTATGGCTGATTTGCAAACGTATTTAAACACAGAACAAAATTATATTTTGGACGGTTAGTCTCTTAAAAAAATTAATTTTTAAAACAAAATATAAAAATATAGACTTATTTTGATCAGTTGTCTGCCAGAGGATCCGCCAAGTCTTTTACAAGGTTGGTATAGTATATCTCCTTTTAAAGTGAATTACACATACAGGTGGAGGGGTGCTAGTTTTAGAGGGTTAACTAGAGAAGGTGAGAGAGAGAGAGAGAGAGAGAGAGAGAGAGAGAGAGAGAGAGAGAGAGAGAGAGAAGGTGAGAGAGAGAGAGAGAGAGAGAGAGAGAGAGAGAGAGCGACCGATAGATTTTATGATTCCATTTGAACTTAAGTTGACATTTTTAACACACAGGATAAAGAAAATATACAATTTGTACAAGTATGGCTGATTTGCAAACGTATTTAAACACAGAACAAAATTATATTTTGGACGGTTAGTCTCTTAAAAAAATTAATTTTTAAAACAAAATATAAAAATATAGACTTATTTTGATCAGTTGTCTGCCAGAGGATCCGCCAAGTCTTTTACAAGGTTGGTATAGTATATCTCCTTTTAAAGTGAATTACACATACAGGTGGAGGGTGCTAGTTTTAGAGGGTTAACTAGAGAAGGTGAGAGAGAGAGAGAGAGAGAGAGAGAGAGAGAGAGAGAGAGAGAGAGAGAGAGAGAGAGAGATGTGAGAGAGAGAGCGACCGATAGATTTTATGATTCCATTTGAACTTAAGTTGACATTTTTAACACACAGGATAAAGAAAATATACAATTTGTACAAGTATGGTGATTTGCAAACGTATTTAAACACAGAACAAAATTATATTTTGGACGGTTAGTCTCTTAAAAAAATTAATTTTTAAAACAAAAATATAAAATATAGACTTATTTTGATCAGTTGTCTGCCAGAGATCCGCCAAGTCTTTTACAAGGTTGGTATAGTATATCTCCTTTTAAAGTGAATTACACATACAGGTGGAGGGGTGCTAGTTTTAGAGGGTTAACTAGAGAAGGTGAGAGAGAGAGAGAGAGAGAAGGTGAGAGAGAGAGAGAGAGAGAGAGAGAGAGAGAGAGAGAGAGAGAGAGAGAGAGAGAGAGTGTGAGAGAGAGAGCGACCGATAGATTTTATGATTCCATTTGAACTTAAGTTGACATTTTTAACACACAGGATAAAGAAAATATACAATTTGTACAAGTATGGCTGATTTGCAAACGTATTTAAACACAGAACAAAATTATATTTTGGACGGTTAGTCTCTTAAAAAAATTAATTTTTAAAACAAAATATAAAAATATAGACTTATTTTGATCAGTTGTCTGCCAGAGGATCCGCCAAGTCTTTTACAAGGTTGGTATAGTATATCTCCTAGAGTTTTATAATTTTCTTTTTTAAACCAAATTCTTTTCTT
This sequence comes from Doryteuthis pealeii, assembly GCA_023376005.1. NCBI lineage: Eukaryota > Metazoa > Mollusca > Cephalopoda > Myopsida > Loliginidae > Doryteuthis > Doryteuthis pealeii. The sequence continues at coordinate 70,983,632 of CM042167.1, forward strand.
AAAATGTAATTGTATTCATGGTTGGTTTTTTAATTTTTTTAAAAATTCTAAAACAGTGAAATTTGAAAATGTTGTGTCAGTAAAACGAAGTCTGGGTGGACATAAGTCCCTTGCTGTGGTTCATTCGGTTGATAGATGGCGTTGGTGTTTGGCCACGGGCCAACTATAAATAGCAATGGGGATTTCCAAAATTTCTGAAAATCCTCAATGAAATTTATAGTTTTAAATTTCACTGTAGCAGTTCCCTGGTAATATTTCCTGGTGATGTATTGATGACACGAAGACGACTGATGTTGAATGTTAGGTACCACCAATTTGACCCTGTGCAATTTACCCCCCCCCTACATTTAACACAATGAAACTTGCAGAAAAATTAATATTTTCTTGAAAAGTTTTTTTTTTTGTTTTTTTGTTTTTTTTTTTTTATTCTAAGACAGTGAATGTAGCTGTTGCCTTTGAGTGCGCTTAATAGTTAGATAGATTTATTTTCTACCCTCAAAATATACCGTTAAATTTGGACAGTGTAAGGGAAACAACTCTGTTAGGGTCTGATAATCAAGTGATCAACAGATATCCTTTGGGCAAAATAGAAACTTCCGCCAGGCTGATGCAACAAAAAGGTTGTGTAGAAAATATCGTTCTAAAATTAGAATTTTAGTCTTTTAGTTAGTTCTTGGTACTGGTACGGCGCACAGGTATGTTTCTTTCCAATTTTCCCGCGAAGTTGCTATCATTTGTTAAAGACCCTTTTTATTTTATTAAAATCAGATAATTACCTGATTTTGGTAATTTTTTGTTTATCAATTTGCGTTAGTGAATTGTTTGGTTTGTTTTGTTTTACGTCATATCAACCTCAGTGGGTCATTTAATGCCAATAAAGTTTTGAAATAAATCAATTCTTAATGGATAATACAATTTTTTATAAATACATTTGTCTATTTAACCCATAGATGGGACCCTAACAGGTACTACCACTCCGGGTCAAAGTGGACCTGTGAGCAATGGTGATGAAGGGGTGCTCCACATTCCCCAAACCTCCAAAACTGGAACCTCACCATCATTCCCAGGACATGTAGACCCGCAGCCACCGCCTTCTAGCACCCATATGATAAAAAGGGGTTGGGGCTTGCTATAAGGGCAATAGGGTTGGGAAAATCATATAGGTGCTAGGGCTTGACGTGACCAGCCGATTGATCGGAGGGGCCCTCTCCGACCGCCCGTCTAGCCCAAGATAGGGCCAAAGTGGAGTATTGCATGTCATGAACTGCTCATCCACCTGGGTTCTATCCTTAAGCATCACGGGTCGCCACCCACGGCCAACAGGTGGCCCCATTGAGAGAGTCTTACCCCTCTGCAGAGGTGCATTCTAACACCCCAGCCGACAGGGCGGTTACTAATAGGATTAGTATAGTATATTTTTGTATAGTGTATATATTTTATATATATATATATATATATATATATATATATATATATAGGATGTTCGGGATAAATTTAACATATTTATATTTGGTTATTTTTCTCCGTAGGTTGGAGGTATTGACGCACACTATGCATCATTTAAAAGCTTGGACCCTTCTTCATTCATATACATGATGATAGATAGTATGGATGACTGGAACCCACCTGAATCATGGAAATTTAACATAGACATGGACATATCATGCTAAACTTCTTTCACTACAAAAGCTTTCCCTACAAAAAATAACAAGTTTTATGAACGTTTTTATTTCAGCGTGTTTAGAACGAAAAAAAATTATATTACATTTTGATAAATATCAACACGTTAGTAATTTTTCGGTAAATAGTGTATTTAATGTTTTTTTTTTTTATTTCTAAGAAGAAATTTTTTTTAAATGTTTTAAAATTGTTATAAAAGGGTTTGTTTTGAATGTATCATAAATCTTCATTTAGCCATTTTTTTAGCAGAATTTAATTGTTTAAAATCTATTAAAAATAAATTACATATGTAATATTTTTTGCTTTTTTTTACTGATTAGCATTAAAGTTATGAAAAATTTTGATATGAATTTTTTTTTTTTTTTACCCTTTCACCGTTTTGAAATCCACTTAGGAAAGGTATAAATCCAACTATTCTCCCTCCAGCTATGGGTAAATAGTAGGGCAGATTGGGCTTTTTAACCTTGGTTAGGCAACCAGTCTAGGACAAGTAAACACTGAATTCAAACCTCTTATATCTCCACTTGGAGTGGTCACTACTAGAATAGGCTCAGGCCTACTTAGTAATCTATTTCAATTTAAAATTTAATTTAATTTTTTAAAATTTCATTTGAAAGTCACATGTGGCTTACAGTGTTTTAAAATTGTTAAAAAAGGGTTTGTTTTGAATGTATCATAAATCTTCACTTAGCCATTTTTTAGCAGAATTTAATTGTTTAAAATGTATTAGAAATAAATTACATATGGGAAATTCCACGTCAAATCATTCAGAAAAAAGTAAACACCTACTCACTTCAATTTTGGGGATTGTCTAACTTTAACATAGTCCACACCTATACAAAATTTCAGAAAAATTGAAGTGTGTCAGTAACATGGCCTGGATGATTTGATATAGAATTACCCATATGTAATATTTTTTAGCTTTTTTTTACTGATGCTCAATATGTTACCACTTTTTCACAAAAATTTGACTTCAAATAATCGATTTAATTAATTTCAATTAATTTTAGAATGAAAATCAGTGCACAAATTAGTTGTACCTAGTATAAGTACCACCAAAATAAACAGATTATCAGTTATATGGAAATCAGATTACACCAACAAGTTAAAGTGACAATTCTTCCAAGCCATAGTGGTATCAGTACTACTGTATGGCTGCACTACTTGGACCTTGACAAGGCACCAGGAGAATAGGCTAAATGGGAGCTGCACAAGAATGCTATGTGCGATCTTGAACTAATTGTGGAAACACCATCTACAATAAAGCAGCTATATGGCCACCTGCACCATATTACACAAGCCATCTGAGTAAGACAGACAAGACAAGCTGGACACTGCTGAAGAAGCAAGGATGAACTCATTGAAGAATAATCAAACTAAGTTTCAATTACCGTCGAATTGGTAAGACATGTCAACAAGCGGTTGTAGCTTAATACAAACCCGTCTTGTTGCAATTCTACTGCAGAATGACAAGGTATTTATAAAACTTCACAATATCATTGAAACCAGGCAGCCAATCAGAACTCAAGGAATGGAATCACCCAAATGCATGAATGGATCATTCTTGATTTCTATAAATACCAACTGTCTTGGACACTGCTTCAGTTGTGCTTAGCTAGTTGCTGTTATTCAAACCAACAGTAGACTAACTGATTTCAATACTCATAAGTGACATCCTCCTATGGAAACCAGCACGGGTCATCCAGCAAAGACCTACAAAGACTGTGTGGATTACTTGATACTGTGCAGTGGAGCTATCAGGGAAAATAAATAATAGGGATAGTTGGCGAGAGATTGTCATGGATATCTGTGCTGCTGGTGTGACATGATGATGATGATGATGATGATGATGATGACTTTAGAATAAAAAGTACATAAACTTGAAACCACTCTAAAAAGAAAAATGAATGACTCCTATTTAAAATATTAAATGCAAAATTTTTAAAAAACTTATTCTTTTAAAAACAGTTTTGAATTCTTTTTAAAGTTACATATCAATTTACAGTACTCGTTTTTATGTATGGATGTTCAAAAGTGAAACTAACTTATTAATTCTTAAACCATCCTTTAAAAAATATTTCAAAGTGAAAAAAAAACATATGCCACAAAAAATAAATGAAATAATTAAATTAGAATAAAAGGCTCCACCTCAGACGCAAAAGAAAAACAATGTCACTGGTCTATCGCTAGTGAAAAGGGGATAGACTCCCTCGCAGTCCATTACATGCAACACTCTAATTTTTTCCTTACTCAGGTATGTTAGATATGAAGAAATAAAGTATACTCTATAGGTATACTATCTTATTATAATGGAGATTTGTGTGATGTTCTGTCTCTAACTGAAACTATATCACTACTCAAGTCACAATTCCCTTAGTTATTTATGTCACATTCTCCATGATTTTATTTTTATTTAAACTTCAGTTATTTATAAAATTGTTTTACATTGTTAATACTATTGGCCATACCTACATTGTATTTACCGCGTACCCCACTTGTACGGGTTAGGCACAAGGCCCTATTAACGTGGGACCACCCACAAACCGAAGCTCATGGGTAGCAGGTGAAAAATTGCATCGATCCCATCGGCATTCCCCATCAAGGGGGGCGCCTCAGGCACTGGGCAATAAACCCAGCCCTACCCCTTTAAATTGAGGGGGCAGGTATTGCCTGGGGGGATAGCCCCCTGGGATCGACACTATTAACTTGTAAAGATCCAGGGCCGAAGCCACTGGACCCCCAGCGTTGGCCGGAGCTACATACTATTAACATGCAATTGTATTTATATATACAACAAAATAGCGGTTTACAGTGTGAATGGGAAGGCTAATTTGCATATTGATATTAAAAATTTGATTTTAATAAATATGTGTTTAGTATTATTCATTTCTAATTGTTGGGTTTTATTTTAATGAATATGAGAAAAAATCTTGGGGATAAATCTTTGAGGAAATCCATTAACAAGAAGAAATAATTGTCATTTTATTCTTTACTTCCTATTTTAACTAAATAGTTAAATTAGGAAAATTGGCAATGAAAGACGGAAGTGATGGAAGAGTAAGTTTCAGTTCTATTTTTTCATTATACCCTCCCCCTCTATTTCAAATCATTTTATCTGCATTCTTATTTTGCTTCATTAGCCTTTATAATATGATATTTCATTACATTAACACTTAAATACTTGCACCAGGAGGGTGCATATATTTGCTAGCATAAGTAATTAATATATATATATATATATATATGAGTATGAAAAGGTGGAATGAAAACATCAAACAATGCTGTTAAAGAGAAAACAATTTATAATATAATCATAGCTGATACTGATTCCGTTTTATTTGTTTTGAATTCGGTTTTGAAAATAATAACCTTACATTAGATCCAAATGCTTAACATTATCTAAAATAATAACAAATTCCGCCCATAACTTTTTTATTTTATATATAAAAAATACAAAATACAATAAATAATTAATCATTTATGAAATACAGAACATAAAAATAAAAATTAAAAAAATTAAAAAATAATTAATCGTAAAAAATTCCTTTCCTTAAAATCTTTTGAATTCCAACCGTCACATTTTTTAATACCCATCCCCTTCCGATTAAATTAATTCATCTTGTTGCCAACATCTCAAAATCCGCTACATTTGGATAGTTTACCGACAAAAAGGTATACATATCGACATGACCAACGTATATATGGCACGAATGCCCACATTGGTGAATAATGTAACAACTTTCGTTCTTTTTTGCAGAATTAGGTTTTTTTTGTTTGTGAACTGATTTGACATTCTTCTCCGACCCAAACAACCACGGAGTGAATAAGCTCTGATGATGATTTTTGTAAAATCGAAATATTGATCAGTATCAGCTATGATTATATTATAAATTGTTTTCTCTTTAACAGCATTGTGTGATGTTTTCATTCCACCTTTTCATACTCATATTGTCGGATTCATTTCCTTTCTTTTAACTTATATATATATATATATATAAGTAGATGATTTTTAGAGATTAAAAAACAAAAGAGACAATTGACGTGTCCACTAAACTGGATTAATTCTTATTTAATAATTTACCTGAACTAATCCATCTGTTGAGTCAGTAAAATGGTAATTCCTGTGTGTGGAGATGAGTGAGGGAGAGGCTTTCAGTGATTGGATATACCAATCACCTGATGAGCCCAGAAGTTTTGGCGTAATACACCAAAAAACACAGAGAGACCCCAGACAAGATCCGACAAGGCAGTGACTTTAAATCCTCCCCAAAAATCTCCCTAAGATACCAGATATCTTCTCCAGCAGGCCAGTAAGTCCCTTAAAGTCAACTTTATACACAGGAAGGACTTTATATTGTTACTCATTGTTTTATTTGTCTTTAATAAATCGTTAGAATTAAACTAAGTTTTAATTCATTTATTTGTTGCTGTTAGTCTTAGAATTAAATGCTATACTAACACAATATATATTTATGCATTTTCATCTTTCTTTTTTTTTTTTTTTTTTTTTTCTTTTAGAAACTGGTGGAAAAGGTGGAGGATTACATTTGTGCTGAAGATGAAAGAAAATAAATGAATAAGGTAACAAAAAATTAAAATCAAAATCTTTGGATACAGTGGGGCAGTGTTCATCATTTTGTAGCTTCTAGAGTTGATATAAGGTTTTCCTTTTCCAATATATATATATATATATATATATATATAGGGTCATCCACAGACACGTGTTTCGACTTATCAAGTCTCCTCAGTGTGGCTAGACATTTTGTTAGCTACCTACAGCCGGAATTGAAATCCGATCGGTTGGGTGTCACTCCGGCACCGTAACCATTAGGCTGTCTTCACTTACAGAATGGGAAGGGGATTTTAACTGTTTTTAATACACACATCGCTTTGCGTGTAAAGGCCGTCACAAAGTGCTCCATTCCTTAGAAGAGCGTTGCGTTTACGCTTGAGTTGGCGGCCGTCAGCAAGATCCCCCCAGAGTGCTCAACCCTAGGGGATGGGGAGCATATATAGGGTCATCCACAGACACGTGTTTCAACTTATTAAGTTTATCAAAAAAAAAAAGTTTATCAAAATTTATATTTTATCCCAAACAACCTGTATATATATATATATATATATATATATATATATAGGTTGTTTGGGATAAAATATAAATTTGACAGTTTCATAAGGAAAAAGAAAAAGTGCTTGGTAACTACAAAATTTAATGGATTGTAGAGAAATTGACTACTGTCAACAAGTTCCACTCAAAATAACCGCCATTAGCGTCAATCACAGTCTCAATCCTGCTCTGGAACCTGAAGCAAGCTGATGTTACAGTTTCCCTGGGAAGGCTCTCAAAAACTACCTTAATTCTGTTGATTAACTGGGATTTTGTAGTACTGGCATGGCAATTGATGTCTTTCTCAACAGCGTCCCATACATAATAATCCATGGGGTTAAGATCTGGGGAGTTCGGAGGCCAAACATTGGGACTGGTGCAGTCGTAAAAATTCATCAACAACCATTTTTTACTTTTCCCAGAGGTGCGGCAGGGGGCCGAACCTTGCTGCTATACATATGGCCTACCATTGGCTACCCTTGTTCTCCAGGGCTTGACAACAGTGTTTAGCAACTCCACACAGGCATCTGAATTCAACCTGATACCCTGTCTGAAAAATCTCAGAGGACACACATCCGAAAACCATCACAGTTTGTAGAAATTTAGTCTGCATGACATGAGGAGTGTCCTTTAGACTGTATGCAAGCCATCTGTTATTCTGTGTGTTGTGCTTTTGATCTTGGCAAAAGTTTTTCTCATCGGAAAAGAACCAGATTGTTTGTGGTTCAGCAAGAGGTTTCACTTTGCTCAGAAGTTTCTTCATCTTTGTCAGATGATCTTTACGGGCCTTTTCTGGGAGCAGTTGCAATGCTTTTATGAGTAGTAGCGAAGGTCTTCATTGAGTGCAAGCTTCATGGTAGGGGCTGAAACATTCAATTCAAGTGACAAAGTCCGAATTCCAATGCAAGGGTCCTCCAACACTTTTTTCTACAGATTTTCGAGGAATTCTGCTGTATGAACACAATCAAATCATCTGTTATGTTGCTTTCTTCTTTACCTAAAAGGGGGAGGGAGAGAAGATCTAAAGATTGATAATATTCAAACCAAGTAAGCCCTCTCTTTGTTTACAAAGAGCAGGCTTATTGGTCAGAATATACAATGTTTCCAAAATCTTGAGGTGGTAAAAAGAGTGTGACTTGCTCTCAACTGAGAACCACTCAACACTAAATGAGTTGGCGCAATTGGGGTTATTTATGAGGTGCTCGCCTATAGGGGAACCATAAGTATTCCTCAGTACATCATTCAGACCGACGATTCCATTTCTAATCTTAGTAGGGACATGTTACTTAATTCGGGCATCCAATCGCTGGTTTGTTCTTTACTTTTCCCATGTTTATTGTGAAAAAAAAAAAAAAAAAAAATTTTTTTTTTTTCCATACAATGAATCTTTTATGAGGTCTTTTTAAAGCATTATATATATATATATATATATACTAGCAGCGGCTACCCGGTGTTGCCTGGGTAGAGTGGGATTTTTTAAAGTTAGTCCCGCAGATCCATTATTACTGAATCATGAGTTGAATCCTCATCGGATGCCCCATTTAAATCCTTATATTAAAAAATAGATCTTGCATTGATCCAGCTACTCTGAAAAGAAATGTTAAATTCTACTATCTAAAATATTAAATGAAAAAAAAAATCCATGCTGTTATCATTTAAATTTCATTTTTTAATTATCTTCACGAACATGAATCAAATCTCTTATTTTTGCTCAAAAATCAAGCCCTGGTGATATTTAACGTGTATATATATTTACTTTGTCGTTAATTGTTTTATTTTCGAAGTTTCCTCTGGACATACATAAACACACAAGTGCCCTTTATATATGTATAGATATTTTTCACTAATAATAAATGCGTGTGTCTGTATGTCACATTTTTTCAACTTTACTCCTAGAGGCTGTAGCCCAACACATCATACCATTTTGGAATCAGGCTGACTTTGTGAACAAATTCAAAACATTCCAAGCCGGATCCAGACCTGCATTCCTTAAATTTTGGATTTCCAAGTTTTTTTGGGTTTTTTACTGCAATTATTTTCGGCAATTTTTTATGTTTGTTTTTTTTTTTGCAGGGGGGGGGGGGCGACCAAATTTTAGGGGACGATAATAAAGAATAAAAAACAATATAAAAAATATCTATAGAAAAAGAATTGTTATTAAATATAGATAAGAGATGTATTTTTTACTTTTTAAATTCCAGACAATGCCGGTTGGTTGGTTGGTTGGTTGGATTTTACAGCATGTCAAACCTTGTTGGGTTATTTTATGCCAAAAGAAGTTTTTGTTTCATTCATTCTTGTTGAATATTCAAATTTTTAAATCTTATTATTGCGAATTTTTCACACCAGCGTTAGCTGGTGATCTTTCACTGGTGTTTAAGTGACAACAAGTCTCTTCAAATTTCCAGGACTCTTCTGAGTATTCTTGTCGATCTTAGCAATGCTGTTGTCTGGATGGTCTCAATTCTTCCTCTGATTTCCAATTCCGCCAGTGCTCCAACTATAATTGGTATAACGTTCATCCTCATATTCCACAGTTTTTTTTTAATTCTCTGGGAAGGCCCCAATATTATTATAATTATTAGGCTGAGTCCTGAATAATTTTCACCTTAGTATAGAATAGTTTAGCCTAAAAAATTAGATCTTCAAAATACATTTCTATATATAAGCGTATATGGTGATGATGATGATGATGATGAATATGTGCCCGCCGGGCGTAAGTATTTAAGTTTTAATGTAATAAACCCAGCCCTGCCCCTTTAAATCAAGGGGGCAGGTTTTGTCTTGGATCACACTGTTAATTCAACACTAATAGTGGCTTTGGCCACTGGACCCCTGCCCCGAAAAACGGGTTATTAGGGTATTTGCCTCTCATCCCACTTATGAGCGCTGGACACAAGGTCTCGTTTTTATGTGGGTGCATAAAAATTGCGTTGATCCCGTCGGCATTCCCCCTGAAGGGGGCGCCTCAGGCACTGAGCAATAAACCCAGCCCTGTCCCTTTAAATCAAGGGGGCAGGAATTGCCTGGAGGGATGGCACCCTGGGATCAACACTGCAAATTTAACACACCGGTCCAGTGGCCCAAGTACACTGGACCCCGAAGGACGGGTTGTTAGTGCATTTAAAATCTTGCAATGTCTCTGTTACATTACTAAGAATTAAAGGTTTACATAATATATGGTGTGGTTAATTTGCATACTGGTTTTAACAAAACCAGGTTTAATAAATAATTACTTGGTGTTATTGATCTGTAATATTATTGTTTTATTCTCCAACTTATTAAAATCAATACTATTAATGATTTTATATTGAAACCAATTAAAATAAGTGTAATCTTTTTATATGCTTTCTTATTTTATTTCATTATTATTATTATATTATTATTTCATTATATTTCATTGCATTAAAAGTTAGATACTTACATCCAGAGGGCCCATATTCTTGCTAGTATAATAATTAAATAAAAATGTAACACGGTTACATAATGAATAGGCATAGCCTATCATTTTTGTAATGTAGTGTAGTTAAAATTTAAATTTTATTATCAAAATTTTTACAATATATATCCGACATTGAAATTAGAAAATTAGCATTAAAGTTATGAAAAATTTTGATATGAATTTTTTTTTTTTTTTACCCTTTCACTGTTTTGAAATCCACTTAGGCAAGGTATAAATCCAACTATTCTCCCTCCAGCTATGGATAAATAATAGGGCAGACTGGGCTTTTTAACCTTGGTTAGGCAACCAGTCTAGGACAAGGAAACACTGAATTCAAACCTCTTATATCTCCACTTGGAGTGGTCACTAATAGAATAGGCTCAGGCCTACTTAGTAATCTATTTCAATTTAAAAAATTTTAATTTGAAAGTCACATTTGGCTTACAGTGTTTCCTATGATACATTTGAGAGCCACATGTGGCTCTCATACAACATTTAGAATAATGGATAAAATCTTGTGAAAACGTGTGAGTAGACACCTCTAAATTGCCTTGAATAGTGAAAGGGTTAATCATTATCTCACAAAATAAAATTCTTTATTATTAAAATCTTGAAAAATCTGTTTCAATTTCAGTCGTACATCATACGGAAAAAAAAAAAAATCTCACATCAATCAACAATACATAATGTCTGAAAACTTTTTTAATTAAAAAAAAAAAAATTTAACATTGAGCACTGTTTGCAAACATTTTTCATATTTGCTATTCTTCATTATATTATATATATATATATATATGATATGATATGATATATTGAAAAAACAAAAGATGTTTACAAATGCATGGGATCATCAGGAGAGAATGTGCAAACCGTTTCGGGGCCTTCCTCTCTACGGTTTTAAAAAGCAACATCTCCCCCCCTCACTGATGTGAGGACCCTCGGAATATCTGCATCGACCGCACGTGGATCGGTCTTCAACAAAAATAAGACGGGATGAAATGACCGTTAGCAAAACAGAACGCTGCTAGTCGAAAAAAAAAAAAAAATAATAAAATTCATTCTATTTTTAAATAAAATTCATTTTATTTTTAATACAGACAGCGCATTTTTTTGAAAAATTCCAACTTTTGACTAGCAGCGTTCTGTTTTGCTAACGGTCATTTCATCCCGTCTTATTTTTGTTGAAGACCGATCCACGTGCGGTCGATGCAGATATTCCGAGGGTCCTTACATCAGTGAGGGGGGGGAGATGTTGCTTTTTAAAACCGTAGAGAGGAAGGCCCCGAAACGGTTTGCACATTCTCTCCTGATGATCCCATGCATTTGTAAACATCTTTTGTTTTTTCAATATATCAAATTCACACTGTCGGATTAAGTTCCATTTTATTTCACTTATATATATATATATATATAGCATGCACGTGTTTAAAAACAACAACAAAAAACAATAATCAAAAAATAACAAAACAAGAAACTGTTGTGTAAAACAATGGCTTAATTTATTTTTTTTTAAATTTCAAAAACATCAAAAAGCAAATTAATATTTATCTGAGTATCAATTACCCTTACCAAATTTACAGCCCCCTCCTAAAAAAAAAAAAACCCTTAAAATTGATTTTTAATCTTTTTGCCTCCTAGTGTTAAAGAAAAAAAAAGTGGGTATTTTGATTTCCTCCTCTAATTTACAATATGTTTAAGCGTAGTAATGCCAGGCAAATTTATGTTCTAACTTAGATATTTTCCGAGTTGTGATTTTATCGCATTTTTGTCAGCAAATTAATATAGATATTTTACATGCCTCCCCAGGGTTGCAAAATATTTACATTGATCGGGGGTATATAAAATATCTACATTAATTTTCTGATAATAAAGCAACAAAGACAACTTGGAAAATATCTATGTTGGGCTGGAAATTCACCTGAAGCTGACTCGCATAGCGTAGATATTAGGGCAGGAGGCCAGGATGACAAGAGATGAAAATGACTAAAAAAGCTTTCAAGTATAAAATGCACACACAAACACACATTATATATTAACCGCCTGGGCACCTCACATGGTGTAATGGTAATTAAGTTAGATTTGCAGACCATTGTTAGTGGGTTCAATTTTCACTGGGAGCTCCTTACTCCTGGCCTTGTGCCACAGCTAAACTAAGCTTAGCAAATAACTATATTGAGCACCTCACGTAGTGTAATGTTTAGCAAGCTAGATTTGCAGACCATTGTTAGCATTCCTCTTTTGGCTCACCTCATGCACTTGGCAATAACCCTAGCCCTACCCCTTTAAATTGAGGGGGCAGGTGTTGCCTGGGTCGTGGCCCCCTAGGAACATTCAGTTATTTCTCTGGATTTAAGGTCTAGTGGCCAAAGCCACTGATGACCATGACAAAATGTTTTAAGAGTACAAAAAATATTTAATTAAAACAAAAATATCAAAATGATAGAATGAAAATATGAGGATGATCAACCGTCCTTAACACTCATGGCACACCCACGGAAGCTTCACGGTACACTAGTGTGCCACAGCACACCGATTGGAAAACTCTGCGCTAGATCAACAAACTTAAGCAGTGATGAGCTTGTGTAATATATTGCCTGATCAACAAATTGACAGCCGGAAGATCAGGTGCAAATGACTCATGCATAGGCACAGGAAATGTGTGGGTGTTAACATGGGCTTGAAAACAAAAACAGGATATTGCCTTGAACTGTTTGAACTGACCTTCAATAGTCAGAAGACAGGTCTAAGTGACAACACATAGGCACAGAAAATGTGTGTGGAGGTGTGTCTACAGGAAAACTGTGTAGATGTCACAATCAAAGAGGCGTGGCCCTGTTGAGTTAGAGAGTTATAAAAACTCTTAGAAATTTAGGTTAAGCCAGATCACTCGCCATCAGAACTCCCGAAGACTCCTGTGTATGTGCATTACTGATGACTTAGATGTGGAGTACCTCTTCATTCTCTTTACTCCCAGGTCAACTCTGACCCGGAGTGGTAGTACCTAACCTGTTTGCCATCGGAAGGATGTGACACAAGGTTGCAAGTATGGAGCATACAATGAGGGTTGATAACGGTATTCAGTAGTAATGAGTCTGCAAGACTAGCCTGCTAACTCTTACACCACAATGGGATGCTTTAGATATTTGCCTAACCTGTTTACCACGGAAAGGGTGTGATACAAGGTTGCAAGTATGGAGTATCCAGTATGGGTCGAAAACGGTTAGTAGTAAGATCTGCAAGACTAGCTTGTAAGCAACATGAGGTCCATGCTCCGGATTAAACAAAGTTTAGTAAATAACTAGAAAAATGAATCGATTTTCCTGTATTAGTAACACACAAAAAATTTAATATCAAAATATATTTTATATAGATAGATTATTATAAAAAAAAGTAAATCATTGGGGCGGCCTAATGTCGGTATCAGCCAAACAGCGAGGTTGTCTATCCCCTTTTCAAAGAGATTGTTTTAGCGTCTGAGGTGGTACCTACCATCAGCTCTGAACTTTACTGCACAGATCCCTGTGCTACTCATACACTGAGTTGGTGAGGGTCGGTATTGAACCCGGAATCTTGTGGTTCCTAGTCAAACGCTCTACTGACTGGGGTAGATTATTATACATTATATATCATTATTATTATTGTTAGGAAGAAATGGAAAAAAATCCGACAGTATGTGGAAAAATAATAAATAAATGTGAAAAACGAGTTACAAAGATGATTTATTAATATTTGAAAATTTAGTTGAAATTTTTAAAAGTCTTGATCATCAAATTTATATTAGATATATCTTATTATAATGGAGATGGTGTTTGTCTGTAACCAAAACTATATCACTACTCAAGTCACAATTCCCTTAGTTATTACCGTCACATTCTCCATGATTTTATTTTTATTTAAGCCTCAATTATTAATAAAATTGTTTTACATTATTAATACTGTTAACCATATCTACATACTAATAACAAGCTATTGTATTTATATATACAGCAAAATAGTGGTTTACAGTGTGAATGGGAAGGCTAATTTGCATATTGATATTAGAAATTTGATTTTAGTAAATATGCGCTTAGTATTATTGATTTCTAATAGATAAGCAAAAATCTCGGGGATAAATCTTAAAAGAAATCTATTAACAAGAAGAAATAACTGTAATTTTATTCTTTACTTCCTATTTTACCTAAATAGTTAAATTAGGAAAATTTAGCAATAAAAGACGGAAGTGATGGAAGCGTAAGTTTCAATTGTTCTATTTTTTTTATCATATCTCCCTCTGTTTCAAATCTTTTTATTTTCATTCTTATTTAGTTTCATTAACCTTTCTAATTTAATATAATATTTTATTACATTAAAACTTAAATACTTGCACCCGTAGGGTGCATATATTTGCTAGTATATTTAAAATGTTTTAAAAGTCAACTAAATTTCCAAATATTAATTTTCATAACTCTTATTTTTCACATTTATTTACTATTTTTCTACATTATTATTAATTATTGTTATACACACACACACACACACATATATATATGTACAAGTACACACATATTTCTAATGGCTATCTGACGAAACTGGGCACATTTATGGAGTTACCATCCGAAATAAATTTATAATAGCCAAATGATGGTTTGTTGAGTTTTTCTTTCTTATTGAAAGTGTATAATATATATATATATATATATATATATATATATATATAGTTTCTATGCTTTTAGATGCTTCTAAAATAAAAATGAATTGAACAAAACAAAATATAGAAAGACAAAGTCACCATATATGGTCCCCTCAAAAATTAACAAAAGAGAAAAATTTTAAAAATTTTAACAAAAGAGAAAATTAAAAGAATTTAAAAAATTAAAAGAATTTAACAAAAGAGAAAAATTAAAAGAATTTTAAAAATTAAAAGAATTTAACAAAAACAAATTTTTTTTAAATTAGAAAATTGACTCATTAAGCCAATTTTTGTCCACTGAATGAACTCATTTTTTTTTTTTTTACACTGTATTTGTAACCAGTAATGTTTTTGTTTTTTTTAAAGTTTTATTGTATTATTTGGATTATTCAGACTATAATCCTCATCTTTATTGTTATCTGAAAAATGTTTCGGCCTATGTGCCCACCAACCTTCTTCAGGTGTCTCTTGTCAGACTCGAGAACCTTCTTGTCAAACTCAGTTCCCGACTTCAAAGAGAAGGTTCCCACGTCCAAACAGGTTTGAAAGTTTGGTAAAAATACCTGAAGAAGGACGGAGAGCACATCGGCCAAAACGTTGTGGCAGGTAACAATAAAGATGAAGACAACAGTCTAAATAAACCAAATAATAAAAATTATCAAGTCTCATCTCAAAAATTCAGAGAAATAAGAATTTTATTATTCCGTGTCATGAAGTATTTACTCAATACTGTATTTGCTTTTTCATAAATATCTAAATTTGTGGATTTCAGTCACTGCCAGGCTTCTGGTTCTATTTTTAATTCTTTATTCCCAAATATGATATGTCACTAAGACAGATATGAGTGACAATTCAACTTTGATTAGTAAAATTTTTTTTTTTTTAATTTGAAAAAAAAAGTTTTAAAAAAAAAAAAAAAAAAAAAAAGTTAGAAAAAAAAAAAGTTTGAAAAAAAAAATTTTTTAATTTAATGAAAAAAAAATGCAATTTCTCTAATGCATGCATGCATGCATGCAAAAAAAAATGATCTGTCATATAATAATTGTTACATTTGCATACAAAATTTAATCCACTTAATATAACAACTATTAAGGGATAGATGTAATATATCATGCAACCTCTGTCCCATAATAGTTGTTGCATGTGTATTTAAATTTTATACAGTAAATGTAACAACTATTATGGGACAGAGGTAGTAAATAATGAAAATTACGATATCTGTCCCATAACAGTTGTTACATCTGCATGTACATTTTATACAGTAAATGTCACAACTATTATGGACAGTGGTAATGAATAATGAAAATCCCTATATCTGTCCCATAATAGTTGTTACAATTATATATAAATTTTATACAATAAATGTATCAACTATTATGGGACAGATGTTATAAAAATGAAAATTACTATATCTGGCCCATAATAATTGTTACAACTGCATATAAATTTTATACAACAAATGTATCAACTATTATGGGACAGATATAGTTTTACCAACTTTTGGTCTTGGTTTTTTTTTTTTTTTTTTTTTGAGAATTCACAAAAAAAAAAAAAGAAAGAAAAAAAAAGAAAAAAAAAAGCATGAAATCAGAAAGTTTCTAGCAAGACCTGAATCCATATTCCTCACCATGGAAACTTGCTTTTCATGGACATCATTTTAGCCATTTCAATCATTGAAACATTAATGATTAAGCAGACCTCCAATCTAGTTTTTTTCACCAACCCTGATTATTCTCTACACAAACTTTGTTATGTTACCAGATAATCTATATATTAATATACTTGTTCCTTAATCTTCCAACCATATTCATCTTGCAATACCCTCTGGTTAAAAATCAGACCACCCAAATCATCAAGATGAAATCCAAAAATATAAATCCTGAGTATCTGGTGTTGCTTATCTGCAGAATTCTTATTTCTTATGAGTGTCATTACCTCAGCTAAATACTGAACCATTCCATTTTTATTTATATCAAACATTCCCTTTCTTAGGGAAATTTGTATTTTTTTTTTTAAATTTTAATTGCTTAGCAAACTCCTTTTTCCCTAATCTCAATTATCTACCCAGAGCTGAATGTGTGACCCAACAAGTTATGTTTTGTCTAGTATATATATATATATATATATATATATATATATACAATGGTATATACAGGAATAACCTACTCGAGTTAAATTCACTCTACTTATGTATTGAGCACTTCACATTTGTTATATTGCTGTCTTATCATTGTGAAACTTGTATCAACTAATTGAGACCAATTTCACCGGTAAGTCACCACTTTCATATAATATAATATATATATATATATATATATATATATATATATATATATATATATATATATATATATATATGCCCTATAATTTGGTTACATTTAGTACATGAAATTTATATACAAATATAACAATTATCATGGAATTGAGGTAGTAAAATTGGGCACATCTTATTCACCACCCAACAATTCATAGTTATGGATTATTGAACATTGATTTATAACCAAAAATCCAAGGGGAGGGAATAAATCAGTAAGTAGCACATGAGATAAAAAGTGAAGGAAAGTAAGATGTTTTTAACAACATACATTTTTATGATTGGACTTGTTTTGTTAAAAAAATATTGTAGACTTTAATTTAGTTTGATTTGAAAGCCAGGTAAGCATGGGATTGGTGATTGTCAAAATTGTCATGTCTTCAGGAACCGGGATAAACTGTTAGGCTTATAAATTGTTGGCAATGTAGCATGTCCTGTTGTAAAAAAAGCTTCGGACCAAGTATCCAAGAAACTTTTTTTAAAATCTTACAGTGAAATCCTAATGCAAAAAAAAATCATCTGTTGTTTGTAAACAAACAACCGGGAGTTTACGGTAAAAAGCAAAAGGTGTTCTTTTCAAAATTGGATACTTGGTCGAAAGCTTCTATAAAAGAATTTTAAAAAGCAATCCAAAATTCATGTATTAAAAAATTAAAAGAATTTTTTTAGACAAATTAGAATCACATCAATAGAAAATTTAAAATTTTTTTTTTCGACAGATTAGAATCACATCAATAGAAAATTTTTAAAAATTTTTTCTTCGACAGATTAGAATCACATCAATAGAAAATTTAAAAAATTTTTTTCCACAGATTAGAATCACATCAATAGAAAATTTAAAAAATTTTTTTCCACAGATTAGAATCACATCAATAGAAAATTAAAAAAAATTTTTTCCACAGATTAGAATCACATCAATAGAAAATTTTTAATTTTTTTTTCGACAGATTAGAATCACATCAATAGAAAAAAAAATCCTTTATTATATTTTGGGGTATCACTTTTCGGGTGGGCACTTGTGTTGAATATCAGTACCCGTGATGTACACAAGGTACCCTGTATAAGAAAGAAGTCCAAATAACCATAACAGGAGATGGAAGAAAGAACCACACATATAGCCGGCAGCACCAAGGGTAGACAGGCCCATCTGATGACGTAGTTTGAGAATATTGAATATGAATATCGAAGTACCCAGGGTAAGGTTCAATCCTGCCACAAGGAACACAGCTGGAAAAAATAAATAAAGAAATTAGTTATTTCATGTTGTTGTTAATTCAATAGGAATTTAAGTTTTAAAAACTTTAAACACATTTTAATATTAAGGACACATTTTTATATTAAAATCATTTTTATTTAATCAGAAGAGAAATGCAGATATGTTTATTTAAATGAAAATAGTTTTTATTTACAAAATATTTTTTATGTTTATTTAAATAAAAGGATGTTGGCACTAAGTAACCAATAATTTTTTTTTTCATTAAAATCGAAAACTATTTTAGTATAAAAACATTCCTTTGGGTTGTAAATATATATGAACAAACTTTTAAAAAATCTTATAGTGAAATTCTAATGCAACCGAGAGTTTAAGATGAAAAGCAAAAGGTGTTCCTTTCAAAACAGCTCCCAGCTGGGGTGCTTATTGGTTACTTGGTTCGGTTGGCTTTTAAGCTAGCATAATATAAAATCAATCAGCCCTGGGAATGGATTCACTGAAACTTCGGCGTCTGGCAACTGACCTGGTAAACGCTCATAAGGTCATTAATCATCTTAACAACAGCAACCTTGAGCACCTTTTTGGTCTCCATCTTTCCAACACACGTGGGAATGCCTACAAAGTCAGAAAACAGCACTGCTCACGTGACTTTCGGAAACATTTTTTCACGCTCAGAATTGCGGAGACATGGAATAAACTGGCCGCGTCTGTTGTAGGCTGCCGAAGCAGAGTCTTTCAAAGCCTCCATGCTTCCTGTGGTCCGCCGACACTATACCTGATGCCACTCTCCACATACATATGCACACACAGACATGCATATTACTACTGTATACTGTTCATGTTCCTGACACTACATTATTTTGTGTACTTGACATGAGACTTTGATGAGTTGTGGTGCACCTGAGCACTGTACACAATAAATTTCATTATTATTTTTGAAAAAGCAGTACTAATACAAACAACTTGTTTTTTTGTAAATATGTCTGAAAATATGAACATTTTTTTAGAACTTACTTTCATAAGCCATTGTTGTGAGTTCAGTTGATCCATGAGAAGTCATACCAACGCCAACTGCAGATGCAAGGTACGAGTTTCGACACCAAGATAAAAATCCTGAAAAATAGAAATTGTAAAAAATTCTTTAAAATTGTGGCCGACCGGAAGTTCTTACTTCAACAAACAAAAATCAAATGACAAAAATAAATAGTTTGCGCATGGGATTGCACACCCTAGTATAAGAGAAAAATTAAAATAAAAATCTGTACAATTTCAACCAATCAGAGACGTTCGCACCTAAAAGGAAATCTATCAAATAGACCTCTTTTTGGAGCCTACTGAAATACTATATATAGCCAAATTTTCATATTCCAAGCAGAAAGAAATCATTTATCTAAGAAAATCCACGCCATTTTAAAGTAAGACCAAACTCATGCAATTTTAAGAAGGTAGGAACTAATATCTATCTGTCTATCTCTTTTCATCAACCTTTTACGAGATCTGCAGTACATTGTGCTACTGACTGCCGTGTGACTTTGAACTCTTACCCTTTCTTTCTCACCTCATAGCTTATAACATATTTTCTCACGTGTTATAAAAAACTAAAAATACAAAATTACCTTTTTGTATACTAGATAACCTAAGGAACTTTGCTCGGTATTATGCATTACCTTTTGTAAAATCGTTACTCAATACAAGTTGTTTTATTTAATATTGAGTTTTTGTTATTTATGCCTTGTGCTTGATTGTTTTATGGTGTTTTTAAATGTTTGAATATTTTATTGGTTATTGACTTCAAACTGGTGACCTTTATACAAAGACTTCAAACAGCCCTTACATACATCCACCATAAAATCATTCATTTTAATGAAGGGTATTACAAGGATAGACATGTGAGTTGTGATAAAAAGCAACGGAAATAAGATGAAAGAGATACTAGTTGAAAAAATGCCTAATAGTAAAAATGAAATGTGGAAAACCACAAAATTTACTTATACATCTTATTATAATGGAGATTGTGTGTTTGCCTGTCTGTAATCAAAACTATATCACTACTCAAGTCACAATTCCCTTTGTTATTTATGTCACATTCTCCATGATTTTATCTTTATTTAAATCTCAGTTATTAATAAAATTGTTTTACATTATACAGATGTCTGCAGGAGAGTCATGAGGATATGCCATATTGACACATACACATGGGAGGTAGATACAAAAAAATAGAGTGGTCTGGCGCCTTAACATTAAGCCAGGCACAGTGAGGAGTGAGGCGGAGAGGGGAGTAACCTCGATAGAAAAGAGAGCCAGAAAGAGGGAGAAAAGACAGCAGCCCCAGAAAGCATCACGGTTTGTGTGCATTCAGTGCACCAAAGACTGTCACTCAAGAATTGGCCTGCAGAGTCTCTTGCGCAGATGCAGATAAATTTTTTTTTTTTGGACACTACTCCATTGTCCTGAGTGGAGGGAAAGGTGCCAACAAACACAGTATTAATAATTCATATTTAAAAGTATATATATTAGTACGCAATTAAATAAAATAGGTTTTGCCTTAGATTTGGGTTTATTCTATTTTTCATGTATTAGAAATAACAAAAACACTAAGAGTGGTTGAGTCCATAATTTTTGCCATTATAATGGAGATTGTGTGTTTGTCTGTCTGTAACTACTCAAGTCACAATTCCCTTAATTATCTACATCACATTCTCTATGATTTTATCTTTATTTAAACCTCAATTATTAATAAAATTGTTTTACATTATTAATACTCTTGACCATATCTATATACTAATAGCATGCAATTGTACTTATATATACAACAAAATAGCGGTTTACAGTGTGAACGAGATGGCTAATTTGCATATTGATATTAAAAATTTGATTTTAATAAATATGTGCTTGGTATTATTGATTTTTTATTGTTTGGTTTTATCTTAATGAAAAGGAACAAAACTCTCTTCAATAAATCTTAAAAGAAATTCATTAACAAGAAGAAATAAAGGTCATTCTATTCTTTATGTCCTACATTTACTTGTAGCAAGATTGGGATTATCCTGAGCAAGAACTACTATTAGAAAAGAGAGGAAGAAGAAATAAGAGATAGTAAATGTTTTTAAAAAAATAGTGATGAGCACAAAAATGGTTTGTCATGATTTTGACCGGGGCATGACCCCCCAAAGGGAGAATTGAATGTCAACCGGAAGTTTCGGGTGTTGACCGGAACCGGAAGTGACGTGGAACGACGAAGAAAAATACCAGCCTCTTTTTGCTTTCGGACGCGTAGAGTACGGACCGGACCTCTGGTCTTAGTGTGGGATCACGGTAATTTAACAGTGTCCTCTCTCTCTTTCTCTCAGCCTTTCCTCCTCTCCGACACAGCCCACGAGACTAGCCCTGGAAATAAAAGCTAAGCAGCTTGTGACGATATATTTCTCGCGTTGTACTTTTTTATCAACAAATTGACCGCCACGTGCCGAACACCTTTTTAGTGTCGTGAATTTGGAGACACGTTGACAAGACCCACTATACAACATATAACGCTATTAGAATGTTACGTACATCCGTTTTGGTACGGTGAATATACCGCCACGTTACATACTTTACGTTCCTACGTTCATATTTAAAAGAATGTTTTGATAACTTACCATTTTCATTTGCAAGTCTCACTCCCTACAAAAGAGAAGAAAAAAAATGAAAGGAAATTCAACAAAGATTTTAACCAACTTCAATTAAAATCAAAATGTAATGATCTGTGTATTGATTGTAACTACTTATCTATTGTTCGTCTGTGTCACATTTTAGTTATGAATATACATTCCGCTGTTTTTATAAAACTAAAAGCTTTATTAAAGAGAGCACACAGAGAGAGAAAAAGATTTTAAATATGGGCAATTCCATGTCAAATCATCCAGAAAAAAGTAAAATTGTCACCCCCCCCCTTCAATTTTCTGAAATTTGAGCTTCCAATCCCGAAAATTGGTGGAGTTATGTCGATTTTTAGCTCTCCAAATTTGGTGGAGTTCATGAAAAATCGCGACTTTTTGTAATCTATTTTTGTCTGTAAAATGAGTTCTAGAGCTTCCTTACTCCTAAAAATTGGTTTATAAAAGCATTTTTGCCCGAAGAATCCAAAAATGTTATCGAAAAAATCTTAAAATTAATCAATTTTAAGTCATTGATGATTTCTGATCTTTTCCTAGCAAGATCAATATCCTGATGTGGCACTGCATCTATGACAAAGATTTTTTTCTATTATTATTTCAAATCTATTGAACATTATTTGTACCAAAGAGATAGTTTAGTTTTGGCTCAAAACTAACTTTAACATAGAACACACCTGTACAAAATTTCAGAAAAATTGAAGACAGTGGGTGACATGGCCTGAATGATTTGACATGGAATTACCCATATGCGAGGGTGAAAAAAAAAGAGAAGGTATAGCAGCACCCTGATGATTCTTCTGGTAGAAATTCAACAAGATTTGACTGATGTCTCAAATTTTTCAAAAAATTATTTTTTTGAACACTTCTAAATTCTCTGTATTTTGACCTTTTTACTTCAAATATCAAACATTTTGCCTTGAAGAAAGACGTTTTCTTAGTATACGTAAATATTTTATATTTTTCTATTATTATTATTTTATTTTATATTTAAAATAAAAATAAATAGAATACAATGTGTACATGAACAAACTCTCGGCCAAAACACGTGTTGGCATTTTATTAAACCATTTTTATCTATTCAACATTTTCTTTCCTTTATTTATTTATCCTTTTAACATTATATATATATATATATATATATATATATATATATATATATATATACATATATATATATATATATATATATATTATACTAAAGCTGAGCAAATACAACTTTGCCAGCTAAAGGCTTTTTTTCTATGTATACTAATAGTATAAAAACTATCTCAAAATATTATCTTATCATAAATCTAATCATTGTTTGAAAAAAATCCCACTTCATTTGCTTCTAATTATCGTAATTTACAATTAAATCAAAGACCGACCAATCTCTGTCATAAGTATAGTTTATTTCTCTCCCCCTCTCTCAATACATGTAGAATAGAGGATAGAATGAGGAGAGAAAAACATTACTGTGCTTGAAAAAAATTACTGACTGATGACTGATTTTACCCCTTCTCTCTCTATGTGTATATATATATATATATATATATATATCTTTTTAAGGTAAACATAATGAGCCTAAAATGCTGTTTTGACAAAATTACTTTAGCACCCCCTACAGAAAATAATTTATCAAAAATCAGGGAATTATCGGATTTTAATGAAATTTTCAGTGTTTATTTATCAATGAATGATTTTTATAATGCATTATTTATTTTATTTCAAAACTTTCTCATTTTTTTCAGGTCACTTAATTTTGACCCCCTCCCCTCTTATGTTGGGGGTGTAACATTTTTGCGAGTTGGTCATTTTCTGTACTAATTAAAGTATAAATAAAAAGATAAAAGACTAAAGTTATGAATAGAAACAACAAAAAAAAATTTTACAGTGGCTTTTCTATGAGAAAATAAGTACCGAAAATCGAAAAATAAAATATAAAAAAACAATAAATAATCAATTTTTGGAGATTTCCTTTTTACTCATTTCAATAATTATTTAATTATCTTATAAAAGAAAAAATTATACATCGATATTTTTTCTGCTTAAAAAGGGGGTTAAATTTTCAATAGTTTTTCTTCAAAACTTATTACTTTTTGTATCTAAAATAAGGTTTGCATTAGATAGATATTTATTTCTAGAAACTAAAAATATAACATTTTAAACTTAACATCAGGGTTTTCATATTTTAAATGAATTTTATATATTCATAGCAACAAATATTTTTCTTTTCTTTTTTTAATGATGGTCATTATGTTACTACTTATCATTTTAGACAAAGTTTGACCTTAAATAATTGATTTAATTAATTTTAATTTGTTTTTAAAACAAAAGATCTGTCGCAAGCAGACGAATTATGGGCCATCCTACTATTATCTTATAAAAGAAAAAATATACATCAATATTTGTTCTGTTCAAGAGGAAGGGGTCCTAAATTTTCAATATAGTGTTTCTAAAAAAATTATTAGATAACAATAATAAACTAAATTAGTTATTAAATAGATATTTGTTTTTAGAATCGAAAAAATAGGAAATTTGAAACTTAAAATTAGGCGTTTCATATTATAAATGAATATTAATTTACCATAGCAGAAATACCTAATTAAGTCAGAAAGTTTTGAAATAAAATAACTGATGCATTATAAAATTTATTTATTGATAAATCAACACAGGGAATTTTCCAATTTTAATGAAATTTTCTGAGTTGAATATGTATTAGAGAAAGAGTAAAATCAAGTATGTGGGAAAGAGGGAGAGGATAAAGTATGTGAAGCGATAGAGGAATGAGGGAATACAGTAGTGAAAGGATTGAGAGAGGGGGGAGAAGGTAAATACGTATTAGAGAAAGAGTAAAATCAAGTATGTGGGAAAGAGGGAGAGGATAAAGTATGTGAAGCGATAGAGGAATGAGGGAATACAGTAGTGAAAGGATTGAGAGAGGGGGGAGAAGGTAAATACGTATTAGAGAAGAGTAAAATCAAGTATGTGGGAAAGAGGGAGAGGATAAAGTATGTGAAGCGATAGAGGAATGAGGGAATACAGTAGTGAAAGGATTGAGAGAGGGGGGAGAAGGTAAATACGTATTAGAGAAAGAGTAAAATCAAGTATGTGGGAAAGAGGGAGAGGATAAAGTATGTGAAGCGATAGAGGAATGAGGGAATACAGTAGTGAAAGGATTGAGAGAGGGGGAGAAGGTAAATACGTATTAGAGAAAGAGTAAAATCAAGTATGTGGGAAAGAGGGAGAGGATAAAGTATGTGAAGCGATAGAGGAATGAGGGAATACAGTAGTGAAAGGATTGAGAGAGGGGGGAGAAGGTAAATACGTATTAGAGAAAGAGTAAAATCAAGTAAATTTAAAGATCTTATAATGCTTTGTGCTTTTATAAGCCAGTTTATAAAGTGTGTGGGAAAGAGGGAGAGGATGAAGTATGTGAAGGGAGAGAGGGAAAGGATGAAGTATGTGAAGCGATAGAGGAGAGAGGGAAAACAGCAGTGAAGGGATTGAGACAGGAGGAGAAGTTGAAAGATTAACAATGAAAAAATTCCAAGATTTACCCATGCAGCATTTGAAAGTTGCTGGTCCGCAGGGTCGTCTTCTGGATCTTGGCCAATTCCATGGCGGTTCAGCAAAGCCGAGTGGGTGAATATTTCCTGAGATTGTGGGTAGAATGATGCAGGCCATGATTTGTTTGGGAGGGCCGAGGCACTGGGAATGACCTTCCAGATGGGCCGGCTGATAGAAGGACCGGATCTGTGAGCAGAGTTATGGATTAAAGACAAAGACGGGAGCACTGTTGTGGTCGATTTGGTGAAGTGGGACTGTGAGAGCAACACTTGCATTTTCTGCTGGCGCTGCAGGTGCATCAGCAGACGTACGGGCTGCATCCTAGCGCATAGATTCTGAAAATAAATAGACAAGTATAGCGTTAGGTTTTTACATGTTATTATGATGGATATTCTGTTTATTTCTGTCTGTAACCAAAAAATATATCATTACTCAAGTCATAATTCCCTTAGTCATTAACGTCACATTCTCCATGATTTTATCTTTATTTAAACCTCAATTATTAATAAAATTGTTTTACATTATTAATACTGTTGACCAGATCTAATAAGAAAAAAAGAAATCCATTAACAAGAAATAACTGTAATTTCATATGACAGACAAGGTTTGTGTTGTGTTGTCAGCTACCAAAACCATTACAGTCACTCAGGCATAAATCATGGGGTACAAAGGTAAACATGGGAAAATAACATGCAAACACTTTAGCATCTTTTTTAACACAGGCATCAGGTTTTATTCCTTTAATATGCCAGCATGGGTGGTCCAGTAAGAGAGAGAAAGACTGACTAATTTTTTCTAATATGCCTACTTCATTCTAACATCCCTGGCACCTCATGGGACGTGACTTAGAATTGACCTTGCCTTTTCATGGGTTGCTCCTCTTCTGCCAACCTCAAACTCTCAGTCACTCTTTTACATCAGCCTCTAGAGTTTTTCCTTCACCCAGAAAATTCAAAGTTTCTGGTTTTATCTATTTATTTTGGCCTAATTGCTAGTAGTCATTCACCCATGACTAGCTGACAGGGAGGTGAGTGCTCTGACCTGATTCCTTCATGGATCAATTTTTCAAAAATATCAATTCATAGCTCCATTAGAAACTACTGCCAAGGCAAGCCTAAGTGTGGCATAGTCACTACCAAGACCATTTATGCCATGAGGTTATTCAGGTATAAGAGGTACACAAACAGATATAGAAAACAACACTCAAACAATTCAGTATTTTTCAATTCAAGCATTAGGTCTTATTCCTTTAATGCACCAGCATGGGTGGTCTGGTAAGAGAGAAAAAGACTGGCTAATTTTTTCTATTCATATGGCCACTTCATTCTAATATCCCCAGCTCCTCATAGGATGTGACTTTGAACTGACCTCGCCTCTTCGTGGGTCACCCCTCTTCAGCCAACTTCAAACTCTCAGTCACTCTTTTACTTCAGCCTCTACAGTTTTTCCTTTGCCCAGAAAATTTGAAGATTCAACTCAAGCAATCAGGTTTTATTCCTTTAATACACCAGCATGGATGGTCCAGTAAGAGAGAGAAAGACTGTCTAATTTTTTCTATTGATATAGCCACTACATTCTAACATCACCAACTCTTCATGGGACTGGCTGTCAACTCGACCTCCACTCCTTGTCAGTCGCCCCTATTCTGACTGCTTCAAACTCTGAATCACTCTTTCACTTCTGCCTCTGGTGGCAGGGGTGGGGGGTGGCTATCTGTTTCCAGTTCCAGTACTTTTCAAATCCCCTGTTACCCCTCAGAAAGTTCTACTTTGCCCAGAAAATTCAGAGCTTCCAGTTTATCTATTGATTTTGGTCTAATTACTAGTCGCCCGGGGCATTAGAATACACCGACTGCACCTCTGCAGAGGGGCAAGACTCCCCCAATGGGGCCACCTGTTGGCCATGGGTGGCAACCTGGGATGCTTAAGAATGGAACCCAGGTGGATGAGCTGTCCATGGCATGCAACACTCCACTTAAAATAGATAGGCGGTCAGAGAGTCCCACTCCGATCAATCGGCTTGTCATGTCAAGCCCTAGCACCTATATGATTGCCCTTCCCCTATTGCCCTTATAGGAAGCTCCAACCCTTTTTATCATATGAGTGCTAGAAGGTGGTGGCTGAGGGTATTCATGTTCTGGGAATGATGTTAAACTCTATCTGATGGTGAGGTTCCAGTTTTGGAAGTTTGGGGAATGTGGAGCAGCCCTTCATCACCATTGCTCTGTGGTCCACTCTGACCCAGAGTGGTAGTACCTGTCTATGGGTTAAATAGAAAAATGTGTTTATAAAAAAAAAATGAGTATCTATTAAGAATGAATTTAATTCAAAACTTTGTCGGCATTAAATGACCCCCCGAGTTTGATATGCCGTAAAACAAAAACCAAACCAAATCTAAATACTAGTATTTTATTTACCTGTGACTAGCTAACCTAAAAGCAAGTGCTCTGACCTGACTCACTCAGGGGTCAATTTCAAAAGGTTGCACCAGACTCTCTGTCTCCTAAAAACATTCTTTTCTTTTTCCCACGAATTTAGGTTCCCATTTTTTACATTTTTTTTATTCCCACTTTACCACACAGATCCAATCTGTGTTACTCAGGCACCTAGTTGGTGGAGCTGCTATCGAACGTGGAACCTTGTGGTTCTGAGACGGGTGCTCTAGCAACTGAGCTAAACCAGACATAATTGATAATCTAAAACTACTTATTGCAAAGGCTTATTTTGGAAACATAATTTTAACATGCATACCAAAGTGCACACCTCTTAATGTTAACAGGGAAGAAATAGTATGTTTCAATCATTGTCAGTAACCAGTCACTGACAGGTTATTGTAATAAAAGTCACAAATTGTCTTTTTGGTTTGGTTTGGTTTGTTTTACGGCATATCAACCTCTGTGGGTCATTTAATGCCGATAAAGTTTTGAAATAAATCAATTTTTAATGGATAATACAATTTTTTTATAAATACATTTTTCTATTTAACCCATAGATGGGACCCTAACAGGTACTACCACTCTGGGTCAGAGTGGACCAGGGAGCAATGGTGATGAAGGGGTGCTCCACATTCCCCAAACCTCCAGAACTGGAACCTCACCATCAGATAGAGTTTAACATCATTCCCAGGACATGTAGACCCGCAGCCACCACCTTCTAGCACCCATATGATAAAAAGGGGTTGGGGCTTGCCATAAGGGCAATAGGGTTGGGAAAATCATATAGGTGCTAGGGCTTGACGTGACCAGCAGATTGATCGGAGGGGGCCTCTCCGACCACCCGTCTAGCCCAAGAAAGGGCCAAAGTGGAGTATTGCATGTCAGGAACTGCTCATCCACCTGGGCTCTATCCTTAAGCATCACGGGACGCCACCCACGGCCAACAGGTGGCCCCATTGGGGGAGTCTTACCCCTCTGCAGAGGTGCAGTCGGTGCATTCTAACGCCCCAGATGACAGGGCGGAAATTGTCTTTTTATTTCTTTTTTTGTAGAGAGGGTGTAAAATAGCAACAAACTTCTGGCTGTCCAATAATAGTTGTTGCATTTGCCTATAAATTTCATACAATAAATGTAACAATTAGTATGGGAAAATGAACTACTACCTCTGTCCCATAATAGTTGTTGCATTTGCCAATAAATTCTATACTATAACTGTAACAATTACTATGGGACACTCACAAACAAGCTATTACCTCTGTCCCATAATTTTCAAATTAACATATATATTTGATCCACTAAATGTAAGTATAGGTCAGAGGTAGCAATTTTTTCGTGAGCTGGTTGAACATGGCAGTGTTATTAATTTTTCTTAAAATTTGTTTAATGTTCATGTGAGGGGGGGGGTAAAAAAATGTGTGAAATTTTGACCCTACCTAACTAAATATATTTTTAACACGGCTTGTATTTTGAAGCAAATTAACGTTTCATTCATTTCTAACTTGGTAAATGTAGCATTAATATTTTTTTAACACATTTCATATAAAATTGATAAATATTTGAAAAAAAAATTTTTAAATTAAAAAATAAAATAAAAGTGTGCAAAGGGTCCAACCGATGAAAGATTTACTAGAATAAATGTGTTGAATGTTAAGAAGACTATTTTGAAGGAAATTAATGTTTCATTCATTGTTCATTTCTGTCTTAATAAATACAGCTTCAGTCTTGATACTTCTTGAACACACCTTGTGTTTTGAAGAAAATTAATGTTTCTTTTATTGTTAATTTCTGTCTTCTGAAGTACAGCTTCAGTCTTTATGATTTTTAACACACCTCATATTTTGATGAAAATTAATTAATGGTTCATTTTCCTTGGTAAATACAGCTTATACTATTATTATTTACTCCTTTTGAGTTTTCACATCAGCAATAGCTGATGGTCTTTCACTGGAGTCTGAGTGACAGCAAGTCTCCTCAGGTCTCCAGGACTCTTCTGAGTATTCTTGCAGATTGCAGCAGTGCAGTGTTCTTAATGGTTTCAATCCTTCCTCTGATTTCCAGACTTTCCAAACCCTTTTCCTATCCTTTTGGGACTGTTCCAAGTGCACCAACTACAATTGGTATCACTTTGACTTTCATATTCCGTAACTTTTTCAGTTCTCTGGCAAGGTCCAGATATTTGTCCATTTTTTCATTTTCCTTTAGCTTCACCCTGTGATCTGCTGGCACTGCAAAATCCACCAGTTGACAAGTTCTTCCTTTTTTGTTTATCAACACTAGGTCTGGTCTTCTTGCTGGGATAAGGTGATCCGTTTTTATTTTCAAAGTCCCAGAGAAAATATTATTATTATTATTATTATTATTGTAGGCCAGAAATAGCCATAAACTACTACGACCATTTTTTCACATCTCTTTTCTAATTCTTATAAAACAGGAAAACTCTTGCAAAAGACTTCAAGGAAACTATCTAGTTGTTAGTTTCAAGTGACAGCCGACTTTAAGAAGATCAAAACACAACACCCCGTTCTCTCCACTGAAAAAGATATTCTCCCTGAGAGAACTCGCCTCAGCATTTATTCGTCTCAATGGTCTAACCACCACAGCAGGGTGACAGGGGTGACAGCAGGGTGACAGGGGTGACAGCAATCCCACCACTTGTGATCAGGAGGTTGCGAGTTCAATCTCCGCTACACTCTATGGGACTTGGTATTATCTGCGTTATTCAGACTATTGTCCCCATCTTCATTGTTATTTGCACAACATTTCAGCTGATATGCCCTCCAGCCTTCTTCAGGTATTTCTTCTCGGACTCGGGAACCTTCTTTTCGAACTCGGGAACTTTCTTGTCATATTCGGGAGCCATCAAGGAACTTTGAACCTAACCCTTTATTTAATCCACGGAGGTATCCTGTTCTCATTCCGGTAACCATAGCTGGGGTAGGAGTTGTGTTAATTATTTTGAAGAAGGCCGGAGGGCATATCGTCCGAAATTATGTACAAATAACAATGAAGATGGGGACAATAGTCCAAATAATGCAGATAATACTAATCATCAAGCGTCATCTCAAACATTCAGAGAAATAGTCTATAGGACTTGTTTGATAGTTAAACAAAAAAGAAAAGAATAAAAGATTCTTAGAATAACAGAATAGAAGAATTCTTTTTCATTTTATTGCATTTTGTTTTATCATAACTTTATCAGACTCTCTAACTTTTAAAGCAGAGGTTCCCAACCTAAATGCTGTGGCACACTGGTGAGCCAGGAGATGAAGCTATATACACCATAAAAATATAAGCATATATTTGAGGAGACAGGGGTTTCATTTTTTCTTTCTTTATCTTATCGTTGCTTTTTATCATAACTTTATCAGACAAATACTCTCCAAATATACACCTCATATTTTGCAACTTTCGGTAATTCATTGTTTATTTCTATCTTATAAATTCATCTCAAACTCAGGAATTATGGACATCAAGGAAATCTAAAGAAATATGATATTACAGCTTCTATATATATATATATATATATATATATATATATATATATATATATATATATGAATTTAACATACCAAAAAACACTTCAGAAGTGCTTTGACCACTGGAAAACTTGCTGGAATAAGTGTTGGAGTTATCTTGGTACATACATATATATATATATATATATATATATATATAAGATAATCTAATGAGTCAGACGAACCTACTATTAGTTTCGCATAAAGCTCTTCAGGGCTAAAATCTGACTCAGATTTTAGCCCTGAAGAGCTTTATGCGAAACTAATAGTAGGTTCGTCTGACTCATTAGATTATCTTTATTACTTGGCTCTACTTAGGTATCGAGCACTTTTTACATATTAGCTTCTCCTAGTGGTTATATGAATATATATATATATATCTTATATACATATATATACATATAAATTGTTTTTTCTTTTGGCCAAATACTGTAGCAATAGATTATTTTTTGTTGGTACGAATATCTTGGTCCTTTTTTTTTTCAAAAATTTTTTTCTTCATGGTTGATGTTTGGTAGTATATTTTTACAATCAAACTTTCTGCTGGGTTTTTTCTCTCCGCAAGGATCTACCAACACGCTTGGTATATTATATATATATATATATATATATATATATATATATATGAATTTAACATTTTTAGACATTTTTTTTTACATCTCCGGAGGTTAATATGGTCTACAACACTACGGATTTGTCAACAACTACAAATTCTTGAAACTTTACATCTTCTTCAATTGTGCTGTGGACTTTTAACTTACTTTTTGTAGCTGGAATACATCATGAATATTTTTGATACTTTTTATACACTTCTTATATATTTTTACATCAAACTCTTTTGAGTTTTTAATATGGATTATAATGCTTCTGATTTTTTTAAATTAAAAATAAAATTTATTTTATTTTTAACACAGAATACACATTTTTTTTTTAAATTCCAGCATCGAACACTAGCATTCGTTTGTACCTCCTATCTAACGGTTATTTATTCCGTCTTTCATTCATATGTTGCTCTTGATGAAAACCGCTCTATTAAATGGTCGAAACAGATTCTGTCAGCAAACTATAACATCTTTTGTTTTTTCTAAAAATGTTAAATTCATACTGTCGGATTAACTTCCATTTACTTCATATATATATATATATATATGTATGTATATATATATATGTAAAAAAGTAAAGTCAATGGAGTGGCTTATTGTTTGTATCAGCCAGGCAGCGAGGGTGTCTATCCCCTTTTCCTTAGCGCTAGACCAGGGAAATTGTTCATGCGTCTGAGGTGGAGTGCCACACCTACTATCAGCTCCTCACTTTACCACACAGATCTCTGTGCTACTCATACACTGAGTTGGCGAGGGATAGTATCGAACACAAAACCTTGTGGTTCCTAGTCAAACGCTCTACCGACTGAGCTAAACCGGCCCCTTTATATCTATCTAATATTATACTAAAGATGAGATAATCACCTTTTAATGTCTAAAGGCTTTTTTCCAGGTCAGTTTAATTACACAAAAGTTATACTAAATTCTTCCTTAGTTTTAGGATTATGTTTGAAAAAAATTCCATTTTCATTGGTTCTAATTAGTCGTAATTTGCGATTAAGTCAAAAACTGACCAATCCCGGTCATAACTTCTGTATATCACTCTTTTCCTCTTTATGTCTCTCTTGATTACACCCTCGTTAAATGCGTTAGTCTATCTTGAGAATAAAAGAAAGAGGGATTAAGAGAGACATTTAACAACTCACTTGATTCACTCCTGTAGCGAAGAACCCATATGTAATGAAATTCCCTGATCTATTTCAATTTAAATTAGGCCAACCCAATTCGTTAAAAAATCCGTGTTTTTTCAATACAATTTTGAAAAGAATTTACCAAAAACCAGGGAAATATCCGATTTTATTGAAATTTTCAGTGTTGCTTTATCAATGAATGAATTTTATAATGCATTAGTTAGTTTATTTCAAAACTTTCTAATTTTTTCCAGGTCCCTTAACTTTGACAACCCTTGTTTTTGGGGTGCAAAATATTGGTGTGGTATATATGTGATTGATACTAATTTCTGTATAAATAAAAAGACAAAAAGACCGAAGGTCTGAATAAAAGAAAAAAAAGTTTTTTTTAAAGAATCTGCTCAGACAGTAAATAAGTACTGAAAATCGGAAAATAAAATAAAAATAAAAAATAAAAAAATAATTTTGGAAATTTTCATTTACTCATTTTGATAATTATTTTATTTAATTATTATATAAATAAAAAAAAAAAACATATACACCAATATTTCTTCTGTTTAAACTTCAAATACAGTTTTCAACCAAAATATATGGATGATTGATACTAAAGTAAAGTAGTTATTAAAAAATATTTTTTTTAGAATCTAATAATATGACATTTTAAACTTAAAATTTTGCTGCTAATATTTTAAATGAATTTTATATATTAATTTATCATAGCAGATATACTTAGTTTTTAAATAAAATAACTGATGCATTATAGCATTGAGCACCTTTATATACACTTTTCATATTCATTCTCCATTATATTATTTACCAATTCATCCACACGAGCAGGATGTGACACAAGGACAATTTTCTAAGTGGAGTTCAACAGGTTTGAATTAAGAATTTTCCTTCTCTTAGTCTGATTACCAATAAAGAATGAATAAAATAAAACGGTCTCTGGCATAAAATAACCGAACAGGGGTTGACATGCCGTAAAACCCAACCAACCAATCTATTAACCATATATAGGGTGTGTCACAATGTCACAAGTATGGGGGAATCCAAAAAAAGAATGAATAAAACAAAACATGTTCGGCATGAAATAACCCAACAAGGGTTGACATGCCATAAAATCCAACCAACCAAACCTACCCATTCACCACAGGTAGGATATGTCACAATGTCACAAGTATGGGGGCATCCCAAAAAATTGAGTCTTGAATACCCATCAATAATGAATAAAACAAAACGTCTTTAGCATAAAATAACCCAACATGGGATGACATGCCGTAAAATCCAACCAACCAAAGCTGATAAAAAATTTTTTAATAATCAACCTAGACAACTTAAGAGAAAGAAATAAAATTCTGTACATACCATATCTATAAGCAGTGAATCCACAGAACCTGGCGATAAAGTTTTAGTAATCCCAAAAACCAACAAAAAAGACGAGGCAGAAGAGAACAGCAAGAAAAGAATTGCACAATGATTTTTGTATGTGAAATAAATAACAAGTGACAGTTAAAATTAATTGCTAAACACGACCTATTCATCTCCCACAGTTGACATGTGCAAATATCCTTGCACTTCTTTTTTTTTTTTTTTTTTCCAATAATCACAGGAAGGACAAAAAACTCAAAGGAAAAAAAAGAAAAAACTCAAAGAAAAAAAAAGACTAAAAAATAACTAAAAAAAACAAATCAAAGAAAAAAAGAAAAAAAAAGAAAAAAGACTAAAAAATAACTAAAAAAAACAATCAAAGAAAAAAAGAAAAAAAAAGAAAAAAGACTAAAAAAACTATTTTAAAAAAACTCAAAGAAAAAAAAAGAAAAAAAAGAAAAAACTTAAAGAAAAAGAAGAAAAAAGAAAAGACTAAAAAAAAAAAAAAGAAAAGACTAAAAAATAACGAAAAAAACAAATCAAAGAAAAAAATTTTTAAAAATAAAAAAGACTAAAAAAATTTTAAAAATATTTAAAAAAACTCAAAAGAAAAAAACTATGAAAAAACTAAAAAAAACTTAAAGAAAACATTTTTATAAAATAAGAAAAAAACTCAAAGAAAAAAAAGAAAGAAAAAAAGAAAAAGACTAAAAAAAAAACCTAAAAAACTCAAAAGAAAAAAAGACTAAAATAACTAAAAAAAAAAAAAAAGAAAAAAAAAAAAAAGAAAAAAAAAGACTAAAAAAAATAACACACTTAACAGGACATGAACATAAAAAAAACTAAAACAGGTACATGGTAATTTGCTTAAATTTAATATCTTTTTTTTTTCTTTCACTAACTTCATACTCTATTTTTTAAATTCATTTTTTATTTAATTTTTTTATATGAAAAGGTTTTCATGTCATAATTTCTAATCCCGACAAAGAGAATGATGCAGACTTTCCGTTAGTGTTGTTAAATACAGTGCACTAGAAAGACTGAACCAATTTGCCAATGTTAAATCATTTTTTTTATTTTTTATCTTTTTAAATAATTTTCTAAATAAATAGATTGTTAAAAGGTTGTGACCTTTTCTACTCAAAAACCTTTCAATTCTAGAAGGAATGAAATTAAATATTAAGCTTTAGTTTTTTTTGGTTTTTTTTCATTTTTCTTTTTAAAAAGAAAGTAACCTATTTCACCCACGTCTAAAACATAAATGGTTAGTTTTATGGCATCTCAACCTCACTGGGTTATTTAATACTTAAGTCAGAACTTTTGGCTATTTTTTTTTTTTTTTTGCAATTATTTATATTGTTGGTTGGTTTTATAGCATGTCAACTCTCATTGGGTTATCTAATGCCCAAACCCAGTCTTTTTTTTTTTTTTGCAAGCATTTTTACAGTTGGTTGGTTTTATGGCATAGCAACCCTTGTTGGGTTATTTAATGCCAAGTTCAGCCCTTTTTCTTTTCATTTTTCTATTTTAGCAAGCATTTATATGGTTGGTTGGTTGGTTGGTTATTTTACGGCATGCCAAACCTCACTGGATTATTCAATACAGAAGTCAACCCTTTTTTTATTTTTTTATTTTTGCAAGGTGATTTATTGTCAAGCAATTGAATCTCACTGATAAGATAAAGTAAGAAGTCTTCCAAGCTGTAACTGTGTCAGTGCTACTGTATGGCTGCACCACTTGGACTTTAATGAAACACATAGAGAAAACACTAAATGGAAACTACACAAAGATGCTATAAGCTGTCTTGAACAAATCCTGGAAGTGGCACCCCCACAAGAAAACAGCTGTATGGCCACTTACTTCCTATCACACAAACCATCCTGTATGGCTGCACCACTAGGACTCTAATGAAACACTTAGAGAAAAAGTTAGATGGGAACTACAAAAGGATGCTGTATTTTGTCTTTAACGAATCCTGGAAGTGGCACCCCACAAAAGGGCAGTTGTATGACTGCTTACCTCCTATTATGCAAACCATCCGAGTAAGATGAACAAGACATGCTGGACACTACTGGAGAAGTAAGGATAAACTTATCAGTGATATTCTTATTATCATACATTCCAAACATATATATTATACACATATATTATTAAACATTCTACACGTATATTATACACATATATTATTAAATATTCTACACATATATTATACATATATTATTATACATTTTATATGTATATTATACATACTAGCATAACAAAACCGCCCTTCGGGCGGTGTAAAAATAAAATTTTAAAAATATAGCCTGAGCCGAGTGGGATTTAAAATTCAATGTCAGAGGGGTAGTATCCAAGTAAAATTAATAAATGAATTGAAGTAATAAAAAACAACAATGCCAAAATATGCCAAAAACTTTAAAAGGATATTCAACATTTAATGATTTTAGTAATTAAAATCATCAAATTCATTAAAGGAGTAAAAAATAAAAAATTTGAAATAGAAAATTAAGAAAGTTAACTTTACACCAAAGTTTTTCCTGAAATCATATTCAATAATAAAATTAAATTTGGTTTATCAATGAAAAAAACAATCAACTATACAGAATGATTTTTTATTGTTTTGATTATTTCTAAAATCTTTGAAATAAAACAATAAATATTCACCTTATTTATTTTACATTTAACAAACATTTAGCTTTAGTGTAAATAATATTATATATAAAATAAAAAGAGTAATGATACTTAAATCAATATTTAAATGCTAAATAATACCTAATATTAATTATTTTTTTAATCGGAGTAAATAAAAATATCTAATTCATAGATTTATTTTCAACTAAATTTTATTTGGTAAAATTCAGTAAAAATATAAATTCTTTAAAAATTTTCTTCAATAAATAAAATCTTTTGATAAGAGATTCAGTATCAATTTGTCTGTAACTAAAACTATGTTGCTGTAAAATTAATAAATCAAATAAAGTAATAAAAAACAACAATGCCAAAATATGCCAAAAACTTTAAAAGGACATTCAACATTTAATGATTTTAGTAATTAAAATCATCAAATTCATTAAAGGAGTAAAAAATAAACAATTTGAAATAGAAATTAAGAAAGTTAACTTTCTACACAAAAAAATTTTTCCTGAAATAATATTTAATGATAAAATTAAATTTGGTTTATCAATGAATAAATCAATCAACTATACAAAATGATTTTTTATTGTTTTGATTATTTCTAAAAATTTTGAAATAAAAAAAATAAGCATTCACCTTATTTATTTTTCATCTAACAAACATTTAGTTTTAGTGTAAATAAATATTACATGAAATAAAATAGAGTAATGATACTTAAATCAATTTTTAAATGCTAAATAATATTTAATATTAATTTTTTTTTAATCGAAGTAAATAAAAATATCTAATTTGTAGATTTATTTTCAACTAAATTTTATTTGGTAAAAATTCTGTAAAATATAAATTCTTTTAAAATTTTCTTCAATAAATAAAATCTTTTTGATAAGAGATTCAGTATCAATTTGTCTGTAACTAAAAACTATGTTGCTGTAAAATCAATAAATCAAATAAAGTAATAAAAAACAACAATGCTAAAATATGCCAAAAATTTGAAAGGACATTCAACATTTAATGATTTTAGTAATTAAAATCATCAAATTCATTAAAGGAGTAAGAAATAAACAATTTGAAATAGAAATTAAGAAAGTTAACTTTCTACACCAAAGTTTTTCCTGAAATGATATTCAATAATAAAATTAAATTTGGTTTATCAATGAATAAACAATCAACTATACAAAATGATTTTTTATTGTTTTGATTATTTCTAAAATCTTTGAAATAAAACAATAAATATTCACCTTGTTTATTTTACATTTAACAAACATTTAGTTTTAGTGTAAATAAGTATTACATAAATAAAATAGTAATGATACTTAAATCAATTTTTAAATGCTAAATAATACCTAATATTAATTTTTTTTAATCGGAGGAAATAAAAATATCTAATTCATAGATCTATTTTCAACTAAATTTGTTTGGTACACTTATGTAAAATATGAATTTTGTAAAAAAATTTTTCAATAAATAAAATCTTTTGATAATAATTCAGTATCAATTTGTCTGTAACTAAAACTGTCACTGCTTACATGAAAACACTGTCATTGATAAAAATATTATTTGATTAATAATCAATAGATGCATGCAACATTTGATTTGAGGGGGACAGAAGTAAGTTTCCATTTCAAATGGTTTCATTTTTCTTTACTCCTTTAATAAATTTGATGATTTTACCGATAATACAAACCCTTTTATATGGAAATTTTAACTCTCAGACAATATCTTTCAAAATTAATTTTTATAACCGCCCAGATGGCATTTTTTGCTAGTTTATGTAAAAATGTTTGTACAATAAATTAATGAATATAATATAGTTGTTACACTCTTAATTCATTTTCTTAGAGATTTAATAAATTTTATATCCATTAACGTAAGCATTAAATTGAATAATTGGCAGACCTGAGCATCTGGAAACCCCCATCTAAAATTTTGTTTTTAATTTTTTTCTTTCTTTTAATGGATTATTATCAATTGCACACCAATCTATCAGATTGTAAATGAAAAAAAAATTCAAAAAGTTATTTATTTTTCGCGGTGCTCAGTTCCCCGTATAGTTTATCGTAAATCGATCCCCCATATCAGAACCGCTACAAAATTTCATTTTATTTATTTTATTGTTTTCCTTCAATGGATTATTATCGATTACACACCCAATCTATCAGGTTTTTAAAAAAATTCTTAAATGTTCTTTATTTTTTGAGTTTTCAGGGGTGCTCATGCCGACATATAAGTTTATAGTAAATCGCTGCCCCATATCAGAACCGCTCGAAAGGAAACTGGTGCAAATGTGTCAAAGTTAGGGTGGCCCAGAAAAAACAGAACCCAAATTATTTATTTATTTTCCCATTAAACTAACCTTAAACCCCAACACAACCCTAATCTCAAATCCTAACCCTAAACCCCCCTAGTTACAATTAACAGTTTTATTACAAAATTGTGGGTTCTGTTTTTTCAGTGTCACCTTAATTTTGACACCTTTGTGCAAATTCAGCCCAACTGTTCAGGTAGAGCGCTCTTTTTTTTTTTTTACAATCTGATAGATTGGTGTATAATCGATAACAATCCATTGAAGAAAAAAAAAAAATTTTTTTAGCGGTTCCGATATGGGGATCGATTTACAATAAACTTATAGGGGGAACTGAGCACCCCTGAAAAATAAATAACTTTTTTGAATTTTTTTTTTACAATCTGATAGATTGGTGTGTAATCGATAATAATCCATTGAAGAAAAAGAAAAAAGATTTTAAAATTTTTAGATGGGGGTTTCAGATGCTCAGGTCCGACGAATTATTTTATTTATTTAATTTTTAAAAACAAAACAAAATTTATATAAAACTCGAAGTAAAATGCTATTTTCAATCATCTAATATAGAATAGTATTCCTCTTATTGATTAATGTGTATTGTTTAACATTGAACAAATACTATTAATTTCTCGCTACAATTAATTTAAGTAAATGATGAAAAATAACATTAGTAATATAAAATAACCGTAAACAAATTTTGAATTAAAATAAAAGTAAACATCTTTTTTAATTCCTAATAGGAATAAAATAATTTGAAATAAAAAATACTTGTTATATTTGTGAAGGTGCCGCGAAAATGAAAAATATATTTATCTATAAATTTTTTCATGGTTGTATCATTTGTTATTGTATTTCAGTAATATTTGTATTTTAGATAGGGGCTTTTTTTTTAACACCGCTTTGTTTATACAAACTAAACTTCGGTTAAACATTGTTGAATAATGAATTTTAAAAGTATTGCGTCAATTATGATAAAAAAATAAAGATTAATTTTTAGTTTAAGAAAGAAGCGCTAAGTGTTAAAAAAACAAACACGTAAAATCATTTTTTGTTTTCATTTTTTTTTTGTCGTCTGATTCAGACCTACTTGTATTTTTTTTAAATCAACAAACTATTTTCTGTAAATGGTTGACAAGGTCCAAGGGTATATTTATGACAAATTAAAATTAAAAGATATTTCTTAATTTCTAAATAAATCACGGTATCATATTTAGCGGAAAAGCATCGCTCAGAACTGGTTGTTATTTAATTTTAATATTACTAATAGGAATAACCGTAAACAAATTTTGAATTAAAAATAAATGTAAACATCTTTTTTAAATTCCTAATAGGAATAATAAAATTTGAATAAAAAATACTTGTTATATTTTGTGAAGGTGCCGCGAAAATTAAAAATAAATTTTATCTATAAATTTTTTTATCTATAAATTTTTCATTAAAAATTAACTCTATTAAAACTTTAAAAAATATTTTTTTTTACCGCAACGAAAACGGAAGTAGTCACGGACAAAATACCATAACTAATAATTTAACGTAATATTTAAATTAGTGTCTGTATCTTTATTTTTAAATTAATTTCTCGCAAAACTTTATACATGAAATAATTATAAATACAAATAAAAATTAAAATATCAATTAGAAACTGTTTAGAACTAAACATGAATTTATTAAAAGATTCCTTGAAAATTGGCTATGCAAATATTACAAACCAGATATTACAAACGCATCTTAATACTTGTATATAAAGCAATTTGTTCCTTTAATATTATGTATAACACAAATTGATTATAAATTAGGTTCTCATTGATAAACGCTAGAGTTTAGTTTGGAATATCTGACGTCAGCCGTGACGTAGTTTCGGCTTCAGACAAAAATGCAGTCTATCTCCATTATATATAGATATACACATTGCTAGCCTTTTATTAACCTTTTCATCCCCTAAGTTTAGACTGGTGTCTCCTCTCCCTGTGATGGGAGTGTATATACATCTGTATGTTTTTTAGTTAATTGTCAAGTGTTTGTGATTTATTGGGTTTATGTGTGGGTGTGGGTCTGTTGTTTTTCTTTGTGTGTGGGTGTGTATAGTTATGTCGTTTTTAGGCCGGTGTATTTGTGTGTGTGTGTGTGGTCATGTTCTGTTGTTGTAGGGGTTTATATTATGAAGTATTTTTTTACTAAAATTAATGTACATACATATATACATACATTCTTTATTATAAAATGTGTATAGTTATGTTGGTGTAAATATGCTATGCTTGTGTATATATATGTATATATGTGTGTTTGTGTGTGTGGTCATGTTCTGTTGTAGTGGGAGTTTATATCATGATGTATTTTTCTTTGACTAGAAGTAATGTACATAGATATATACATATAAATACTTTGTGTGTGTGTTTGTGTTTGTGTGTGTATGTGTGTGTGTGACTACACAAATGGTTATATAGTCAACAACATTTTTAGTGGGGGTTGCACATAAAATACTTGTAGCAAGGATAGGCAAAATTCCAATTTTTCTTATTGTTGCCAAATAATTTCACAACTAAACGTCCCATTCCGCTTCGCTTCACTTCACTCCAGTAATTTTCTGTACTTAAACTAAATATTTCTGCCTATAGACGGGAGAGATTTTTATGATCAATTATTGAATATACTACTATATTCTGCTAGTCTATGGTTGGTTGAATAATACAAATTATCAAACCTCATCTAAAAAATTCAGAGAGAGTTCTAAAAAATTCAAAATGAGTTCTGTGTTTTAAAAAAAAATGAGTTTTTAAAAAATTTGAGTACTCATCAAGAATGTTGACTGCAACATCATAATTCTATTTACGCCATAGATTTTAAATATAAAAATTTTAACGATTTTAACCAATTTATCAAGACTCATAAAGTTAATGAAAATTATTTCTACCAATTTATGAAGTTAATGAAAATTATTTCTACCAATTTATGAAGTTAATGAAAATTATTTCTACCAATTTATGAAGTTATTTATGAAGTTAATGAAAATTATTTCTACCAATTATAAGTTAATGAAAATTATTTCTACCAATTTATAAAGTTAATGAAATTATTTCTACCAATTTATAAGTTAATGAAAATTATTTCTACCAATTTATAAAGTTAATTAATGAAAATTATTCTACCAATTAATAAAGTTAAAAATTATTTCTACCAATTTATAAAGTTAATGAAATTATTTCTACCAATTTAATGAAAATTATTTCTACCAATTTATAAGTTAATGAAAAATTATTTCTACCAATTTATAAAGTTAATGAAAATTATTTCTACCAATTAATAAAGTTAATGAAAATATTTTTACCAATTAATAAAGTTAATGAAAATTATTCTACCAATTTATGAAGTTAATGAAATTATTCTACCAATTTCTACCAATTTAAGTTAATGAAATTATTTCTACCAATTTATGAAGTTAATGAAATTATTTCTACTTTATTAATACACATGAAGTTAATGAATATTTCTACCAATTTATTAATACACATTTGAAGTGAATATTATTCTACCAATTTATTAATACACATGAACTTAATGAATATTATTTCTACCAATTTATTAATACACATGAACTTAATAAATATTATTTCTACCAATTTATTAATACACATGAAGTTAATGAATATTATTTCTACCAATTTGAATATATTAAGAACTTGAAACA
Source organism: Doryteuthis pealeii (assembly GCA_023376005.1). Taxonomy (NCBI): domain Eukaryota; kingdom Metazoa; phylum Mollusca; class Cephalopoda; order Myopsida; family Loliginidae; genus Doryteuthis; species Doryteuthis pealeii. The sequence goes on from CM042167.1 coordinate 71,026,932, forward strand.
TAGAAACTTTTATCAAAATAATTTGATTCAGCATTAAATGACCTGAAAAAATTTGGTTGGGTTTTACAGCATGTCAACCCTTGTTGGGTCATTTTATGCTGAAGATGTTTTTGTTTTATTCCTTCTTGATGGGTACTCAATTTTTCTTTTTTAAACTCATTTTCGTTAAGCTAATTTTTGTCTATTAAGCCCTAAGATGGGACCCTTACAGGTACTACCACTCCAGGTCAGAGTGGACCTGGGAGTAATGGTGACGAAGACATGCTCCACATTCCCCGAACTCCAGAATTAGAACTTCACTATTAGATAGAGTTTAACATCATACCCAGGACAATATGATCCTCATCCACCACCGTCTAACACATATACAACAAAAAGGGTTGGGGCTTGCCATAAGGGCAATAGAGTTTGGACAATCATGTAGGTGCTAGGCTTGACATGACCAGAGCCTCTCTGACCACCCATCTAGCCTAAGTAAGGACCAAAGTGGGGTATAGCATGTCGTGGACTGCTCAGCCACCAGGATTCCATCCTTAAGCATCACAGGTCACCACCCGCGGCCAACAGGTGGGGAGGTCTTACCCTTCTGAAGAGGTGCAGGGCTGCTAGTCTATGCATTCACAGTTATAGTAGAAAAATATATTGCAGGTGCATGGTTACTGTCATTGGAAATGGACACAGGAAGACAAGACAAAATACTGGACAAGGCTGTTAGCATTTCACATAGTGCTAATACTCTTGAGAAAGGTATAATTATTCTTCCTTCATTAGGGCCGGTTTAGCTCAATCGGTATAGCGTTCGGCTAGGAATCACAAGGTGGTTGGTTCGATACCGGCCCTCGCCAACTCAGCATATGAGTATCACAGGGATCTGTGTGGCAAGGTAAAGAGCTGATGGTAGGTGTGGTGCTCCACCTCAGATACCAAACAATCTCCTTGGTCTAGCGCTAGTGAAAAGGGGATAGACTCCCTCGCTGTCTGGCTGATACAGACATTAGACCACCCCAACGACTTTACTTACTTACTTTATTCTTCCTCCAGCTATGGGCTATTTAATCTTGGTTGGGCAAGCAGTCAAGGAGAAGGAAACCTCCGGTAAGCTTCAGAAATTGACTGTGTCACATCCATTTCATGAAGAGGGGTTGATAAATATATATACTAGAAAAATATAACCACATTTTCTACCATGTATCAAAAACATATTGCCCCCTAAATCTTCATGTGCTGCTGTCTTGAGCAATTGTAACCTGATCACAGTGAAAGCGTGGAAAATAATATGGGGACAGGAGGGGGGGTATGGCATTCCAATTCTTTATGGGTCATTTAATGCCAAATCAAGTCATTTTGATAAACAAAAGACTCAAGTTTCTTACAGTACCTGTTACTGCTTAAGTGATCACCCAATTAAGTATTAAACAGGCACAATGCTGCTTAACTTTGGTGACCTAGCAGGAACCAATACTTTCAGCATGTCTTGAGCGTAATATGTGGGGGGGGGGGATTAGAAATTGGTTCTTGTGTAGTTTTTGTACTGTATAAACATTTACATCAAATCAACTCCTCTACTAACCCCCTACTGTTAACTAAAAAGTCCCCAGACAAGGAAGGAGACAACAGCAAGTCCAGAAAGCATCACTGTTCATTTACAGTCACTGCAACAGAGATTGCCATTCAAAAATTGGCCTGTTTAGCCAATGTGCAGATGCAATTAAAAAAAAAAAAAAAAAAAAAAAGAAGGCAGTCAACGTGGCCTAGTGGTTTGGTTTGGTTTGTTTTGTTTTACGGCATATCAACCTCAGTGGGTCATTTAATGCCAACAAAGTTTTGAAATGAATTCATTCTTAACAGACACTCAATTTTTTTTTTTATATAAACACATTTTTCTATTTAATCCGTAGATAGGACCCTAACAAGCACGACCACTCCGGGTCAGAGTGAACTTGGGAGCAATGGTGATGAAGGGATGCTCCAAATTTGCCAAACCTCCAAAACTGGAACCTCACCATCAGATAGAGTTTAACGTCATTCCCAGGACATGAAGACCTTCAGCCACTGCCTTCTAGCACCCATATGAAAAAAAGGGTTGGGACTTGCCATAAGGGCAATCACATAGGTGCTAGGACTTGATGTGTCCAGCCAATTGATCGCAGGGGGCCTCTCTGACCGTCCGTCTAGCCCAAGTAAGGGCCAAAGTGGAGTGTTGTTGTATTGGGCAATAGGGCAATCACATAGGTGCTAGGACTTGATGTGTCCAGCCAATTGATCGCAGGGGGCCTCTCTGACCATCCGTCTAGCCCAAGTACTGGCCAAAGTGGAGTGGCTAATGTACTGGACAATAAGCTCCTTAGTTAAATTGAACTTAACAGACCTAAATTCCACCATCGTATGTCAACCCGCCAAAAGAAAAAAATAATACCAAAAATCAGGGAATTAACCAAATTTAATGAAATTTTCAGTGTTGATAATCAATTAATAAAAGATATAATGCACTAGTTATTTTATCTTAAAACTTTTACATTTTTTCGGGTCAGTTAACTTTGAACCACATATCTTTGAGGCGTAATACAGATTCTCAAAGATACATGGTTCAAAGGTAACTGACCTGAAAAAATGTAAAAGTTTTAAGATAAAATAACTGGTGCATTATATCTTTTATTCATTAATATATCAACACTGAAAATTTCATTAAATTTGGTTAATTCCCTGATTTTTTGGTATTATTTTCTTTTGGCATGGTGACATACAATGGTGGAATTTAGGTCTGTTAAGTTCGATCTAACCAGATCTTCTTGAACAAAGAGATCAACCTTTATATCTAGACCAAGCATTGGTCACACAAGATTTACGCACTCCTTTATACCCAAACAAGAACAACAACCACAGTGTGAAACAGGTCAAACACAATGTACTGTTAAACAATTCCTCATAGAATTGTGGAGCTTTCATTCTCACCATAAAACATTTTTTTTTTTTAAAATAATATGAAAGATCTATTTGAAAATATCAGCATAGATCACATTCCATCTTTTTTCAAAGAAATAAAATCATACCAAAAAATATAAACATAAACCTGATCAATACTATACAAAAGTAACACCTGAACATGATCCCCAATGATGCTTACATATCATTAAAAATGTCAACTACAAAAGTGTAAATATAGACTATTGTCCTCATCTTCATTGTTATCTGTACAACATTTCAGCCAATGTGCCTTCCGGCCTTCTTCAAGTATTTCTTATCGTAATCGGGAGCCATCACGGAACTTTGAATTCAGTCCACGAGAGTATTCTGTTCTCATTCCGCTAACCATAGCTGGGATACGTTTCGGCCGATGTGCCCTCTGGCCTTCTTCAGGTATTTCTTGTCGGACTCTGGAACCTTCTCAGACTTGTGAACCATCTCGTAATCGGGAGTGTAAGATCCAGAGCTATCACGGAATTTTGAACCTAACCCTTTAAAATATCCATCGGGGTATCCTGTTCGCATTCCGCTAACTATAACTGGGGTACAGGTGTTAAGCTGTGTTAATTATTATTCTATGTTACTACTGCCCCTAACCAGGATTGAACCTGCAGTCTAGAGATAACTGTCACTTAGAACTGTCTTAACTTAACTCTTTTATCCACTAGGCTATGTGTCCAATATGTACAATGCATATTATTTCCTAACGTCTAGACATAAAATAGGACCACACCACTTGATGAAGTCTAGCATCATACCCAGGACATTAAGATCCTCAACCACCACCTTCTAGCACATACACGATAAAAAGGGTTGGGGGCTTGCCATAAAAGCAATACAGTAGGGACAATCATATAGGTACTAGCGTTTAACATGACCATCCAATTGATCACAGGGGGCACTCTCCAACTGCCCATCTCGTCCAAGTAAGGGCCAAAGTGGAGTGTTGCAAGTCATAGAATGCTCAGCCACCAGGATCCAGTCCTTAAACATCACTGGTCACCACCTATGGTCAACAAGTGGCCCCATTGGGAGGTCTTAGCCCTCTACAGATGTGCAATCAGCATATTCTTCAGCCTCAGCAAACAGGGATACAAATTCTATTGTATTATGTAGTGTTGCATAGGGCCAAGTTCGAGTTGTAGTAGTAGTTGTCATTAGTTCAGAAACAACATACTCAAGTCATAGAGTCACAAGGGACTGTTTATTTCTTTCTAGGCTCGTGGGTTCTTTTCAGAAAGAAGGAAAGAGAGAGAGAAAGAGGGTACGGTCAAATTACTCTATCGTAAATCATGTTCGGTACTACTATGCGAAATCCATATGGAGAACCGGGAGGCCATGTCTGGCTCCCACCAAAGCCCAGCCAGAAAAGACCGATTTTCCACTTCTCGTCCTAGGGTGGGAGGGTCACCCAACTTCCGCTTGCGGTCAAAACCCGGAACTTCCATTTTTATTTTTAAATCTAATTTCCGGGTCATTCGTCGGTCAGTTGAGTTCCAAACTTTAACCTCTCTTTTTTCTTATTTCTTTTTCCTTTCTTTCTCCAGAAATCTGAATACCATTTTATTTTTAATCCCCAAATTCCCTGTAGACCATAATAATTACTCTACAGTAGTCTACCACATGGTTTCTAATGCAGGGTACATTCTACTTTTCAAAATTGATTTAGGGAATTCAAATTTTGTACAAAGTAAAACTTTATCTTAGAATTGCAATTATAAAAGTTGACAGAGTGGCTTATTGTTGGTATCAGCCAAACAGCGAGGGAGTCTATCCCCTTTTCGCTAGCACTAGACCAGGGAGATTGTGGGTTTTTTTTGCTGAGGTGGAGCACCACATCTAATGTCAGCTCCAATATTTACCGCACAAATCAAATTACCAATCTGTGCTACTCATGCGCTGAGTTGGCAGGGACCCGTCTCAATCTCAGAACCTTGCAATTCTAAGGCGGGTGCTCTACCGACTGAGTTAAACTGGCCCCTCTTACAATCATAAGCAGATTCATGCTTAACAAAAAATGTTTGTTTTCACCTAAGTCTCATCAGAGGATTACCACAGGAAAAAGGACTATGATAGTGAATGCAAGAATCTCATAATGAGGAGGGGTTAAAAAAAAAATTGTGATTACCCTGGATCAGGTAGCTTCATGCTGGAATCGCCGCCAAGTGCTACATAATTTCATAAGCAGCTTATGATTTATGTACATACCTGTAGTTAGAATATTTGAATTAGGGCCTGTTAGATTCAGAATAACGGGGAAAGTTACCTGACAGTTATTGGCGGTTAGTAACCTTTTTACTTGACCTCTTAAAAAATAAGCGATTAAGCATGAGAATTAGTTTCAGGTGCAATGCAGATTTTATGGGTTGGGTTGTTAAATAAAAGTTTTATCAGAAAACAACCAAGTCTTGTTTGCTGAGTTAAGCAATGACCAGCCCAACACAAAGTAAAACCAACTCTTAACAGAAATCCCACTAGATCGACTGAAGAAATGGTGGCCGAGTTAGAACCAATAGAACCAGTAAGCAGCGAGTCAACAAGCAGAATGTAACAAGAACCATCATCATCATCTCTAATCTACCTATCTGTCTCTCTCTCTCCATTATCATCATGTCGCGCAATTAGCAGGGATATCCATGACAATCTCTCGACAATCTTCTCTATCGTTCATTGTCCCATTGTGTGCAACATCCAGTATCCACAGTTGGTCAATATAGGTCCTTGCTGAGCGGCCCACATTAGCATGTCCATGTGTTGGCTTCCACAGGAGAACATCGTTTATGAGTTTGTCCTTGCTTCTCCAGTAGTGTCCAGCATGCCTTGTCCGTCTCACTTGGATGGTTTGTGAGATAGGGGATAGGTGGCCGTACAGCTGCTACCTTGTGGGGTGCTGTTTGCACGACTTATTCAAGACTGCACGCAGCATTCTCGTGTGGCTCCCATCTAGCTTATACTCAAGGCGCCTCGTTAGGACCCCAGTGATGCAACCATACAGCAGTACTGATATAACCACAGCCTGGAAGAAATGTTATTTTAACTTGTCAGTGAGATCGGTCTGCTTGCAGAGCTCTGGTTTTAATGGTGTTATTGTTACATAATCTATGCGGGGAATACACCCTGTATTCCCACTCATCCCTTTGCTTTCCTCCTCTCAAGGGGTCAGTCTACGTGCTATGACCAAGCAGAATTATTCTTATTCCTTCTGGTAGAATATGTTGCTTCGACGTGCTGAAGTTGGGGTCATTTTCTGGGACTCCTACCCTCCACTCTGGCGTCAGAGAGTCCTAAGAACATTCTAAAGATTTCTAATTGCTGACCATTGATTATACATAACACCTAGAAGAACTTAAGACGTCAAAGACGCTAGAAGAAGATGTAAGATAGAAGATGAACAGAAGAAGAATAGAAGTAAGTAAAGAGAAGGGTATACAACATTATGTATATTGATTTAAGGACACAGAGTTAGAATTCTAAACATTCACGAGCTAAGATGATGAAATGACAGTTTTTTTAAATGACATGGAACAATTTGTGTTAGCCAATAGATATTGAGCAAATTATCAAATCTCATCATAGATATATATATCATCATCATCATCATGTCGTGCAATTAGCACGGATATCCATGACAATCTCTCGCTAACTGTTGTGATGTTAATTCAACAGTAAAAACGAAGTCAAGTCAAGGTAGGGTAAAATGAGACAAGTGTATTTACAATAAGGTACAAGAACGGCTAGCTTGCCGCTAAACGGTAACAGTACAACCTTTTCACTCGGTGTCTCACTATTTATAGTGAGAACCGGTGTATATTCTCCACTGTAGGAACGGCCGGTACAACACTAACCCTCCCTATCATTCATTGCTCCAGAAACGTCCTCTTCACAGCATTCAGTATCCTTGCATAGTCGGTCTATGTAGGTCCGTGGTGGCCGGCCCACACTAGCATGTCCATGTGATGGCTTCCACAGGAGAATGTCGCTTATGAGCTCGTCCTTGCTTCTCCAGCAGTGCCCAGCATGCCTTGTCCGTCTCACTCAGATAGTTTGTGAGATGGTTGGTTGGTTGGTTTATTGATTTTAACGGCATATCAACCCGTCCAGGGTTATATCATGCCTAGCAGTTGGGGTGTTTACATATTGTGTATTCATATATATACTTTTAGTAATTGGTTTTAACAATGTGTTAGCATTATTGGGAATTATATTGTATGGCATTGATTTGTTTCATGTCTATATTCTATGGTATAATTTTATTTCCCTTAAAAAGGAGAAAATGTCCCCAATGTCAACATTTTCAAACAGATCCTTCATATTGTTTGCTTTAAAATAATGGTTTCTGATGGGAGCAAAAAATCTGCATTCCATCAATAAGTGTTTAACTGTCAGGGGTGTTTGACATGTTTCACATTGTGGCTGTTGTTCTTGTTTGAGTATATAAGAGTGTGTTAGTTTTGTATGACCAATGCATAATCGGGACATAGTTTGTGAGATGGGGGGGAGGGGTATGTGGCCATATAGCTGCTTCCTTGTCAGTGAGATCAGTCTGCTGGCAGAGCTCTGGTTTTAATGGTATTATGTATATTGATTCAAGGACACAGAGAGTTGGAATTCTAAACATGTACGAGCTAAGATGATGAAATGACAGTTTTTTTAAATGACATGGAACAATTTGTGTTAGCCATTAGATGTTGAGCAATGGCAGAATCAACGTTTTGATATGTGCTACAAGATCTTTTTTTGAATCTGTGAGCGAATGGCTAAAGGCACTTGTTGGTTGATTCTATTTTCAAGCCTTTGGGTAGGACGCCCAATATAACAAATATCTCATTTGCATGTATATTGACAAATTAGGAAACTGTTGTGAAGAAAAATTATTACAGATTTACTCCTATTTATTAATAAACTTAAGATTAATAAAAGGAAATTAAAGTATCAAGGCTTGTAAACAGTTTGTACATATTATAAATGCTCAATATAATCATGTGGAGGAGTCCTTCATTGCCATTACTCCCAAGTCCACTCTGACCTGGAGTGGTAGTACCTGTTAAGGTCCCATCTATAGGTTAAATACATAAAAAAAGCGAGTTTTAAAAAAATGTGTTTAAAAAATTTTTTTAAATCGAATAAGAATGAATTGAACAAAAACGGCATTAAATAACCCAAGGGTTGACATGCAATCTGGCCTGGAGTGGTAGTACCTGTTAGGATCCCATGTATTTGTTAGATAGATTTAAAAAATGAGTTTTAAAAAAAAATTTAATGCCGAACAAAAATGAATTTAACAAAAACTGCATTAAATAACCCAGGAGTTGAAATGCCCTAAAATCCAACCAACCAACCAATTGGCTTTATTTATTCTTTGACTAGAAGTAATGTACATAGATATATACATATAAATACTTTGTGTGTGTGTGTGTGTGTGTGTGTGTGTGTGACTACACAAATGCTTATATAGTCAACAACATTTTTAGTGGGGGTTGCACATAAAATACTTGTAGCAAGGATGGGCAAAATTCCAATTTTTCTTATTGTTGCCAAATAATTTCACAACTAAACGTCCCATTCAAAACGGCATTAAATAACCCAGGAGTTGAAATGCCCTAAAATCCAACCAACCAACCAATTGGCTTTATTTATTCTTAGCATTTTCCAACAAAAATAATCAAAGTGAGATTGTGAGATTTCTTTTTTGGCACTCCTTTTATTTTTTTTTTTTTTCAAGACTTCAATTTTGTCATTCAACCGTGAACATTCTATTTATTGGGGGTGTACACCTGTATCTGGATCAACAAAGATAACTTTTTTACTATTTCATGACAATAGCCAATACTATTAAAATAGATGTAGGCCAGCCACAAGTAGAGCTGTGTAGGTAACTAATGACTTGCAACACTGGCACAATGACTCATACAAACACTCATGATTCAAATGCTTAGGTAAACTCTGTGGTGGACGAACTATAGTTTTCACAACCAAAGGTTGTCTTAGAATGTCATTTTGGTTGATTGGTTGGATTTTACGGCATTCCAACCCTTGTTGGGTCATTTTATGTCAAAGACGTTTTGTTTTATTCATTCTTGATGGCTACTCAATTTGTTTTAAGTTATTTTTTAACACTTTTTAGAACTCTGTTATGTTTTTAACATACAGATAAAAAATACAGAAGATTGAAATGATAATGCAAGACCAGGTTGTTGGAAAATTAACAAGGTTTTATTTAACACAGGGTAGAGAAATGCTTCTACCCTAAAAGTGACTTAACCAGTTCAAACGCTGGGTCCACACATAAACAAACGCCAATCCACAAGTAACATGGTGAAAACCCCACTTCCGGTTTGACTGATCAAAGGGGAGCAACTCTATTCTTGTTAGGTCTATTTTTGTTAGGTCTTCCTAACAAACTCATTTTGTTCTATTTAAGCCATAGATGAGACCCTAACAGGTACTACCACTCCAAGTCAGAGTGGACCTGGGAGTAATGGTGATGAACATTCCCCAGAGCTCTAGAAATGGAACTTCATCAGATGGAGTTTAAGGTCATACCCAGAACATGAAGACCCTCAGCCACCGCCTTCTAGCACATATATGACAAAAAGGAAGAGCGTGGTGTAATGGTTAAAGTCATGGGAAATGGACTCGTCGCCCCGAGTTCAAATCCTGGACGTGGTAATTGCATTTCACTTAGCGCTAATACCATTAGGAAAGGTATGAATTCTACTCTCCCTCCAGCTATGGGTAAATAGTAGGGCAGACTGGGCTCTTTAACCTTGGTTAGGTAACCAGTCTAGGAGAAGGAAAACTCTGAATTCAAACCTGTTAAACTCCGCTTAATAAATTGACCTTGTGTCGCATCCTGCTCGTGCGGAGGGGTTGGTAAATATATATATGACAAAAAGGGTTGGGACTGGCCATAGGAGCACACAGCCCTGTCAGCTGGGGCTTTAGAATACACTGACTGCACCTCTGCAGAGGGGTAAAATCGCCTCCCCTGTTGGCCATAGGTGGCGATCCAGGATGGTTTAGGAATCCTGTTGGAAGAGCAGTCCATGACATGCAACACTCCACTTAGGCTAGATGAGCAGTCAGAGAGGCCCGCTCTGATCAATCGGCTGGTCATGTCAAGCTCTAGCACCTATATGATTGTACCAACCCTATTGCCCTTAAGGTAAGCCCCAACCCTTTTTATCATATGGGTGCTAGAAGGCGGTGGCTGAGGGTATTCATGTTCTGGGAATGACGTTAAACTATATCTAATGGTGAGGTTCCAATTTTGGGGGTTTGGGGAATGTGGAGCACCCCTTCATCACTATTGCTCCCAAGTCCACTTTGATCCGGAGTGGTAGTACCTGTTAGGATCCTATCTATGGTTTAAATATAAATAGTAAAATATGTTTATAAAAAAAATTGAGTATCCATTAAGAATGAATTCATTTCAAAACTTTGTCGGCATTAAATGACTCACTGAGGTTAATATACTGTAAAACAAAACAAACCAAACTAAAAGGAGCACATCCTGTAGACAGGAGATATATTTGGATTGACAAAGCTTGATTTACTTTTTCATGACTATAGCTGATATTATTTGAATAAGTAAGTAGACTAGCCAGTAGTAGAGTTGTATAGGTGACTAATGACTTGCAACACTGACACAATAATTCATACAAACAGGACTAAAAATTCTTAGGTTGACTACATACAAAAATAGGGTAGATCTTGTTAGTTGCCCTGTCAACTGGAGCTGTAGAATACATCAACTGTACCTCTGAAGAGGGAGTAGACCCTATCCTATGAAAAGCCATCTGTTGGCAACCCATAATGCTTGAAAGTAGCATTATGGTGACTGTGTGGTCTGTGAACTGGGTATTAATTGGTCAATAGCCGATATATGATTTAAATAAAGTAGACTGGCCACTCATAGAACTATATAGGTGGCTTATGACTTAAATAGAGAAGTAGACTGGCCACTCGTAGAACTATATAGGTGACTTATGACTTAAATAGAGAAGTAGATTGGCCACTCGTAGAACTATATAGGTGACTTATGACTTAAATAGAGAAGTAGATTGGCCACTCGTAGAACTATATAGGTGACTTATGACTTAAATAGAGAAGTAGATTGGCCACTCGTAGAACTATATAGGTGACTTATGACTTAAATAGAGAAGTAGATTGGCCACTTGTAGAACTACAGGGTGTTCGGGATAAATTTGATATATTTATATTTGGTTATTTTTCTCCTTGGTTGGAAGTATTGATGCACACTATGCATCATTTAAAAGCTTGGACCCTTCTTCATTCATATACGTGATGACAGATAGAATGGATGACTGGAACCCACCTAAATCATGGAAGAGACTAACTTGTATAGTGATGATCTGCGCCGGCCATCAAAATAAGGAGATTATGGTTGCTCCCCAATGCTCCCTGAAAACTGTAAAAACAATCAGGCATGAACTGGAGAATTGCAATGGAGACCACGATACTGTGGCTAGAAGAAAGCAACATAAAAGCCGATCTAATTGTGTTCGTACAGCAGAATTCCTCGAAAATCTGCAGAAAAAAGTGTTGGAGGATACTGGCATTGGAATTCGGGCTTTGTCACATGAATTGAATGTTTCAACCTCTACCATGAAGCTTGCAGTCAATGAAGACATTCGCTACTACTCATACAAGCGTTGCAGAGGTCAACTGCTCCCAGAAAAGGCCTGTGAAAATCATCTGACAAAGGCAAAGAAACTTCTGAGCAAAGTGAAACATCTTGCTGAACCACAAACAATCTGGTTCTTTTCTGATGAGAAAAACTTTTTGCCAAGATCAAAAGCACAACACACAGAATAACAGATGGCTTGCATATAGTCCAAAGGACACTCCTTATGTCATGCAGACTAAATTTCCCCAAACTGTGATGGTTTTTGGATGCGTGTCCTCTGAGGGTGATGTGATGCTTCCACATTTTTTCCGAGAGAGTATCAGGTTGAATTCAGATGCCTACGTGGAGTTGCTAAACACTGTAGTCAAGCCCTGGATAACAAGGGTAGCCAATGGTAGGCCATATGTATGGCAGCAGGATTCGGCCTGCTGCCACACCTCTAGGAAAAGTCAAAAATGGTTGTCAGTGAATTTTTACGACTACACTAGTCCCAATGTTTGGCCTCCGAACTCCCCAGATCTTCATCAGATGGATTATTATGTATGAGGCGCTGTTGAGAAAGACACCAATCGCTGTGCCAGTACTACAAAAGCCTAGTTAATCGACAGAATTAAGGTAGTCTTTGACTCCCTTCCCAGAGAAACTGTAACATCAGCTTGCTCCAGGTTCCAGAGCAGGATTGAGGCCTTAATTCTGTCGATTAACTGGACTTTTGTAGTACTGGCACAGCGATTGTTGTCTTTCTCAACAGCGCCACATACATAACAATCCATGGGGTTAAGATCTGGGGAGTTCAGAGGCCGAACATTGGGACTGGTGTAGTTGTAAAAATTCACCGACAACCATTTTAGACATTTCCCAGAGGTATGGCAGCGGGCCAAATCCTGCTGCCATACATATGGCCTACCATTGGCTACCCTTGTTATCCAGGGCTTGACTACAGTGTTTAGCAACTCCATGTAGTCATCACATTTCGACCCGATACCCTTTCTGCAGATTTTCAAGGAATTCTGCTATACAAACACAATCAGATCGTCTGTTATGTTGCTTTCTTCTAGCCACAGCCTCATAGTCTCCATTGCAATTCTCCAGTTCATGCCTGATTGTTTTTACAGTTTTCAGGGAGTATTGGGGAGCAACCATAATCTCCTTATTTTGATGGCCGGTGCAGTGTGCATCAATACCTCCAACCTATGGAGAAAAATAACCAAATATAAATATGTCAAATTTCTCCCGAACATCCTATATATATATATATATATATATATATATATATATATATATTTTGTGGGGGAGATTATGTGCTTAATTAAAGTCATACCTAATTTGTTAATTAATTATAATTAAATGAATTAGGCATGCATATCAGTTTAAATGTAAAGTGTAAACAAATCGAGAAAAAGTCGATCTCTGTATGTACATTTCAGCCTATTAGGCCTCATCAGCAGAGCTATAGACAAGGCAGTGCTTTGTGCGTGATTCGAACCCTACCTGTCAGGCTGACAGGTGGACACTCTAACCATTACACTTGCAGGCTTCCCCAGAATTTCTCGTTTATTTTAAACTGATATATATTTCGCACTTTTTGAGTGACTTATAGCACAACAGTATGAAGTGATCACATAATCTCCCAAAAATTGTCGGCCTTCGCCATTTCAAACACATTGTTTGTTCACTTCATATATATATATATATATATATATATATATATATATATATATCAGTATGTTCATATCTATCTAAGTATGTCCATATCTATCTATCAAATTCGGTTAATACCCATGTGTTCAACCAGTCTCTAGAGAGATAGATAGATAGATATGAACATACAGGAGATAGATAGAATTGGAACCTCACCACTAATTGCAGTTTAACATCATACGCAGAATACCAAGGAAAAAAAAACAGAACTAAAATTGATTACTGCATTACAATACTTGAATATAACATCGAGGAAGAGTCCATACTACATCTGCATCCAATAATCACAGTTGTAATTTTAGTAAATGTTGAATTCTTGTAGACATGAACATGGTTTCCAGTTTATCAATGCTAAGTGACCTTACAACTATTGATTCCCTTTTATCATTTTCTGAACTTAAACTAAGTGGAGGCTGTGGTCATACAAAATGGTTGGTTGGTTATTTTGGTTGGATATTACGGCATGTTAACCTATTGGGTCATTTTAGGTCGAAAACTTTCTTTTTATTCCCTTTCGTCATTTTCTGAATATATCATGTGGAAGTGCATGGCCATATAAAATGGTTGGTTGGTTGGATTTTACAGAATGTTAACCCATTGGGTCATTTCTGAACTAAATATCATGTGGAAGCGCATGGCCATATAAAATGGTTAGTTGGTTGGTTGGATTTTATGGAATGTTAACCCATTGGGTCATTTCTGAACTAAATATCATATGGAAGCGCATGGCCATATAAAATGGTTAGTTGGTTAGATGGAATGTTAACCCATTGGGTCATTTTAGGTTGAAAATGTTTCTGGTATACTGTTGGTTCAAACAGCAACAACTAACTAAACATAAGTGAATTGATATACAAGTAGTTGGTATTTATGGCACTCAGGGATATTCCATTTGTGGTTTTGGGTGATTCCATTCCTTAAATCCTGTCATTTTTGTCTGAAAACATTTTGTTTGATACACTTTCATCATTTTCTGAATTTAAATTAAATATCATTTGGAGGCGCGTGGTCATACAAAATGGTTGGTTGGTTGGTTGTTTTTTTTTTGGTTGGATATTATGGCATGTTAACCTATTGGGTCATTTTAGGTTTAAAACTTCTTTTTTTTTTCCCCTTTCGTCATTTTCTGAATATCATGTGGAGGTGCATGGCTATATAAAATACCATGGTATTTTATATAGCCATGGTAGGTTGGTTGGTTGGTTGGATTTTAATGGAATGTCAACCCATTGGGTCATTTTAGGTTGAAAATGTTTGTGAGGGAACTGGTATACTGTTGGTTCAAACAACAACTAACTAAACATAAATGAATTGATATACAAGTAGTTGGTATTTATGGCACTCAGGAATATTCCATTTGTGGATTTGGGTGATTCCATTCCTTAAATTCTGATTGGTCGTTTGGTCTCAGTGTAGTTATGGTGCCAGATAAATACGCTACCATTACTTGTACTAGACTTGCAACAATTCAAAAACCTTATCGAGTTACAGCTTGCTTGTTGCCTTTTCTGTCAATTTGACGGTAATTGGCTCATGGTCATACAAAATATTTGGTTGGTTGGTTGGATTTTATGGCATGTCAACCCATTGTATCTATGACGGAGAACGAGAAAGGAAAAAGAGCAAGACATTGTCTTGCCTGCCGGGATCGAACCCGCGTCTGCCCACATGCAAAAACAAATGCGATTTAGGCACTGCACGGACACGAGGATTAACTGATGTGTCCGGATGTTTGGGTAATATGCCCATAAAATAACCAAAGCAAGTGGAGCGTGGCATGACAAGCAGAGAAGCTTTCGGCTTACGTGAGAGGGCAGTCAGAAAATATTATTTTGACGACGGCAACGGATTTTCAGCTGCTGGTCGAAGACTGTGTGGACCAAAAGAAAGTTTGGCCTGCGAGAAGACAGTGAACTCGCTTCTTTTTGGTCCCCCCCTCAGCAGGAACTTGTTGAAGCAAATATCTATTTTCCCCCCTCTATTTTTCCCCCCCTTCTATAGTATCATTTCAGACATTTTGCTTTAATTATTCTTAATGGGAACTCAATTTTTTTAAGCACATTTTTTAAAAAACTCATTTCATTCTATTTAACCCATAGATGAGACCCTAACAGGTACTACCACTCTGGGTCAGAGTGGACCTGAGAGTAATGGTGATAAAAAGATACCCCACATTCCCCAAACTTCCAGA
Organism: Doryteuthis pealeii; assembly: GCA_023376005.1. NCBI lineage: Eukaryota > Metazoa > Mollusca > Cephalopoda > Myopsida > Loliginidae > Doryteuthis > Doryteuthis pealeii. The sequence goes on from CM042167.1 coordinate 71,042,438, forward strand.
ACTGGAACCTCACAATCAGATAGAGTTTAGCATCATACCCAGAACACTAAGACTCTCAGCCCCTACATTCTCGTACATATATGATAAAAAGGGTTGGGGTTTGCCATAAGGGCAATAGGGTTGGGAAATTATATAGGTGCTAGGGCTTGATGTGACTAGCCGATTGATCAGAGGGGTCCTCTCCAACTGCTGTCTAGCCTAAGTAAGGGCCAAAGTGGAGTGTTGCATGTCACAGACTGCTCAGCCACTAGGGTTCCATCCTTAAGCATCACGGGTCGCCACCCATGGCTAACAAGTGTCCCCATTGGGGGCGTACAAAATGGACGCAGCAACAAAATTCAAATAGATGCATATCTTTCTCTGAATTTTAGTGCTGTGTGAAATGCAAATAGCCTCTATTTGCATTTCACACAGCACTAACACAAAATTGTTTGGAGGGGTTGATAAATATATGCAGTGAAAAGCAGGAAGAAAGGGATTGTCAATGTTCAGGAAGTCTTTTTTTTTTCTTTTTAATACTTAAAGTCACCCCTCAAAAGATTAGTTAGCCATTTGGGGGCAAAGGGCTACAAAATGACAAATGAAGGGAAATAAAAAAAAAAAAAGAATATTACAACGAGACAAGAAAACAGTAATACAAACTAAGACAAAATTATTGGATATTATATTACTTATCACCAAATTCTATAACACTGAAAATCTGTGACCAAAAATACAAGTATGTAGCTGTTCAAAAATGAATACACACACCTACACAAAAAGGTGATTTCATAATCAATATTTGGTGTGACTGTCTCGATTCTTTTTGCTTTCTTCTTTTTTTACTAAAGATTCTACTTTAGAAAATATTTGACCTGATTAGATTTGTGCAGTCACCGAAATATTTTCCTACTCTGTCTTTCAATTCTCGTGGGATGTTCAGAAGAAAATTAATTCTTTTTTAACTGGTAAGGATTGACTAACTCATCTATATGCAATACTTTAGAGGCGCGTGGTCTGATGGTTAGAGTCGTATGAAATGGACTTGTCACCCCGAGTTCAATTCCTGAACGAGACTGTTTGCATTTCTCATAGTGCTAATACCATTGGGAAAGGTATGAATTCAATTCTCCCTCCAGCTATGGGTAAATAGCAGGGCAGACTGGACTTTTTAACCATGACTAGGTAACCAGTCTAGGAGAAGGAAAACTCTGAATTCAAACTTGTTAAACTCTGCTTACGAAATTGACCTTGTGTCGCATCTTGCTCGTGCGGAGGGGCTGGTAAATATATATTTTATATATACTTTAGTATATATTAGCAGATTTACCCAGTGTCACCTGGGGTATAAAAAGTTAAAAATAAACCTCTTATGTATATTTATATATACTAGCAGGACCTATGAATATACCACAGTATGGTAATTAAATTATTACAATATTTGATATGTTTGCTTGAGAGCTATTGCAAAATTGTTCAATATATAAAAAGTATAATCTTGATTTAACTCTCTCACTCTTTTTTTTTTCTTTCCTTCTTTTCTTATGTTCGATTGGAACAGATTAGCGTTATTGCTTCCGCACGCTCACCCCCCTCTTTCTATCTTTTCCCTGCTCTTTTTTATTATGCTTTTTCTGCATCGCATTCCTTTTTCTTCTCTTTCTTTATAATAAAAACAGAATGGTACATCCCTCTTTTTCAAAACCTTTGAAAAAGAGGGACGTATGCTCCTTGAAATATTGGATCTTCACTTATTTCAATCATTTCTTTCTAAACAATCAAAAAATTATTTTCACATAAATATATATAGATACTTATGTGTGTATATATATATATATATATATAATTTAATATACCAAGCGTGTTGGTAGATCCTTGCAGAGAGAAAAAACCCAGCAGAAAGTTTGATTGTAAAAATATACTACCAAACATCAACCAGGAAGAAAAAAAATTTTGAAAAAAAGAAAGGACCAAGATATTCGTACCAACAAAAAAATAATCTATTGGTACAGTATTTGGCCAAAAGAAAAAACAATTTATATGTATATAAGATATATATATATATTCATATAACCGCTAGGAGAAAGCTAATATGTAAAAAGTGCTCGATACCTAAGTAGAGCCAATAATAAAGATAATCTAATGAGTCAGACGAACCTACTACTAGTTTCGCATAAAGCTCTTCAGGGCTAAAATCTGACTCAGATTTTAGCCCTGAAGAGCTTTATGCGAAAATAATAGTAGGTTCGTCTGACTCATTGGATTATCTTATATATATATATATATATATATATATATATATATATATATGTAAACGGTTTGTTTGGAATGGCTTTTTTGCCGACAATTTTTTGGAGAATAAGTGCTTAATTGGAGTCGTACCTAATTTTGAAAATTAATTAATTAATAATGAATTAGGCGGGAATACCTATTTAAATGTATGGCTAAACAAATCGAGAAAAATCAATCTCTGTATGTACATTTCGGCCTATTAGGCCTCATCAGCAGAGCTATAGATCGGAAGACCGCCCTGTGCGTGATTTGAAACCGGACTGCCAAGCTGACAGGCCGATAACATAACCCCTACACCAAACGGACTTCTTAGATTTTACGATTTGTTTAGAGTAGGTTAATATTCCTCTTCTAGTGACTTTTATTACACGACGATATGATAAGTTGTAAACACGGTTTGTTTGGAAGAGGAATATTAACCTACTCTAAACAAATCGTAAAATCTAAGAAGTCCGTTTGGTGTAGGGGTTATGTTATCAGCCTGTCAGCTTGGCAGTCCGGTTTCAAATCACGCACAGGGCGGTCTTCCGATCTATAGCTCTGCTGATGAGGCCTAATAGGCCGAAATGTACATACAGAGATTGATTTTTCTTGATTTGTTTAGCCATACATTTAAATAGGTATTCCCGCCTAATTCATTATTAATTAATTAATTTTCAAAATTAGGTACGACTCCAATTAAGCACTTATATATATATATATATATATATATATATATATATATAGATAGATAGATAGATAGATAGATAAAGAGAGAGAATATAAATATAACCCATCAACAACAGCACATCAAAGAGCAATTTTATTAGAGCAATTCATTTAAAATGTTTAGAGAATAAAGTAATTTCTAGTCCAATTTGCAACTGAATGATAATCTAGTGGGGGGGGGGGTCAGAATTTGCAGTGAACATCACCCCTGCCCCATACTCATCCAAATTCTCAATATAACAGACATAACAATAAAACTTCTTAACCTTAATTTACTTCTTCCTAAATCGGTCTTCCAGTCATGGTTAGCAAGTTAGTCCCACAGATCCATTATTACTGAATAAAGTAAAGCAGGCAGAGTGGCCTATTGTCAGTATCAGCCGGATAGCGCTAGACTAGGGAGATTGTTTTTGTGTCTGAGGTAGAGCACCACACCTACCATCAGCTCTACACTTAACAGCACAGATCCAAGCTGTGCTACTCATGAGCTGAATTGGTGAGGGCCAGTATTGAACCTGGAACCTTGTCGTTTCAAGGTGGATCCTCTACCAACGGAGCTAAACTGGTTCCAATTGAAGAGCAAGTTCGATCCTCACTGAATGCCCCATACTCGCAACCTTGTGTCACATCCTACCTATGGCAAATGGGGTGTCCTATCATAGTGTAATGGTTAGCAAGCTAGTCTCACATATCCACTACTACTGAATCGTGATTTCAATCATCGCTGGATGCTCCCTACTTGCGACCTTGTGTCACATCCTACCTGTGGAGAACAGGATGGGTAAAGGGGCATGCTATTGTAGTATTATGGTTAGCAAGCTAGTCTCACAGATTCATAACTTCTGAATAGCGAGTTCAATACTCGCTAGATGCCCCATAGATAAATTAAATACCCAATTCTTCCTAAATAGAAGCATCGATATCATTATGGACAGTTGTTACAACCAGATAAACAAACAGTTAAATAAAAGAATTAAAAAAAAAAAACAATAAAAAAACAGTTAAATAAAAAAAAAAGTTAGATATTTTTTTTTATTTTTTATTATTTTCCTTTACCTACCACAAGGTCTTTTTTACAGGGCATTCAGCAAGGATCGAACTTGCTATTCAATAATAATGGATCTGCGAGACTAGCTTGCTAACCATGAGAGCACGCTTATGAGCAATTATATAAATAAAAGAAAAAGTGACCAGTGGGGGGGGGGCAGAGTAACTAATTTCAAAATTATTTTAGGATAATTTATTTTTATAAAGACACTGACAAAATTTCCAGTTCCCGATTTTTGGTAGAAAATGTTCGGTTATTTATTTTTAGCTACTTACGATTTTTCGACCAAAACTATTTTTCTTAAAAAATAATTTTTTTTTAAATAAACTTATTCAAAGCCAGTATGTTGTTATTATTATTATTATCAATTTTTAATTGTAATAAAATTAAAGTATTTATTTTAAACCAACAAAACCCTCTTTTAAGTTTAGAGCGAAGAATTTTCTTTTTTTTTTTTCTTTTTTTTTCATGATGATTTTAAAATATAATAGACATCAGCAGAAAAAAATGTTCTATTTAACCATTTTGTAGAAAAAAACAAAATATTTATATATATTTTTAATTAGACTTTTCTTTTATTAATTTTACTTTTTAAAAATTAAGTCGTCGCATCTTGCCGCAAAATAATCGAAAATAATTCCGATAAAAAAAAAATATTTGCCGATAATAAATGAAAATCTACTAGCACAATGAATAACAAAGATCAGGAGAAAATCTTAACACCAACAAAGATAATATATAAAATATTTAACACGAAAAACATACGAAAAACATGACAATGAGTTATTTTAATTTAATTCTTTTTTTAAAAAAATGTCTGCAGCGTGGATCGCCGGGGTATTTTCCTCTAAGAAGATACATTCATGATTGAAAAAATAGATTTTTGAGCTTTTAAGCCAATGCCAAAGAAATAAACAAGTTCAGAAATGACAGACAGAGTCATCAGCATCAAGAGGAATAACAAAAACAAAAGAAAACAAAACAAAAAACAGAAACGGTTTTATTTACTTACATGTTTATCCTTCAAGACTTCCTCGTATTTACACTTCGGACAAACTTAACTAATTTGCCGAATAGAGTTATTTCCCTTTAACAAACCGCGGCGTTACGCAATATGCAAATTAAACTTATCTTTTTTCTTCTTCTTTTTACGGTGAACCGGCCAACCCGATCCTAATTGCAAAATAACTTAAGAGTGACGTATACCGAATTCAATGAACCTCGAAATTTTTGACACTATTTTATCACAAGCCGCGCCCAAATGATGTGGGTTACTTGTCTAAATTGTCATTTTTGTTGTTTTTCGTTATTTTAGTTTTTCTTATTTTTGTAGATTTTTAACCCCTAAAGATTAGATAGAAATATTTTTTTTAATCCTTTAATGATAGGATAGACTGCTCTAAGTATGTAAATTCGTGCACAAATAGAACAAGTCCTAATTCAGTTATTAATTAAGCTTAGCTCAGTTGTGGCACAAGGCCGGAAGTATGGAGCACCCACTGAGAACCAAACTCACTAACAATGGTCTGCTAATCCAGCTTGCTATCCAATGAATATACCATACAAAGTGCCCAGTTATTTACTAAGCTTAGCTCAGTTGTGACACAAGGCCAGAGGTATGGGGCACCCAGTGAGAACCAAACTCACTAATAATGGTCTGCTAATCTAGCTTGCTAACCAATACACCATGTGAGGTAGCCAGTTATTTAGCTTAGATGTGGCACAAGACCAGAAGTATGGGGCACCCAGTGAGAATCGAACTCACTAACGATGGTCTGCTAATCTAGCTTGCTAACCATTACACCACGTGAGGTGCCTTATAGTTATTTACTAAGCTTAGCTTAGATGTGGCACAAGACCAGAAGTATGGGACACCCAGTGAGAATCAAACTCACTAATAATGGTCTGCTAATCTAGGTACCTAGTTATTTAGCTTAATTTTGGTACCAGGTCAGAAGTATGGGACACCCAGTGAGAATCAAACGCACTAACATAAGCTTAGCTCAGTAGTGGCACAAGGCCAGAAGTATGGGGGCACCTAATAAGAATCAAGCTCGCTAACAATGGTATGCTAATCTAGCTTACTAAACATTAGGTATCCAACAAGTCCTAATTTATAAAGAAATAAAAATAAATATAAAAAAACAGGATTTAGTACTTGTTTGAAGATATGGTCCAAAGGTACAATGTGATGTTGTATGTGTGTTTTGACATCACAATGATTAGAATATAAGTTATTTCATTTAAACAAAATATGTTTACAAATCAACTGGAAAGAAAGCAAAAAGAAGTATGGGACACCCAGTGAGAATCTAACTCACTAACAATAGTCTGCTAATCTAGCTTGCTAACTATTACACCATGTGGGGTACCCAGTTATTTAGCTTAGTTGTAGTACAGTGAAGGCAGTATGGGGCACCCAGTGAGAATCAAGCTCACTAACAATGGTATACTAATCTAACTTACTAAACATTAGGTGTCCAACAAGTCTTAATTTATAAAAAAAAATAAAATATAAAAAACAGGATTTAGTACTTGTCTGAAGATATGGTCCAAAGGTACAATGTGATGTTGTATGTGTGTTGACATCACAATGATTAGAATATAAGTTATTTCATTTGAATAAAATAGATTTATTTTATTTTCATGAAATGTAATTTATTTTACTAGAATTTAAAATGACAATAATTCATATTCGTGAAGATAATTAAAAATTAAATTTAATAGTAAAGCAAGAAATAGAGAAAGATAGAAGAAAGAAAAGAAAGAAATAAGAGAAAGATAAGAAAATAAGAAAGGCAGAAAGAAAGAAATAAGAGAAAGATAGAAAGAAAATAAGAAAGGCAGAAAGAAAGAAATAAGAGAAAGATAGAAAGAAAATAAGAAACAGAAAGAAAGAAATAAGAGAAAGATAGAAAGAAAATAAGAAAGGCAGAAAGAAAGAAATAGAGAAAGATAGAAAGAAAAGAAAGGCAGAAAGAAATAAATAAGAGAAAGATAGAAAGAAAATAAGAGGCAGAAAGAAAGAAATAAGAGAAAGATAGAAAGAAAATAAGAAAGGCAGAAAGAAAGAAATAAGAGAAGATAAAAAGAAAATAAGAAAGAAATAAGAGAGATAGAAAGAAAATAAGAAAGGCAGAAAGAAAAAGAAAAGAAGATAGAAAGAAAATAAGAAGGCAGAAAGAAATAAGAGAAAGATAGAAGAAAATAAGAAAGGCAGAAGAAAGAAATAAGAGAAAGATAGAAAGAAAATAAGAAAGGCAGAAAGAAAGAGAGATAGAAAGAAAAGAAAGAGAAAAGAAAGAAATAAGAGAAAGATAAAAGAAAATAAGAAAGGAGAAAGAAAGAAATAAGAGAAAGATAGAAAGAAAATAAGAAAGGCAGAAAGAAAGAAATAAGAGAAAGATAAAAAGAAAATAAGAAAGGCAGAAAGAAAGAAATAAGAGAAAGATAGAAAGAAAATAAGAAAGGCAGAAAGAAAGAAAAGAGAAAGATAAGAAAGAAATAAGAAAGGCAGAAAAGAAAGAAATAAGAGAAAGAAAAAGAAAATAGAAAGGCAGAAAGAAAGAAATAAGAGAAAGATAAGAAAGAAATAAGAAAGGCAGAAAGAAAGAAATAAGAAATAAAGATAGAAAGAAAATAAGAAAGGCAGAAAGAAAGAAATAAGAGAAAGATAAGAAAGAAAATAAGAAAGGCATTTTTTTTGCATTTGATATTTTAAATAGGAGACACTGATTTTTCTTATCAGAGTGTCTGTACAATTTTTTTCTTTTTCTGACGCCCCAGCAGGCCGGATCGATGCAAGGTCTTTTTTTACATAGGGATTTTAATGGGGCATCCTGCGAGGATCAAACTCACGATTCAATAAAAATGGATCTGCGAGACTAACTTTTTTGCCCAGCACACACACACTTCTACCCAGGCGATGCTGGGGAGGCGCTTCTAGTAAATAATGCATTATAGAACAGAAGCTGGTCTAAATCGCCCAAGGCAAATCGGCACCGCATCCTGTTTGACACTGCTCTAACGGACCATAAATAATACGTTATAAAACCGAAGCTGTAGACCATAAGAACTCTTACTGCAGGTCAAACTTTGTACATGTTTGGTTTAAGCCATGATATATGCTATGACACGATACGTGCTGCATGGTGCTTGCAATTGAGTGCACATGTTATGATATGCAAGTGTAAATGTGTTTGTGATTTCGAGAGATCACAAGGGTCCAGATGCGTACGTGTATATATGTGTATGTGTGCGTGTGAGAGAACTAAAGACATTGGAGAAGATAGAGCATATTATATGCATATATGCATATGTGTGTGTGCGTATGCATATATATGTGTGTGTGTGTATATATATATATATATATATATATATATATATATAAAATGTTGTTCTGGTTCCAACGGGAGAAAATTCAATATTCTATAAAAAAGGTCCGCAAAATGTATTATGTTTTCAGAAAAAAATTTTTTATCTTACACATGCAACACGTGTTTCAGATCTTCTGGTATCTTCTTCAGGCTTTGATTGATAATATATATATATCATCATCATCATGTCGCGCAGTTTGCACGGATATCCATAACTATCTCTCGCTAACCTTCCCTATCATTCATCGACTCTGGTAGCTCCTCTGCGCTGCGGCCAGCATCCATACATAGTTGGTCAATGTAGGTCCTGGCTGGTCGGCCCACATTAGCATGCCCATGTGTTGGCTTCCACAGTAGTACATCGCTTACGAGCTCGTCCTTGCTTCTCCAGCAGTGCCCCGCATGCCTAGCCCGTCTTATGGTGGACTCTCCTATCATAAACAATAGATGAGGGTCAGCAGTAAGTGGTTTGTTTACTACCACATTGTGCATGGTATCAAGAAGATATGTTGTGTTGTGATACCAGCCCAGCCTTGCTATGAGCTACAAAGCCACACTGACAGGTATCAAGAAGATATGTTGTGTTGTGATACCAGCCCAGCCTTGCTATAAGCTACGAAGCCACACTGACAGGTATCAAGAAGATATGTTGTGATGTGATACCAGCCCAGCCTTGCTATAAGTTACGAAGCCACACTGACAGGTATCAAGAAGATATGTTGTGTTGTGATACCAGCCCAGCCTTGCTATAAGCTACAAAGCCACACTGACAGGTATCAAGAAGATATGTTGTGTTGTGATACCAGCCCAGCCTTGCTATAAGCTACGAAGCCACACTGACAGATGGAATTTCCTAAAGTGGGAGTCAGATGTTTTTGCTTTAAAGTTAGACGGAGCTGATCATGATGTTTTCAATCTATTTTCTTCAAAGCTCTTTAATTTAGTGAAACATGTCTTACGCCATTCTTTCCGATTTGATGCTAGATTTTCTCAGGTGTTTCAAATTGTCCTTCAATTTGTCTTTATAGTGTAAGAGTGGATGTCCAATAGAATGCTTCACATTTAGTAGTTGTCCGTATAATATCTTCTTTGGGATCCTGTTCTCATTTATTCTGACAACGTGACCAGCCCACCTAAGGTGAACTTTTGCTAGTAAGGTTTCAATGCCTGCAATGATTTTTTTAATAGTGTACTATTTTTCACTCTATCATCCCATTTCATACCGCAAATGGCACGAATACAGTGCATGTGAAAGGTGTCAAGTTGGTTTATGTGCTTGCAGTAAAGTGTCCATTTATATATGTGGTATGTGTATGTATGATAAGTTTTGCTCTCTGTCAACATGAAATTTAGAGGAGCCATTAAAAATAGGATAAAGACTTTAAAAAAAGGTAATGGTGAAAATATTCTCTCTTAGAAGACGAGTTGTCTGGAATTGAACCAAGCTGAATGGCAGATAAAAGTCTAGTTGGGTTATAAAAAAAAAAGGAAGGGGTCAGTAGCTTGGGTGGTCTCTTCTAAACAAAGAAACCTTGCCTGTGTGTGTTGTATACCCTTCTTTACTTACTTCTATTCTTCTTCTGGCGTCTTTGACATCTTAAGTTCTTCTAGTGTCTCTTCTAACTTCGTCTTGGTGGTCGGTCGCACTTAACTCATTTCTTCTTCTAGATCAGTCTTGTTACCAAGACATTCACCAACCACAAAACCGTGTTATTTTCTTAAGCTTTTATTTACTTAACTAAACATTTCATGTAACTAAACATCTGACTAACATAGCGCGCGTATGCAGTGAGTTCCAGTTAAGGCAGGACATCTTCTCTGCCTGACGTCTAAACTGAAACTGAGGACCCAACCAGGTCCCACGTGACTTCACGTATTTCGTGGGCTTTCTGTAATCTTCCATGGAAAGTCCCGCCGGGGATATGACAAGGGTCATCCCTTTGGAAATACAGGGGATTGACAATAATCTTATGCAACCGCATAGATTATGTAACATGTGTTCAACTCTGTTATATACACAAATAAAGCGCGTGGTGCGATGGTTAAAGTCATGGGAAATGGACTCATCGCCCCGAGTTCAAATCCTGGATGTGATAATTGCATTTCACTTTGCGCTAATACCCTTGGGAAAGGTATGAATCCTACTCTCCCACCAGCTATGGATAAATAGTAGGGCAGACTGGGCTCTTTAACCTTGGTTAGGCAACCAGTCTAGGAGAAGGAAAACTCTGAATTCAAACCTGTTAAACTCCGCTTAAGAAATTGACCTTGTGTCACATCCTGCTCGTGCAGAGGGGTTGGTAAATATATATATATATATATATACACAAATAAAGATATCTCCTGATTGACAAAATTCCCTAAAATCCAATACGCCCACTCACCAACAATACAAAATGTTAACGTCATCAGATGTGAACAGGACCGTATCTCTTTACTAAATAAAAAATGCGTGTCTGCACACATACCATTGCACATCCTCGAGATGGAATTATCAGCAAATAAGATCTCGGTAATTTATGAGGAAGACCGTCCCGGCCTCCTGCCTCAAAACTTGCTAACGGTGAGTGGTGAAAAACCAACCCCAGCTACGATTGAAGTCCGTAGCCGAAGCAATAGATAGATATGAAGATGACTAGATAGATAGATAGTTTTTTTTTTATTTTATTAAAATATAAAAGAATATCTAAATACTCAGATTTTCTTTTATTCATGTTTGTTTAATGTCTTGTTTTTAGTTTAAATAAGCAAGAATATCTAAATATTTTGATTTTTTTTTACTTGTAATTGATTGTTGGAAATAGATATATTAAAATAAAATGAAAATACCGAAAAATATAAAAGTTTTGGATTTTTTTATATGTAAGTGAATGTCGAAAAAAACAAAACAAAAAAACAAAATGCCCCAAGTTGGTTGTTTACTTTCAAGTGACACTGCTTCGGCTACGGACTTCAATTGTAGCTGGGTTGGTGTTTCAGCAATCACCGGTAGCAAGTTTTGAGGCAGGAGACTGGGACGGTCTTCCTCATAAATTACCAAGATCTCTAATCTATCTCTGTCTCTCTTTGTCTCTCTCTCTCTCTCTCATATACCCAAGTATGTTAGAATGGTATATAATGTCCTTTGGACACAAGGCCTAGTGGATAAAGGAGTTAGGTTAAGACAGTTCTAAGTGACAGATATCTCTAGACTGCAGGTTCAATCCTGGTCAGGGGCAGCAGTAACATAGAATAATAATTAACACAGCATTGAAAAGGCCATTTTTCAACCAATCAGCAACCTTTGCGGTCAAACCAAGGAAGACGTGAAATCTGATCCGAGCTGATCCACTCTGGGCGCTTAAAAAACACTGAACTTTCATCGGACAGGAGTTAGGACGGGAGACAGGAAATAGTCGACATTGCTGACCAAGCCGTGTCATATTTCCTTCAACTCCCTCGTTGAGATAACGCCAATCACCCACCGACCTGACATCATCTTGAACGCGTATGTCAACCACCTTCATCTCGTTTCTACACTGGCAACCAGATATCATATTTCACACATCAACTCCTCACACTCTGTGACCACGACCGCGACCTAAACAACATTTTCTCCACGTCCGACCCCCGCACACAAGTCATTGCATCAACAACTCTACACTCGATGACCAACGACTTAATCAACTCATCAAGTGGTTGTGCATATTAAATTCATTATATTCAATACAACATATTAAATAACTCTACACTCATATATCAACATTTAAAAGAATAATATTAAATAACTCTACACTCGATGACCAACGACTTAATCAACTCATCAAGTGGTTGTGCATATTAAATTCATTATATTCAATACAACATATTAAACGTTAACCTGTTTGTTTTTTTCCTTGCAACCATACGCATGATATAACAACTCTCATGGATTGAGGAGAAAGAGAACAACAATAAGATTTGGGATGAGAGTTAGTTATTGAGGTCATTTAGTCTACTGTTGGTTTGAACAACAGCAACTGGCTAAGCACAACTGAACCAGCCAGTCAGTCAGTATACTGTTGGTTTGAATAACAGCAACTGGCTAAGCACAACTGAACCAGCCAGTCAGTCAGTATACTGTTGGTTTGAATAACAGCAACTGGCTAAGCACAACTGAACTAGCCAGTCAGTCAGTATACTGTTGGTTTGAATAACAGCAACTGGCTAAGCACAAGTGAACCAGCCAGTCAGTCAGTATACTGTTGGTTTGAATAACAGCAACTAGCTAAGCACAACAGAAGCAGTGTCCAAGACAGTTGGTATTTATAGAAATCAAGAATAGTCCATTCATGCATTTGGGTGATTCCATTCCCTGAGTTCTGATTGGCTGCTTGGTTTCTATGATATTGTGGAGTTTTATAAATACCCTGTCATTCTGCAGTAGAATTGCGACAGGACAGGATTGTATTAAGTTACAACCGCTTGTTGCCATGTCTGACCAATTCGACAGTAATTGGAACGAAGCTTGATTATTCTTCATTAGTGAGTGTTGAGAGGGAGTTGGATCTGAGTCAGTTGGATTTTAGGATCAGTGGAAGACAGCTAAACTTTGGGACCAGTTGAAGTCGGATTGTGAAAGTCACTGGTCCTGGTTTTGGCCAGAGGAGGTTGGGTGTACTCCCCGCCCCCCTGGCCTGACAGACACATAGCAGCAGCAGCAGCCACCCTGACAACTTTATTTTATTTATTTTTATCTCCAATCTATACATATATAAAGGGCAGTTGGTGTGTATGTATGTCCGGATGAAACTAGGAAAATAAAACAATTAATAATAAAGTAAATATGTACACACATTAAATATCACCAGAGCTTGGTTTTTGTGCCATGGAGATTTTATTCATATTTGGGAAGATATTTAAAAATTAAAATTTGTATAATAACAGAATCGAAAATCATTAGCGCGTTATGTTTTTTATTTCATTTATTTATTTTTTTCTTTCGCTTTGAAACATAATATTGATTAATTGAATTAATTGCATTATTTTAAATCTTATCTCGTTTTTTTTTAAATGTAAATTATTGAATTAAAATTTCTCTGTATATTTTTATATGTGATGTCATTCCCTTTACCTAAGGTGAAATAAATTCCCGGTGTCTCACCAGGTCTTTTTTACGAGGAGATTTTTATGGAGCATCCAGCGAGGATCAAATTCGCGATAAATTATAATGGATTTGCAAAACTAATTTTTTTTTTTATCCCCCTCGATCCAGGTGATGCCGAGTAGCTACTTCTAGTCTAATCTAAAGTAAGTCTCTGTCTCTGTGTCACCCGAGAACTCTGTCCCCGAAAATATAAACCAGAGTAAAAAGGAGTATATAACAAGATGCCATCCAAATATCTTTTACAAAAACTGGCAGTAGGGAGACTTTACAAAAACTGGCAGAAGAGAGACTTTACAAAAACTGGCAGAAGGGAGACTTTACAAAAACTTGGCAGTAGGGAGACTTTACAAAAACTGGCAGTAGGGAGACTTTACAAAAATTGGTGACCTCAAAATTGGTTGGTTGGGTTTTAAAGCATGTCAACCCATTGGATCATTTTATGCTGAAGACGTTTTTGTTTTCTTTATTATTGATGGTTATGCAGGTTTTTTTAAACACATTTTTTTCTATTTAACCCATGGATGGGACCCAAATGGCTACTACCACTCTGGATCAAAGTGGACCTGGGAGTAATGGTTTCTCAAAATTGGGACCACAATCATACAACTTTATTTGCTTTATGAAACATAAAATGATTAATTCATGAGATGAGGCTTAATATGAATAATTATGATATTTCGGAATTTTGTTCTCATCCTCATTTTGTATGAACAAAATGTTCAAGCCATACACAATAAAGATGAGGACAACATTCGGAAATATCATAATTAGTTGTAAATAGTCAATTTTGGAAAAATAAAAATTTAATATTTAAAAAAAAAAAAAAAGAAAAAAAAAGAAAAAAAAAAATTTAAAAAAAGAAAAATTTTTAAAAAAGAAAATTTTAAAGAAAAAGAAAAATTTTAAAAGGAAAAAAGAAAAGGAGAAAATTTTAAAAAGGAAAAGAAAATTTTTAAAAAAGAAAAATTTTTAAAAATTAAAAAAAAAAAAAGAAAAAGAGAAAATTAAAAATAAAAGAAAAAGAGAAATTTAAAAAAAAAAAAAGAAAAAGAAAAATTTATAAAAATTAAAAAATTAAAAATTAAAAACAAAAAACAAAAAAATAAGAGAAAATTTAAAAAAAAAAAAAGCAGAAAAAAGGCCTTTTATAATATATGATTCAAATACTAAGCAAAACCCAGTGTGATCCCGATGACAGAAGGGGTGGGAAATTCTTTACCAAAAATATTTTCTATATTTTATGAGAGATTTAAACAGAAGAAAAAACAATACAATTTTACAGAGAATAAATAACAACAGCTAAAATAAACTTGTTTTTTATAATAAAAAAGTTTATTTTAAGGAATTTTAAGATTGCATTAAATTAACATTTGAGAAATAGAATATGAAATATAAGAGCAGAAAATATAGAAGAGAAAGAAAAGGGGAAAAATGAAAAGTAATTTTATGGTTACAGCCTTATACAACCCAACAGAGAAACCCAAACAAGTTTGGAGATAGAAGTTATGTGACTAATAATAACATCTCTATTCCATAATAGTTGCTACACTTGCATATAAATTTCATACACTAAATGTAGCAACTATTATGGGACAGAAGAATTCTTATTATAATTTCTACCCCTGTCCCATAATTGTTGTTACACTTGCATATAAATTTCATACACTAAATGTAGCAACTATTATGGGACAGAAGAATTCTTATTATAATTTCTACCTCTGTCCCATAATTGTTGTTACACTTGCATATAAATTTCATACACTAAATGTAGCAACTATTATGGGACAGAAGAATTCTTATTATAATTTCTACCTTTGTCCCATAATTGTTATTACACTTGCATATAAATTTCATATACTAAATGTACAACTATTATGGGACAGAAGAATTATTATAATTTCTACCTCCGTCCCATAATTGTTGTTACACATGCATATACATTTTATATACTAAATGTACAACTATTATGGGACAGAAGAATTATTATTATAATTTCTACCTCTGTCCCATAATTATTGTTACACTTGCATATAAATGTCATATACTAAATGTACAACTATTATGGGACAGAAGAATTATTATTATTATTTCTACCTCTGTCCCATAATTATTGTTACACATGCATATACATTTTATATACTAAATGTACAACTATTATGGGACAGAAGAATTATTATTATTATTTCTACCTCTGACCCATAATTATTATTACACTTGCATATAAATTTCATACACTAAATGTACAACTATTATGGACAGAAGAATAATTCTTATTATTATTTCTACCTCTGACCCATAATTATTGTTACACTTGCATATAAATTTCATACACTAAATGTACAACTATTATGGGACAGAAGAATAATTCTTATTATTATTTCTACCTCTGACCCATAATTATTGTTACACTTGCATATAAATTTCATATACTAAATGTACAACTATTATGGGACAGAATAATTCTTATTATTATTTCTACCTCTGACCCATAATTATTGTTACACTTGCATATAAATTTCATACACTAAATGTACAACTATTATGGGACAGAAGAATAATTCTTATTATTATTTCTACCTCTGACCCATAATTATTATTACACTTGCATATAAATTTCATACACTAAATGTACAACTATTATGGGACAGAAGAATAATTCTTATTATTATTTCTACCTCTGACCCATAATTATTGTTACACTTGCATATAAATTTCATATACTAAATGTACAACTATTATGGGACAGAATAATTCTTATTATTATTTCTACCTCTGACCCATAATTATTGTTACACTTGCATATAAATTTCATACACTAAATGTACAACTATTATGGGACAGAAGAATAATTCTTATTATTATTTCTACCTCTGACCCATAATTATTGTTACACTTGCATATAAATTTCATACACTAAATGTACAACTATTATGGGACAGAAGAATAATTCTTATTATTATTTCTACCTCTGACCCATAATTATTGTTACACTTGCATATAAATTTCATATACTAAATGTACAACTATTATGGGACAGAATAATTCTTATTATTATTTCTACCTCTGACCCATAATTATTGTTACACTTGCATGTGGGACAGAAGAATAGACCCATAATTATTGTTACACTTGCATATAAATTTCATACACTAAATGTACAACTATTATGGGACAGAAGAATTATTATTATTTCTACCTGTCCCATAATTGTTACACTTGCACGTAAATTTCAACACACTAAATGTATAACGATCATGAGACAGAATCATTATTACTACCTCTGTCCAATGATAATTGTCCAAACTGTCTATATGTTTCATACACAAAATGCCCCAACCATTATGCGATCATAGATATATTCTTCACTAAAATAATGAACTGGTTATTTACTTTTTGTCTCTAATATACTAAACCAATATTGAAAAAAATAAAAATAAAAAGCAAACCTACTAGGTTATCTCCCTTGTATTCTGCTACAGCAATCTGCTATAAGAAAATAATAATAATAATGAAATTTATTATGTACAGTGTAGTGTAACCTGAAGTTACCTCCCTTGTTATTGGCAACTTTCCGTCCACTAAGGACGATGGTATGGTGTCCAAAAAAAATATAAAATAAAATAAAAAATAAATAAATAAATAATCTGCATCTGCGCAAGTGACTGTGCAGGCCAATTCCTGAGTGACAGTCTTTAGTGCACTGAATGCACACAAACTGTGATGCTTTCTGGGACTGCTGTCTTTTCTCCCTTTTTCTGGCTCTCTTTGCCGTTGAGGCTACTCTCCTCTCTGTGTCTTGCTTAACTTTAAGGCGCCAGGCCACTCTATTTTTTGCATCTACCTCCCACGTGTTTGTGTCAATATAGCATATCCTCATGACTCTCCTGCAGACATCTTTAAATTGTAGGTGTGGTCTACCAACCGATCGGGAGCCTTTTACTAATTCGCCATACAAAAGATCTTTTGGGATGTGGCCATTTTCCATTCTCCTGACATGTCCAAGCCAGCGAGGGGCGCCTCTTACAGAGAATGGAAAACATGCTGTTCATGTCAGCGCAATCCAGCACGACAGTGTTGGGCCCTTTATCCTGCCAACGAATGTGTACAATACGTTGTAGACAACGGAGATGGAAACTATTGAGTTTCCCTTAGACCATCTATACATATATAAAGGACAGTTGTGTGTATATGCATGTCCGGAGGAAACTTTGAAAATAAAACAAACAAATTTGATTTGCCAACAATTAGTGGCAAAAACATGATTCAGAAAATATCTAAGTTGGGTCAGAAGTTTACCTGACGCTGGCTCCCTAAAACATAGTGTAGATTAAGGCAGGAGTCTGGGACGATATAAGATCAAAATTACCAAAATATATTCCTTAATTTACAATTTCAATAATACAAATAAAACAAACAACTTTTTTTGGTAATTTTCACCTTTAGTTGTTAAAATTCCTAGCATAAAATTGTGCATGCGCATTATCTGAAATGAACTTAATTGTTATTAAGAACACATTTTATGATATTTTTGTGTTAAAGCATGCAGTTGTATTGTTTTCGAAATTTTCTAAGATTTGTGTATTTCGCACAGAGACTTTCAAAATGGCTACTGGCTTGGTTCAAAGTGAAAGTCAAGGGAGGTTACTCTAATTGCCTTATTTGCTAGGAATTTTGACAACTAAAGGTGAAAATTACCTTTTTTTTTCAATTCATTTTAATTTTACATTGGGCCTTTAAGCGACGCAAGACCATTTGGAAGGTTCCATTTTTAAAATTGGGTGAAATGAAATGGGCAAATAAGAAATCTAATCTAAGATAATCTGGACAGTCTCATTTTTAACAAGAGGGTGTTACAGGATGATAACGGACAGAAGATTTAGGAGCACCAGTATTAATATAAATTTTATTGGTTTTTATCAACTTAACTCATTCGTGTATGAACCATGGTCAAACATTTGGCCAGTGATCACTTTATTTGTGTGTTTCTAACACTTGGGCATTAGGGTAGGTCAATTTTGGAACTTTAATGTCTCCCATGTGACAAAAGGTGCAAAGTAACAAAGAATTACCACAAAATATTTTTCTTCAAAACTTTGCCTTCGTTTGAGGAAATATATTTAAATCTTTTAAAATGTCATCACTGTTACAGCTTAATTATTAGCTAAAAAGCTGCATATTAGAGATGTTGGGGGCATATTTTCAAATTGATTTGTTTCATTTAAAATAAGCGTTTCTGTTTTAAATATTGAAATTGGTAAATTTTCTAACCAATTTCTAAGCTAAATGTTGTAAAAAACAAGGATTTTTGGTGCATTTTATCCGACGATCTTTAATGCTATTTCCTCAAACAATAGTGCAAGTACATCTAGTTTTTTGTATCAGTACTCGTACTAACACACAACTTTCACTGTTTGAGAGAATTTGATATTTTTTAAAAAGTGAAAAATCAACCTACCCTAATAGGCATGCTTACCAAATCAGAAAACAGCATAGTTCACGACTTTTGGAAACATTTTTTCACTTTCACAGTTGCCGAGTCATGGAATAAACTGCCTGCATCTGCAGTTGGCTGCCGAAACACTGCATCTTTCAAAACCTCCATGATTCCTGTAATACGACAACACTATACCTGATAAAACCCCCCCCCCCTGCATACAATAATGCTGCTATTGCTGGGGAGGACAAGGAGAAGCTAACTTGTAACGGTGCAAGTGAGAGATCTAGTTTTGAGTATCAGTAGTTATTATAGTAGTAGTGTGGAGAGGAGGTATTTGCTGCATGGGTAACAGCTTATCCTCCATATGAACCCACCCAGGTTATGTAGTTCAAAAAAAAAAAAAAAAAAAAAAAAAAAAAAAAAACTTTGACACTACACCATCGTCTCTCGTGGCTGCCAACCAATCATCATACCAACACACAACTTTCGCTGTTTGAGAATTTAATATTTTCAACAACAAAAAAAAAAAAATAAAAAAATAAATATTTTTAAAAAAGTCAAAAATCAACCTACCCTAATGTGCATTCCTAATTCCTTTTTGTTCACATGATACAAATCAATACTGTTTTAACAATTGTTGATCAGTTGCTAGCTGCTGAAACACAGCATCTTTCAAAACCTCAATGATTCCTGTAATATGACAACACTACACCTGATATTCCCCCTCCATATAAGAATGCTGCTATTGCTGTGGAGGACTGGGAGAAGCTAGCTTGTAATATACCCGGCTGGAGAGGCACCAGTCTGTGAAAGAATTTTTGTCCAACCAAATTAAACACCAAAAATTGAAGCAGGTTATTAGAAAGGGTAATTTTCAGTCCAGCAACATTCAAAGTGGAGAAGTTCCAACATGTAGTTTATGTGGAAGAGTATGTTTCTCCAGGGCTGGCCTGGTGAGTCATCTGAGAAAACACAAGGATATAATGTCAAATGCTACTGGCACACAACTATGGTGGGGGGGGGGTACAAATATGCATGCGCATACACATGAAGGTAATCTGAACATTAACTACATAAATGAAAGTAACCTCCCCTTATTTCTTTCACTTTGAGGAAGCCTATGTTTTGGTTGGCCATTCTCATTTCTCCGTAAATCTACACTGAAAATACGAATTTGTTCAAATCAATACAACTGCATGTTTTAACATGTAAATATCATAAAATGTGTTCTTAATAACAATTAAGTTAATTTCAAATAAAGCGCAAGCACAATTAAGAACACATTTTATTATATTTTTAGTGTTAAAACATGTAGTATTGATTCGAACAAATTCGTATTTTCAGTGTAGATTTACGGTGTAATGAAAATGGCCAACCAAAACATTAGGTTTCCTCAAAGTGAAAGAAACAAGGGGAAGTTACTCTCATTTATGTAACTAATGTTCAGATTACCCACATGAATATTATCATTGTATGCTATTCATATTCCTGACACTAATACATTATTCTATTTATTATACATGAGATTTTGAGGAGTTGTGGTGCACCTGATCACTGTATGCAATAATTTTTTTATTTATTAGAATACTATAATATCTGCATGCTTCAATGGTTTCCATAAATATCATGTGATGTATTAAAAGACCAATCCTCCCATCTGGTGAAAGTGACCTGGACCAGGCTTGTCCCCATTCTACCTGAAGATGACAAAACCAGTTGAGATGAATGAACAGATGCCCCACTTTAATCCCAGCCTGAAAGCCAAAGAAAACTTTGAGTGAGACAAACAAGACATGCTGGAGAAGCAAGGATGAACTCATAAGCGACATCCCCCTGTGGAAACCAGTACATGGATATGCCAGTGCAGGCAGTCCAGCAAGGTGTGTGTGTGTGTGTGTGTGTGTGCATATGTGCAGGTAAAAGTAATAAATGAAAAAGAAATGTGAGGATGATTTGATATTTGGAAAATATAACATTTATCTGAATATACATACATATATATGTATGTATGTCAAATATACATTACCAACCTTCTTTAAGACAAAACAAATATCAACTGTTGATGTTAGTTTTAAATTTTATGTTTTCAAGGGGGAGAGAGAGAGAGAGAAAAAAAAAAAAAAAAAAAAAACAGTAAATTCCCACGACATTTTTTCTAATATCACTTAAACAAAAGTAATATCAACAGTTGATACAAGAAAGAATATTCATACATAGGAAATTACATCTTAAAAGCATTTTTTTTCCTGGGAAAGAAAAAAAAAAAAAAAAAAAACAGTATTCTTGTTTGAAACAAAAACTAACATCAACAATTGATATTTGTTTTGTCCTAAAAAAGATTGGAGATATATTTTTGATATGTAAATTATCAATTAAAACACAAGATCTCGACAATATATTTTTTCAAATATCAACTTCACATTTCCTAGTTTTCATTTTCACTTTTCTACATACTGTCAGATTCATTCCTGTTTTTCTTTTTTTATATATCCCAAGTGCTTGCAAATACACATAAAAAACAAAAAGTAAAAAAAACAAAAAAAAAAAAAACAGAAAATGGTCTGGCTTGTGCACGAGTTGACAGTATGCATGCATATATGTGCGTGTAATTATATATATATATATATATATATATGCTTAATTAAAGTCATACCTAATTTGTTAATTATAATTAAATAAATTAGGCGTGCATATCGGTTTAAATGTAAAGCGTAAACAAATCAAGAAAAAGTCGATCTCTATTTACATTTCAGCCTATTAGGCCTCACCAGCAGAGCTATAGAGAGGGCAGTGCTTTGTGCGTGATTCGACACGCACAAAGCACTGCACTGTCTATAGCTCTGCTGGTGAGGCCTAATGGGCTGAAATATACATACAGAGATCGACTTTTTCTCAATTTGTTTATGCTTTACATTTAAACTGATATGCATGCCTAATTCCTTTAATTATAATTAATTAATTAACAAATTAGGTATGACTTTAATTAAGCACATGATCTCCCAAAAAATTGTCGGCTGTCGCCATTTCAGACACACTGTTTGTCCACTTCATATATATATATATATATATATATATATATATGAGGAAGAATGAATAAAGAAAAGAAAGAATGGAATGGATAATAAAAGATGAATTTAATTAATATCACTTACACATGCATTTCGGTCAGTTCATCTGTGTGAAAATATTCTGCACACAGAGAAGATTCGAACTTCATTAGAGTGAAATTTTATTTTTGAAATAAAAAAAAAAAATTAAAAAAATGAATAAAAATAAAAATAAATCAAAAATAAAATTTCACTCTGATGAAGGTCAGATTCATTTCCAATTTCCATTATATATATATATATATATATATATATATATATATAAAAATAAAATAAAAACACAGGACATTGTCAAGGTCTTTTCTGGTGATGCATAAATAAAATTCAAAAATAGTAAATATAATAAATAATGAATTTTAGGGAGGTAGAATTTTTATTTTTATTCTTTTTATCTTTATTGAAAATCTCCAAAGCCGATAGATGTGTATACAAAGAAATGCTGTGTTAAATATCCTCCTCTTAAGTAACAATACATTGTAGATGAATAAACTCTTTAAGTGATAGTTGCTTTCTTTTTTTCTTCTTCTTTTAAATATAAGTTTATATTAAAAATTAATTTTAGCAAAGGGACAAGGCAGAGGATCAATTGTTAACTTTTAATTTCAACCTTCAGTTTAAAATGTTCAGAAAATAGAACACAAATAAGAAAATGCGGAAGAAAGTTTTATTTTTCTAAGTAGAATGCGATTGCTGTCATTGAATATTACCTGTCACAGGTAAATTAGCTCTCTTACAAAAAGAGAAGTTGTTGAATACATGGTAGCTGCAATGTACTGCAGATACCATATCAGTCTTACATTTTTTTTTGGTACTTTCCTATTACCAACAGCCAAATATTGTTACATTTTTTTTTTTTCATAAACAGCCATTTTTTTTATATATGGGTTAGAGAAAAAAAAAAAAAAATTGGGCGGGTGGGGGGGGGAGAAACTACCCCCACCCCTTAAAAAATTTTTTTTTTTTTTCAGTGATATTATTTCTTTAAATACCAAATTTTTGGCTTTCCATAGTAATAGGACTTTTTCTTTTTAATCTAACCCAAAAATAGTTATATTTCTATTATCTACAGCCAATTCTTTTTGTAGGTTAGGTAATTTTTTTTTTTTTAATATTTGGGGAAACAAAAAAAAAAAAAAAAAAAAAAACTATCCCCACCCCAAAAATTTAGCCATATTATTCTTTAAATAGCAAATGTAATGTTTGGCTATCAATAATAGCAACAGATTTATTTTTAATCTAACCCAAAAAAACTAACCCCCCAAAAATAAAATAATTAGTTATATCATTCTTTTAAATAGCAAATGTAATATGTTTGGCCATCACTCATAGGAAAGGACAGTTTTTTTTTTTTCTCTCTTCTTCTACCCCCCCAAAAAAAAAATTAGTTATATTATTCCGTTAAACATCAGCTGTTGTAATGTGTGACCTTCAATAATAGGAAAGGACCTTTTTTTTTTTTTACCTAACCCAAAAAATAAAAATTTTAGTTATAATATTCCTTTACATTACAACATTTAATGTTTGACAAACAATAATAGGAAAGGACTTTTTTTTTAAAATCCAGATTCTTACTTACCCTAGAAACCATTAGACAATTATAAGCAAGATAATAATCCAAGATATACAGATTTTTGGTGCCTCTATTTCATCACTTATTTTATTAGACAACTTTTTAGAGAAATTCTGCTGAACAAATGAAAAAAAATGGCTGTGTATTGGAATATCGTCTTTGTAGAGAGTCAAGTTTTCTGGTTTGTCTTCCATTTTCATGCTAATTTGGATAGATTTCATTTTATATTTATTTTTTTAATAATATACAGGGTGTTTCAGAAAATTTAATATCCTTTGAAATGTACAGGGGGTTTCAGAATAAAACCGACATTTCAAATTTTAACAGCATGTGTAGAAACAACTCAAAATTCTAGGTTTAATTTTTTTTTAAATTCTTTTCAGTTACAGAAAAATCATCCACTGAAAGAAAAGGCATTTAAATATTAAACTTAGAATTTTTAGTTGTTTCTGCACATGCTGTTAAAATTTGAGATCATTTGAATGAGAATTGGTCAAGTTATTACCATATATACTCGTAGATGGGCGACACCAGTGAATATGGTGCACTCTGAATTTGTGGTTTTCAAAGTGGGTATATGCGGTTGACCTACAGATAGGTTGCCCCTATAACCGACTTAGTTACTCAACTTATTCTAACAAATCTTATCAAATATTCACTTTTGTTTCAAGACTTTGCTTACAAATATTAAACCTAGAACATTTTGCCATAGACTGATGCTTAATGCAAACATATCTTATTATAATGGAGATTGTGGGTTTGTCTGTCTGTAACCGAAACTATATTACTATACAAGTCACAATTCCTTTAGTTATTTACATCATATTCTCCATGATTTTATTTTTATTTAAACCTCAATTATTAATAAAATTGTTTTACATTACTTACAATGTTGACCATATGTACATACTAATAACATGCAATTGTATTTATATATACAACAAAATAGAGGTTTACAGTATGAATGGGAAGGCTAATTTGCATATTGATCTTAAAAAATTGATTTTAATAAATATATGCTTAGTATTATTGATTTCTAATTGTTTGGTTTTATCTTATTAAATATGAGCAAAAATCTCTTCAATAAATCTTAAAAGAAATCCCTTAACAAGAAGAACTAACTGTAATATTATTTTTTTACTTCCTATTTTAACTAAACATTTTAATTAGGAAAATTTACCAATGAAAGACGGGAGTAACGGAAAATAATGGAAGAGTTAGTTTCAAAGTTGTTCTATTTTTCAATCATACCTCTTCTGTTCCAAATCGTTTTATCTACATTCTTATTCAGTTTCATTAGCCTTTCTAATCTAATATCATATTTTATTATAAAATTTAACTAAAATACTTGCACCCGGAGGTGCATATATTTGCTAGTAGAAATAAGGGTTGGATTTCTTAGTATTATAAGCATAAATGAGCCTGGGTAAAAGTGTAACAGTCAACTCAATGAAAAAAAATAAAAAAATTTTTTAAGTATAATTATCTACTCAATAGTTTAAAAAAGCATAGCAGACTTTGTAAAAAAAACGTTTAAGTCATTGCAATCGCTGATCGTTGCAAGTTTATGATAAACAAAAATTAAAGTAGGGCTATTTCTCTGAATGTTTGAGATGAGGCTTGAAGATTATTATTATCTGCGTTATTCGGACTATTGTCCCCATCTTCATTGTTATTTGTACAACGTTTCGGACGATATACCCTCCGGCCTTCTTCGACAAGAAATACCTGAAGAAGGGCAGAGGGTATATCGGCCGAGACATTGTACAAATAACAATGAAGATGGGGACAGTAGTCCGAATAACGCAGAAAATAATAAAGTAGGGCTATTTCTCTGGAGATGAGATGAGGCTTAATAATTTCTATTATTTGGAGTATTGTCTTCATTATTCTTATCTACACAATGTTTCGGCCAAGTTTGAGAAGGTTGCCCCCAAGTCCGACAAGAAATACATGAAGAAGGCTGTAGGGCACATCAGACGAAACATTGTGTAGATAACAAAAAAGATGAGGACAATAGTCAGAATAATCCAAATAATATTAAGTAGGGTTGTTTTACATTTCTTTTGAATGGATAAGTTGCACCACTGATCTTTGTGGAATTTTTGGTTAAAAAAGAAAGTGCAACCGATCTGCGAGTATATACGGTAGATTACAAAATGCTATCATTTTTTTTCTGAAACACCCTGTATTTTTCCTTTGGTTTATTTTATTGAATTATTTCAACTTTACAAAGTTTATAAAATATATTTCTTTGGTTTAAAGATCTCATTCAAACGTTTTTTTTTTGTTGTTTTTTTAAAATTTTTTCTCGGAAGTGGGGGACCCTAAAAGAATCATTATGCTTAGGACTCAAGTTCAAGATAATGGAATTTTTTAAAATTCCAAGTAGAGAATGTGAAAGACTTGCTCAAAGCCTAAATGCCCACTCACAGGTTCAAAACAAACCAAAAATGTTTAGATGAGTGTGACTAGTTAGCAATTAGTGTCCAAATGACCTTCGACCTCTATTGCAAATTTGGCATTTAAGTCTTTTTAGGGGTAGGGGTGGGGGTGGGTCTCCACTTCCTTATTTATCAAGATCCTGAAAGTTTTTGGACTCTTAATTCAAGAAATTGGCTCGTCAGTTTTTGTTGGTTTTTTTTTTTTTTTTTTCCACAAAATTATTTAGAAAAATTTATTTTGAAATAGAAACAAGATGAAAACAATAAACAAGTGCTTTAAAAATTAGTTGTTTTTTTTAAGTCAGAAATTCGTTTTTTTTTTTTTCTTAGTGCTCTGAAAATCTTGTCACCCACACATATTGTTTTAACTTTCATTATTTTCTTATTTAATAATACAAGTTATGCAATTATTTATAAAAAAAAAAATAAATAAAAATAAAATAAAAAAGAATAAATGAATCAAATAACTTTAAAAATTAAATTATTTTCTAGAATTTCAGGTTGTATTATGTAATTATTTTTACCTGGAGGAAGACCACCCCCCATTAAAAAAAAAAAAAAAAAAAAAAAAAAAAAAGTAGTGGTGACAACTATTTTGGACTACCCTGTTCTATCTATGTTCTCTGATAGTCACTTTCATTATTTTCTTATTTAATGATAAAAGTTATGTAATTATTTTATTTTACCTCTAATATATATATATATATATATATATATATATATATATATATAAAATAAAAAAAATACATACATATTTTCTAGAATTTTTGGATATATTATGTAATTATTATTTTTTCTTAGGGTGACAAAACTTTCGGACCACTTTTTACTGTGTTCTCAAATAGTTACACTTGTTTATAAGCTTCATGCGTTAAACATAAAAACTAGAATGGGACACAAATAGTTTTTTTTTTCTCTCCATTATCACTTTACACACACAGAGTAAATTATAGTTTCTGATCAGAATTTCATATTTCTATGAGAAGATCATGATGGGGAAGGGAGAGAGAAGTGGGGAAAAAAAATGGAGGGGTTGGGTAAAGAAGTTTTTATACATTTTTTCTAAAAGAGAAAAAATTCAAATAAATCTTAACTTCATTTTCTCTTTACTCAATTTCAAAATACAATTAGTGAACTGTTCATAGAAAATGGTAGTTTTTAATAAAAACAAATTCTGTGCCTATCATACAAGGGGCAAAAGTTAAGGGGCAGTGAACAAAAAAAAAAAAAAAAGCTCACCAGTTAAATTATTAAACATTAGGATATAGAGAGAGAGACAGAACAAATGGGAGACAGAGACGAGAGAGAGACATGGAGATGGGAGGGGGAGAAACAGAGACCGGGGCGGGGACGAGACAGAGACTGAGGAGAGAGAAATGAGAACATGTCAAATATATGTTAAGAAAAAATTAACAACATTGTGTCCCCACCCCCCTAAAGAAAAAATTTTAAGAGTCATACCACCCCCATTTTATCCTTTTGGGCTTTACATCACAGTAAGTTTTGTTCATTATCTGAACATAAACAAAACAGCTATATATATATTTTCAGTGTAGTAGCGTTAGTATTTAATCTATGTGTGTGTGTGTGTGCGTGTGTGTGTAAAATTTGAATTTTTCAACATACAATTCATTTTTTTTCTTTGGTGAATTTGGAAAGAAAAAAAAAATGAATTAAATTTAATCCTTTCTAAATTCCCCAATACAAGAAGGCAGGGCAAGGGTTAGGATAGAACCGAGTCTTGGAGAGGTGGCTTGGATGCATTGATGTAAACAGATTTTTTTTTTTTGAGGGGGGGAGGGGGTCAAAGATAATCAACCCTCCTCCTCCCCCTCCATCTCTTCTTTCTTTTAAACTTTAGGGTTTACTTTTAAGTCTTGAGATTCACTTTCTGAATTTTCAAGTAATGTCTGAGTTTGCATTTGCAATTGCGTCTGAGATTCTGGCTCTGGTACATCCCCTTCTTCACGGATAAAAAGTTCCACTTGAAGCTCGGGAGGATCCGAGACTCCTAAGTTTTCTGTACTACTCGGAGCTGTCGTATCCGTGACACTGGCAGTTGCGCCCATGTCTTGAGTCTCTGGGATCTTTTGTAACATTTTCATTCCAACTTCCTCTTCTTGACTGCTGTCTATGGGAATAGCGATAGCGGTGGCAGCAGCAGTCGCAGTGGCTGCGGCTTCTAAATCGGGGTCATCAAGGACAGTTGATTTTAGGGGAACAAGAGAATGAGGGTTGGCCATTGAAGGGTGTGGTGGTATCAGAGGGACTTGCTGAGGCCGAGGTGCGTTCAAAGACTCTAGTTGTTCCATGTGCACACTCTCCACCGCTGCTTTCTCCTTCCGTTTCCTTAAAAAAAAAAAAAAATAAAAAAAAAAAAAAATAGTTAAAAAGAAATCACAATTGATATAAAGTTATTAAATAAAGCATTATAAACACTAGCAAATATATGCACCATCCGGGTGCAAGTATTTAAGTTTTAATGTAATGAAATATCGTATTAAATTAGAGGTAGACAAAAAGATATGTAACAGAGCGGGGGTATAATAGAAAAATAGAAATGAAACTTACTCTTCCATCACTCCCGTCTTTCATTGCTGAATTTTACTTATTTAACTATTTAGTTAAATTAGGAAATAAAGAATAAAATGACAGTTATTTCTTCTTGTTAATGGATTTCATTTAAGATTCATTGAAGAGATTTTTGCTTATATTCATTAAAATAAAACCAAACAGTTAGAAATCAATAATACTAAGCACATATTTAATAAAATCACATTTTTAATATCAATATGCAAATTAGCCTTCCCATTCACACTGCAAACCGCTATTTTTTGTATATATAAATACAATTGCATGTTATTTGTATGTAGATATGGACAACACTAATAAAAAGGTAAAGAAATTTTATTAATAATTGAGGTTTAAATATAAATAAAATCATGGAGAATGTGATGTAAATAACTATGTTAATTGTGACTCGATTAGTAATATAGTTTCGGTTACAGACAGAAAAACACACACTCTCCATTATAATAAGATTTATTGTGCAAAGTATGCAAGTGCAAAGATAAATATTTTTTGGACCTAAAAATGTTTAGAAGTTTATAAATTAAAACCATGTGACTCATGGGCTAGAATAATAGTAATAAAGAAAAAAAAAAAAAAAAAAGGAAGATAGATACAAAATAAACACTACTAGTAGGATCTGTGGATATACTACGGTATGATAATCTAATTATTACAAAAGCTTGAAATGTTTAATTCAGAGCTATTGTTAAATAGCTCAATATGTAAAAAGTATAATAATCCTGATTTATCTTTTCCTTTCCTTATGTTCGATTGAAACAGATTAGCATTATCGCTTCCACGCACTCACCCCCCTCTATCTTTCCCCTGCTCTTATATTTTTTCTGTATAGCAAGTCTTTTTTTTCCCCCTTTTTATAATAAAAATGGAACGGTTCATTATTTAGCTGCGGTCACGACACTCCTATGAAATAAGGATTTTGCAGATAAGCAACAGCAGATAATCAGATTCACATTTTTGCATTTCATCTTGGAAGATTTGGAGTGTTTTTTTTGTTTTTTGTTTTTAACTAAATGGTGTTGCAAGATGATAATGGTTGTACTTTTTTAGGAACAGGTATTATCATAGAAATAATAAAATCCTGATATCTTTGGTTTAGAAGAAAATTAACTTTTAACAATCAATTTAAACTTGTTGCACTTAGGATTTTTTGGTTTGATTTGTGGCATATTGTTACAATTCGTGAGAGTTAATGAATTGTGAACAGACCCTGTAAGTTAGTTTTAAATAAAGTTTGTTAGATTTGAAACTGGCGGTGGGTAGTTTTCCATAACCATTGGGAGTTCTGATTAACATTTTAGATGACCCCAACTGACCTCCGCTATAAATAAAACAGTTTTAGAATTCAGATTTGACCCTGGCTTGGAAGGAGAAAGACATGATAGTTTTTCTCTCTCAGATCATCATCCCTGGGTGGAAATATGGGCTTAGATAAGTAATAAAAACTTGATCAAGAAGACTTGTTGGTTATTAAATATAAAAAACGATGACTAGCTCCAAAGAAGCCCCCTAGAAGAATTTGTGGACCAGATATCCAATAAGCACCCCAGCTGGGAGCTGTTTTGAAAAGAACACCTTTTGCTTTTCACTGTAAACTCCCAGTTGTTTGTTTACAAACAGACGATTTTTTTGCATTAGGATTTCACTAAGATTTTTTAAAAGTTTGTTCATGTATATCTACAACTCAAAGGCATGTTTTTATACTAAAATAGTTTTTAATTATAAAACTATAAACGAAAGGCACATTTTTATATTAAAATAATTTTTATTTAATCAGAAGAGAAATGCAGATATATTTATTTACATGAAAATAATTTTTATTTAATCAGAAGAGAAATGCAGATATATTTATTTACATGAAAATAATTTTTATTTAATCAGAAGAGAAATGCAGATATATTTATTTACATGAAAATAATTTTTATTTAATCAGAAGAGAAATGCAGATATATTTATTTACATGAAAATAATTTTTATTTAATCAGAAGAGAAATGCAGATATATTTATTTACATGAAAATAATTTTATTTAATTCAGAAGAGAAATGCAGATATATTTATTACATGAAATAATTTTTATTTAATCAGAAGAGAATGCAGATATATTTATTTACATGAAAATAATTTTTATTTAATCAGAAGAGAAATGCAGATATATTTATTTACATGAAAATATTTTATTTAATCAGAAGAGAAATGCAGATATATTTATTTACATGAAAATAATTTTATTTAATCAGAAGAGAAATGCAGATATATTTATTTACATGAAAATAATTTTTATTTAATCAGAAGAGAAATGCAGATATATTTATTTACATGAAAATAATTTTTATTTAATCAGAAGAGAAATGCAGATATATTTATTTACATGAAAATAATTTTATTTAATCAGAAGAGAAATGCAGATATATTTATTTACATGAAAATAATTTTTATTTAATCAGAAGAGAAATGCAGATATATTTATTTACATGAAAATAATTTATCAGAAGAGAAATGCAGATATATTTATTTACATGAAAATAATTTTTATTTACAAAATATTTTTTATGTTTGTTTAAATAAAAGGATGTTGTTCAGAAATGGTATCACACAATTTATAAAGTTTATTTTCCATGTACCTCTCGTACCACAACTGGAAGTGTACAGGGAAAAGCAAAAGGTGTTCTTTTCAAAACATCTACCAGCTGGGGTGCCTATTGGACACTTGGTTCTATCTAACCCATAGATGGGAACCTAACTGGTACTACCACTCCGGGTCAGAGTGGACCTGGAAGCAATCATGATGAAGCAGTGCTCCATATTCCCCAGACCTTCAGAACTGGAACATTATCATCAGATAGAGTTTAACGTCGTTCCCAGGACATGAAGACCCTCAGCCACCACCTTCTAGCACAGAATAAAAAAAGGACTGGGGCTTGCCATCAGAGCAATAGGGTTGGGACAATCATATAGGTGCTAGGGCTTGACGTGACCAGCCGATTGATCGAAGGGGCCTCTCCGACCACCCTTGTAGCTCAAGTAAGAGTCAAAGTGGAGTGTTGCATGTCATGGACTGCTAAGCCGCCAGGTTTGATTTACAGCATATCAACCTCAGTGGGTCTTTTTATGCTGACAAAGTTTTCAAATAAATTCATTCTTAATGGATACTCAATTTTTTTTTTATAAACACATTTTTCTATTTAACCCATAGATGGGACCCTAACAAGTACAACCACTCCGGGTCAGAGTGAGCCAGGTAGCAATGGTGATAAAGGGGCACTCCACAGACCTCCAAAGCTGGAACCCCACCATCAGATAGAGTTTAACATCATTCCCAGGACATGAAGACCCAAAGCCACCGCCTTCTAGCACCCATATGATAAAGGGTAATCTGAACATTAGCTATATAAATGAGAGTAACCTCCCCTTATTTGTTTCACTTTGAGAAAACTGTATCTTTTGGTCAGCCATTTTCATTTCACCATAAATCTACATTGAAAATATGAATTTGTTTGAATCAATACAACTGAATGTTTTAACACGAAAATATCATAAAATGTGTTCTTAATTGTGTTTGCACATTATTTGAAATGAACTTTATTATTAAGAACATTTTATATTTTCTTGTTAAAACATGCAGTTGTATTGATTTAAACACATTTGGGCTAAACTTGTAAATAAATAATTTGGGTTCTGTTTTTTCTAGGTCACCCTGTATACAGGGTGACCCAGAAAAAAAAAAAAAACAGAACCCACAAATTTTGTAATAAAACTTAATTTTAACTAGGGGGGTGGTTAGGGTTAGTTTAATGGGAAAATAAATAATTTGGGTTCTGTTTTTTCTTGGTCACCCTGTAATGTTTTAATTTTCCGACTGATTTGCAAGTTTAGCCCAAATTTGTATTTTAGATTTACAGTGAAATGAAAATGGCCGACCAAAAGATATGACTTCCTCAAAGTGAAACAAACAAGGGGAGGTCACTCATTTATGTAACTAATGTTCAGATTACCCGATAAAGATTTTTTTGGTATACTTGATATTTTATGCAGTACATGTTAGTCTACCCCAAATACTTTGTTTCATTCCTGTTGGAATTTATTCTCAGATTAAAAAGAAGCTGTTCAAAACTGTACTTACTTTTTCCAGACAGCTTTTACAATGAAAAAGACAATTATCATAATAAAAGCGCCAGCACTACAGATAGCAGCAAATGTTCCCACAGATAATTCATGAATTGACGGCAATAGTTTTGATTTTGGAGCCAATTCTGTAAAAGAAAGAATTTTTAATTTTAAAAAACTAGTACAAAATAAAAAAAAACACCCGCCGGGCGATGTAAAAATAGATTTTTGAAACATATTGTAGGAGTAAAAAATTCAATGTCAGCGAGTTTGTACCCTAAGTAAGTAAAATCATCAAATTCATTAAAGGATTAAAAAATAAAACAATTTGAAATGTAAACTTTAAATATGTATTAAAATAAAAACTATATATAGATATATAATACCAGTCATGTATTTATTAAAACTTGTTTTAAAAAACAATGAGGACTGTCTAATGTTGCATGTTCAAATTTTGAGTGTACTTATTCTATGTTATGACGATTTCGGGTAATGTGACATAAGCAGTGACATAAGTTTTGTTCAAGTTTATTACAGAAGTGAATTGCATACAAAAATATCTATATATTAATACCCACGTTCCTTATTTATACAACCGTTATCATCTTGCAACACCCTCTAGTTAAAAATGAGTCCTTCAAAATCATCCAAGATGAAATGCAAAAATGTAAATCCTGATTATCTAGTATTTTTATCTGTGTAGCATGTTCTTTTTCTTGCCTTTCTTTATAATAAAAATGGAATGGTTCATTATTTAGCTGAGGTGATGACACTCATAAGAAATAAGAATTTAGTGGATAAGCAACAACAGATAATTAGATTTACATTTTTGCATTTTATCTTGGAAGACTGAGTTTTTTTTTGTTTTAACTAAAGTGTGTTGCGAGATGATAACAGTCTTACTTTTTAGGAACACAAGTATTATCATAGAAATAATAAAATCCTGATCTCTTTGGTTTAGAAGAAAATTAACTTTTAACAATCAATTTAAACTTGTTGCACTCTAGATTTTTTGGTTTGTTTTGTGGCATATCAACCTTGGTGGGTCATTTAATGCTGACAAAGTTTTGAATTAAGTTCATTCTTAATGGATACTCAATTTTTTTTATAAACATTTTTCTAGATAGCCAAAATTTACATTTTTGTATTTCATCTTGGATGATCTCATTTTTAGCCAGAGGGTGTTGCAAGATGGTAATGGTCATACAATTAAGTAATACGAGTATTAATATATAGATTGAATCAGAAAATAGATATGACAGTCATATTGATATAGACAAAGAAAAACAAAACATCAACTTACGAACACATGTATCATTATCCTTCTTTGCCCAACCAGGGCAACAGTCCATAATTGATTTGGAGACAAGAAATGTATGATTATAAGTTCGAGCACAGATTTTATACCTACAAATAAAAATTTAAAAATACAATTAGTATAAACGTTCAATATAACCAGGAATATAACAGAATGTTGTTGAATATTCATTATACCCAATGCTTGGCTGGTTGTACTGCAGGTCAACACTTGTTGGGTTATTCTATGCCAAAAGATCATTATATCTAACTAGCAAAAGTAAAACACCCTCCGGGTGGTGTAAAAATTAATTTTAGAAAGATATTGCCTGAGGGGATGGGAGTTAAAAATTAAATGTCAGGGAGTTTGTACCATAAGTAAAATCATCAAACTAATTAAAAGGAGTAAAAAATAAAACAATTTGAAATGGAAACTTAGTTCTGATAACTTTAAACATATATCAAAATAAAACAAACTATATATGAATATATAATACCAGGCATGTATTTATTAAAACTTAAATTTTTTTAATTGTTTTTTTTTTTTTTTTTAGAAGCATTGCCGGATAAAGTATATATATTAAATATTTTATATTTTTGCTTGAAGGCAATTACAATGTGAATATCACATAAATTCGATAATTATAGAAGATAACAACAAGTTAATTTCGCAAAGAATTACTCGGTGTGTAGAATATCGTACAGACTGTTTCAACTTTATTAAGTCTCATCAGCGATATATACTAACGATTTCCCTCCGACAGAAATTGAAACCGGGACTTCAGCAAGATAGTTTAGTCACTATACCGTTTCAGCCACGATACAGCACCGAGAAATTCTTGCGAAATTAACCTGTTAATGATACTAGCGTCTCTACCATATGAGGCAAGGGAGGCGCTTAGTGAATAATAACAAACACATCCGGGGCCTTTATGCTTTTCGGCGAAGGAAATAAGATTTCTTTTTTTTTTTTTGGATGTTTGTTTATTTTTTTTATTTTTTTTTAGAAGCATTGCTGAATAAAGTATATATATTAAATATTTTTGCTTTTTTATTAAAACTTGTTTAAAAAGAAAAAAAAACAAAAAAAAAAACAATGAGGATCATCAAAGTTTGCATGTTCAGATTTTGGATGTACTTATTTTATGACAATTTTATATGATGTGACGTAAGCAGTGATGTAGTTTTTGTTACAAATAAAGAGAGACCAAATCTCTATTATTAATAGACAAGTAAAAAGCCACCATCCGGACAGTGTAAAAATTGATTTTTGAAAGATAATGCCTGGGAGTTTGTTTTATGACAGACAACAATTTTTTTTAATATGCTCATACATAATTCTACAAAATTTTATTAAAAACTTAATTTTAGTGTAAAAAAAAAAAAAAAAAAAAAAAAAAAAAAAAAAATTTTTTTAAACTTTTATCTTTATTTTATCAACGTCCAAAAATATGAAGAGGAATTTTTTGGCAATGCTCTTTTGTATAAAAATGTAAACAGATCTTTGAAATCTTATATCTTATTATAATGGAGATTGTGTGTTTTTCTGTCTGTAACCGAAACTATATTACTACTCAAGTCACAATTCACTTAGTTATTTACCTCACATTCTCTATGATTCTATTTCTATTTAAACCTCAATTAATAATAAAACTGTTTGACATTATTAATACTGTTGGCCTTACCTAAATACTAATAACATGCAATTGTATTTATATATATACAACAAAATACCAGTTTTCAGTGTAAACGTAAAGCTAATTTGCATATTGATATTAAAAAAACTGATTTTAATAAAAAATGTGATTGGTTTTATAGATTTCTAATTGTTTGGTTTTATCTTAATGAATATGAGTAAAAATCTCTTCAATAAATCCTAAAAGAAATTCATTAACAAGAAGAAATAGCTGTAATTTTATTCTTTACTTCCTATTTTAACAAAATAGTTAAATTAGGAAAATTTAGCATTGAAAAACGGAAGTGATAAAAGAGCAACTTTCAGTTGTTCTATTTTCTGATTATACCCCCTCCGTTTCAAATCTTTTTATCTAAATTCTTAATTAGTTTCATTAGCCTTTCTGATTTAATCTAATATTTTATTACATTTAAACTTAAATACTTGCACCCGGAGGGTGCATATATTTGCTAGTCTTAATAATTGACATCAAAATAGTTTTCCTGTCAAAATTCAAATAAATGTTTTCTTTCTAATAAAATCAATTTTCTCACAGTTAAATTCAAATTAATTCAAACAAGGTTGTTCTTTATTCTATGTATTGACAATTTCAGATAATGCGACATAAGCAGTGACGTAATTTTGGTTACCCTAACAGGTACTACCACTCCAGATCAGAGTGGACTTGGGTTCTTCTATGCCAAAGTCAGTTTAACAATTTTGGTTATAAAGTTTGAGGACAGACAGAGACTCAGACAGACAGACAAAGGGGTGGGGGGTGAATGTTCAACAAGGCATGGTTGGTTATATTACATGTCAACCCTTTTTGGATTGTTTTTCAGAATTTGACACAGCCTAGTGGTTAAAGGAGTTAGGTTAAGACAGTTCTAAGTGATAGTTATCTCTAGACTGCAGGTTCAATCCTGGTCAGGGGCAGCAGTAAAAGAATAATTAACACAGCTTAACACCTGTACTCCAGCTATGGTTAGCGGAATGAGAACAGGATACCCCCGTGGACTGAATAAAGGGTTAGGTTCAAAGTTCCATGATGGAAATACCTGAAGGCCAGGGGGCACATCAGCTGAAACGTTGTACAGATAACAATGAAGATGAGGACAATAGTCCGAATAATCCATATAATACTTTTTGAATTCTTCTATGCCAAAGTCAATTTAACAATTATGGTCAATAAATATCAGGTTGCATTAACAGCAAGGATTCCCATTACTATCACGTACCCAAGTCCCTGTTGGTCACCACTCTGGGTCAGAGTGGACCTGGGAGTAATGGCAATAAAGGAGTATAGCACACTCCCCAGAGTTGGAACCTCATGATGATCCCTTTCTTTTTGCTAGTGATTATATATATATATATATATATATATATATATATATATATATATATATATATATATATATAAATGGAGATTCAAGGTCTGTAACCAAAACTATGTCACAATACACTCAGGAATTGCATAAGTTTATCAATGAGTATTTCATTTATAGTCAAAATCATTAATTCATAGAATAAATCCTATTTACAAATGATGTCTATGAAAATCCAAGTTAGATTTACCTCAAAACAGCCCATGTTATTAGTGCATTTAAAATCCTGCAATATGCCTTATATATCACTAAGAAATAAAGGTTTACATAATATATGATGCGGTTATTTTGCATACTGGTTTTAACAAAACCAGGTTTAATAAATAATTACTTGATGTTATTGTAATTAGGACTGAGTCTATTCTAGTAGTGACCACCCCAAACAGATTTAACAGGTTTGAATTCAGAGTTTTCCTTCTCCTAGACTGCTTGCCTAACCAAGGTTAAAGAGCTCAGTCTACCCTACTGTTTACCCAGAGATGGAGGGAGAGTCTTTGGATTCATACCTTTCCCAACGGTATTAGTGCTATGGGAAATGTAGCTTCATCCAGGATTTGAATTCGGGTCGACGAGTCCATTTCCTACGACTAACCATTACACCACAGCCTCCAACAACATTAGGGGAGAAAGTAACCCAGAAAAATTGAGTATATTTTGGTATCAAAATTACTTAAATATTTCTCACAGAAACCTGTTACCCCTCCCCCACATAAAAATTTTGGATCTATTTATAAAAACTTAAAAATGGCATTTTCAGTTTTTTGTTTGTTTTTCATGATGTAGATTTTGTCGTCATAAAATGCGCATGTATTATATATATATATATATATATATATATATATATATAGTATGAACAAAAAGTAATAAGACAAACAGGAATATTTCTTATAAGTTATTTATTTTCAACTAGTTTTGACCTTAGGTCATCGTCAGGAGAAAATTTCTTATTTGAAGAAATTGTTTTTAGATTTTTTGAAAGGGAGCATTATAGAACAACTATAAAAATTGAAGTATTTTTGAGGGTTTGACATGCTATTAAAATCCGGGTAGAAGAGTGTTAGTAGTAGCAAGTCCATCTGTTCTGTGAAAAACCTCTTTGAGGTGGGTTATTTTTTGAATGCTCTTATATATGTGAGGGAGGGTTCTTGGGAGTTGTGTATATGACCATATATGTATACATATAAATGTATGTGTGTGCATACATATGTGTGCGAATGTGAGTGTGTGTATGTATCTCGGTACTGCGTGCGTGACTTTTAGATTTTTAAATGGGTCAAAAGTGGCTTGTTTGATGTGTGGCAGTGTTTGTTTATCAGGAACCGTATATATTCCACAGTATATCAATTTAATTATTATATTTGATATGTTTACTTAAGAGCTATTGCTAAATAGTTCAACATGAAAAAAAGTATAATTTTTTTCGCATTCCCACCCTCTCTTTCTCTTACTGTCTTTCTTTCTTATATTTTTTCTATGTAGCATGTCCTTTTTCCTCCCTTTCTTTCTTTATAATAAAAACGGAATGGTCCATTATTTAGCCGAGATGACAACACTCATAAGAAACAAGAATTCAGCTGATAAGCAACAACACTTAATCATTATTTACATTTCATCTTGGATGATCATCTTGCAACACCATCTGGCTAAAAATGAGACCATCCAAATCATCCAAGATTTTAATACAAAAATGTAAATTTTGGCTATCTAGAAAAATGTTTATAAAAAAAAAAATAAATAAAAAAAATAAAAAAAATGAATATCCATTAAGAATGAACTTAATTCAAAACTTTGGCATTAAATGACCCACTGAGATTGATATGCTGTAAAACAAACCAAAAAATCTTGAGTGCAACAAGTTTAAATTGATTGTTAATTTTCTTCTAAACCAAAGAGATCAGGATTTTATTATTTCTATGATAATACTTGTGTTCCTAAAAAGTAAGACTTTATCATCTCGCAACACACTTTAGTTAAAACAAAAAAAAATCTTCCAAGATAAAATGCAAAAATGTAAATCTAATTATCTGTTGTTGCTTATCCACCAAATTCTTATTTCTTATGAGTGTCATCACCTCAGCTAAATAATGAACCATTCCATTTTTATTATAAAGAAAGGCAAGAAAAAGAACATGCTACACATAAAAACACTAGATAATCAGGATTTACATTTTTGCATTTCATCTTGGATGATTTTGAAGGACTCATTTGTAACCAGAGGGTGTTGCAATACGATAACGAATGGGAGATTAAGGAATACCAGTATTAATATATAGATAATATATCTTTTTTCAGCGAGTATATTAGATCTGAGACCTGTCAGCTGTTCCTTATATTTAAAATATTTATTTTATTTCCACTGAATATATTCTTTCCACAATTCATCAAACTGTCTTAAAAGAGTTCAGAGATGAGGCATTCAATACTGATGATGGTGGTTTATTCCATGAATCTACTACCCTGTTACTAAAATAATTTGACAAAGTATTAATTTTCCCTTAAACTAGTTATTCAAAAATACCTACCGATATTTACCACGTAAACTACGAAATAAAATGAGAAAAATATGGTATATAATTTTGTTTTTGCACAGGGGTTCCTTGAGACATGTAATTTATTTTAAGGGTTATACAAGGGAAAGAAGGTTGAGAAACGTTAATATATGATTAATTTTGGAACTAAAGATTGGTTTGGTTTGTTTTACGGCATATCAACCTCAGTGGGTCATTTAATGCTGACAAAGTTTTGAAAAAAAAATTCATTCTTAAATGTATACTCAATTTTTTATAAACACATTTTTCTATTTAATCCATAGATGGGACCCTGACAGGTACTACCACTCTGGGTCAGAGTGGACCAGGGAACAATGGTGATAAAGAGGTGCTCCACATTCCCCTGACCTCCAGAACTGGAACCTCACCATCAGATAGAGTTTAACGTCATACCCAGAACATGAAGACCCTCAGCCAACACCTTTTAGCACCCATATGATAAAAATGGTTGGGGCTTGCCATAAGGGCTAGAGGGTTGGGGCAATCATATAGGTGCTAGGGCTTGACATGGCCCAGCCAGTTGATCAGAGGGAGAGTCTCTCCGCCCACCCGTATAGCTTAAGTAAGGGTCTAAGTGAGTGTTGCATGTCATGGACTGCTTATCCACCAGGATTCCATTCTTAAGCATCTTGGGTCGCCACCCACGGCTAACAGGTGGCCCCATTGGGGGAGACTTACCCCTCTGCAGAGGTGCAATCGGTGTATTCTAACACCCTAGCGATAGGGCGATTGGAGCTAAAGAAACAAAAGATGATTGATAATCCAACTTACCTGGTAAATGTACAGGTGTCGAAAGAAAAGAAGCCACAAGAAGAATTGTAATTTTCTGTACATAGTCTTGTTTCCGTCACTTCACTTGTCCTGTCTTCTCTTAATATTTTTTGACACCAACGACCTCTGAAAGATTAAAAAAAAAAAAAAAAAAAATTAATAAAATATACAAAAAAAAAAAAGGAAAATTAATAAATATACAATATGGAATCTTAAATGTTTTTTGTAATTAATATCAACTCTTAACGTCCTATACCGCCTCATTCCACCCGGACAGAAGTCACATTCATTTTCCTAATCTGCCCCAAATGATAGCCTTTGTTTAAATGTAATATTAAACATATTTAGAAGTCTTTAATTTAAGGGAAATAACAGGTAACTTTAAATGAAAAGGCCATTTTTAGCCATTTTTTGATAAATGGTTATAGGAATTTGGCTCAGGACTTAGAAAATTCTCAACAGGATGTTAAGAGTTAAACACTGAAATGTATTAACAATAAAGGAAGATACATTGAATATAAATATTACTTTTCTGAATTTCCGAGATGCGGCTTGATGATTTGTATCATTGGATTTGTTTGTTTTTTTTTTCTTTTGCTTTATGGCATATCAACCTCAGTTGGTCATTTAATGCAGACAAAGTTTTGAAATGAATTCATTCTTAATGGGTACTCAAATCTTTACGAGTTACTCCCCTTGCATTAGAACATCCAAGGGAGACAATTATCTTTGCTTAACATTCAAAATGTTATTTTTAAATGAAACGTTATTAATTTTTAAATGAAGCATTATTATGACAAGCATTCTTTCATCTTTTTCTAATTATTGTAGTTTACTCGGGTCATTAATTTATATGATGAAGGAACAGCACATAAAAAGAGAAACGGTATCTAACAATATTGTGGTGCACCTGAGCACAAATTTCATTATTATTCAATATTATTTTTAAGACACACACGGAAATTGCACTCAGATATTTTCACAGGACTCTTTTTCACATCAATTTTGTTGAGTAGCACAAAAAAAAAATAAATAAATAAAAAAATAAAAAAATTTTTTAAAAATAAAAAAATTATATATATAATAAAAATATATAAAGGTTTTACCTTTCTATTTATTTTATGTCTCTAGTGGGGCTCCAGCTCAGGTACTCTGGGGAGTGTAGTGTACCTCTATTGTTATTACTTCCAGGTACACTTTGGCCTGAAGTGGTAGTACCTGTTAGGGACCCATCAATGGGTGAAATAGATCTGTTTAAAAATCATCTGTATTCAATAGGACAGTGTGCTTATGAAACCACTACACAAAAAATGTAAATATGAACGTACAATGAATGTGATTCCCTAACCTCTAGACGTGTACCTGGAAGTAATAACAATAGGAGGTACACTACACTCCCCAGAGTACCTGAGCTGGAGCCCCACTAGAGACACCTCCTTGTGTGTGTGTGTGCGTGTGTAGGGGTCTTACTTCCCTCTACAAGGGATAATTATTTTTCTTTGTTTTTAATAGCATTTCAATTTTCATCATCCTTCTAGAAGAACAGCAGTGGCACTATTTAACCCCTAACTGGGGGATAAGGGAGTTCATACCTTTTCCAGGAGTATTATTCCAAATGTGAACAATAGTGCGACTGGAGTTCAAACTCACTATGGTAATCTGAACATTAGCTACATAACTGAGAGTAACCTCCTCTTGTTTCTTTCACTTTGAGGAAGCCATCTGTTTTGGTTGGCCATTTTCATTTCACCGTAATCAATACAACTGCATGTTTTAACACGAAAATATCATAAAATGTCTTAATAACAATTAAGTTCATTTCAAATAATGCACAAGCACAATTAAGAACATATTTTATGATATTTGTATTAAAACATTCAGTTGTATCGATTCAAACAAATTCGTAATTCCGGTGTAGATTTATGGCGAAATGAAAAATGGCCAACCAAAGCAGACAGCTTCCGCAAAGTGAAAGAAACAAGGGGAGGTTACTCTCACTTATGTTTAGATTACCCTTACTATAATGTTGCAGTTCAGCACATCAGCCATTACACAACAAGATTACCTTTGTAGGGGGATACAGTCATCATATTCTAAGTACCAATGATAGGATAACATTTTTGTTTTTGAACT